>JAECWS010000100.1:15623125-16835000 GCA_018150905.1 Drosophila ambigua
CCTTTTTGCTATGTATTGTATTTTTATGTAACTTATGACTAAGTATGTATGTATGGATGTATATGACACGCCCTTCACTCACTAAAACTTGGATATGATATGAATTTTCACCTTATGTACGAGTAGGAAACGAAGGGAAAGGAAGAGAAGAAGTAAATGCTAAATTCCACACTAAACACACACTAATTAAAGAATTAATGATAATTTTAAGTTTAACATTGTATATGTGTAAATGTAATTTTCGTATAAGAGCAGACATCTTTTGAATCCAAACAATTCATGGAAAAGGAAGAGAAAAGGAAACCCAAGGGGAGTTTCAATTGAACTTACATTTAAAAGAATACAAATAAATTAATTTAATTCAACAAAATACATACACAAGTACGAGGGAATATTCGCACTCACGGACACACAGATACACACATGCAACACAATAGCAAAATGTTTAAATAATTAAATTTAAAAATTAGTCGAGACAAAACGGAACTTCTGTACGCTATGTTTGTACTTAAAAATCGATATATATGTATATATATACATATATTCTATATATATATATATTATATAAAGATAATTAAATTTATTAATTAATTATACAACCAACGCAAGCGAACAGCAACAAACATACAAACGGCAACAAGAACAACAGACACACGTTCACTTAATGTTTAACAACTGAACAAAACCATTGAAAATGAGAAAATTAAAAAGACTAAATAAAATATTATCGAAATAAGCGTAAAATGTAGCTACCTGTCATTGTTAATTCCGATCTGCATCCATCCATTCTACATATTGCCCATTTTATTGGCCATATCCACAATTACTCCCAGATTAGCCTTCAAAGTCTTCACTTGGTTCAGCGTATTCGCGTCCAGTTGCATGAGCACCTCCCGGGTCACCTGCTCGATTTTATGGGGCTTCACTGTGATCACGCCCTTCTTGGTGGGTATGTGCACATCGGCACAGTTCTCCCGCTGTGGAGCCTGGATAGCCAGCGGGCTGCCGCCGCTGGACAGCACCAACTCGCCGGCGCGCGGCCAACGTACGAAGGTCATGGGTGGTACTTTTTTGGGGGTTGCTCCACTCATCAAATGTCCTCTGTCCAAGGAGTGTACGATTGGGCGCGGCAGCTGGGAGAACTGGGGAGTGCGGGATCGTCCGCGATCGCTGCTGATCGAGTTGCTGCGTACTCGGCTGCCTGGTGGCTCGGGAACTGCAGAGGATAAGTGTGATAAGTGATGCAAGCTATTACCAACCAGCAAGTATTTGCATTCACTCACCCTTCCACTTGTAGTCGGTGAAATATTTCAGCTTCAGATCCACAAACTCAGACCATTTCATTTTCAGCAAATGCTTATCAGTTCGGGCGTGAATTAGCTTTATTTGGGTGTCCACCTGATGCTTGACGCGCTTCTCAAACTCATCTATCTTCTCCAGTACGGCCTCGGCCTTGATATTAGCCAGGCGCACCTTCTCCTCCTGGTCAGCTATCTTGCGCTGCGCCTGACGACGTGCCACAATTCGGGTGCGAGGCATCTTTCTCTACTGTCGATTGACTTATGAATTATTTTACAAGTAACAATAATTCTAACGAATACAATAATTTCCGGGCTACTTGGACGAACATAAATTTGAACTTGTATTGATTTCAATGTGGAATACAGAATTTGATGGATATTTAGCGGGGTAATAAGCAATAACTAGTACATAATTTGCGAACTGAACTTAAACGAAACATATTAAAATAGGTGATATTTGATTACAGCTAGATGTGATTTAGAATGGGCCTCTACTTAAAGCCCGTCTGGCTGGCCTTGCTCACAATCATTTGCAAGTTGGCGTGCAGCGTTCTGATCTGATTCAGGGTGTCTTCGTCTATGTTATCCAGCAGGTTCGATACGACTTCGCCTGCGTCCAGTTTCTTGGGGCGCAAACTCAGCACGCCATTCCGAATGGGTATGTTCACATTGGCAAACTTATCCGGAATTCTATGGAGAATATGCTTTCAATTGCGATTCTGTTGCGAACGTTTCCAATGCCAATACTCACACTTGGGCCACCATGGGACTGCCGAATTTGGACAGCGCCACCTCGCCAGGCTTGGGGTAGCGCAGGAAGGCCATAGGCGGTGAAGAGGGGGACGAGTTGCGACTCTTCTGCAGACTGAGGGGAGTGCGATCGGCACTGAATGCCTTGGGCCGCGAGGCCATCGGAGTGCGCATCTTGCTGCGAGACGACCGGGTCGCATTAGTGCTGCTGCTAGAGACGGCCTTGGCCGAATGGATGACACTCAGCTCCCCGCAGGCCGAGCGACTGCGGCGGGCGCGACGGGCCCTGGCCGAGTGTAGGGGGCCAGGCGTCCGCATGGCTCTGGCCGATCGCAGCATGGAAGCTGTGGAGACGGCCAGAAGGCTGCCGCCGCTGGCTCCCAGGGTGCTGTCCTCTGTAAGGTAGCCTAGATACAGTGACCGACACAGGATGGTGGTGGTGGTGCATTATGCGTGCAATGGAATGAGTGTGTGATGAAATGTTAGAAAGCAAATTAAAGTTTGAGAGCCGCGCACCAGACAGAATAAAATGCAATACAAAATGGAGATAATTATCTTTGAGGACTGACCTTCGTCGTTGCGGCTGCCGGCGCTGGACGGGGCCACTCCGTGGCCGCCCGTGGTGTTGTTGCTTGCCGACATGGACGCTATCAATTGTGTCTGCTCGCTGGCCTTGAACTCGCCAAAGCGGTTCAGCTCCCCGAACAAATGCAGGATTTCGGACATTTTCATGTCGCGCAGCTCCGTCTGAATCACGGACAGCACCGACATCACTTTGTTGTCCACTTCGCCAATGAACTTGTTCTCCAGAGTGTCGATGCTCATCAGGCGAGAGTCCATCTTTAATTCGAACAAGCGCACCTTCTCCTCGCGATTGGCCACCTCGCGGTTGCGCTTCGAGTTCTTTGGTACCTTGGTGCGTGGCATCTTTGTAGCTTATTATTTTAAAATACAATTAATTGAGTATGTTAGTTTTCTGAATGATTTTGACTTTTTTGTACAAGCAAGCGTCGTTTTTCGAGTTTTTCGCGCATTTGTTGGTAGAGGTGTCAATCGAGGGCACTATCGATAGTATCGAAAAATACCATTATATACCAGGAAGTTGTTCAAAAATACCAGTCTATACCATGATAAAATAAAATACTTTTTGCTCCATTATTGCATCAAAAATTACCATAAAGTTATTAAAATACTATAAGCGGTCACCCTGTTGGTATATTCCACAAGTATACTAATTAAAAGACAAGCCCAGAGTTTATCGATAAGCATTTGTGGGCATTCGATATTTATTAGGGTGGCAGCTCTAGTAGACCATTTTTCAACGATCTGGCTACTCTACTGCAGCGATCGCAAGAAAACTAATAAACACTTTGATTATATTTATATTTTTAATTGGTTTTGTACTATTACACATTCATAAAGGGGAATTGAATATATCTAAACTGTTTATAGCCTCATGAGTGTGTGTTGCATGTATTGCGTACCCATTTATTCACACCTGTCCCTTTCAGGCTGAAATATTAGCATCGCGCAGCCAAACTCGGTTCATATTTCAAGATTGAAATGCGAAGCGGGCTCCAAAAATTACAGCCACAATCCTATTAGGCTGCTGGCCCCGCGCTCAACCCGGCGGCACCACAGCACACGCATAAATTGCATTCTGTGGCAGTTCGTTCTGTTTGCCTATCTATCTTGCCACTTGCACTTTGCCTCCAGGACGGACAGGCGCCCCCACTCGCAGACAATTCCACACACAATTCTAATAAGCCTCGGAGCCGTGTTGGCCCCCATGTGCGTCTGTGTGAATAGGACACAAATCAAAAGCATTTTTGTCATGCTCGTCCAGCATTTGGGGGGCTTCGGCTTCTGCACGGAACGTGGACAGCAGCACATCCTGTGCGGGGCATGTGAATATAATACGCACCGCAAGCGCTGCAGTTGATAGTTTTCCATTCTTTCTCTTTCCAGTTGCCCCCGAGTACTTATGACAATTGCATAATTTCGAGAATTTTCCTAATTAAGTTTCCCGGTCAAAAGTTTTAATTGGCTCATTTCTCTTGTTCGCTTAGAGCCACCGAAATGGATGTGGATGTGCGCCAGAGATGGATAAAATTGGATGAGTGATAAAGGATGATGTCAAACGGCATTCTCAATCAATGCCGCAAGTGGAATATTTCATCCATTCAGGCAGCAGCAGCAGACTGCAGGACCTGCAACAAAACTGAAACTCAATTTGTGTGCGGACCAAACGATGCGTTCAGCATATAAAATGCAAAGCGGAAGCAACTTTTACGGATAGATTACAGCACTACTTACAAACGGGCGTCCCTTCGTCCCATCGCCTGTCTGCAACTGTTGCATATAGCAGTGCGTGCGAAGCCTTTATTGTCCCGTCTGCTGTTTATGCTGAATGTAAAAGGATCCCACCTGCATATGGGACAGAGGAGCGAGTGCCAGACAATGTCAGGGGATTCCGCTTCGGATGGAGGATGGCGGATAGTGGATGGAGGGAGTTTCCAACGCTAACGTGTACTTAGTCCTCCCTCAAGCGGTGTCACTGTGTCGCCCGTCAGGTGGAGTAGACAGCGACACATCTTTGCGAAGCGTTATCATTGCACAAAGTGCAGAAAGTCAAGGAGACAAAGTTGAGGAATAGAAGCACTGCAGATGCCCTGCACATGCAGCAGAAACCCAGCCATGGGAACAACACCTCTCGTGTTCGTATTTATGTTCATAAATGTATTTATCTACACCAGCACTAAGCAAATAAAGCGGATAAAGGCCAACAGTGGGCGCTCTGCCAGATGGTTAACCACAAGTGTGGCCGGGAGTTGGGACAGCTTGCGGCTCTTAAAAGGACATGGGAGGAACAGGACATGCAACCAGCGAGTGACAATGTTTCACATTGCTCATATATGGGAGGGAACTACCCCGAAAGTTGGACAAGTGTGAGGTGGGGTGGGATATTTTGTGCCTGCAGCAATCATTAGAACTTTATGCCTTTTTAATATAATTGCCAACCCCCTGCCGCGAGCTGTCTTAGGCGGAGGGTAGGAACTGCCCTTCTACCCTACGATTTAATGGGCCGCATTGGGCGAAGCGATTGAATTGTGTGCCGCAAGTTGGACAAACCCAATTAAAATTTCGGCTGGCACTCTCCGAAGCCGATAAAGAAGGAACAGCACCTGCCACACGCTGCCCTTCACACAGGTGTGGCAGAGGGAATACGTGCCGCCGGATTCCAATCCGTTCGGGGACACTCAAACTGCAGGCTGCACTCACTCGTCGTTCGCTCGGAAAGTCACTCCGTTTGGGGTTCCATTCCGTTTCGTTCGTGCGCCCTGGCGTATGCAGCACGAGACACTCACTGCGTGCCATTCCGTTTCGTTCCGCTGTGGCCTTTGGAGTATGCAACACAAGGCAGTCGCTTGTCGCAGGCAGCGGCAGCAGTTGCATTTTTCAGCCGGCCAGCCTTCCAGCAGGACCAGAGTGGAGCCGGAGTCTTGGAGCCAGACCGAGGGACAGGCACATCGTTCGCATTCCACATTCGCATTCGCATTCATTCGAGGCATTCGTGAGGGCGGCCCGCGTTCCTAGCCAGCGCTTGGAGCAGAGCACCATCATCCGTCGGTTAGTTGCTTTCTTTGTTTGGTGGTGCGTGTCTTTAGTGGCTGCCTCTCGCTTCCGCTGCGAGCCGCTTTTCGTAATTGAAACGCAACGCGAACGCCGAGAGGCAGCGGCGACATAATTAAATTAAAATTTACCCGCACACACTCGCCCTCGCACACAGAGAACCACCTTCCGAGAACCATCGATAGACGAGCCAACTAATCACATTACCAGCCATCAGCCATCGCCGTCAGCAGACAACAGACAGCAGACAGTAGCCAGCAGAAAGCAGCAGGCAGCAGGCAGCGACACTGGAGGGCCGCCGCAGTCGACCGTCGAATCGCAGACCCGCAAGACATCCGAGTTCCCAGTTTGTGCATTGCATACTTTTTGGCGCGCTCGCCAATTCAAATACCATACACACATCCGTTGCGCCCAGCGAAGCGACCGAATTCATCAACTTTGTGTCTGGTGAGTGGATATCAAAGACAAAAGGCTCCTCTACACAGAAATAGAAGTGCGCACCAGTCGAGTTGGGGCTGCTCTGGCGTGGAAAGTGCTAAAAAAGAGCACCTCTCTCTGTGTTCTAGCACAAATATTTACACAGACTTATTGCAGAAACAACAAGTTGAATATTAGTCAATGAAATTCGTTTAAAATACAATGATTCCGTTGCATAGAAATACGGGAATGAATTCAGTGCCCACACTCAGACCTGACTAGCTGACTAACTGACTAAAAACAAACACCAGAAGACATTCCCGCACATATCTCAGTTTGATTATCTTGATTCATATATAAATTGGTTGCCCACAGATAAGATAGCAGCAGCTAGAGGAATATTTCTGTTGTTGTTCTGAAGAAAACGATAAGATACAGGGAGCTTTCGTGGGAGAAAGAGGGCACCGACGCTACAGATACCTCTGTATGTGTTTGAATAAAGTTGCCTGCAGAGGTGTGATGGCTCCCTGCTGCTGTTAACAGTCTCTCATTCATGTTCTCCCACTTAAATGCACATTCCCAGCCTCCGTTGAGTATTCCACATCAAAGAACTACGTCTGTCATAAACATTTCAATATCTACTATAAAATGACAATTTCTGGGGCCTTTTGCTGCTCCGCTCGAGTGGTTTTCGGTGTTCAAAATTTAATTCTCTGCGGCCATCCCATCACATTTATTGCAGCGAACTCCACCACTTCGATTGTCCATCAGCGTCCGCATCCGCTATCGCATCCGCATCCCCATAGCATAATTCTGTTTAACAATAACTTCGCTCGGCATGTAAAACCGCCATTAATGCCATTTTCAATTTTCATTCCCATTTCCTGCCTTTGTTGGCTATAAATTGCGCAAATTGAAAACGATAATGTTGGCTGGACAGGACTACAGGACACTACAGAATAGACTATGCAAGAGTAAACGAGGAAGTATTATCCCTGCGGCTGCCTTTGTCTTGTCCCATGTTCAATGCTGAATGTTCAATGTTCGAGGCAAGTGAACTGAAATTGTCATTCAGGGAGAAAGGGATCGATGAACCCATACACGTCATCCCCTTATCCCTGGCCATATTCTCGCACATCCCCATTTCACATCTCAATCCCCAACTCAATCCCGCTTCAGAGTGAGCGCATCTGCGGTTAATGTGCGACAATTGTTCGATTCCGTTGCCTCTGTCTGCCACTGCAATTTACTGCTATAATTATTATCCTATATTCTTTTTTCACTCCTGTTTTTTCTACCCACGTCCAACGGCAATTATGATCACGCCATTCATTTTGTTGAACATTCATTGCACCCTTCCAGCGGGCATGCTGATTTTAAGCCAATGTTGGCAGCGCAGAGAAATTACCATCTGCCATTCTATAGCCTCGTTCTATCTGTTCTGTCATTTGTCGATACCTTTGAAAGGGTATCACAACCTTCGAACCCCAAAGATAGGGCCTCCATTTCCTGTTTTTGCATCCATTTAAAAAACAATTTTGTTAAATGTGTTTCCATTTCTCCCCCCTCTGCCGTGCTCTGTAATTATTCGCTTGAATTTAACAAATCCCTTTTTTGTTTGTCTTGGAAATTGAATAATTGAACTCTGCGTGTGCATTAAATGCGTGGTACATATTTTCGCTATTTGCATTCCACACTTCCCATTCCCACTCCCACTGCCAATTCCCTATCCTGTTGCCTCCCTGAATCGGATTCTCGCACCCTCAATCACAATCAGAATCGGAATCACATCGCTCACAATTCGCATTTGTCGCGCTTCAATTATAGTGGAAAATATTTGCATTCCAACGCACAGAACACAGGCAGGCGAAGGGTTGGAGGGGTTGGGGGCTGCGGCTGTTTGCCTACGTGCCGTTCGAAGGATATTCGTTTAGGTGCGGGGCCCTCAACACGGGCATTCCGCACTGCCGTCCACGGTTAAGCACGACTACGGAATTATAAATGTTTCATTTAATATTTAATTAAATGCGCAGGTTCTTTTTTCTGCATTCTGTATTTGTGTTACTTTTTTGCCGTACAACAAACAATAATTGATGGGATTTTAGATGTGAACTCGCAAGGGATTCTGATATGGAAATAAACCATGGAGGATTCCCATTGCTGCATGTACGATGGGGGATATCATGGCTATATCATATTTTCAATCTACTTCAGCTTCAGCTTCAGCTAATTATGTAATTTATTCGCTTAAGCCTTAAAGCCTTTTCCCACACACACACACATCAAATTAGCATGGACAAGTAATCCCATCCCAGCCCCATTTGAATATTGTAAGAGCACCCGCCCCACCCCATCACCCCATCGCTGCCTTTATGGTCTGGCAGCTGCAATTTGCATCCATCTCTGCTATAGTCTGCTGAGTCTCTTCCGAAAGAAGTTTAACAAAAACGAATACATAATTTAATAGAATATTATTTTCTGCTGAGACGGCAGTCGCCAGTCGCCAGTCGGCAGATGGCCAATGGCCAGGCAGGCAGACAACAATAATGCATAGATAATGCAGCCCCGACATTTTGCACTGACTCTTTTCGCCCCCACCCACCTCTAAAGAGATGAAAAAATGAATTTCCTTGGGTTCCTGCATCAACAAATTATAATTGTAGTGGCTCCAACATGGAGGAGAGCAGCGCCCTCCCTCTCCCTCCATTCTGGAGGTGCGCCTGGCCAGTGGGTTGGGTGGGGGGGGTCACTTTTAGCGTGCGTTGGCGAAAGTCATAAAAGAGAGCACCACTTGCAGCTGCACCTCCTGGCCACCGCCCCTCCCCCTGTTGAGTGGTGGACAAGTTGACGTTTTCTGGACCTGCTCCCTGCTCCCTGACTTCTGCCCACCCGCTCCCGCACCCGCTCCCACTCCCGCTCCCACTCCTCGCTCTCTTTCGCTGGGGAGAAAGTATGTTAATAAAAATTTTAATTTATCGCCGAGCATAAAAAGTGGTAAAGTGCTGGCCGGGCACAGGCCTTCCCGCTCCTGCCAGCCGTGCTCAGCCCTAGCGCCGTTAAGTATGCAACGATATTTTCATATTTTTGTGTTTCTTGCGTGCTTCAACACGCACAAAACACGTTCGTTGCCATCGTGGGAGAGCTGAATGGGCTTCCGCCCCCACCCCATCTCTGGCGGCTCTGTTCTCGATGTCGACGGTGTCAGTGACGCCCGCGTCCACTTTGGAATAACCTCTCAGAGCCCCACCCGCCCGTTCCAGCCCTCTCCATGCCCATCGCCGCCTCCTCGATAATAGTTTCAAGAGTTTTCGGCCAAGCAAAATACTCGCAGAAATGCACGCCATGTGCCGGCTGTAGATTCCCCAGATCCCCCCGTCCCTGCCCCAGCCAGTGCCCCATCAAGCAACGCGAGACGAGGCGTCCACTTCAAAGTTCGATTTTCTGTATTGAAAATTGGCGTGCATTAGTTTCAGACTTTGCAAAGAGCTGGCCCAGCGGAGGCAGGCAACCAGAAACCAGAGGAGAGTGCGGAGAGTGGTTCCATGATGAAGAGCAAATCGTGCGGCTGTTGCGACTTTGTGTTTTTTTTATACCTTTTGGCCTGGCTTTAATTAGTGGCAGTGGCAGTGGCTGTGTGGCTTGCTGCTTGAATAGTTCCCAGCTGTCGGCCAGAGAAAAGCAATGAAAAGATCTTTAAGGTCTCCTTTCGAATGAGGCAAATGCAGGCCAAAGAGAATAATAAACATCCCTGGGATAGATGTCTCTAATGTTTCCCTAGGTGTGTTGTGGATAACCTTTGCTGGGGGTTCGCTCGAGAGTATCTCCCCAGTGAATACTTCAAAATGTTTTTGGATATCTGTCGTTTCATACCCGAATTTCCACAGACTGAATAGCGGCTCGCCGTATCCCACAGATGGTCTCTTCCGTCTGGCTAAATCCGCACATTGTGGGCGTTTTTCCAGCACAAAAATGGAGCAGAGTCGCAGCCAGCGGAGTGGGGCCTAAGCGTGTGATGTACCCTCGTAAAACTCTAGAGCTGTAATCCTGTAACACTCGCACATGCGAGTATCGTGATGCGCAGGCCATAAATTACGGCGGGCTAATAAACTTGTACATGAGAGTACTCGCATAATAGTTTGTCTGGTTGGTCTGTTGCATTATAAATAACTAAAACACACACACACACACACACCGCAACCACTCACCAACCCCCTCCCTGCCCCCCTCCCATTGAAACCTCCACCCACTACAATGGGCTGGTGGCCCATCACGATCCACAAATGCGACTCTAAGCGGAAGTGCAGGCACAAAATTTGCTCCCTTCTTCCGGTTGCCGTGCAGTGTCGTTCGGTCTCTTTCTAGCCTGCGTCCTTTGTCCCTATGTGCTCCCCTCCACTCTCCACTCTCCTTCTCCTTCTCGCTCTCTCAATGCCTGCTTCCATGTGCATCGTAGCAGAAGTTTGATAAATTAAATTTTACTACCCCGAACTCGCATTGCGACATTTTATGGTTTACTTTCTTTTCTATATTTTTCTTTTTACCAACTATTAGAAAATGTAATAATAAAATATTTAATGGCCACCTCTTTGACCAGCAACAAGGAGCCGTTGACCAGCCACCAGGAAGGGGGGCAAACCCCTCCCCCCTTTGCCAAAAGCAAACAGAAGTGTCTGCCCGTCTGTCTGTCCGCTGGTCGGTCTGTCTGTCTCTCTGTCTGTCTGTCTCTCTGTCTCTCTGCCTGCGTGCCTGCCCTCGTCTGTCTCTCTGTCGTTGGATTCTCTCAATAAATGTTGAATGAACGGAGAAGGGTTTTATTTTTCTTTCGCTTTGGGGGGCGTTCAGTTATCCGAGAATTTCTCTTGAAGGTGAAATAATTTTGCGACTCTTTTCAACCGGTTTATTTGGTATGAAAACTCTGGCCATAAAGACGTTTGCTTCGGGTCTTGTTAGCAATGAAAATATTTGTCCTTTGTCAGTTGATACCATGGGGGTGGGGTGGGCAGTTGCTTTTGCGATCTCTACGACAAGTTTGATGATGGCACACAGCAATAGTTTCTGCAGTTTTTATTTTCTCACCTATTCGAATGCGGAACCCTGGAAGTTCTAACTTTCATGGAACCCCACTAAATGCTGTCTGCAGCTAAGAGATCCTTTGGTATCCTTATACTTTAATAGCCTTTTCCGCTGCACGGATCCGCAAGTAAATAAATGAAATCGCTTCTGTTATTTTCTTTAGTTTGGCTCTAATTAAAGCCATAAATTACGTCCGGCTGAAAGTCCGTTTGCATTTGCTCGGCTCGCCTCGTAACTGCATTTTTAATTGCTATTTGTGGAACATATTAAAAGGCTGCACCAACAACACCCAGCCCACAAACTGATTGCCCAACAACCCAACCCAACGCAACGCGACCCAAGCCGAAGGTGCAGAATGGTAAAATGGTAAAAAAGAACGCCATAATTTAGCATCAACGCCTTTCGAAGTAGGCCAAAATATATAATCAGGGGGCGTGGCCGAACATGGCAAGCGGAAGAACCCAGAAAATTGCAACGAATAAAAAATTGCAGCAAAAAAAAAGACGAAGTAGAAATGATTGTAAATAGAAAAAAAATATAAAAAAAAGGAATAGAAAATTCGCTTGCAAAATTATACGGAGGCGACGCTCTCGCACACCAACATATTCGATGTGTCTATGTGTGTGTGTGTGGTGTGTGGGCAGGTGTCATGGCGGATGCATGTATGTGGGCGGTGAGGGGGGAAAGGAGGCATGCCATTTTCTGGTCTACAGATAATTTCTTTGCCTTTTCCCACATTGCAACGAGCATTTTTCCCAATGTATTTTTCGCAAAGTTTCCGGTACGCTCGGCAGCAAATTTATTGAACCATGAAATGTTTGTGTACGTGTCCCGGGCCCTGGGATAGAAAACCTGACAAGTAGGAGGGGGGTTTGTGGTGGTGGTAGGGGGAGGGTGGAGACAGGGATATGGAGGCTGCTGCCATGGAACACCTACCCAAAGGGATGAAGGAAGTAGGGAGGGCTGTGGGATGACTCTGTCTGCGGAGGCAGGGCAAGGGTTTCTTGGTGGTCTTGTTGCATCGTCTGTTTTATACCCTGTAAAATGATGGGGTAAAATAATGGGGCAGAGGGGCAGAGGTAGAGATAAGTAAAAGGTCTTGGGTTATTCCCATATTTATTTCTATTTATATCACTTACCTTAATCGAAACACTAAAGTCAACTGAAAAAGGAGGAAAATTAAAAATTAAAAATTTATATAATTTAATAATATAATATAATATAAAATAATAATATAATATATATAATTATATATAATATAATAATTTCTATATTTATTTAATAAATAATAATTCATAAATATTAATAATTTAAATATTAAAAATTGATTTAATGAAAATAGAAAGAAAAGAAAAGTAAAGATGCGATCAAAGACTCCCAAATAAACCTTTGATAAACATATCATAAAATATCATGGAAGTAGGTAGGATCCCCTAGGTATCCCCTGTGTAAGCTCCCTTGCCACGCACACACCAACACACACACACACACACCAGCACACAGACAGTTTTCACTGGTTAGTTGTTGTCTTATTGCTTATTTGCTCAACTTCTGATCCCCCGCCAGCCCCGCCAGCGGATCGTGTGCAAACTTTGCATTACTTTTGCTCTGCCACACTTTTGCACACAATCCCACTCCCACTCCCAGCCGCACTCCACCAATCCGACTGCCATCGACTGCCCCGTGTTGCGCCCTTCGCAACTGTGCGCCACGTAACAGCTTTGTTTTTGCTTTTGAAAATATTTAGTTGAACTTTTTATTTAACGCATCAATGGCTGCCACTTGGCTTCGGTTTGGCTTCAGCTTCAGCTTCGACTTTTGCTTCTGCTGCCACCTGGCATCCCCTTTCTGGGGTCCTCTACTGGCTCCTTCCTTTGTTCATTTCGATTGGAAAAACCAAAAGGGGTTTGCTCTGCTGCCATTGCCATTGCCAGTGCTATTACTGTTGCTATTTCTGCTGCTGTTTCTGTTGCTGTTGCTTATTTCCCCCCAGTTACTGCTACTGTTACTGCCACATGCCTCATAATTTTTCATTGCTATCAGAGTTGCTGCTGTTGCTGCTGGATGGCTCTCCCTCTGCCTCTCCCTCTCCCACTACCTATCGTTGGCCATGAAAAATTGATGCCGGTTTCGATTTGATTGGATTTCAAATGCTATCGAAGTATATTGAATTGCTCTGCCCTGCCCTGCCCTGCTGTGGGGCGTTGCATGGCGGTGGGTGGCTGCTTGGTAGTGGCTGCTGCACTCTGCAGTCTGGGGGACTGACATTGAATCTGTTCTGATTTCCTTGGCTGTTTAGGTAATTGCTCTTGCAGCTATTCAGGCGGCTCTCAGGGGTTCTTTGCTCGCTCCCGAGGTGCTGCTCTGCAGCCTGCATTTAATTAATCTTCTTTCTACACCCTTCGCGGCGCCTCAAAGTTGCTGCTGATTAAGGGGACGGAGGAGACCCTCCAAAGTGGATAATAAATTGCGGTGCAAGTGTTGTGGATGCAGCTGGTGGGGGCGGGGCGAATATCACGCCCTTCGATTGGATTATTGATGGATGATGTGTGCCTGTCGAATAAAACACTTTGTGACAAGGTGTCGCTGCTTGACTGTGTGAAATATGTTCAAGGGGGGGGCCCAGCCTCAGCATCGCTGAGTCCTAAAATCAGAACTTAATTGCAGCTCCCTCGACGCTCCGCCCAACACTCTCGGCCAGCCCACAAAGGGCAGCTCCTGGGCTGCATCCCAAATAAAAATCACAAGAGTTAACTCCAAACTCCATTCATTAGCGAATCTCCGCGGGAATGGAACTGTAAAAGCCAAGCGGAACTTCCCCCCAAGCCGCTTTTTTGTTGTTCGAGACAGGCGCTCCACTAATTCAATTAAACTGCGGCGCTACCCCCACTCGCTTTTTAGAGTGCCGTTTTTTGGTGGCTCCCGCTCCGCGCGGACTTGTTCACCTATTGATCGCTTATTCAATTATTTGCGTCGTCATTCATCCGCAGTTTGGGGCGGTGGGGATTTCTATTCGATGTTGGCTCGTAGCTGTAGGTGGGTAGGTAGCTAGGTAGGCGTTTGTGTTAACGAAAATGCCAGACAAAGGCGCCGCCGCCAGCTGCCAGCTGCCACCCACCATCCAACCCAACCCAACAGCCCCGAACCATCTGTATAATGCAAGTCGGCATTTCTATGGCTGCCGCCTCGACATCGTTTCCGTGGCATTGCCTGGGCACTACATCAAACGTGCACCTCCCCCTTGGCAGCCAGCTCAGTGCGTTGCGCTTTTGGGCTGTTCCCATTTTCCGCTTTTCCCGCATTTACAAGCGGAGGAGCAGGCGAGGGCGAGGGCGGAGGCGGAGCAGAACGGAATGAAAGTGGATGCTTGGCCAAGGGCCGACAAAACTGCCGTAAACTAAATTCAATTAGATTTCTTTTTGCCCTTTTCTCTGTGTCTCTGTCCCTCTGCCTCTCTTTCCCTCTGCTCCGCCACTATATCTCTTTCTCTGGCCATGTCACAATGGATTTGCATGGCCGGAATGTGTGCGCTTCGCTTTGGATTTTTGGTGAATTTTTCGTGCAACATTTGCAACATGTGTAAAACGGGAAATTGATTTGATTAAACGTTGCAGGAGGGCAACAAGTGGACACTGGGCACAGGCCAGGGCCTGCCTCACTTTCGAAATGAATGTGAATATGATGCCATTGGGCCAGGGGGCATGCCACCCATATCCCGGATGCTTATGCAATCCTTTCCATTGCATTGTGCGTGACTGAATGACGGAGAGAGAGAGAGAGAGAGTGCAGCCTGCAGCCTGAAGGGGCAGACGGTCAAGGATTTCGACTGAAATTGTGTATAGCCTCGAGTGTGAATCAATGGCAAATCAAAGCAAAACTCTGGTACAGTTGTGCACGGGAAGCTACTGCAGGGCAGCGAGGCTTGCCAGAGAGTGCTCCAGCAGCTGAAGAGCTGCCACCCGAATGGGAAAGATTAAAGATGGAAGATGGAAAACATAGGCCAGCCGAGACGGAGCAGATGCCACACACCACACACACTCGAAAAGTTGTACAGAAATTACTAGAAATAGTTGTGACAGTTTTAAGTCGCACAGGATCTCGGCAGGCTCTTCAAATGAAGTGCCAAAAGTGCCAGAATGTTGATTGCACGACAACTTCTGCTCGAGAAATGCTCTGGCACACATTCTGAGGCTGTGGCACGGCAACTCTCTCGTTTTGTTTGTTTTCATTGTGCAAAACATTTGAAATTTAATTAAAAATATATTTGGCAGCGGCATTGCCCATGGAATTAAGCTGCACGCATGCACACACAGATCTAAGCCAAAGGCCTTGGCTACACTCAATTAAAAGTCCACAAAAGTGTGTGGCAGGATACTCCTTTTATCCCTGTCTGTAGCTGTACCTGTGTAGCCAGTGTAGCTGTGTGTGTGTGTTTCCAATCAGATAACAGTTGCCCCGCACTCTGCGGCTGGTGTTTGGTGAATTTATGGTTGGAGCTTTAAGTAAATTGTATCCGATTTAAGACTAAGCACTTCTGGGTGCAGCAGCCAGCAGCCAACAGCCAGCAGACAGACCACTAACTAAATGGCTCTCTGGCTGCGTGTGTTGTGTGGTGCATGCAGGAAAAGGTATTCTATCTCCTTGTGCTCGTTTGTGGATGTGTAGTCATGTACGTGTTGGTTGGAAAAACACATCCAAATCCGAAAAGTAACCAGAAGCAGAAGCGGCAGCAGCAGCAGCAACCGCCACGCAGCTGTTTGTTGTACTTTGCTGCATGCTTTGCGGCGCACTTAACTATGCAGCCACACACAAGCAGCCCACGCATAGCGCACACGCACACACACACACGCAGATAGTCGTACAGTAAGCAAGCGGCAGACTGCAATGTAATTCATTTTTGACATACGCAGGGAGCAGGCAGTGGGGAGCGGGCAGGGTGCTAGCAGCAGGCGGAAGCAGAGAGCAAAGAATGAGGAACTCTCGGCAGCTGTGAACACTTTTACATATTTAAATACCCTGCACAAGTACAGGGCACAAGGGCATGCGGCACTTGACGAAAGGCAGGGCAGAAGGTGGGCAGAACTGATCGCGAGTCTAGCCAAATAAATAAATAAATAAATAAAGGAAGTTCCCACTGCTCCCACCATTTATTTTTAGGAGGAGTTCCTCTAATGGGTATTCCCATGGTCGTTGCATCGCTTAAAGCCCCCTTTCTTTCTTGTTACAACTTAATACCTTGCCCAATGTTTGCCAGTGTGTGGGTGTGGCTGCCTGTGTGTGTCTGTGTCTGTGTGTGCGGGCTTAACTTTGCATGCAGCAAATAATTAAAGCATAAAAGAAGGCGCCACGGAGAGGTAGCGGTGGCAGCGAGAGCGTGGGGCTGGGAAGCAAAAGAGAGGTAGGTCCACCAGCAGCTAGCTGAGCAGCAGACGAACAGCCAAGCAGTGGAGCATTGGAGCATCGGAGCATCGGAGCAGCATGTGTCATCTCATAAAAGGTTCTTCCTTCTGCCGTGCCATTCGTTGTGCGCCTTGTGTACGTTCCCTTTGATGCTCTCAAGCAGCAGAAGGTGGGGGTGGAGTGGCAGGCCACAGCCACAGAAGCAACTCCTTGTTGAATGTGCAAATGAGCTCTCGTCCTGGTTTTGGTCCTGCTTCTGCTGGCCCTGTTCTTGGGTTCCGGGGTCCCCGTGTTCTCCACTCTAAATTGAATATTTTAATGCAAATTTAATGGAGGTTTTTGTTCTCTGTTCTCTGCTGTCTCTCCCTTCATCTCGACACGTGGCATTTGGCATGGGGCAGTCTGCATTCAATTTAATTTTGTCTGAAGCTCCGTTCCGAGCTGTTCCCGTGGATGTTGCTTGCATCCCCGCCATGTGATGGCTCCCCTGCGGCCCTTTCTGGCTCCGGAATCTGCTCGGGGGATAGTTTTGTTGCACCGCTTAAGCGGAAAAGATAATTGTCTCAGCAGCAACTGTTGATGTTTACTCTGGGAATTCTGGCACTCATCTGTTATGAAGGGGAAACTTAATTTGGGAACTTTTATTGTTTGCCATTTCCCAGGAACAGCTCCAGGTGGAGAGTTGCCTTTATCGTTTGCACTCTATAAGCCAGTTAAAAGGTTAGATTAAGTGCCCTTTTTGCCACTGACCAGCCCGTCATTCAAGGCTTCTGCTGCTGCTGGGCCACTGAGAGTCTCATTAGTCCCAGAATCGTGCCAATTCCTCTTTTCTGTGCTGCAGTTTGTTTGTTCTTCTTTGCACTCAGTGAAGCAGTTAACAGCTATCGCTTTTCCATCTTCCATCTTCCATCGTCCGTCTTGCAACGATTCATCATTGTCGCTCTGCCCTGTCGATGCTCGGGGAGACTTGTGTACAACGAGCAGGATTCACCTGCAAGTTGCCATTACCAGGCCATTTAGAACGAAACGATAGGCCAATGCCACAGCCACAGCCACAGTCGAAGCCAAAGCCAAACAAACACGGTGCCAGCAGTGCGGAAGACCAGAAGGGAGCCTGCTCCTCCACAGCGAGAGATACAGAGAGAGGCAGAGGCAGAGTGAGAGCTGGCAGTATATATATCTAGATAGATATAGTAACTGGAACTGGAACTGGAAACTGAAACTGGATTGTCACATGAAACGATTTTAATTGCATTTTTGTAGCCTTGTTTTGTTTGTCCTCTCCCACCGAGTGCCCTGCACTTGGCATCAAAAGCAAACAAATGGCCAGGACAAACGACAGATGGGCGAGAGAGCAGGAGGAAGAGAGATGTACAAACAGAAGGGCCAATGATACGGCTATAAAAAAAAACTCTTCCCTATGTTTTCCCCTGGCTCGAGTCGTAAATTTAATAGCCTCTGGCCATCGGTCTGACTTTCAGATCGTTTGATTTATGTGATTTCCACCAAGAAATCTTTGGCCGAAAGTTCGCCTTCACTTTAAAGATTCACATAAGTTCCGAAAAGTTCTGCGGCGTCCAGCTGTTTCCCCTCTTTTGGCTACCTGCCGCTATAAAATTGTCATTAGACCCCACACACGCACGAACACATGGCTGAGTTGGAGGCAGAGGCAGCGGCAGAGAGTCCGACCGAGGACCAGGCATAAATCACGCATACGCCGTGCTGTGCGTGCCACAAAAACTGTGGTTCGTTCCACTCGTAATTGTGTGGCAGGCTGCGTGTGTGGGCGGGCTGTGGCAGCGTGTGGTTACGCATAGAATGTGCGACCATGGGGCATATGTAAATGCTGAAATTGTTGGCCATAATTTAACGCATTCCAAGCCAATGCGAATAAGCCATAAGGTTAGCCCTTGGCCCGCGTGAGGGCGAGCCGACAACTGATTGAAAAGTCGCCCGAAAACCCCAGCGTCATGCTGTGTTTTAATTATTTAACTCTACAAATTGATTTAGCGGATGTGCGGGCTGGCCTGGCCCACCAGCGAACGCACTTCGTCGCCAAATGGCTGCGACGGGCTCCGACTGGCAGCTTGTTTGCGGTTCTTGTTAGTCGCTCTCCCAGTCCGCGGCAAAACTTTAAATACCCCCCGCCCCCCCAGCAGCGTGTGGAAAGTTCTTGCGGAAGGGAGGGATCTGCCGCGTATCTTGTTGTGGCTTCCGTTTTAGTTTTAGTTTTAGTTTCCGCTAAAGTGTCCGTGTCTGCCAGCCAAAAAGGTAACTGAATGAAACGTCGCTAATGACTGAATAAATATTTGTCCTTCTGCCCCGATGTTTGGAGCAGGAACAGCACCAAGACGTGGATGAGTACTGCGAGTACTGCTCCTCGCTGCTGTGGCACGTGACGAGCACGGCATTTCGAAAGTTTTGCACAACTTTCGGTTTATAATTAAATGTGAATGGTTTGCAGATGATTGTGATTTGATTGCTGCAGGGAGAACAGCTGCGAGAACTTTCCATTGGGCTAGCGGGGGGCAGGGCAGGCATAAACCGATTAGCCACTGAGCATCTTAATTAATCTGACTTGAGTTTTGATTAATTTCCCCTTGGTTAACTTTCAAGCAGTCCCCTGAGGGCGGACAGCGCCAGCGTCTGCATCCACTGATGACCTCTGCAAATAGTGACCCTTGCCCACACAAATTCCTTTTTGTCGTCCAATTAGTGGACTTTCTCTCTCCCTCTCCCTCCTGTGCTCTGCCGTTGCTCCTCTTTTCATATGCTAATTTCGTGTTACACTTTTTACTTAGCGAACTTCGTGAATTTCTCCGTGAAATTCCCAAGAATTTTCCTCACCTTACAACTTTTTTCGTTCGGCTAACAATGAAAATATGCCCCAAAGTATTTCGTGTTGGGCGCAAAGTTTGCGCATTTAAAATTAAGCTAACAAGCCGAAATCGTTTCTGGCAGCCAGCCCCAAAAGGGAGGAGCGAGGGCTGGGACATTCCTCCGCAGGACATTCCGGCTAATGCCAATTATTGTAACAATATCAAGCGGGCGTAGGGGCTGAACATCAAAAGTGGACAGAGCACAGGGCGGATGATGGCAAAGGAAATGCCCAAAATTGCTGCAAAAATTGCGAGCAACAATTTGCTGCTGCGGATATCTATTAACGAGCACATAAATGGCTGCCAGGATGGCTACATACATACATATACTTGTGGGATGTCCTGTGCCCTGCTGGTGCTGCTGCATCTAGATGCTAGATTGAGTAACTGACTTGGCAGGCAGGCAGGCAGGAAGTCAGACAGGCCTCGACAGCAGCTCCACAATTTGTTTTCCTTTTTTTTTATTCTTTTTGGAGCCTCGACAACAATCAGTGGCAATGGCAGTGGCAGCGTAGCACGAAAAGGGAATCACTTTGGATTGTCGTACACTCGGAAAAATAAAGATACATTCACAGGGGCAAAACAATTTATGGAAAAATAGCCAATGGAGAAGGGAAGCAAAATAAATATTTTAAAAAATATAAAAATATAAATTTAAATGTCCTAAGCTGAATAATCATGCAAACATTGTTTTTCCCATGGTGTAGTTGTCCTTGTCGCTTCCAGGGCAGGGCCTGTGCTTTATGAGGCCTTATCCTGGCTGCAAGATGGGTGTGTGTGTGGGTCTGGGGGTCTGGGGAGAGTGTCAAAAAACTTGAACGCCTGTTGACACACACGCGAAACACTTGAGCGAAGGACATGCGGAGGAGCAGGAGCAGCAGCAGCAGCAGGAGCGGATTCTTTGGTTTGTGGCTGCCGCTTGTAACCGCCAAAAACATTTTGCTAACGATTTATGTCCGTTGCATGCTGGCTTCGCTCCGCTCCGTCCTCCCCCCCCTTCGTGTCCTGCATGTCCTGGCAGATAAATTCCTGCTACTTTTTCAGTCGAATTGAGTCTCGGGTGCGCTTCTGTTTCTGCTGCATCGTGCGCTTAATGGCGCAGCCACCATCATATTGGGTTTCAGGACAGCAGCAGCAGGCAATGGGGTGGGGGGGAGGGAGGGCCAGTCGATGGCTTCTGCTTTAACCAGACAGACAGCGCCACTCGGCGGCAATGGCTCCAAGCAATTAGTTTAGTTTTACGTTGAAGATTTGCCATCGGGGTTAAACGTGGGCTCCCCACACGGCCCCTGCGCCTGCCCCTGCCGATGGCTGCCCGGCTGGCTATGCCGTCTAAGTGGAAACGATGATGTCGGGGGATTAGTGGATGCGGCTCCAAGTGGCCTGAGGTTGAAGCGCGGCCGGGGGGAGGGCGTGTGGGCATCCTTTGGCATTGGCTGAGAGGACTCCGAACCACGTTAAGTGGATATTGCAACTAATGATGAAAGGGGAATGCTGTCTATCAATATCTCTGCTCCCCCCCCTCTCTGTGGCTGAGTGGTGGGGAGGCTGGGGAGTGTTCGGCCACCTCAAAAGTGGAGATATCGAAACGGGAAATTCCATTCAGATCTTTGCCTGGAAACTCTCTCTGCTCTCCTTTCATCTTCGTAGCTGATTTGGTCTCCCACTTTCTGCTGTATTTGCGGGCTTAACCTTTTTTCTGCTGGGACAACTTCTAAAAGTTTTAATTAAACCAACTGTAAAGCTTTTACTGCTGCTGGTCAGCGCTGTCAACATATGCAGGGACATGGCACAGGACACTCAGTGGACACAGCTCCACACAAGCTCCTGCTCCTGCTCTCTCTCTGGCACTCTCTCGTATTAAATCTGAGCTGCTTTACAACCATTTTGGCCATTAACACATTTGGCCAAAAGTGTCAGCTCCTACCCTCGAGTAGTGTGGCGTGACCCACTCCACTCCACTCCTGGAGCTTAAAGCTCCTCTAAAACACACACACACACAAACACCGACAGAGAGCCCGCAGGCCATGGAGGAGCAACTTTTCGTTGAGACAGCAGATTGGGTTAAAGCCTAAAATCCTTTAGCATCCTGACAGCTGTGAAAAAAGGGGGACAGGCGGGGAGGCGATGGAGATGCAAACAAGCTGCCGGACAGGCGGGACAATGGACACAGGGACCTGTGTCAAAGTTATCCAGCGAAGCGACAAAAAATGATGTATCAAACTGGACAGGACTCTCTGTGCCCTATGTATCCCTGGCAGAGGGGGTGGGGGAGGGGTCCTTTTTTCGTATTTAAAGTTACACCTACAACAGCGTCAGCTGTGCACCAGTGTCCAGCGCTTCCAGTTGCCTGGCTTTGGGCTGCTGCCGTGTCGTGTTTCGTCCCGAGTCGTTTCACTGGCTTTCGGTCTTCCCATCCGCCCATTTGTGGATGCCCCATGTCAAGACCCTCCTTCGAATGTCCTGCTCCCCTTCCGCTCCTGCTCTAATGCTTTCCTTTGCTGTAAGCCACTTTGTTGCTTTTTGCGGCTTTTTATTTGAGTTTTGTATTAGTTTTTGATTGTCTCTCGATGAGTTTCGGGGCTCGCTTTGCTTTTTATGAGAATGTCCCATCGCATCGTATTTAGGGAGCCACAAAGAAATTCCGAATTTCGAGTCAATTTCTGCACAACACAATGTTAACTTATCGCTTGGGATACTATTTTATAGCATGCGATAAGTGTTCCTGCTTTAACAGAGCGAACATTATTTTAGCCTGGGTTGGTGTCCTGACTGTGTCATGTTATGGCAATGTTAGCTAACATCGGGCATGGTCTGTTGTTTACTTAAAAGAACTCTGCAGCATTCTGTTGCTGCTAAATGTTAACAGTGGAATTCATGGCATGATTATTTCAATCCCCAAAGGGAATTCAGAGGGTTTTTCCACTCTATCCCAACTGTTTTAATTTGTATTAGATTTAGTTGGCTCTATTGTAAATATTTGCTTACTCTCTGCTGTATTAATTTATATCCCATGGTCTCCCAAAGCTGCCCTTTATCGCCATCTTTTCATTAAAGTTAACCCCCGAAAAGGTGCCTTAATGTTGGGCCAAAGTGTAAACAGCAACAACTAATTGTCGGAGGACACGCAAAATGCTCCTTTGTCTGCCTCCTGACGCGCCTATATTTCGGGGGGAATATTTATTATGGGCTACGCAGCCAAGAAACAAATTTAGCCGGGAAAATGTGAAGAGAAATGAAGGAAATTTAATAAATTACAGCACATAAGCCGGTTGAAACGGGAATGGAAAAAGATGGATAGCCATAGAAAGAGAGAGAGAGAGAGAGAGCGTAGAAGGGGAGTAAAAGAGAGCGGCATACATTTATCAGCTGTTTGTAGTTCTTCCGGTTTGTGCCATTTGCATTTTGGGATTCGCATTTTTCGGCCATGGGGACGCGCCCTTTTTAAGCCTTATTTTTCTTTATTTTTGGCAGCCAGAGCTAGAGCCAGACACCGTTGTAAACAAATGGTTTTCCACCCTTCTGTGGGTGCAAGTGTGGGGGTGGGGTGGGGCAGTGTCAACAGAGTTTATGGCAGCCTTTTAGGCGGCACTGTTAACTCTCACTCTCTCTCTCTCTCTCTCTCTCTGACTGTCTCTGAATTGCTTTCTATTGATTTGTTATGCATGCTCTGCGCAGTCGCCGCTCTCTGCCGCTCTGCCGCTCCGCGGGCTGCAAAGTGCGGAAAAGCATGGACCGGGACGGTACAGGGTGCAGCATCGTTGAGTTGCTGGCACCCTGCTGCACAACTCAACAAATTAGCACACAACAAGCGGAGAGCGGGAGCGAGCGAGAGCGTGTGAGTGGCAGGGCGAGTGGTGCAGCTTTCACCCACACACACACGCAGCCTTGCTCTCGCGCGCTCACACGCACGTGTGCACCGCTCTCTGGCTCTCCGGCGCTCTCTCACAGCCGCTTTGTTTCTTTGCAGGGGTGGCATGTGGATAAATTTCAGCCGCCATGGATCCCAGTGCTCTACAAAACATGGATCGGGACGCATTAAAGAAGCAAATCGAGAATATGAAATATCAGGCCTCCATGGAGCGCTGGCCGTTGTCTAAATCCATTGCAGAGTGAGTAAAACAATTATCCACCAACTAAATATATTTTTTAATGCCAAGTGAAATGAAAGTGAAAAATATTGCGGCGAAACTCGGTAAATACTCTGCCCGGAAAACAGTTCAGTTCAGTGCTTTGTGATGATGTGTCCTGTCCGCTGTTTTCATTAACAATTTCCCCCCAACTGTCCTGTCCGAGTGCCTTAAATATTCACGCAGCCCACACCTCAGGTGAAGGAGGGAGAGTGTCGCTGTGTCGCTGTGCCGCTGCATCAACATTTTGCTTGTTTGCTAAATATTTACATAAATATGAAGTTGCTTTCGGTTGTTTTGCTGCTGCACGGTGGTTGCTCCCTTTGTTTTCCCTCTTCGCAAAAAGAGTCGCCAGGAGTCACTTCCTCTTCATACACACACACACAAATACCCCCCACTGCATCTGTGTGTGCCTGCTTCCTCCCTCTGTCTGTGTGTCTGTGGTGTGTGTGTGTGCCTGTGTGTGAATGTTTGTGTAGACAGCGGCTAGACATGCGGCTCCGTTCGTTCGGTTTTCCCCCTCATTCTGTGTGCTTCTTCCCCAGCAAAAGGAGGAAAAGCGTCAAGTAAAATTCTCATTTTGCTACAAGAAATTACTCAGCAAGCAAATTGTGAATGTTTTATACTCAGCAACACAGAGAGAAAAGAGAGCAGCAGCAGCAGCAGAGAGAAGAGTCAGAGCCGTCGGTAAATTGGGTTCTGCCGAATTCCCTATCCTGTCAATTAATTCTGAAGGTTTCCCTTTTCCATTCAGGCGCAAAGCTCCACTTTCATTAGCAATTCAATGAAACGAAACGAAAGCGGAACAATGGACAGAGAGCTGGTGGTCCCCTTTGGGGAAGTTCGGTGAAGAAATAAACATTAATGCATTCCGCGTATTATTTTAAAACTTCTCGGTCCTCCCAACGGAACTTTCCTGTTGCAGTGGTTTTGGGAACTTTGCTCAATGGCTGCCCAGCAGCTTACAAGGGTGCAAGCGGGCTAGAGGCGAAAGTCTTCTTTCCAGTTTCAATTTCCTGTTAAAACTTTCCGTATTCATTTCCGCAGATGCTTTTACTAGTGTTTCTGGCAGTCCCCAAAACTTGCAAAATGTACGCCAATGATGAGGGTCTTCCTTATGAAATTTAGATTCATCCAACGAACTTTTCATAATTAACCAACTTTTACGGCAAATTGCTTTTAATTTCACCAAGATTGGTTTTCATTTCATTCAGTGAAAGGTTCCTTTGAGCAAAGAACAAATCAGAACAAAGGCTGAAAATTCCATTTGGATCGCTGTACTCGCCTTCTCCAGGTAGTCCCTCATTTGGTCTCTCTCGGAAACTTTTAAAACTCTTGGAAAATGCATTTAAAAATGCTGTTGGAATTCTCTTTCTTCGCCAGCAACTTGCAAGATTCTTTTCCAGTTAAGTTTCCACATAAACTGCAATGACTATCATCTGACTAAATGCTTGCCATTGCCTTCATGCCTGCCACTCCCACTTCCACTTTGCATCCCACTTTATGTGTGGGGCATCCATCATCCAGGTGGTTCTCCTGCTCTAGTCGGAGGAGTCCTGCCTGCAGTCCTGCTTGTGCAATGTTTTATTCAGAACGAGAGCATAAAACCTTTCACATAAATCACAATTAATGCAGTTCCTTCGTCCTTCGTCCTCTGACTCTGCTTGTGGCTCTGCTGCTGGCTCCGTCTCTAATGGCCAACTTTTAATTTAGCTTTCGACCCAAAGGCAAACATTTATCCGTCGCTCACTCGCTCACTCTCTCCCTCCTCGGATTCCGTTTCTAATGTCATTTTTTAAATAAATACTCCACAGAGAAGCGGAAAAGAGAAAGAGTCACCAGAGCAAGAGACAGAGAGAGAGAGAGACAGAGAGGCGAGACCATCGCAGTGACATCCTCTGATTTAGTTAAACATTTAGTCAGCAGCTAATTATGAATAATTAATTGGCATCGCACTCTGTGTAGCTGCTTTCACTCTCTCTCTCTCTCTCTCTCTCTCTCTCTCTCCCTCTCTCTCCCCTGGTGTTGGCTCTCATCTGTGACTTAATGTGGCTCCAAATGGGCTACAAATTGTGTGCGTTGCTGGCCGCCGGCAACGGCATTCATAAATAATTTAACACCAGACTTTAGAGTCGGTTATCGCCTCCCCTTTGCCCTCTAGGCCATCTCCTCTCCCCGTTCCGCAATTCACACCAATTTCCCCTCCCCCCTTCCCCTCTAGCCACTCCCTGTAAGCCACTGATTTGCCTGATATTCAGCCGACGCTCTGTTTATCAATTTGCAACACGTTCAAATGAGTCTCGACTTGGCTTTCAGCTCTGCTCTTAGCTCTCTCTCTCTCTGGAAATCTCTTTGCATATTTCTTTTTACTTACATAATTCTTCTCAATCTCTTACCTCCTTTCGTCGCCTCTGCGAGTCTCCATCGCTAATGAGTCACGTCATCTTGGCATCTTTGCTGAAGGTGTTAATTGCAAATGTGCTGGAGAATACTAGAGATGCGGCAGCAGCAGCTGGGGATGGAGACAGAAAATCACTTGTCACTTGGCATACAAAAGTGCAAGAATATTTAGCTGAAATTATTTTAACGTAAAACATCTAAGTCCAAGTTTGGAGCTGAAGCAGCATTTCGTGGCTAATATTTCAATCGAGCACACTCCATTAATCGACTAAATATTTAAGGCAAAGCGCACTCATAAATCTCGAAATCTGTTGCACCTTTTGGCAATGCGAATTCCAATTAAATAATCATCTCTGAAACCGAATTCGATACCCGGGCGGGCGATCGCAAAAAGCGCAAATCTAATAAAATTTCCAATTATGAAACTGAAAACCTCAAAATCCGTTGAAAAAATCCAATTAGAGCGCCCGAACCTCCCTGCTGGCTGCAATAAATTAAACTTTTGATTATTGCACACAAAAAATGTCGCGCTAAATTGGCATCAGAAATGTGTGGCATGTGTGGCTCAAATGG
Source organism: Drosophila ambigua (assembly GCA_018150905.1). Lineage (NCBI taxonomy): Eukaryota > Metazoa > Arthropoda > Insecta > Diptera > Drosophilidae > Drosophila > Drosophila ambigua. Next base: position 15,649,682 of record JAECWS010000100.1, read on the forward strand.
GCCTTTTGGAGCGCGCGGGGATAAATGCCCCAAAATAATGGAATAGCGAAGCCAATAGCTAAATGAAAGCAATTTTGATGTCGTGGGTTTTATTTTGTGGCAGCTGGATAGCAACTCAATTTCACGAAACATCAAACATTTGTCACTTAATCAGGACACAAAACGAGGCAAATTAGGCACAGGACATGCGACAAAGAGAGAGAGAGGGAGAGAGATAGCCTGCCACTGCCTTGGACAGTCGATGAAACTTTCGAAAAATCAAAGTCAATTAAATTTTGAGAGGCATATCGAAGAGCGATCCATGATTGATGGGCCCCAATTGCACCCGTCCGACCGCAAAGTGGGGCCCCAAAAACGGACCCAAAGGACAGGGACACGGACACAGACAGGCAGAGGGACAGCGGACAGGGGACAGCCATAGTGGCAGTGGCAGGGGCAGAATGTACTCGTTAAGTGCAGCAAACACCGCACATTACGGCGATTTGTTGCAGGCGACGTAACGACGAAATGGAGCCCAAAACCAACACAAAGATATCCCCACTCTTAGCCTGTCCCGTCTCGCTTCCACCCACCCATGATTGATGGACGTCCTTCCATGATGTCCTCCATGTGTGCGGGCTTTGTGGGTGTCTGTGTGGGTGTCTGTGTGTGGGTGTACCTATCCTATCTGTGCCTGCGAGTGTGGGAGACCACAGAAACCGTCGTGCGTGACAAGCTCTCCCTTTTCGGTCCGTTCCGTTCTGTTTCGTCCACGTCCACGTCCTGGACTGCTGCCCCGCCTCGCTGGCCAATCGGGTCGGCTGCCGTATACAAAATGCTGCATGCCTCGTGGCGCATACATCGCACCTTGATGTTGTGGCAAGGGGCTTAAAACTTTCCACACAACTCCGAGCACGCTCAGGTGGAGCAAACTTTGCCCGAGAATGAATTTCTCTCCACTCGCCACTCGAAACTCCTTTCGTTGCACACTCTGTGGTGGGGGCCGTCGCCCCGACTGCTGCATATAAATCTCGTCTGCCTGCTGCCTTTTAATTTATTTTGTTGCCCCTTATTCGCTCGCCCTTCCTCTCTCTCCGACTCGCTCTGTGTATGTGCCACACAAAATATGGGAATCGCTTTGCCATTTCAAGCAGAAAATTATGTTACTTTTGTGGCTGCTGCTGGGGCTGCTGCTGGTGCTGCTGCTGTCTGGATGCCTTTCTTGTTTCGTACAGCATTTTCTTTATGGCATTTCATATTTTACTGCCTCTAGCTGCGTCCCTCACTTAGGCGCCTGCCTGCGGTTTATTATGCGCTGCATCCTGCGGAAGGGGTCAGAGCATCCAGCGGGACGGGTCTCTGCCTCTCCTTCTCTTTCTCTTTGTTGCATTTGTTTTTTTGTTTTTTTGGTCTCAGGGTCGTGTATTTATCCGGGCTACATCCATCAGACATCCACTCTCTCTGGGTTTATTTCCAATTAAATCGACAGATTTATTCCGTACATTTATGCACAATATTTACGCGGCAGCTATGGCCAATCAATTTTTGGATTGCACATAAATCAACTGAAATCTCCCTGCGCTTTTTAGTGTTTTCCCCGTTGCGAGCATTCGATTGTTCTCTGTTTTTGATGGCTGGCATACATTCCGGGATGATGGTCTGCTCTGCTTTAAATGGCTTGAGAATTTCGCTGCATGGAAAAGCATCTCTTTAAGTTTGCCCATTCAGGATATTGCTGGCCCCTTCCCCTCCCTCCCCCCCTTCCCCCTCTCCCCCCCCAAAAAAAAAAGTTTCCCAACCACCGGGGGGGGGGGGGGAGAGGCGGAAGGAAAAAGAAAAAGCAATTTTTTTCTTTCCCTTTTCCGCCTGCCTTTTTTTCCCTTTTTCCTTTGGCCCCCCCGCCCCGCCGGGCGGGGAAAAGGGAAAAGGAAACCCAAAAAAAAACAAAAAACACAAACAAAAAAAACATAAATAACCAAACAAAAACCGGGAGGAAAAAAAAAAAAAGAAGGGAAAACCACACCCCCCTCTCACCCCCCCCCCCCCCCCCTCCCCCCCCCCCCCCAAAAACCAAACACAAAGGGGGGGGGGGAGGGAGGGGAAAGGGAGGAGTTTTTTTAAATTTTAAAGTTAAAAAAAAAAAAAAAAAAAAAAAAAAAAAAAGGGGGGGGAAGGGGGGGGGAAAGGGGGGGGGAAAAAGGGGGGGGGAAGAGGGGGGGGCCCAACCCCCCCCCCCCCCCCCCCCAATTCAATTTCATTTAAATGCAAAACATCGCGAACAAAAACCTAACAGCCAGGGGTCAGGTCAGCGTTGGGGAACTTTCTGCCAAAAAATAAATAAATTTTCATGAATGAGATTCCAGCGATGCAAAGGCAGGTCCGTCCTTCCGGCCTTTAAAACTTTGCGATATTACAGTGCCTCATAAAGAGGCAGGAACTTTGATTGATTTTCATAAAGTTCTGATAAATTGAAGGCCTTTGGCTGGGCCAGAGCATTCCCAAAGGAGGGCCACAGGCCACGCAGCCGCTGCCCTGCCCGAAAAACAATTTTCCCCTTCCTTTGCCTGACCTGAACACAGACAAGTATCAGTAAGTAGAAGAAGGGAAAGTCTTGGCATGGAAAATAAATTACGTGGAGCCCTCCAAGGACTTTCGCTCTCTGTTATGGAATATGACAAACACCTGCTGATTGCTTTATGACTACAGAACTACCCCTCCCATGCTGCCGTGCTGCCGTCTCCTATTCAGCGTCTTGGCAGCCATTTATGAGAGCTTTTCGCTTTTTATTTTGCATACAGCAACGAAGTTTGCTGCGCTCCTGTTGGCCCTTGGCTGTTGGTTGTTGACACATTTAATGCTGATTAATGGCTGTGCCATAGAGCACGCCACATATAAATGAATTGTAATGTGGCAGACGCGCGCCATTCAAAGCGACGCAGAAAGAAACACAAATGGCAGGAGTACGCATACGCTTACGACTGCCATTCGTAGTGTGTAGCGGACAGGCAGACATTAATCTGCCGTGAATTATGGTGATTGGCGCCTAAATTTATGATTAGAGGGCCGCTGACACATGTAACGGCGGGTAATAATCATTTGAAGAGCGCCTCCCATTATTATACTAAATAAATAATGGGGTTCGGGGCGTCGTCAGTTCCCAAAAATTCACTCTGCACTGGCATTTATTTGTTGGGATTCGTTGGGGAATCCCAACGTGCTTGTGGGCTGCCAAATGCAGCTGCAACATTCCGGGCCATGCCGCAAAAAGCCAATTTCCAATCGAATGCCATCGAGTGCTGCCAAGCCGCAACCTACAACAATCCACCCACAAAATGATCAGCCAGAAACATTCAATTAGCGCCCAAAGCTATGCTATAACTTCCCTCCTCGCTGCTAACCTCTCTCTCTCTCTCTCTCTCTCTCACTCTCTGACTGCAGTGGCAGTGGAAAGCCAATTAAGCAGTTGTCTATTAGGAAGAAAACCCTCCAAATGCCAGACCACGCCCCTCAAACTCTGTAGCTGCAATTAGCAGGAGACCGCACGCAGCACACTCCTCGCCCCACCGTTGATTAGACCAATGATTGAACAATTGGCTGGCTCCCGGGACAGCCCCGTGACGTTTAATATGGCAAGATGGCAATGGCAATGGCTATGAAACGGAGACTCTGATGATAACGATAATGGAAAAGAACTTGGACTAAATGCATTGCCTTTGTCGTATTTACATTCTCCATTTACATCAAATAATTATGTGCGCTGGCTAATTAAATCTCTTTATGATGCACAAATGCAGAAAAACCACAAGAAATTAATGCTCCAATTAGCGAGGCAATTGAGGAGTTCTTAACAGCAAATGTCCAGTTAATTAGTTAATGGATATCACAGCAGTAAAAGTAGAGAGTGGGCAGAGCCCTTAGGATGGGGATTACTGGAGGGATTACGAGAGCCATAAGGACACACTTCACAGCAAAGAAATCCTCCATAAACGCCCCCGCCCGAGTCGCACGATATTTTAAATATTTATGGCATTATTTGTACATTATTATTGGCTGCTGCTCCTGTCTTATTCGGCTCCGCTTCTCTTTGCTCTTCTCGGGGCAGACCTCTGTCAGAGGTTCACTTGTACCTTCTTTTGCTGTTAATAAAAACAGAAATTATGAACACGTGTAAAGGGGAAAGCGACGCAAACGTAGACGCGAACGGGGGCACATGAGCACATGAATTGCCCTGGAAAATTGCGATGCTTTGGCGTTTCAATGCTATATTCGATTCGATTCTGTTTTTTTCTTTTCTTTTTCCATTGCGCGTATATTTTTTGCACTGACACATGGCACGAGGAGAGTAAAATGTCGACGGCTGCCTCTGCCGTGTGTTCCAGCAGAATTCACAGTGACGGGGGGAAGTGGCCGTATTGGATGGGACAGGAGTGGCAGCATCGGTGGAACGAGCAATGGCAGCGATGGCAGCATCGGCAGGGACACACATTATTGACATAACTACAAACAATTTATGGGCAAACAACGGTTACGTTACGTCTCGTTACCCCCAGCCCCCAGATCTCTCACATCCAATGAATGTTGGCTGCTGGCTGTTGGGCTGTTGGCTGCTGCCATCAGAGTCGTAATTGAATTTCGTTGCATGCAGCAGCGCTCCCATTTTTCGCCCGCTTATGTTCCCCGCTCGACGATTGCATTTTTGACAGCCAGCCCAGCCCAGCACAGCCCAGCCCACACAGTTCGTGGCTTAAATAATAAATGAAATGACTTAATACCGTATTAAAGCATCAGCAGGCGCCGTGTCCCCGATCGGCTGAATCATGCAGGACGACCCGACTCTGGACAAATCCCTCGGCATCTATGCGCCCCACTATAGAATGTACATACGGCAGTGTGCACTGTACAGTAGCATACGGCTAAAGCGGAACAGGTCGAAAGTCCTTTTGGTTCATTGAATGCTCCAGGGAATATCTTTGGGTCGCTTCCGACTGAGTTTTGGGCGCAAAAATGTTAGAATAAATTATGAGCAGTCGCTGGGAGCTAATGGATGTACAGTTTTGGGGATTAGTTTGGGGTTTCACAAGACTGACGCTATAGCATTAGCTTTTAAATACTTTTTGCAATATATTCCCTTTATTCTAATGCAATTTTTCCTCTCTTCCAGGTGAGTATTTCCATATCTATTGGATCCAACCACACACCTTAATTATTGCCAGTTACTGAGTAAGTTTTAGTCGGTTTAAGGAAGTAAATCATTGGTAAAAAAACGGGAATATTCATCGCCATTTTGCAGTTAAGATATGAGCCAACTTTTAAGGGGAAGACCACTCCCATAGCCCAGACTGTTCCATTCTGTTTAATCCCTTTTCCCTTTTCTTGCATGGAACTTCTGTATGGAATATTCCCAGAGAGCCTTTTGCATATTTCGCGCCTCGACTGGCTGATCTCTGGGTCTTTGTCCCTTCCGGTTCGCTCGCAGTTTCCCTTCCTTCCTTCCTTCCTTTTAGTATTTCGCAGACTTTCAATCCTTTTGGCTTTTCAGTTTTTGCAGTTTTTCGTTTTTTAATTTGTTAAATTGTGTCTGGTGGCAGAACGAAAAAAAAACAAAACAAAAAAAAAACAGAACGGAAGGAAAGGATGGAAAAGTGGACCAAAGTTGCAGGCAGACAATGCCAGCGGCAACAAAGTGCCACATGAGTGGAGAAAAGGGTGAGGGCACTGGGACTGAGGACTGGGGACTGGCACTGGGGCCGAATGGGTGATTTTAATTTTAAGTGCAAGTGCCATGACTTTTGCCAGTCACTGTGTGAGACTTTCGACTGCGATGCATGCAGCCTCCTCCACATGCCGTTCCCATTGCCTCTGCCTCTGCCTGGGCTGCCTTTTCGGTGTCGTTTTTCGTTTTCATTTGTGAAATTAAATTTTGCATACGTAATGGTGGACGTTCGGGACCGGGGCCTTTTGTCGGCGCCTGTAACTGTTACCCATCATGGCATCCCCATCATACTCGGTGCCGTCCGGCCGTCGGCCGTCGCCATGCATATGTGAGTGTCAGTCGGGCAGTTATTAGGAGCTGAAATGGCAAGACGTTCGCTCTGTTTCGTTGTGCGTTCTGAGCTCTGCTCCGAGTGCCATGTGCCTGTAATTAAAACAACTTTTCTCTGTCTCTGTCTCTGGCAGCGTCTTGCTCCGCCGTTTCTGCTCATCAAAATGTTCGCCATAAAATCCCTGGCTGCTGCTGCTGGTGCTGCTGATTGTGCTGGCTGTGCTGGCTGGCTGTCTTCCTCCATCATTGTCCATAACAATGAGGCACTGTCGACGACACGCTGGCTCATAAAGCTTTACGACCAGGCCCAAACCACACACACACACACACACACCCCCCCACACATATACAGACACTCTCCCATGTGCCTGCGCCTGTCTGTAGCCCCACGGATGGGATCGACTGAAATGCGATGGGATGGAGGAGAAATCGCTTTGTTTGCGCCGCTCGCAGGTGCTGGCCGGCACCACTACGTGGGCTTTAAATTAAATTATGGGTTTATTTATGAAACGAAACGGTCATCAAATTGAGATTGTGATTGCAGATAACGGGCCAGGACCAACAGGATGTGCTGGCCAGGCTATATAGCGATTTGTAGGAGTCATAAAAATGCTGCGATACGAGCCCCACCCTCGACCATTTCGGGGCAGCAGCTTTAAGTTGAACAACGATTCAGGAAAGTGCGCAAAACTGTTCGGTAGAATCTCCCCTATAAAGCGGTGAATTCTGGCTGCATTTTCCATTGCATTTTCCCTCCAAAGAGTTCAAAGTTTAATTCCCTCTCTCAAGTTCATTTCGACAATTGAAAAAGCAATTTAGTGGGAATTCTCAGTCTCCATTTCCTTCCCGTTTCTGTGCCCCACGGCACTCCAAATACTTTTTTCGTTACGCTCGCCTCTTGCCCGTGTTTCCTCAGTCGGACGACAGTTTTTGGCCGCCGGCATTCATTAATTTACCGCAACATTCCCGGCATTTACCAACACTCAACCACAGGCAGAGCGGAGACGACACGGAAAGTCTTCGTCTGCTCTAAGCCCCTCAGAAGTATCGACAACGGAGAGGGTGCAGGCGGAGCAATAGAAAATAGTAACAGAGGGAAAGGAGAAGAAGAAAAAATAGGAAAAGGGGAAAAGTTTTGCAACAAATGTCCAAAAGCCACTTAACGGCGAATTAGAGCGCAACAACAGCAACAACAGGAACAACAACAACTGCAGAATACGGAAAGGGAGAACTAAGAGAGAGAGAGAGCATTGAGAGCAGCGACAACTAACTAACAAAAAAGTACAGTTAACGCTAAAAGGATACGCAAAACTTTTCAAGCGTGCAACAGCAACAACAAACACCAAACCGCAGCATGCCCCAACGAGATGAGAAGTGTTCGCTTCCCGTGCAGAGCCAGACCTCTTACTAGCTCTGCTTCCTATCTTCCCTTCCTTCCATTGGGCTTCAAGTACAGTTGTGTACGCAGTTAATTGATGATGTCCCATCAAACTGTAACAACTTTCGGCTTGGGCCAAACAAATTGCAGCCTACTTTCGGCTCCACCACGCACCCACACACACACTCCACAGAGGAGAGACAGAGGCAGAGGCAGATGGACAGACGAACAGAATTAATTGTCACTGGGCTGAATTTGCATTGCAAACAATGAATAAACTGTGACAGAGCAGCGTTTTCTCGCTGCTAAAAATTGCATAACAAAGTGTGGAGCGGAGCAGACAGCCAGCCGCAGCCGCAGCCAGAGCCATCATTTAGCTTGCAAATTGCTTTTTCGGGGCTGGACAATCCACGCAATCCTTTAGGTCCCAACCTTCCCAACCCTTCCACATTCAAGCTGGCAATTTGTCAGCGGAATCATGCAACAACGCCACGCCACGCCACGCCCGTGGCCTCCTCCTCCCGCCACGCCTTCTTCTGATTGAGCATGTTTTTTGGTGGGAAAGTTTAATTAAGTTTTGTGGCCTGATTAAATATGTAAATATTAATAACCCACAGAGACAGCAAGAGAAAGAGCGCAGAGCGGAGGGGGAACTGCTCTGCTCTGCTCTCTGCTCTCTGTTCAGAGCTCATTAGGCACAACTTAAACTATCAATCATCGGGCTGTTTGGCTAACGTTGGACATATTTTTTGTGTTCGCCTCAATTAATCAGTCAGCGACAGCGGCCAGAGTACAGTCTGTGCCCCAAATCTTAGCTGGTTTTCGATTAACTGCTTTCGAATGCTGCAATTAAAGCTTAATCTGCTTTAAGTACACATGTGTAGGCATCCCGTAGGCATTTCTTGGCTGTTCCGTGCAATTAATTAAGGCAACTTCCGCTGGCCGATAATGAGGATTAAATATGCATTGCATTTGGCATCCAATTAGGGGAAAACCACTTCTGTATCGATTTCCACTTGCAGATACCTGCGCAGATACCTCCGCAGACCACCTGCCACATGCTTAGCGTACTTTTCCCCAATTGAAAATTGCATGCCAGTTGAGGTTGTTTAATGAGCACGAGCACAACTGTACCTGCCCAACTGTAGGTGCACTCACGTGTGCGTGCGGCAAGCCAGAAGTCAGGCAATCCTATCTGTAGCCAGGGCCAGAGAGCGAGCGAGCGAGAGAGGCAGAGACAATTCTGTGGCAACAGCATAACTCCAGACATCGCTGCAAATCAAATATGCAAATACGGGAGGGGCAGGGGTAGGCATTCGGTAAACCATTTTACAACATGTGCACGGGGCAGGTGGCATGTGGCATGGCGGCATTGGTGGCATGCATTAAACCCACAGCTCGACAAGTTTTTGATAGCAGGAAATTTGCAATTTCTGGCATTAAATTTCCGTCTTAACATTCATTTGCAGCAGCAGCAGCAGCAGCAGCAGCAGGCAAGGGTGAGGGGGAGGGGAGGTGGAGTGGCAGGTGGACCCTAAGGACTATAAGCATTATGCATTTGCATTATCCTGTTGCCCACAGTCAAGCAGCACACACACAGCACACGTGCGTGTATCTGTAATTATCGAAGTGAGCTTCGGAGTATTAAGTGCTCAAAGTCGAGCCGAAGCTTCTTGCTGCTTTCCTTCCCTTTTTCCTCCTGGGCTGCTCTGGGCTGGGACTGGGGCTGGGGCGTGGGCGTCGTGCGTGCCTCGAATACTCAAGGAATTGGAAATCGGAAGACTGCCCTCAAATGTATGCTAAGCTTTCTGTTTATGTATTTTATTTCTCCTTGGCAGAGCGGCAGCGGCTGGTTTCCAGGGGGTTTCCAGGGGGTTTCCATAGCTCAAATGACTTAAACGATAGGTGCAAAATATTACATCTGCCCCACCACTCACGCCTCAGCCTCAGCCTCACTCACTCTGCGAATGAGAACTTTGCCATTTCGCTTCAGTTCGATTATCGTGCGTGAGGCATTGGCATTTTCATTCTATCTGCCAGGCAGCTGCCTCCTCCTCCTCCTCCTCCTCGTGTCTGCTCAGCAAACAAATGCCAACATTTTGCATTGATTTTCTAATAACAATTTTTGTTGGATTTTGATTTGGAATTGAATTTCACCTGACGATGTGCTTAGGGGATTTCATTTTAAAAGGGGCAAATAAATATTGGATGATGAAGGTAGATGGTAGGTAGCTGGTAGGTGGATGCTAGGTAGATGTGCGGCATCGATGTGTCTTTAGAAATTGGATATGAAATATTCTGCCATTAAAAATACTCCAACAAACTCTTTCAGCAGCTGCCAGAGTCAATCTCTTTTGAGACTATAAATTCCACTTTATATATTTTACCCCCCATTGCCCTCGGGGCACTCGTCCAGCCTTGAGAACTCTTTATTCTCACATTTTCCCCCCCATTGGCCCATTGGCCCATTGGGTGACCTCCTTCACATGAATTTCCATGTCTCACCTCAACAGGAAAAATATAAAAAAATAAATAAGCAAAAAGAGTCTTCAACTTTTGCTCTTTCTGTTGCTGCTGTTGACTTATTATCGTTTTATTTATGTGTAGGTAGGTACGAGTATGCGTGTAGATTCCCTCCCTCGCTGGCCTTGCAGCCAGCCACAGAACCGCACCCCGCAGCACCCCCCCAGAGTCCACGTTATATGGCAGGTTTCTTTTCAGCCTTTCAGTGCTGACTTTTTTGCATAAATATCCTTGCAGACCCATGAAGAGAGCAGACCAGACCAGACCGCACTTGTCACACGTCATTTGATTTGCTACTTTTTCAAATGAACAAAACAGCAATAGCAACAGCAACCAGGTCCCAGTTCCAGTTCCAGTCTCAGTCTCAGTCCTGAGGCAAAACTTTGACAAACACTTGACGACGCCAACGCCAACGACGACGACGACGCCGACGACGATGTCGAGAACTCTGATTCGAGAGGAACTACTGAGAAGAACTCGGTCTCGGTGCCGGTCTCAGGCTCAGGCTCGGCTCAAGTGTTTTTTGCACAATTTCTTTTCAATTCAACAAAAGTGGACCGACGACCAGAGTGGAGGCCTTTCCTTTCGTTTCGTTTCCGTACCCAACCCAAACCCAAACCCAAACCCAACCCTCTCTTTTGCCATGCTAAACATCTCTTTTTTGTGCTGCTTTTTGTTTTTAAGGTTTCTGCATCCTTCCATCCTCGTCCTGGGGCTCTAAGGGGGCTCTATGTAGTTTTGTATGCATGGAACTTGCGGCTTTTGGCCGTCCATAGACCCCCGCCGACATCCTACAATTCTACAGAATGAGTGGGAATGGGCATGGGCATGGGCATGGGTGTGGGAAAGATTTTGTCTTTTAGCCTGATTTGTTATTCATGAAAAGGCTGAGGGAAAAGAGCATGGGGAGAGCAGGCAGTCAGGCAGGCGGGCAGGCGGGTGTGGGGCTTGGGGGCCGAAAGAATGCAGAATAGAGCCAAGGAAATGGTTAAGAAAATGCCGAGCACACTTCTGCGGTGTGCCCAAGAGGAGTGCAGAGTGGGCCAAGGGGGTTAAGAATAGTGCATAATAAAGATGTTTGTTGGAGAGCGCAAGCAGCAATGTTGCATTGAGTAGAGGAGCACAGGGCGCGCCCAGTCCAGGGGCCGCATTCTTTTGGGCCATTTCTGCAGCAGCAACGATTAGCGTCTTTTTGCATTTTTGGGGGGGTCATTGGGAGCATGAATCACTCGATTTAGGTAGCTGTGGCAGAGTGTGCCCACACAATACTGTTTTCTATGCCACTCAACAATTGTTCAGGCAAACAATCAGTGCGGGCATCAGACATCTGCAAACAGTGGCTGCTTTCTCTCCACCACCCTCTCTTCGCTCACCCTCTCTCTCTTGACTTGGCTTTTAGCAATTCAATGCACAATTCAGTGCTCGGTGTTCTCTGATTTCAGGAGCTAAAGGAGCTGCTCCCCAAACGTGGCAGATTGCATTCGATCCAAGTGAAAGTTAAATAGTTCCAAATATTTATAAAGGTTTCTCCAGATAGTTGAGCACAGATTTCCCACAGCGTCCACTGGGAAATTTCGAGTACTGTTGCAGGGTTTTGTGGTGTTTCCGCATCCATTAGTATGCAAATCTCTGTGCAGTTCGCTCTCTGCCTCTCTGTCTGTGTGCTTAACCTAATGAAATGCATCCACATATTTAATGTAACACAGCAGAGAGAGCTGCGCAGCCGGAGGGTACAAATGAGGGGACATTTGCATATCCCACATGCAATTTATTTATGCTAAATAGAAAAACAAGCAACGACAAAGGAATTTTATGCATATTTTGCAGCAAGCACCTGAAACTAAGCGATGGACGGCTAAATAATGCGCATTAAAATGCAATTAGCTGGAACAGAGCGCTCACAACAGTTACACCAACACATACACCAACAGCTTCATTCAACAACGAACACACACACACATAGGCAAATGGCTGAGTAGGAAGACCCTCAATGTTCTGTGTCTGGCGTTGGCTTCTTTCGCAAGCAGCCAGGCAGCCTGGCCGCAGCAGCGGTGCTTCAAGTGCCATTTGGGGTTTTGTTCTGCTTTGGTTGCTGCATGTTTTTCTTGCTGTGCCGCTTAAAAGTGTGCTAAATTTAGCAGAAGGCCAAGCCCCACACCCACACCCACACAGAGAGCTGACAGAGAGAGCTGTGTAATGAGCTAGAAATTAGTTTATGACGAAGGTCGTCCACAGACCAGTGTGCCAGTGTTCCACTGCTCCACAGAGAGCAAAGTAGGCCGAAACAGAGAGCCAGGCTAGTCAGTGTTACTCGCTTGTTTCGGCTTTCATATGCAAACAATTATAATAGGCTTGAAATGAAATTTTAAGCTTTTCATTTCTGTCAGATGCGCGACAAAGATAAACAAAGGGGGTGGCAGAATGTGTGGGACAGGCAAAGGCGAAGCTTGGGATACCCTTAAATAATTATTTGATTTCTATCAACTTTAAATGGAGCTAACAATGGGAACTCAAAGTCGTTGAATTGCAAACATCTGCACGAAATCGTAATACCCTCCCTCCCAGGGTGCCCCACACACACACACGCACACAGAGCCAACCCTGACATGTGGCTGAGGCATTTTGTTTACCCAAGCTGAATATGAAATTTATGTGGCATGGCATGGGATGGGGATGTGTTGGGATGAGTTGTGCGGCGTATTTCTGTTAAGCTCTCGACCCTTGGCAGAGCAGAGAATTCTAATTTTGCAGCAGCTCCTCCTGGCTCTGAGGGATCTATAAGTATACTTTTAAATGCCGCCGCTTGGCGCTTGTCGCTTGGCCCTGCTCCTGCTCCTGCTCTGGCAGCCATCGATAAATAATGTTCTGTTTGTGTTTTTTCATGCCCAAGAGTGCGTGTGATTGTGTGTATCTGTGTGAGTGCATATCCGTATGTGCGTACGCTGTGTGTCTGTGTGTGTGTGTGCGGTTGTCATAAATCAACATTTACATGGTGTTTATGTTTTTTGTGTGCCCGCCACACCGGAAAAGGGAACAGACTTCGAAAGGTGAAATGATTGCTTGAATGGAAATGGAGCGGAGCAGGGGAGCCAAATGTCGGTTCGGCATTTAATTATAGATTGCGTGCGTGCGTGCGTGTGTTCCCCCAGCCCCACGATTCTTTTGTCATTAGATTGACGTGGGGCTGAATGGAAAATATATTCAGGCAGAAACAACACACAAAAAGAAATTACTTCATTAAAGAAAATGATGGGAAATTTGCGTGAATAGAATGGGGATTTGATTAACAATAATAAAAGAAAGGAATGGAATGGAACAATGGCCATTGCTCATGCTTTCATTTGATATACCTTCAATTTATCTGTGTTAAGCTCCATCTTCATCTCGTTCAGCATCCCACAAAACATTAATTTCGTCTAACCCTAAAAGCAAAACGTTGTCAGACTTGCTGATGATGATGATGTTACGGAAGTGCGTCCAAATGACTTTTCACTTCATCTGAGGCAAGCTTCTGCATTTATTGAGTGCAGAGGCGGATCTAATGTGACTGCTGCAGCCCTGTTTTGGGAAGCACTCTTGTCTACGCCCCTGACATCTGGCCCTGACTCTGACTCTGGCTGGCTGGAAAGCTATTCAATTAGCCGATAAAAGCACAGCGGTGGCCACATGGCCATGCGGCACAGGCACTGGCACTGCCTGCGGTTCGAATGGAAGTCAGTCTCTGGCTCTCTCTCTCCTTCCACATATGAAATTAATGATTTCTGAATTAGTTTTCAATGTGTTTGCCGCTGAATGGCAAGTGGAGAGCACTCTCTACCTTTGCTCTTTGCTGTTTGCCTTTCACGGTTTCAGGCTTTGCCTTGATGTCGGCTTTGAGTGCTCAAATTAAATGCACATGTTGAATAAAAGTTTTTTCATGTCTCTCTGGCCTTTCATATACCGTTACTCGTGCTCTCACACTCGTAACCATTTGCATTGCCCCTCTTCAGTTATGGGAAAAGTTTTAGAAGATGGGGAAAACTCTGCACAGATGCTAATGATATCAAACGAATTTACGAGAGTCTGCGGTGGAGTCGACATCTGTGGCGGTATATTTCTCTGGATAGCAGAATTTAAAATTCATTTTTTTAAATGTTTTATGGCTGTGAATATGTCTCCATAAATGCATGGAATTTTACGAGTAGCTTCAACGAAAGACTCTTAGACTGGACATTTATTCGAGGGCAAAGTAAAGCCCCACCGCATCCTCTTTGCGATAGTTAATACTCTTTGGTTCAGGCAGCACCCTTCCACCCCTGTTCTATCTCTTCCTATTTTCGGCTAAACTTTGCTCTAATGCGCTCATTAAAAATACATGCACGTGGAGCAACGCTGTCCCAGTGGATTTGGAGAGCGTTGCAGGAGGAGCTGGCCGCTCTCTCACCTTTAAGGGTCAGAGACAGGCAGACATGAAGAGGGTAGAGGGAATGGGCGGAAACTATGGCTAAATAAAGATCCAGCGTCATCATAACAACTTTGTTTACGACGCCTCGAACTGACCTTGACTGCCGAACCGAACACCGAACGCCGAACACCGAATACCGAACTCTGGAAGCCGCCCAAAAGGAAACCCTTGGCCTTTTGTTTGCCCCGAAAACAAAATGGAGAAGAGAAACCGAAAGCAGAGAACACGAGTATGCCTAAGCTTTGTGGATTTTCATTTTTTGATGGCTGTGTGTGGGCACAGAGGGGGCACAGAAACCGCAAAGTCATAAGCCCATTAGCCCATGGGATGGGCTGGGCGCGTCCCCCGGTTGAGGCATTGTTTTAGGCAGTCCTTGTCCCTGGCTCTGGTGCTCTGCTGCTGGCTCTCCATTGCCTCTTGCTCTGTTGATGCGGAAAATGAGCAAGGAAATAGAGAAAATTCACCACACACACACACACACACACACGCACAGAGTGAGGCAGGGCGGGGATAACGACACCGAAGCCACAAGGACGTCGACGGCGGAGACGACAAGGTCTTGTTAGGTTAAATTATGCATAGATGCCACGCCCATCCCTGCCATTACAGGCAGCATATGCACACACCTTGGCATTCGGTAATTGAGGGGAGCAGGGAACCAGACCAAAAACCAGCAACTAGAATCAGCATCAGGCAGCAACAATCAGCCCGCAACGAACGGGGGCTGTGAGCTCAGTAATTCAAAACAAACAAGAAGAATATTTTGTGGATCTATCCACTAGAAGATACAACAAACTTGAGTACGACTATCTCTGGGCATATATGGGTAGATAAATACATATAGAAATAAATATAAATATAAATACAAAATATAAATTCATATAATTCTCTTCGTATTAAAAGTCGTGGGTTACCTTTTGAAAATTGAAAAACGCTTCCTCCCTTGCACAAATACCTTACACCCTTGTGTGAGTACTCTCGAGCACCTCCTGCCAACACCTCTTTAAGCACCCACAAATAAGAGAGCTTTGGCTAATGGAAATCATTTGAATATTCCACACAGCCCCACACGCAGCTGGGGAAAACATCAAAGAAGCCGCACAAAATTTGTTAAGCAATTTTTGTGGTCAAATAAGAGAGCCCACAGAATGGTCCAAATAAAATAATATTTCAGCCAAGAAAAGCTTTTAGGGCGAGCTGCAACATTTGGCCAACGAGCGCCCAATATTTGCCCAATAAATAATAAGCAAAGCCACAGAATGTGGCCTCATCTGGCATATTGCTGCTTGGGCCAGAGAAAGTGCAGAAATCGAGCAATTGAAGCATGAAAGTATTTACAGGGGGAAAAGGAAAAGCAGGAAAAGCCACACACACACACACACACACACATACGTTCTGGTACGGGAGAGGGGTGTTTCCTTGCTGCACTTATCATTCGAGCGGTATGGAAATTGCTAGTTCAATAGCCACGAGCAATGGCAGTATCGCTGCAACTTATTCGCCCATTGAATTCAGAGCTAAATAAAAGATTGATAAAGATTCCCGATTCCTTTCTTGATTCATTTGCCTGGCAACTGTTTCCGTGACAAGTTTCTTCCCCCAAAACGAGTAGTTCCTATAATTTGTTCGCTTTTCATTTGGAAACTTTTCGGGATTTTTATTAACGCTGAAGTGAGGGAGAGACACTGCCAGATAACAACTTCCCCGAAAGTAAACTCCAACGAGGAAATTGAAATGCAAAACTCGTGCTCCAGCAACTGTCTCTACGTCTGTCTATCGCAGAAGACAGAGTCCTCTGGAAAAAACCCCCTTAAATAAATAAATTCTTGCAAAATTTGCACAAAAATAAAAATAATAAAAAAAGGATAAAAATGGAAAAAATGAAGGAGAAAAAGTAGAAAATGTTTTGTCTTGGGCAGAAGTAACGAAAGCAGCCAGAACTGAGAGAGATACAAAGATACAGAACGACAGGCAGACAGACAGACAGACGGACAAACAGACAGTTGGAGGAGGATGAGCTGGGGGCAAGGAATAAAGCGAAAGACAAATGCGAGCGACAGGACAACCATTTTTATGGCCCCAAAGGATAAGTGTATTACAACAGCAAAAATAACATCAACAGCTACGCTGGTAAAATTTATATGCAAACGGCAGAGGAAGAATAGGGCGTGGCGTCCAGATTGGGGTTATCCGTGGGGCGGGGGTGTTAGTTTTTTGCTCGTGGCGCGTGTAAAGCGTTCAAACATTTTTAATGTCCATCTGCGCGAGGATTAGCATAAAATCCGCTGTACTTTGCCCGACCCTGGCCCTGATTCGAGCACCCTGGCCTGGACCCCCCGAAAACCGCTCTGTCTGCTCGCTGCAGGGACGTGAGGTATAACTTTATGTCCGCTTGGGTTTAAGTGCGGCTCTGGCTGAATGGATGAATGGCTGGGATACCCTTCTGTGTATTTATACCTTTCGAATGTCTTGATTTCTCGGCCAGCTTACACATTTTATGGTCTTTAAAGTATCAGATTACCAAATGACAGCGTTGGCCCTTCAAATGGAATAAGTTGAAAGGAAAGCAATAAAATTTATAAGCCCACTGTGGCAGGGGCGGGACACACAGAGATATTGCCTGCAAAAGCTTTACCCATGGTGATTCTTTCGCTATTTAATTGCTCGTAAATTAAGTATTTGATGCTCTACCTTATATATTATACGCACTTTTTGAATCATTATAATCTCTATTCTATTCTGTTCTTCCACTTACCTATTGTCGTTCTCGTTCCCACAGAATGCGATCGTTCATCGAGGAGAATGAGAAGAACGATCCGTTGATCAATGCTCCGGACAAGAAGAACAATCCGTGGGCTGAGAAAGGCAAATGCGTTATCATGTAATATTATCGTAAACCACAGAAATACCGTAATACCTATGATAACCAGCCAAATAACATCAGTAATAATAATAATAATAATGCAACAACAACAACAACTAGAACAACCCATTCAACACAGCTTGCAGCTGCAACAACAGCAGCAGCAGCAGCAGATCAACAATACCAATTATTGAGTCCCACAGCAGACAGCAATCGATGTAGCAGCCATAGAGATGATGCCCAGGATGATTCCTCCTCTCCCCTCCGTAATGATGATGATGAAGATGATGGTGATGACAATTCCCCAGATCTAATCCCCGTAGAGCTGCAACAGCAGCAGCATTACAACAACAACTACTACTACTACTACAACTACAATCTGAGCTATGCACCCGAGGAGTGTGCCTGGGGCGGCAGCAGGCGCCCGAGTCGCCTCCAACAGCTGAAGCGTCGCACGCAGCACGAGCTGCAGCAGTGGCCGATGCTCATGCAGCTGCTGCTGCTGGTCCTCTGGCTGAATGCCCGCTTCTGGCGGATCGTCGACGAGCAGGTGACGTACCGGAGGCGGCGTTGGCATTGATTTGGGGGCAGAGAGATATCAAAGGAGCGAAGCGAAGCGGAGCAGAGCAGGAGACGGATGCAGCCACACAAACGGGTGCTGCTAATGGTGTTGCTTGGTATGAGATCCGATCTAAGCTTAAGTTGAATCACAAATTATGCCCAAACTCTCTTTCAAATCTCATCTCAATAAAATTAATCAAAACTTAGGCTGCAAAACATAGTCAAAGCAAAAGCAAAAGCAAAAGCATCAACGAATGTAACACAGAGATCCCCCACATCCCGAGAGAGAGAGCAGAAACTCTAACGAACAGCAACAGCAACAACAACAAACTACAACAACAGCGAGAGCACTCGCTGCTCGTTACATTTTGCTCACGCACTACTCGTTACATCACATCGTGATCGCTCTCGTCCCATTGCGATGATCACTCTGTCGTCTCGTCTCGACTCGTTTCTGTCTCTCGTCGTCTTATGCTCGTCTTTCTATTTTTTCCTCTCTCTCTCTCTATCTCTCAATCAATCGTTCATCTCTCTCTCTTTTTCTAGCTATCGTTCCCTAGTACTAATCGTTATTGCTATTTCAGTTCCAGTCGCATGCCATATACATTCTTAGAAGTTTTCCTTTGATATCGCTATATACTTTCCTGTGTTCTTCCACACCTTCTCCACCACCAATGCAATCCACATCAATCATCATCGCATCATCCCAAAAAAAAACCCACCCAAAAACCAAAAGAATATTCCACACACTAGTCGACAAAAAAAAAAACGCTAACTCAATCATATCAATCATGAGACAAGAAAATAATGTCAAAGCCTCGATAAATGTAACCCACCCATCATTCTGTAGAAGAGAAGCCTTAGAAGCGCCAAATACCCCCCCACCCCCCAAAAAAGTAATCCCATTTTATGTTACCCAAGCGAAACCGAAGACAAAGATCTACTAAGAACTTTAATCGAAAGGTTTCCCCCCGCCCTAAGCTTGCCTAAGAATCTGAAACTGAGAACTAAACTAAAAACTATCCCAACAGCAAACAAAAAATGAAAAAATGAAACAAAATGAACAAGAAAATAATCAGAAGAGAAGCAGAGAAGAAGTAGAATCGTATTTTGAGTAGCGGCTTCTTGATTTACATATTTGGTAGCCAGGCAAACGCTAACCGAAGACAGCAATTTCAATTGTGTTTCACAGCATAAAATATAGAAAAAGAAAATATAAACTATGGATAATATAATTTTATATACAACATACATACTATAGAGTTATAAATTTAAAGGCAGACGCTGTAGTTGATCGATGATTAAGCTTTAGTTCTAACAGAGATATGTTACTTATGATTATCTAGCGACAATTATTATATACGCAACAGACAACAAAACAAAACCAAACAACACACACAACAATTACACACACGAAAGAAAGATACACTTGAAACAATATGAAGAACAACTAAAAACTAATTGAAGTAGTAAAGGAACCCATGATATTTATACGAGTATATGGAACATAGTTGAAAAATAAAACAAAACAAAACAATTAGCGAGAAATATTTTAGTGCAGTATCCAAAAAGTCAGCTGAAACTTTATATGTTTAAATGCGAAACTGCAAAATGGACTTGAAGAAAGAGCAAACAAGCGGAAAAACTATATTATATTATATTATATTATTAACTATTATTACGAGTATATACGATATTGAGAGGGCGTGCCCCAGGGGCCGACCAACAAACCAGAAACAAATATAAGGCGCTGTTCAGCTAATCGACGAAATATATAGTGAAAATCGTTTACGTTTAATAAAATACTAAGTTCAGCTTATCGCTACGCGAATATGATTTCCGTTTACAACTTAGGGATGATATATGATTTCAGCATTAGGAAGAAAAAGAGAAAAAAAAACAAAAGACAACAATCAACAATCAGAACACACCAAAAACACACACAGACATTCCACAGACACACACACACACACACACATATTCCACACTACGCGGCTACCACTGAGGTTGCCCCACGATGAAAACAAAAACTTGCGAAGTGAAATATAGTTAAGGAAACACTCGATTGGGGGCGAATAGCCCTTGGGAGAAGAACCTATGAAATAATCCAAAAATATATAGCACATTTAATGTTAATCTTAAGTTGAGGAACAAACAAACGTAGCGAAAATTCAAGAGAGAGCGTAACATTAATTATACGAGTAAGTAAGTCGCGCAAAAGCCCCCAAAAAGACACCAGCAAACAGAGAAGCCGAAAGGTAATCAACCTACAAAATAAGCAGCAAACGAAATGAAACGAAACGAAACGAAGAAGCAGAAGGGAAGCGAATTCACCAAATAATTAAGGAAACACTTCAACGAGAAGCGAGAAGGAGACGAACGATGATGAGGATGAGGATGGAACGGAGCGAGTGCTCCTGACGAGTGGAGCGACGTTACAGAAATAGCAAAAACACACAATAGAAAACACACACACATAATTAGTGGTAAATTTTAAGAACGAAAACACTCTGCAATCAAACGATAGAGAGATCTGGGCAAACCGAAAGCCAAGCGAAGCGAAGCGAAGCTACATCGAAACACACACCTTTGGTGGCAGGCATCCTGCTGCCAGGAAGAACGATGCAAGAACCCAACAAAAGTGTTGCCATTTCGAAGCAGAAGCCGTAGCCGAAGCTAAAACAGATACACAACAAAACTAAATTAAGGTATTGGTGGTTACAAAAATATTATATATGTATAACTAATTGATGTTAGGAGCAGACGACGCTGGAATAACGATATAATCAAAAAGGCCCGAGGGCTGACAGTGACCCGTTGCGATCCAGCGGCATTGCCAGGCCTCGCAGACAGGACGGGAGATTGACATAGTTGGCATAGGGCACATGTCTGGCATGTTCACTGCTGCATGTTCCGTATCCATCTTGAGGGCATAACGTCTGCTTATTGGAAGTTGAAATCAAATCAAACTATATGAATATACGAATATATATATGTGTGTATAGTGTTGTACGTGAGAGTGGCCATCGAGTGCCGTGACACAGGCTCAGGTTCGCTCAGGCTGAGAAGCGTTTAAAGAGTTCCAGATAGTTGTTTTCCGGCGTCTGACTGTACACGTCGCTCAAGAGCGCACTAAGCACGCCGAGTAGCCGGGCACGGAGTTCCGGGGAAACGGGTGTGAGGGTGCCACTAAAATTGAACGATCGCTGAACGGTCGGCCAAAGGATTGATCTTTTTTGAGAAGAGAAGTCTCCTTCGATGATGTCCATATGTCATACGATTTCCACGAGGCCTGGACTGAGTCTGTGCCACGAACACCGCTGGATACCGCTCGCCAAAAATGTACTCGCACTTTCGTCAGTATTTAATCGACTAAATCGTTAATTAACATTCAAAATAAATACAATTAAATATGGGAAAGTCATTTGAAGAGTGAAAAGAAGTGACGCGAAGTGAAAAGAAGTGAAAGGAAAGGAAAGCGAAATGTTAAATTTTAGTAATTTTTCCAGCAAGTTATAAACGATATATAAATGTTAACGTAATTAATCAGAAAGCCAGTTCTTAATTGATCGGAAGTAGTGCTATGGATCGACTCGGGAATTCAATTAAAATCTCGATAGATCGATAGGTCGATGGGTGAGACGCGCAAACAAAAGGTGCCAAAACGGTTCGATGGACAGAAAAGGTTCTGCCACGAGCAGATCTTTGGGGCGTATGCCGGGAAAAAGTAAACAAAAAAACAAAAACAAGAAGAAAAAAAACTAATTAAATATAAAGAACACACGATAATCTAGGCCGTAAGTTGATGTTACAACAGTTCATTGAAAAGCGTTTAAATATTATATGGCATACCAGAATATTATGGATTAAACCAGCATTAACTATATATACCTACACATAAATATAATATGATATGATATGATATCAAATACAACAATATATTTCAAGTATTCAAATATTCATTGGACAACCAAAAAAAAAAAAAAAACATAAAAGAAACTTTTATTGTTACAATTTTAGGTGTAAGTCATGTAACAGATAAGATATTTGGACATATAGGTTAACATTCTTACGATATATAAACGATAAACGATAAAAAATGATTGATTCTTAAACTTGTCGAATTGCGAACTCAGACAAACCAACAAACAAAAGCACGGTGCCGCACAACATCCACAGGCTAAACCAGAAACCAAATAAAACAAAAAACAAAGAAAAACAACCCAACAAACAATTATAATTTAGTCAAAGGAAAATCTAAATAAAAGTCTAGCTAGTAAGTGAATTTTAACGCAGTAAAGCAAACAAAAACAACAACAAAAACAACACAACAAGAAACGAAAGACAAAACTACACGAAAAGAAAGAAAGAAAGAGGAAAGTAGAAGGAGAATTCACCAGAATGAAGGCAAAAAAAAAAATACACGAAAACTCAAAATAGTATGATATAAACGAAAATGTATTTAGCTGTTAACAAAAACCAAACAAAAAACTACTAAACAAATGCAAAACCAAAATACCGAAAACAGAAAACCGAAAACAAAAGAAAAACCAAAGCATAAGTATGATTATCATTAAAGGAACTTCTCTAAATAAAAAGTAAACTTTGAAAATCCTTAGCGGAGAAAAACTACCCTCTCTCTCTATAAAAAAAAACAAAAAAAACAAAAAACCAAAAACCAACAAAAATATTGTCGATTGTGTTTTATTTCCCCCGTCTCCCCCGCCACAAAGACCTTCGACGAGCGAAGGATTGCTTTTCCCCACCAGAAAATCCCTCCAGAAAATGTTTGATGTTGATGTTGATGATGATGCCTTGCCTTGTGTGTTTACTGCTCCCCCAACCCCAACCCCTCTTTATCCTTTGCCTTGCTTTTGCTTGAGTTGTTGGTATTTATTTGGTATTATTTTGATATATTTTTACGGTATATTTGCTTCCTTGGGCTGTACATATAATTATTGTGCCTGCGCTTGAGCTTCGTTTTCCCGCCAAATCTAAATGTCTTTCTCCACATTACAACGATTTGCACACTTTGGTGACCCCTGCCCCCGACGACCCTCTGGAATTCGTAACCCTTGACTTCTGACTCGGAGGTGTGTGTGTGTCTCTTCTTTCAGCTTCAGCTTCAGCTTCGGGGATCAACGTAAGTATGTATGGAAATGGGCGCCTGGGAAGAAAGAACTGAAAACTGTGACAGTTCCGGAGATTCTGGCATCTGCTGTTCGCAGGCAACTTTTATCCGTTCTTGGCAGGCGATAAGCAAACTTTTCGCAACGCAAGTTTTCCTTTCGAATTTTCAGCAAGTTGTCGGAGAAGTTTTTACCCTACGGAGTGGAAAATGTTTCGTGTAATTAGCAAACGGTGCGTATGCGTAACGGCATTACGCCTCAAGTAAGTGCATTTCGGAGCTAACAGGAAAAACGGTTGTGCACAATCGAAACAGCAAACGGCAGAGACAGAGAGTATATCTTTCTCTTGCTGTCGCTTCCTTTGTCCAGCGACAATTCAATTAAATATCAGACTAGCACTAAGACGAGGAATCCTGCCCGTTTTGCATGCCAATTGAAATGCAGTGATGTTTAAATATTGCAGCTACACTCCGAGTACGCTCAGAGCTGGTGCGGCATGGAAACTCTCGTTTAAATACAATTCGAGAGCTTAACAAATCAATTGGGAGTCGGTGAACTGTGCCAATGACTGGCACTCGCTTGAATTCGATTAGAAAATGAATTGGAAATTGCTGTGCGCCTTTTGTCTCGTCAGAACAATGCATCGTTCGAGAGCAACTCTTTTAGTTGCTTTGAATCATAGATTTGTGTGGAATAAATAAAGATTTTCAATGAATCGCAGAGCAGTTTTTGTGTGTTTATATTTCACGAGGGCGGGGGATGCATACAATTATTTGTATCTGCTTTTCAGGAAGCAGATTTTCATTTTTTTCCCGCATTTAAAATTCGTGGTAAGTGGCTCGCATGGTCGTATTTCCCGCTCAAGTGGCCGCCTCTGGTGAAAATCTACATATTTAGACACATTTCATATGCAAATTGGGGCCCGAAATGGCAGCCCTTCCGAATTTATATGCCAATTGGCAAAGTGTGAAATTAATGCGGCCCTGGCGAACGATCCCCGGGATCCGACGAGCAAAAGCAAAAAAAATAAACACACAACAAGCAGTCCGGAAGTGTTTAAATTACCATGAAGCTATAAAAGAAAAAAAAAACAGAGAGAGAAGAGACAGCGCCAAGGTGGCGTTGGTCTCCTCTGTTGGTATTTATGACCCGCCGCTGCTGTTGTCCCCACATCAAGTATTCATGCCCCACTCACTCGCTGACAGAAAGGTCTCGCCCGGCATGTGGTCGTCTCTGCCAATCAGGGACTCAAAAGCAGGAATCAGCGGGAGACGATATGGGAATGATTCTGTTTGAAGGTTGACTGATGGCAAGGAGAGAGAGGAAAGTGGGCTGCCATTGGCTCTGTTCTATTCTGTTGTGTTCTTCAAGCCAAAAGAGTTATCTAGTTAGCCGCACAATCACAATTTGCATATCGATTGACAAAAGTGCATTGAGAACTGTCAAAAACCGCACAACTGCTCGTGCGAATGGAATGGAATTGCTGATTGGACTGCAGCAGCAATCGAATGTTGAATGTAAATCGAGTGCTCCGAATATGCAAATCAGTGGACAGACACGACTGTACTTTCTATTCAAGAGTTAAATGTGATTAATAACCAGACTGACTGAATGAATGGCAGACAGCACACAGAACAGCTGGTAATTACAATTGAGAAGGGTTCGAGGGACCCTTTTATGCACTCACTCACTCATTCACTCAATCAACTCACCCAGTCACCCATCAGCCATTCATTCATTCACTTGCAATTTGTTTTGCTCTGTTTGCCATTTTGGCGCCTCAGTGTCGACATTTTCTACGCCATTTGCCTGTCTGTCCGCATTTCCTTCCTTCCGCTTCCTTTCGCAGCGCCAACCGTTCTACCATTCTACCATTCTAGCATTCAGTGCCTCCCTCTCCCGTGGCTCTCATTAAATGCAATCTCTAATGCAATTGACATGGCTTGTCTCTTATCCTCCCCTGCATCTTGCTTCCATTGGAGTCCTTCGGCCTTGGGCTTTTTTGTGATTTCTGCAGTTCACTTCGCTCTCTCTCTCTTCAGTTCTGCTCTGTTCTGTTTGATTATGAAAATTACTTTGAGTGTTGGCTGTTTTTTAATGAGTCGCGACGCAGAATATGCCCCAGAGACAGGGATCCTCCCTCCCCCTTCGGGCTCATCTCTAATTAACATGTCGTTTCCTCCTGGGGCATTCCTTATCGAGCATACGCAGCGTTGGCCATAGCCACCACCTGGCTTAAAACGTTCCCCGAATCTCCTGGGTATCCCTCCACCTCTCTCAGGTGGGCAACCAGCAGAGCAGTCAACGAACTGTCAGCAAATGGATTTATCCACCAAAAAAAAAAAAAGGAAAAAAAAACCAAAAACGAAGAGGGAAATTCAACTGTTTGACAGTCGGCCTTAGTTACCAGCTGACTGACGGACAAGCTGCTTGACAAGCTGTAACCAGAACCAGAAGCCCTCCCTCCCCTGCCCTCACCACCTGCCTTCTGCATCTGTAGACCCCAGAAGGTGGCTTGATTTATATTTTATTTAAAAAGTAAAAAGGAAATTATCAGGTTTTACTCTGGGGTTTCTCTTTCTGTTCATTTTGTTGTAGGTTTGCGGCGGTCCTTTTTCTGCATAAAGTTTGCTCAACGTTTATCTTGCGGTCGCTTTACGCTTTTTGCATGACCGGCAAAAGTTTGTTTGAGGCCGCGGCCTGCTGCCTGCTAATAAAAAGAGCTAAAAAGAAAAGCCAGTGGCACTGCCAGCAGGAGGTACAAATAAGCAAATTTAAGTGAAATTTAAACATGAATAATGAACGGGGAATGGAATGGAATGGAATACGAGGGAGTGCCCAAAATAGTGAAAGGTCACAAAATTAATCAAGAATGTAAAGTCGCGACTTTTTGTGGAAAGTTCTGGCAAAAGTTTTCCCCCTGTTTGTAGTTTTCTAGTTAATTTAAATGGCTGCAGAACAAGCAAGAGTTTCCGAGTGAAATATGTCTGCTTTATGCAAGGGAAACTTTTCGGATTGCATTTAGTTATTGATGGAAATATTACTTGCTCTTTTATTGGCTACAAACTGGAGGAGAATGGCGCGTTATTTATCTTCTTTCAGGGGCTTAAAGTTCTGTTCTGTTCCTTCACTGCCAGAAATATGCCTCCAGTCACTGCCGAGGTTCAATCACGTTACTGCCATTTTCCTTTCATGTTTTCCATGCCATTTCCCACTGGCCTGCCCTTTTGATATTTTTCATAATTTTTGCAAGCATCAGCCGAGGGTCCTGTGGCGCTCCTGCACGTCATGCTGTGGGGATGCTCGACCAGGTGTAAAGAAATGCGGCCCCAAGTCAAATCTTATAAGCATTAATTCTCATTAAATTTAATTGCAACCGACTTGGGTTGCGGCCAGGTGGCAGCCATATCCCTCTGCTATATATACATACATACATATATCCCGTGTGTCCTGTGTTCTGTGACCTGTTGGCTCTGCTCTCCCATGTTCGTGGCGCAATTATGCAAATGACTTTTGGGTTGTCCCGCCGATTAACCCTTTTGTGTGGCGAGGCGTTGAAAGGTTCTGCACTCAATTATGGTGGGGCAAAGCGTGGCAGAAAGTATTATCACCTGCTGCCCGAAAAAGCGGCATCAGAACGTTGAATCTCTCGCCTGCTGCCGATCCACAATGAAAGCTGAAACACTTAGCACTCAATTGTTGGTGGATAGCCGGGAAAAGCGCCAAAAAGTTTTCCATGCCGGCAGCGCGAAGCAGAAACTAACTAAACTGCCAATCCCACTGCCATTCACCGACACGGAGATGGAGACGGAGAACACTGAACCGACACCGACGAGAGGGAATAAAGAAAATTTGTTTAGCAACATTTTCAAACGGTTTCCATTGGCGTGAGTCAAATTAATTTCGAGTGCCAAGTGGTGCTCTCCCTGGCACACCCACACCCACACCCACACCCACACCCATCCTCATCTCAATTAATTTGCCAGCTGCCAGGAGATACATATAGAGGGTGGAGAACTGAATATGGGTAGGAAGACTGGCACTGGAATAGTTGAAGGAACAACTTTAATATGTGGCGGGGCTGGAGCTGGAGCTGGGTACGAGTACTATTTGCTTTCTGCGGTTCCGCTTTCCCTGCAATTTTGGTGAGTGTTTTGCCAATAGTTTTTCCACACTCCGTGCCACCCTCGCAGAAGGATATTCTGTGGCTGTGGCTGTGGCAAGGGATGGGTTGGGAATAATTAAGTAAATGAGTTGGTTTCTGGGGGATCGGATAGGAATAATACCCGAATAACTCGTGGGATTACAGTGAAACTTTTAAATGTCAAAGAACGTGACTCCAAAAGGCTCATCCCATAAACCCCGCCTAATATATGGATTACAACACGTTTAAATTCTCTTCTCTTTCTCTTTCATTTTTGTTTTCGTTGCCTTTTTCGAAGCCTAAAACAATATAATATCCCAATCACGAAAAAAACCCATTCAAGTGTAAAGATCCCCCGCCCCAACCAATGCAAAATCCGATTTACATGCTCAAAAAATACACTGGCGGAATAAACAGAGAAAAAATAAATCCAAATTGACGTGTAAGCAAAAACTATTCACGCATAAAACACAGAAATTTTCCACAAATAGCAGAGGGAGAGAGAGGTGGAGGATTACAGAAATCAGGCAGTGAAATCAAGAGAAGAGTGAGCGAGCGAGCAGAGCAGAGCAGAGCACAGGCGATGAATACGTAACGAGCGAGCGAGCGAGCGGCATAAAGTTTGCAATGCGAAAAGCGAACAAAAATTTAAATGGAACTAAACAAAAATAAATGCTGCCGAAGATTCAGATACACTTGAAGATACATGGAGACTACGGATCGGTTTGAGAATATATTATAGCATTAAAATACAAATTCACAAAATTCCCCCAAGTCAAAGTTCGTAATACCCTGCCATTAAGGGTACCAAAAGTCGTGGAGGCAACAAACTACATGACATTTTTAATTATCTAGAACAAGTGCATTTAGCACACACATATACAGCCCCACACACACACACACACACACACACACTCAGTGCAATGTGCGAGAACAAAAATCGTTGCATACTTTGCGGGTTGTTGGGCATTTAAATGAAATTTTTGTCTGCTAAATGCAACGCCAGGAGCAAGAGGAGCAGCAGAGCACGAGAAGGAAATGTGTGAAAAAGGGGAGTGTCTGCGGGGCTGCGGCAGTGGCAGTGGCAGTAGTTGTAGTAACAGCAAGTAAGTCAAAGAACGCTCGAAAGCATAATGAGGAGTGGTACAGTGGGAGAGAAAGCGAGAAAGAGGGGGGGGAGCGTGAGTGTGAGTGTGAGGCAGAACCAAAGTTAAACGGAAATATTTGCCCGACACGCAAGCATTTTTCACTCTTTTTTGTTCGCCTTAATTAAAGCCCCAGAAGTTTACAGAAACTGCTCCAATTTCAGCAAAGTGCCCGAAGAATATCGAGAATAATCAGACATGAACCTCCCCCTCGCACTCCATCACTATCCTCCATCCCTCTCTTAAGCCACAACCCCTTCTTTGGGCCCCTTTTTCGCCATGTTTGCATTGGCAGACAGAGAGCATCCACAGAGCATCCACAGGAGCAGCAGCAAAGGAGGCCTATAAAAATATGTTTTTCTTTTACGACCAACTTCTGTGGGGCTCGTCGTTCTGCCTCTCCTGCGTATGCGTACGGGCGATGTACACAGATTTATTAAAATATTTCGCAGAGCTGGAAAAATATGCAATGAGGCAGCAACAGAAGCAGAAGCAGCAACAGCACCAGCAGTGGCAGTGGCAGCGGCAATGGCAGCAGGCGGTAAAAGTCACTGGGATTAAGGCGAAGTCGGAAAATACTCTCCGACGCGAGAGAGAGAGAGAAGGAGAGGGATTAAGGACACGACCAGCGAAGCAATCTGTAAAATCGGTAGAGGGAAAAGTTTTTAATCAGCTTGGAACGTAGCCTTGGGGCCCTGCCTGGCAATATAATTATCTGAAAGCCTCTGCATCTCGAAATCCCCGAAAAAGTGTGATAACCCACGGATCGGATAGGATATCTACCCATACAGCCAGCCAGCCAGCCAGCCAGCCAGCCAGCCATCCATCCATCCATGCATATCCATCCAATATAAAAGTATGTTGAAGTTAATACATCCCCAGAGGCGCCATTAAATGGCAGCCACTCGTTTCAGTCGCAGTCTTTTAATTAATAAAACCAAACTGTTTTCACTTGTCCTCCGCCTCCGCCTCCGTCTGCGACGCGTGGCCTGGCATGAATTGCTGTTGAGCCTGTCAATGTGGACCTACTCATCAGAGTGCTGTTCCGCCTCCTGCTGTTCCCACACGCCTCGTTAATTTGCACTTTTCATATGCATATCAAACCGGAGAGAGAGACACAAACAGAGAGGCAGAGAGAGAGGGAGAATCAGCATATAATTTAATAATATTTTTGCAGTTTCAGTTGCTGGCAGCTTGAAGCCATTGAAAGTTTTGGGTGCCGGTGGCTCTTTTCGACTTATTTGCCCAGCACTCCATTTGCTGCATACTTTTCTCGTGAAAATAATTTGTGTATTTATTTGCACGGATAATGGCCAAAGCCAGAGCTTAAAAAGGTAGAACTTTCCATGGACAGCAGCAGTATTTGTGCAGCACTTAAATTTCGGTAGAAACTTTCATTCAAGAGCCAGAGCCAGAGCACAGTGGCTTAGAGGCAGCGGCCGAGGAGATTCTATAAAGGCAGGAAGGAAGGAAGGATGGATGGACTGCCTGTCTGTGGGCTGATAACTCTATCAGCATCAACATTTTGCATACATCATTGCGCACAAGGTGTCCTGCCCATCGCCCCTGGATTGACCGAATGGCCAAAATGGGAATATGTTAAAACGCCCACAAAAGGGCAACAAAAGTGCACAAATAATGGGGGACCTCTGCTCTCGAAGGAAGCTGCCTTCCAACCCCCATTCCATTCCCATTCCCTTTCCCATTATATATCCTGTGAATTGTTCGGCCTTGGCCTCCTTCTTACACCCCTGACTGCAGCAGGGTATGCTGATTATTTCTGGCCCCAAGGCAGATGCATCTTCAAGGGTATTCGCCACTTCGTTAGCCCTCACTGCTCACTCGCCTATTTGCTCGTGCTTTCTGTTGTTCTGTGCTTATGTTTGTTGACATGGAAAAGCCCAAAAGTTATTGTTCGCCATCAGCTTCAGCCACGCCCAGCACCAGCACCAGCACTTTGGCAGCCGTGTGGCTGTCGGCTGTGTGGCGGGGCAAGTGTGGCACAGACATGACCATCATTTGCCTGCTGGCCTAATAAGCGACTCAAGTGTTGGCCCGGAATTAATGCGATCCTCTGCACTGTCCCCACTCTACGCTCGCACTCGTGTCCATCTGTCTTTGTTTGCCTGTTCCAAAAGGTTACACTAACCGGACATCATCATACTATATGCGAGTAGGAGCAGCAGCGGCAGCAGCAGCTCCGTTGGATGTGGCTTGTTTGGGCAGCGGTTGGGTTTTTCCTGTCATCTGTTAGTGGGTGCTTCGTCTCTGATATGGCCCCAAGGCCATGCTAGTTATGGGCCCAAAGTGTGTTAGTTAAGTCACCCATGGTTACGATTTGCTAATGAGAAACGATACTCGCAGATGGGACACGAGACACTTCAGCAGAGCCACCCAGACACGGGCACTATGCTGCAGGGTTCAGTTCGGTCTTTTATTTATGGCATAAATATGTTTAGATGGCATAACAGCTTCGTTTATGGATAGAGAACTGCACTGGCAAAGGATTAGCCCACTGGCAGCAGGTTGTCGCCTCTCTCTCAGCCCTGCTTTCCTCTTCACAGGTGTATAATCTGCACTCTACGCTCTACGCTTTGCCCACTCTTTCATCGCTAATCTCTTCCCAGTCTTGTTGTCCAGTGAACGCTTCCTCTGACCCTTCACAGTCCAGCGCCCACAGAGAGAGGCGGAGCAGCAGGAGAAGAGCGAGTGGCAGGCAGTGGGCAGCTCTTCTTTGTGTACTAATCTCCCTGCTGTCTTTTGGCTTTTAACGACCTCTTACTGGCACTCCCTGCATAGTCTGCTGTCTGCCGATGTCCTTCGCCCTTAGTCCTGTTAGTCCTCTTAGTCCTGCTCCGCCACTGACGCACATTCCACTCGAATAACAACAGCTTTTGATTGATAAGCAGCCATAATAAATTTGTTATTAGCGCTAGCGAGAAAACAGAGAAGCGGCAAAGTGACGACCAAATGATGCGTGAATCAAGAGACAACAAAATGAGGGGGAGAGAGCGTAGGTGTGGGTGGGGGTGTGGGTGTGGGTGTGGGTTGAATGACCCTTCAGGGGAGTTCTGGTGCAAACACCGAAATAGATCTCAGTTCTCGTACTCGCACTCGTAATGGATATTAGACAAATAGATTTCCATCTTTTCTTTTTTTTTGGTTTTCTTTTTGCTTTTCCTTTTGCCTATTTGTTTATAAATAGCCCAACATTTCCATTCAATGATTCGCGCTTTGTTTCACTCGAACGTGATTTGATTTGATTAGACAGGAAAGGACACCAAAGGAGGGAACGGTAGAATGAATTCAATCAATGGAAATTCACAGGAAAAGCAAATTCGGCAGCAGTCAAGGGAAATAGTTTCCCAGCAAAAATGTGCCACAAATTGCCACCCTCCACCCCCGGGGCAGCCTCTGATTAGGCCTCCGTATTGGCACTCGTCCAGAACTGCCTGTCAGCGCCCTGCCAGCAGCGCAGCCTTTGGGGCACGCCCCATTCATTTGTAATTATGAGTGCCACGCCACAGCCCCACGGAAATTGCCAGTAAAGTAAAAGGGGTGGGGGGCAGGGCAGGCCTGTAGCCACAGCAATTTTGCGGCGCTGGCGCTGCTGGTGAAATGTTCGAATGCTAATTTCAATTAAAAATTTCATGCCGCATACTTTGAGGCGTGGCAGCCACACCCACTCCCACCGCAGCTTCCTGCCTGGTGGCAGAGTTCAAAGAGGTGCCAAATGCTTGATGTTCTCTAAATATTTAAATTGGAATCGAAGGCTCTCTGGCCAAAGCGATGGCACACCGAAGAGACTCTCGAGAGTCAGCGGCAAGGCGCAGAACAAACAATTGGAAAATACAATATACAATACAATGCTGCTTCAACAGCTTGTTCTCTTTACCCCACTTGATAGCGGAAGGGGCCTCATTTTGCCTGCTTTCCCAACACCCAGCACCCACCCCACACCCCTCCGATTTTATATTGTATTTGCGTTGTGTCGCGCACACAATTGATAAACATTTTGCTCGCTTATTTGTGTGGCTCTGAAAGCTGCAAAAATAAATAAAATAAAGCAAGATAAAACACAATGCAGACTACAAAATAGAGATGGAAGTGTGACACGAAGCGCCGTCTTAAAGCTGGCAAAGAAATGTGCCCGCGGATTTTCTTTTAGAGGAAGGAACCTTCTGCATACAAGTTCTACATTCCATGTCGAATCCCTACAAGTTAGTTAGGACAAAGGACCTACACAGCTGCAAACAACTCCCTGGGCAATTGCCTAAACATGCTCCCACGTGTCGCCCAACAGCACAATGGATCACCAACCACTCGCCTGCACAGCCATTGTTTGCGGGGGCTGGGCTGCCTTTGTCGTGCCACCTACGTTCCCTCACTCTCTCTCTCGCTCTCTATCAATTTGGTATTTAAGAATCGGTCAGACATTGAAATTGCTTTCTTTTCATCTTTCGCTGTGCGATTTGTGTGTCACAGTTGTCCTGACAATGCAACACACTCCTCGTTCTGCCTGCCTGCCTGCCTCTTTGCTTTGGTGATTGTTTTATTGAAATTGATTTCCTAATTGGTCCAATTTGTTTGTTCGTTTTATTTGCTGTATTTAGCCAGGGGATAATCAAAATGATTTTTGTTGCCTTGTGCCCCACAATTAGGCGGCCATTCCAAGAAACTCTGCTGTCGCTTCCATGCGAATTCCCTGGCTAATTGAATTGTCCGCTGACTGCCTGGATAGCCCCAGAAAACTTTCTCGACTTTAGTCAAATGCATTAATTTATTAGCTCCCATTAAGTGCATCGTCAACAGAATCGACTTTCAGCGCCATCATCGTTACCATCATCAGCATCAGCAGCATCATCCGATCCGATGCGCCACGCCAGCATCGAAACGAGGCTAAAACCCACAAAAAGCCGCATAAATAATGAAAAATTCTTTTATGTTGACGCCAACAGAAAAGGCAGCAGGCAAGGGAAGAGAAACTTAAAATACAAAAAATAAAAAATTAAAATTAATGGCAAACGTACATGGCCAGAGGCGCAGCGTTTAAAAATAATTGTAATCAAACGTTGAGGGATGTTCGGGGGAGTGGCAGTACATCAAAAAAAAACCAAAAACAAAAAAACATAATGTATATTAAAGAAAAATTGAAATGGGACAAAATTTGCAAAAGTTAAAGCGAATTATTGGTACCCTAAAAATAATATAAGTTCCATCTTTATGGGTGAAGTGAAATCCACTTCTTAAGAGTCCG
Organism: Drosophila ambigua; assembly: GCA_018150905.1. NCBI lineage: Eukaryota > Metazoa > Arthropoda > Insecta > Diptera > Drosophilidae > Drosophila > Drosophila ambigua. The sequence continues at coordinate 15,683,148 of JAECWS010000100.1, forward strand.
CAGACGTCATTCAATGTTTAGAAATAGTTCTCTGTATATTTTTATTAAATTGGCAAACTCAATTAAAGCTTTAGTCGCAATAACTGCGGTAATTGCAGGCTGTACGGCAGGACACCATTCCAATTAGTATAGAATATTAGATAGGAGAGAGAATGGTCATTAGAATAATTTATGGCCCGTGCCATTAATTGTGTGCAATTTAGGCGCAGTATAAATGCCCCGCAAAATATAGGAGAATAAATTTCGTAGATGTTAAAACAGATCTAAATCGTATACTGAATGGAGGAGAGCGCCCCTTTGGTGCTCTTTAACAGATCTTTCTCCTTTACATTCGCTTTCACGTAGCTCAAGCTCTCTCTCTCCCTCTCCTGTGCCTCTTTCTTTTTCATGAAATATTTAAACAAGTCGCCTTGGCTTGGCAGCTGCCTCGTCTCTGCCCTCTGCCCTCTTGCTTCTTCCACTTTGCAGCGCCTCTCGCTTTCATTTGATTTATGCGCCTTAATGTAGGCTTCTTAATATATTTTCCTCGCCTTTTCTGCGTTAATTTGCTGAAATGACGTATGAAAGTTGGGGAACTTCATTCGCCATGCACAAAGCCGCTGAGCGAGAGAGAAAGAGTGGAAAACCAGTGAGAGTTTTCTTTTTTTACGCTCACTTATTGCACTTTTTTTCGATAGAGTCCGAAACTTTCCTCTATATTTTGCTGGCTGCACCAAACGGCGTCCATTTTGTGTGCACTCGGGTGTTTTTCCGTTGCCTTTTTTTGTTTAGTTTCCGTTTGCCCGTTTTATTTTTTGTTTTTCCTGCGGATAGTTTTAACTGTTGGTGTATTTTGTGTGTTTTTTAATATATTTTGCGAAAAAGTTTTGGCGTGTAATGAAAAGCTTTGGACTCTCGGACTATTTCATTTTGGCATTGCTGGAGCTGGGGCTGCTGCTGGGGGATTTTTGGAGGTTTCATTGAAAGTTTTGGCGTCGGACGCGAGCGATGGACACGCTGGATAAATGGATAAATTGATAAATGGCCTTAAAGCTGGACGCTAAATGTCGCTCGACGTCAGTGTTTTTGATGTGTCGTCTGTGCGGCTTAGCAATTGGATTGGACAGCGAGAGGGAAAGTCAATTTGTGTGCTCTGCTCCGTCGATGGTGTGACAGTTGGCTGAAGCTTACTGATTGCATGGCCAGGATTTGCCAATTCCCTTTGACGGCCAACTGATCTTGGAATATTCGCTAGCTAACGTAGTGCCATTCGCTTTCGTTCCCCTCAAGTGTCCAGCAGCTCTAAGGCTTTCCAAAGTGTAAAGTACACCTTTAGCCCATAAAGAATCCTTCACCTTTTGACATGGCAAATCCCTCCTAAGCCATAGGCCTCTTCCCGCTCTCATCCTGTGGATCGAAAGCCTCTCCTGCCACTGGCTGTCCAAGCTGCAGGCTCTCCCCGAAAAACAACCAAACCGAGCAGCAGTTCATTAGCATAGTATACAAAAGCGGCACTGGCCGAGTCTTTTCTTCGCTTCTCGCTCAGAGTGCTTCTCCTCCTGCCCCCCCTCCTGCTGCTGCCTGGCACCAGTCTATGTGCATAAGTCTCATCGCTTTAAGTCTCAAGTCTACTTACATTTCACTTTGCGTTGCATTTTGCCTGCCTGCCTGCCTGCCTGCCTTCCTTCCCGTTTTTTGTCTCTTGGCTGCTGGGTGCTAGCTGCTGCCTTTACGCTGGGCCAGAGCTTAACTTGTGGGTCACTAGCCCGTCTTCTATTTCTCTTTTCGTTGGTGGTGCACTGAGCGAGAGGAGTGGAGCGGCAGTGCCCAGATAATTATGTGGGCGTACAGGCTTTGTTTTTTTTTTTATCTATCACTTTGGAGAGCGCACACACACTCTCAAGGCGGCACTCTTTCTCTGCTCAAATCTCTGCTGATAAATGCGTAATGCGATAAAAGCGCCTAAAAGTAGTCTAAGCTTTTGACATGCTCCACACACACACACACACACAAGAAGGGGTCCGTCTCTATCGCTGAAGTGAGACTTCATCATAACCATAATCATCGCCCAACTGTGGGCGTGTGGGGGGCCTGTTCTGTTCTGGCCTGGCCTGTCCCTTGATTGATGGCACTTGCTTTTAATTAGAATTTATTGTGGCATACTTAGGGGCGACCGAACAATTTGCAAATTCTTTGGAATTCCGGCCAAAGGCTTTTCGAAAATCCCCGCCCCAAGGCACAAAACATATTGAGCGTAACAAGAGTTTCCTTTTCCCTGCTCCTTCTCCTGTTGCTCCTCCTTTTGCTCCGCCTTTTGCTCCGCCTTTTGCTCCCCTTTTGCTCCTCCTTTTGCTCCCCTTGCCACGCTTCATTTTTTTGCAATTTCGTTAAATGTTTTTCCGGTATGCCTTTGGGGGCCCATAAGCCTTACTCGATTTTCCATTTTCATTTCTTTTCGGCTGGCGGCATTATTCTAAAAGCTTTCCTTCGTCCTGTCCTGTCCTGTCCAGGGGATGTTTCCATTTGCATATGGACGGCGCACGGGGCTTAGTTCATTCATTCATTCATTCGCTCATTCATTTATTCGTGCATTCAGTCAGTCATTCAGTGACTCATTCAATTGCAATGACAATGAGAGGCCGCCGCTCTGGCTCTTCTGGCAAATGTTACGCTGTCAAACGCCTGTCGGCATGCTGGGCTTTCCTTTTATTTTCCACCTGCCACATGTCTCGGCGGAGCCTTCGATCCGACTCGCCTCGTAGGGGCAGGCTCATTCAGGCCCATTATACACACATTCCCTGGGAATAAAGTGGAATGGCATGGCAGGGAGGAGACAGTCAGTCCTGCTGCCTGTAGCTTGATTGTCAGTGGTTCTCCCTTTTGCACTTTTCTTTCTATTCCTACAGCCATTCACTCTACGCTTGACAATCACATTAAGATTCACACACACACAGATGCCTTGCCGTGCCGTGAGAGGCAGGACGAGTACTTGGACATGGACATGGCGGAGGACTCAACTAACAATGATTGCAACGACGCTGTGTATCTTGGCTGTGTGTGGCTGTGTGGCAGTATCCACCGCAGTCAAACTGTGGCACTAACCGTAATTGTTGACTATGTCGCTGCAACGTCTCTCTCTCTCTCGCTTTCTCCCTTTCCCTGCTGCTCTGCTGCTCTGATTCTTGTCTTGCTCCTCCTCCTGCCGCTTTATTCTCGCTGTCATTTGTACAATTGACAATTGTGATTGCATATGTTGCACATAATGCAATGGCAGGGGGCTACCTTGAATGAATGGAGGAGCAGGTTTGACATTGAGCCAGCGCGTAGTCGCAGTCGCAGTTGCAGCATTTGTGCTGATTACGGATTACCATCATTCGATTGAATGATGAACTGCACAATGAATGGAAATGTCAAAGCGGATGTCAACATGCAGACAGCTTTAAAGATATTGACACACGAACTGAACACACAAACGGGGGAGTGCAGGGGCAGCTCTGATGGATGGCCATGAATTATAAATGTAGAGTGGAAACATACGCCCAAGGATTGAGCTGCTCTGATGCAGAATGCAAGGGGATATCCATGGGGATATCTTTCCCCGATGCATTCCTTTCTCGACATAACTCTTTTAACATTAACTCGGCCATAATTAAATTTGTGGTCAGCACTATGAGATTCAAGGTGAATATTTCCCTCATCCAATTATAATCCAAAGGCAAATTCCACTCCCATTGCACTTTGATGGCTGCCTCGCCCCTAAGTCTGCCCGAGTGGCCTTTCTCCCAAATTTGTTGTCTGCTTTCTGCAGGCGACTGCTGCACGTATTTCAGCTGTCTGTCGGTCTGTCTGTCCGTTGTCCTGTCCGTATCTTAGAATGCGACAATGGCAATCCCTTTTTGGCCATTGTGTGCCCGCTGCAAATGCGTTCAGCGTCCAGGCAGCTCTGAGCTCTGAGCTTCGTGTGCGTGCCGCGCCCTGCAAAAAGATTTTTCGGAATGACTGCAAAGCCCAGCCCCGAAATCATGCCACACACACACACAGGCAGCATGGAACGAACGTGCAAGGATACAGTGGAGGCAGCGAACAACAACTGCATTGTTTGCATGCTTTTTGGCTGAGTGGGCCATTCCCTGGAGGGGTCAGTAGCCATGGCGATGGCGATGGCAATGGCGGGAGCGCAGCCAAAGTTCAATTTTCAGCTCTTGAAAGTTTCCATCTGCCAGTGTCGTCTCTATCCATTGTCCCCAAAGTAGCCTCTCTTCCGCCACTCTCTCTCTCTGTCCCGTAAGAAGTCACTCTTCTATTTTTACAGCTTTCTCCACGTTCAGGGGGACAATTATGCGGCAAAGTTCGGACTGTGACTCCACACTCTCATGTCGACACTTCAGGCAGTGGCAGGCGCTAACTAGGCGGCCCATTCACATGCTTCGAGAGCTGGTCAATTGATTTCCATTGTTGGACTTTTCCATCGATCGAAAATGAATTTCGTTTGATTTGCAACAAAGTTACGACAGCGATTGTTGGCCGAATTATGGAATTGCTTTAAAGGAGCGTGTGAAGCGAAGGTTCTTTCATTGGACAAAGCATTTCCGATGTATCATTCATTGCGGAACGCCAGTAGGGAATCATTTTTGTGGCTACAACTTGCCCTTTGAGCACACTTATTTCTAATGCTAGCCACGGCCCACGGCCCACCAGCAACTTTAGTTGATTTTTCCTTGAGCTGCTGCGAGTTGTTTCCCCCAATTTCCAGCCAGCAATTGTGCAGCGGCAGATAGTATTCCCGACACATTTTTGTTATGGTCATGTAAGAGTCAACGGCAATGGCCAAATAAAGGGCGACAGCCGCACGCTTCAACCACATCGCCGCCCCGGACCGACCTGCCCCCTGCCTGCTCCTGGTGGTGTCTGTAACAAGTTGGCAGCGCCGTGCCACCAATGCGATTACGTATACGCCGCGTGTGATGCTGTCGCCGGCCATTTGCTGCTGGATTCTAACGCAGGAAGAATGGAAGGACAGCAGAGCAAGGACTAAGCTAAACGCCGGAGAAAGAAGAGAATACGAAATGATGTGTGAGTGGAAATAAAATTATTCTGCTCCCACACCAGCCCGCCGCACCGCCCCCCCGCCCGACGACAAGTTTATTTGTGTGGCACGCAACGCATGGGTCCTGTCTGTCTGGCTGGCTGGCTGGCCCCTCGAGCGGGCAGGGGGGCAACCGACACGTGTACGCCTTAAATATTTATTTGCGGCAGCTCCGCTCCCAGCACTAGTTGGCCAAAACAAATGTTGCCATCAAGGGAGGGCGCTGGCTAAGCAGTAGAGCAACGAGGGAGTGGGAGAATTGTAAAAGGCGCCGTTCATTTAAGTCTTCTCTAAGTAATTTAAAGTCTCTCCAACCCTCTTTTCTGCTGACTTTAGTTATCAGACAAAGTAGATTTAACCAGAGGATATTAACAGAAGTGCAAAGCAGTTTAAAGGCACCGACAAAGAGGGGCTTATGACAGCAGTGGCAGAACCTTTCAAGCTTTAAATTATGGCCACAATTCAATCAATCAACCAATCGTCAAACACTGCTTTAACCTGCAATAAAACCTTCCCTTAACCCCACAACACGCGAGTAATCTCTGTGGATTCTTCGCTTACATTCGGGGAGCTCTTCTCACCTTGGCATTTACTTTAAAGCGCTGCCCATCAACCCACCTGTCCTGCCGATCCGTTATCGATGGATACAATCCGCATTCACATCCCTGGGGATTCATTCATTCAAAGGGAGGAGCAGGCAGCCAACGCATATGCCAAATTCAGGATATAAAATAAAGACAGCAAAAGGAACCAAAACGAAGCATAAATCGCCCTGAAATCTGTGTCAGCAGCAGCAGAAGCAGCAGCAGCAGCAAGCGGCGGGAGCGTCGAACGCAAAACGATTCCAAATATTTTATACCTCCCCTCCCTCCCTCGCTGCCTTAGCGATTTCAAATTCCAACCGCACAATGAGAGCCACGCCCATGTAGTGGGCGACCCACTCTCCTCCTTGGCTGCTTCCATGCTATCTGCTACGTTTCCTACCTGCCCTCCGTCTGCCTGTCCGCCTGAAGCCCTGCAGCTGCTTTTGGCATATTCAAATGTGTCGTCGGAGGGACATAAAAAAGCATTGCATACTTTACAGCGCCCCGCTCTCCCAGAGAGGAGAGAGAGAGACAGCAAGAGCCACAGGTGCAAGAAGAAGGTGACAGCAAAAATGGAGAATAATGGACTGGACTTGAGCTCACTGGAGGATCGAAGCTGGGAGTACCCTGCGAGGCATCGATGTGTCCCCAGTTACACGTGACATGCGGCAGAGCCCCTCGGTTGGGGTCCCAATGATAAATCAGAAGCCAAGCTCAGGTATTCTTCGGGCAGCAATCACTGCTGTAAGCTGTTTGGCATGCCCATTCGACACCCCCCACAGAAATGCAGCTCTCATGCTGCTGGATGATGACAAAGCTCTGTGAAGCAGCCGAAGCGAAAGGAACCTATCCATATCGCAGGTGCATCCCATGTGACGATGCAGGAGACATCTCTCCCCACTCTTTATGTGTGTTCTCTACCACTCTGTGTGTGTGTGTGTTGTGTTATGTTAAGTGAAATGGAAAGCTATGAAAGTGGAGTGGAGCCTGGGAGCACACAGCAGAAGCACAAGCAGAAGCAGCACGAGATGAGGATGGGGAAACGATAAAGCAGCACAGCTGCAGGACATCTAATAATGCCTCGCGGGACTGAGCATGGGGTTGCTACGATTTGCTGCTGACTCTGACACTTTATTGGCAGACATCGAATGCAGAGAGAGAGACACAGAGACATGCACTCCCCCGCTCGGCTCTGCGAGGCATGCCAACTCATTTCACAGCTGACTGACGCAAACCAGTCCATGGCATCATTAGAGTTTAATGCCACACAGCCGGTGGCAGCATCGCAAAAAGTATCGCGGCGGTATCTGTGCCACGCATTTGTTGCGCTTGAGTGGCGGAAATATTGCTGCAAGTTTAGTGGTTAATTAATGGCAAAGATACTAGATGCTGGATAGACAAATGCCTCAATTAGCGGACGGTTTGCAAATAAATTTCCATTAAACAAATTAATCGCAGCCGCGCAACATTTAAATTAATTTCCAGGCATACTTTGTGGTTATTTTCCGATTGAAAATATATCACAGAACCAGACACAAGAATCAACAAAGTAGCGGCAATAAAAATCAGTTGCCTTAATCCCTTGCCTGCTCCAGCCACTTCCAACGTCTCAGCAGCGGCAAAGATGGCTCAGAGTTCAAGCTTAAATTATTGAGTTAAATTTGCATGGCATGGCTGCATGCCGTGGGGGCGTGGCAGGCACATTTAACGGACACCAAACGCCCGTCAATTTGTGCGTTGAAAGTGAAGCCATTAATTGCCCCGCTCTGCCCATCGCCAAACCTCATACCTCCGGCAATCAAGGGGTGCCTCTCTCTAACCTGGCAGGCAACCTGCCAATCGACGGCGACATTGAAGCTTGACCAGAACAACAACAACAGCAGCAGCAGCAGCAGCTGGGAGACAGAGTGCCGGATCTAGGTGGTGGGGCGGGCCTCGACGATCCATTTAATTGTTTTGCAGGTCGCACGTGTTTTGCATACCAAAGAGATTCTGTGCGGAACGAAGCTGCTAATTTCTGCTTCTGGTTACAGTTTTTGGCATTGCGTACACGTAGACGCGACCGCCTTTTAATTAGCCAACTCAGAGCCCCAAACCAATGAACTAGCCATCGACACCGTAGCCGTAGCCATCGCCATCGCCATCGCTTTCGTCGTTGCCACTCGCTGGCGTCACACCTCACTTAATTAGGCGCTGGCTCTGGGTGGCGCTCTGGCTCTGGCCTGGTGTCGAGCTACAGTCGAAAATTGTGGCATCTACTCCGGGAGTTGTATGGGGGCGTGGCAGCAATTCAATTTCGCTTTGGAGCGTGGAACACGCCAAAAGGCTATGCTAAAAAGTAAAGGCTTTGGCCCAGGCACGGCTGAGTGCAGTGCCACGCGGGGCAGCGAATGGTACGAGTAATTTTGTTGTTGTAGCCACAAGCAGCCATGTGCGAACGGGGTACAGTCACGCCAAAGAGCATGGCAACTTTTACAGAATACTTTGCAGTGGTTTTCGAACTGTATATTGCTCTTTAAAGTGAGGGTTGGGCATACATTTGACATTTTCTGGGTGGAAATAAATATAAATAAAAATCTACATGGCAGAAAAGTACAGTCCGCTCCAAAAAACCCACGAAAAGGGTATACGATGAGCCGTTTATATATTTCCAATAAGATTTCCATCTGCGTATTCCCTTTCCTAAGCATAGCACCCCAGCCAATTGGTGAGTACCCCTTCCTTTAGCGTATGGCCAGGCACAAAACAATGATGGCAAAAAAGTACAGTCCGAGCAAAAACTGAAAGCTGCGTAGAAGAAAAAGTCGAAAAGTCGAGGTTTTTGGGGGTTGGGAGTGCTGGCAAATTGCATGCGCTTGACCTCGTTGTGTGGGTGCAGCAGAGGTCCCGCTCGGTCTCTGGGTTAAGTCCCATTTTGGGGGCAGGCCAGCTTGGATGCTTGGATGCTTGGATGCGGCCGCTTGAAGGCATCTTTTGTGGCATGTGTACTCAAAACTGCGTGAAAAATTAGCTTCATTGCCAGTTTTGCAGCAGCGACTGCCCCACTGCCACTGCTGCCACTGCTACATGTGTGCTTTAGTGGGCCGACTGTGAGCGAGCCGGCTGTTGCTGCACCCCAAAGTTTTTCTACATTTTCTTCTCTTGGTTTTGTTTTTTTTTTTTAGACTGCGCTTTTGTCATGACTGCATGCGGCATGGGGCATGGGGCAGGAGTGGGAAGAGGAAGAAGCCAGCCGTTTTGCGGCTTTGGCATTGCTCGACAATGTGGTGCCTCCCAAGGGCCGGGCCTGGAGTGGCTAATAAAATGCCCCAAATTGTGTGTGCGTGCTGTTTTATAAGTTTTCCCTTGCACTGACGCTGGCAAGGGCTTTCCCTTTTTTCTTTTCTCTATTATTTTCTTTTCTTGCCAAATCAGGAAGTTTTTCTGTGTGGGGAAAAAGCAGCAGCTGCTGCTGGATGGTTATTAAAGGTATCCATGAATATGATTCTTAATAATCTGGAATAAAAATCATAAATTATTCCCAACCAAGAAATAAATTGCTTAAGATAATTGCTTTAAGTTTTCAAATGTTTTCCAAGAGAAAAAGGTTGCCCCGAATGCTCAGAATTAGCACAGATTTACCATTGTTCAAGTACAAAAATTCGATGCCACTCAATCGTTTAAGTCTAGCCAGTTAATAATTCCCCTGGAATATTCCAAATATTTTTTAATCATAAATTGATCTCATCTTTTCTCTGTTCTGTAAATATTTCCATATTTTCGCTGCAATTTTGGAAATCAACCAACTAAGCCAAAAGTTTACCCCATGCCCATTTGCTGGGATGTTCATAAATGCCGCACACACACACGCAACGGGGGAGCCGCAAAGAGCGACACAGGACCCACCGGAGACACAAGAGGAAAAACCAAAAAAAATCAGCGAGAGCCCTCTCTCTATGCAGAGCAGATTTCGTACTTTGGGGCAAGTGCATATGGGTCTGGGTCCCCTGGCGTGTTGCGAGAATTCCAAGAATTTCCCCGTGAAATCTGTTGTCTCTTTTCCCTTTTTTTTGTCTGCCCGTCTGCCTGTGTGCACATACATTTTCCCTCCCTGGCTGTCTGTCCGTGTGTGTGTGTGTGTTGTTTTTGCATTTGTCATCGCAAAATGTTTTACTGCTTACCCCGGCAGCCAATTTGGTAGCACCGCCTCCTACTGCGGAACTTCGGGACACCCAACTCTATTGCGCCCCTACCAGGACACAGTTTTCCTGATGAAAGCAAAAAAAAACGCCACCCATGAGCACAGAACTGAATGGAAGAAAAACAAGGAATCGTAACTGAAAATTTATTGTAAGCCACGTGCGATTTGGAAACGGCAAACAAAGTGCATCAGCAACTAGCGAGGAGCGAGGAGAGTGTGCAGGAGGCAGCACAGGTGAAGGAGAGAGCTAGGGATGCATGCCTTGGGTAAATCCAATTAAATTGCTCCCAAACGAACGAAATTTTGGACACCAGAATGGGGTCTTGATATGCTGCAGCCTGGAAGCAAAGCTCATTATTCTTTGGGGTAACAATTGAAAACCGCAGTGAGATTGTTGCTGCTCGAATGGCTGGCAAGACAATGAATTCAAATTATATTTAAAGAACATTTTTAATATATTTGTGAACGGGCATTTCAGATAAAAGTAGCCGTGCTTAAATTAGTGTACTCAAATCTCAACAAAATCCATTAGTTTTCTGTTTTATAATCTCTTTGCGGCCCAATTGAATATTTTCTTGCTTTGCATTCAAACATTTCTGCATTATGCTAGCCGCACACAGCGCTGAACTATGAACTGCCAGCTGCAAATATTAATAAGAGGATCAATTCTTACGCAACTTTAATTCCAATAACCAATTAAATAAATGTTGAAGCACTCCCAAACGAGTTCCCATAAATTACTTGCAACCGAACACGCCTTCCAGGTGGAAACTTTCCACCTGAACTCTTTCCCAGTCTCGCCATTATTCTCAGATATATAATACATGTGTCCATCCATTTCTAGCCCGTTGCCCATCTCCCCTGCTGCCTTCTACTGCTCGCCCTCGTTGGCGTATAATTTCGATATTTTCTTGCAAAAGCTCTTCCAATATCAATGGATTTTGTAGCGTGGAGACGTACCATACATAAAATGGACTGCTTTATTTTAAACCAAAACATACACAATGTCTCTGTGTGATGCTGCTGCTTCTGTCTGCTGTCCCTGGGATGCGCTTTTGATTTTGATTTCAATTTCAATGTCTTTTTGTCCTCAGTTTCGATTTGATGCTCAAATTGGAAACGGTGCTATGTGAGCCAGATGAAGCATAAACTGGATAGAGTAGCAGACGGAAGAAGGAGCGAGGAGCGAGGCAAGGTAGAAAGTAGAAGTAAAATCCAAACACATGGCCAAGTGAGACAGAAAGCCGCCTTGGGCACACACCTACACAGATCTACTCCCACAGATAAGGAGAGAATAAGGGAGAGGGAGAAGGGACACCATCCATACACTGATGGCTAAGGACTAAGGACCGAGGACACAGCAGTCAGTCAAGTGTAAGAACAAAGTACTCGAGGGCATAATGCCAGGCCAGGCTGGGCTTCAAAGTGGGCCAAAAAGATTCTGGCACCTGGGCACCGGTTTCGGGCTCCCAAATATGGCATGGGCTGCGTTCTTGGGTTCTGGGATCTTGGGCGTAGGGTTTATGGTTTAGGGCCAGCCACTCCCCCGCACTGCCAGTATATTGACACACATAAAGTAGCTTAGTGATTGACAAATAACAAATAGACACGTAACTAAGCTAAGCCCTGGCTGGGGATGCGCCTAGTCTCGGGGGCGGCCGGGTCGCTGGCTGACAGAGCAGCAAACATTGATTTGATTAACTTTTGACAATGGGCCCCAGCTCCCAGTGGGCGGTACTCAGCAGGGCGGGGGAACGAACCATGCGGGTGTGGGGGGAGTGTATGTTTGCTAACCAAAAACGGTTTTCAGTCTCAGATCAAACATTCATGTGATGGATAATGGGTTAAGACCGTCGACAATCACGACTCTGGCGATGGAACGGAAGAACGGAAGATTTATGGGAATTTTAGCGCAGCTTTGCCGATAATTTTTGATGAATTTTTGTGAAACATTTTGTGGATCTTTCAATGGATTTTGCTATTTATTTTAAGAATTTTCATTGTGTGAGTTTTATTTTCTCTGTTGGAAGTTTTCTTTTGGCAGATTTCAATTCACTTTTAGAACAAATTCTCTAATTGTTTAATTGATAAAATGTGGCATTAAATGTATGATTTATTATCATGGATTTTAGATACTGCTAAATAATAATAATAATAATAATAATAATAATAATAATAATAATAATAATAATAGTACTTACCTTCTACATGCTATTTTTTTACTCCAGGCTCAGACTTCTTCCAGTCATTTAATATGGTTAATATTGTCACTGTTCAAAGATCCTTTGGGGTTCCTGTTGGTTGGGAAGATGCATCTTTTTAGAACAATTTGTAGATGAAATTTATGGGCTAAATCGTTCACTTAAAAAACTTCTCATGGTTGAGCCCAAAGAGCTTAGAGAATTTCCCTACTCCCAATTGCAAAATATAAATTCAAATAATAAGCCCCGAATTATGTACAGGGTATAAGGTAAGCTGGGTTTTCCCTCTTTTCTTTTAAATTTCCCATCCAGCACATGCGAAAAAGTTTTTGTTGCTTGTAAAAATTTGGAATCTTTGTTATTGTTTTTTGTTTTTGTTGTTGCTTTCCTGTGTGTGTGTGTTTCTGTTTGTATTTGTATTTGTCTTTCTTTCGAGGCATCCGAGAGAATCCGAATCCGAATCCGAGAATCCCTGCGGCATAGTCGAGGATGTGTCTGGATATTTGTGTTCTGTGTGGGTCTCAATCAGATTGTGGAGTCCATGTGTGTGTGTGTGTGTGCGTGCGTGCGTGATTGTGTGTGTGTGTGTGTGTGTGGTGAGTGTATGTTTACATTGGCATTGGCCACTTGGGGTATAAATATAATTAAAAGCGGGATTTCAGCTTGGATTTTCTTTTGCAGAGACTTCGTTTCGTGCGTTTCTCGGAAGGGTTAAGGCTGATTGCCACGAAACGTGGCACGATGCTAGAGCAAGTACTGGCTGTGTGTGTGTGTGTGTGTGTGGAGCATGCGATTGAGCCAAGGATAAGGATAAGCATCTTTTGTGTGCGGCATGTCTGCCTTTTTCGCATGGATCTGCTCTGGCTGCTTGCCGCAGTAATAAAGTGCCAGCAACAGAGCTCGGCACGAGAGCTGCTGCTGCTGCGGCTGCAAAAGTTTCTGCCTGCAGAAAGGGCTTCAAGAGATGAAGGAGTTGAAGGGGCATTAGCGATGCTACAAGCAAAATAAAAGCCAGAACTAAGACCTCATCAACACACAAAAACACACTCCACTAATGAATGAGGGGAAAACTTTAAGGCGAAGCCAAGCCAAACCCCCGAGGCTCTCAAATCAAAATTCATGATTGCCTTGCCGAGAAAATCCTTGGCAGAGAGAAAAGTCTCCCAGTCGCAGTTTTGCTATCCTCCGTTCAGGGTCTGCGCTCATCAACGCTTTCACTTAACCAAATGACAGGGCGACAGCGAGCGATGCAGATCAAAGGAGGAGGAGGAGAAGCAGGGACCTGCATTGTCCGCAAGTAGAACACAGAAGCGGACAACCAGCGGACAGGCTAAGTCTGTGTGTGTGGAGCAACGCTGCTTCCGTAGAAATGTCAGACATAAATCATGGAAACGAACATTGAACATTTCTGTGTGGGTCTCTCGGCCACTGCTCCTCCTGGCCGAAGAAATTCACCGAAAATCACAGGGAGAGCGAGGAGAACCGTAGAACAGAGACCGAAGAACGTAGACTGAAAATAGAAATTGAAATTCAAAGAGCATTCCACATTCCACACATTTAATGCCTGGCACACGCCATTCAAATGTGGCATAGAACACGGACCCAGGCCAGGCCAGGCCCAGACCTTTAGGCCACATCCCGTCCCGAAAACGAGGAACTAACAATTTATGCGCTCAATGTGCGTTATTTATGATGCCAACAACATTTTGAGAACAAGAAGCGAGACAGAGACAGGGACGCAGACGGAGATGGAGACGGAGAGCGAGGGAACGGGAACGCAAAAACGAGAAGCAAAAATGGCACAAACTTGCTATAAAATAAATTAATCTGCCACACAACACTTGTCAAATGGGCGTGGCTCAGCCCCTGCTGTCCCTAGATTTGGTGTCTCAATGGAGGAGCAGGAGCAGGAGCAGCGCATGCCCCCCAGTCATCATCAGCGGCATCATCATCAGGAGCATCTGGCTGGGGCATTGTCGTCGTCCCCTGCTCCGTCCTGCCTTCCTTCCTTCGTTCGTTCGTTCCATCTTTTGTTCAGTTGCTGCTGCTGCTGCTGCTGCTGTTCCTTTCTGCTGCGATTCTTCTCCTGGTGCTCCTGCTGCTTATACCCGGTACGCGCGTGAAGAACACGGATATTTTGGGTTCTATCTTTCCCATGTAACATGCGGATAAGCCACAGATATATTCTACATAAATAACAAAAATTATTTCAATGGAATAATTTTTGAAATAAATAAAAATAAATTTGAAAAATATTCTTTGGCTTTTCCCCTCCCAGTCCAGGGCATCCTCGCAGTCTGTTTGTCTGTTGCAACTTTCCCTTCTGGTTTTTTTTCGTAGGTTCTTGCTTCAGTGTCAATGCGACTATTGTTTCCCTTGTTTCGTGACTGCTCGTGATTTTCCTTGGGCTTTCCTTTGGCGCTTGCCTTCGCTGCTGCCTTCCCTCAACTCTTCACACCAAATGTGTTTACTTCTGCGCCATTTATCTTGCTTTGGCGCCTTCTTGCGCCTTAAACTGAAAGGAGGGAGGAGGGAGAGCGAGACAGAGGGCTATCCTCTTCCCTTGGCCCTCGTTTCCGTTTCCGTTTTCTATTCTGTTTCTTCTATTCTCCTGTGATGTTGGTTTGGCTTTGGTTTTTTTGTTTTGTGTTTTTTTTTTCAATGCGAAAAGTCAGCAGCGAAATTCTAAAAATGCCGCCATCTCCCCCTATCTCAGTCTCTATCTCTCTCTCTCTCTGTAGTATATGCCTCTCTTTTCTGGGTAACAATTTAATTTTCTCCGCTGCCGAGTGTTGCATCTAATGGCAGGCAAGTGCTGCTCTTTGGGGGGTGGCGAGCAGGGATTATAATTTTGGGGGCCATGCGAACGAATTTAATATGCAAACGAGCTGGGATTTCTCCTGATTACTGGAGCGGATGCAGCAGTACAGCAGCACAGCAAGAGCAAGAGGCACGGCGAGTGGGTGTGGCTGGGTTGTGTACCCAATTGCGTGGCCTACTTTTTGGCTAGAAAAATGCTTATGCAATGCCAGAGCCGCGCTCTATCCCGCTCGTTCTCCACAATCGCACAACTTCTGGCCCACTCATCCAAAGGGGATGCCGCCGCGCGCTGTGTTATCTCTCAGTTAATTCCTTCAACATACAGTTTGATGAGCACTTAAAGGCTCTTGGCCAGTGGTTTATGGCCGCACACTAAACCACCAGTTAGACATACAAGCAATAAAAATGGTCACCCCACACATCACAGCAGCGAACAAAGCGAACCTGCGGGTGTCAAGGGGTGGGGATGGGGGCAAACGGAAGCCACAACATTGACATTGTGTTGCACATAAAAGGCAGCATCTATGCTGCAGATTGAAATGCATTTTGTGGCACGGCAGACCAGGGCAGAGCAGACCCCTAAGCAGGCAATCGCTTTTTCGATTCTCATTTCCCATTCTGTCATTAATCAGAACAGAATCGAGAGAACAATTTGTTCGCCAATCAACAGAGAGACACACAACACACACACAACACACACACATGCATTCCGCAGCACTCTGCCGCACTCGGCAGGACCTCCCGCAATTCTGCTGCCATTTTGGCCGCAGTCAGGCGGCTCCTCTTCCCGGCTTTGGGGCTACTGCCACTGACAGTGATGCACTGTCCTGCCTCCTATATGGGCAGAGGAGAGTCCGTAATGACAGGCAGGCAGGCAGGCAGGCAACATTCATATTTATTAAGTCCCTGACCTGCAGCGCTTTTGGGCAGTGCTCGCCAGCCATGAGCGCCAGGAGCGCCAGGAGCGCCAGAAGCTGAAGCTGGAGCGCCTCGGAACTTGGAAGGCCTTGCTGACAAATCTCACTTCAATCAAGTGGGCGGCGCGTGGTGGCAGTGGCCATAGGGTTGAGGCTGGGTGGGGTATCAATCAATAGCCATTGATTCGAGCCAGCAGGCGGGGCGTGGTCTCGTTGGCGCCAATTAAGTGCCCATAAAAAACGAGCTCAAGCACTGCCGCTGCCGCTGCCTCAGCCAGTTTGCTGCTGCTGCTGCTGCTGCTTGTTCCCCCCGATTGTCTCAAACACCAGGAGGCACCTCCATGCTCCCTCCTCCCTCCTTCAATGGTGGCTGTACTGTGTGTGTGTGTGTGTGTGTGTATCTGTGTCTGTATTTGGGCCTGGGCGGCGGTTTCCAAGTGGCCGTTAAGGGAATACAAGTTACACAGATTAAAAGGGAGACCATTCCAAGGCCCCGAATCTCTCGCGGGAGCCTTCATTTCCAAATGAATTTTATTGCATTTAAACAGAAAAGGCAAAGAAATGAAAGTGGAAAGAAAGCAAAGGGGAAACAGACATTAGAGCATCTTTAGCTGAGTCTTTGTTGATAATCATTTCTCCAGCAATATCCTTTTCCGGAACATCCCTTTCAGATCGACTCTGCCACACTCACACACACGCGCATGTATCCCCACTGGTCGCAGTCTCTGGCGCAAAATGCTTGCCCCAAGGAGCCTGCCAGCCAGCCAGCCAGCCATCCACTCTCTCAAGTACTTCACGAGGCCCCCCCAGTCATAAGGAGGATGGATGTACGGCAGCAAACAGGCCAAGAGCGGCGGAGGGGAGTGCGAAACAAGTGTGTCAACCGACAGTCAACATCAGGCTCATGTTGTCTAGTGTTGCATACTTTTCGGCGCCTCAAATGTTTACTTGGTTTCGGGTATGGGGCATGCCACAGCCACAGCAGCAGCAGCAGCTAGCATAACTGTTGCACACACTCTCTTTCCCCTTCTCACCCTCTTGTTGGGCAAAAACGCAAATGTAATTAGCAAATGGAAGGGAAACACAGCGCCGAAATAAACTGCCCCACGAAAGTAAAAAAGTTGCCTCGTCAGCCATGCGCATATGCAATGAAGCCGCCAGCCGCACCAAAGTGCCCGCCATGCAATGAAAAATATTCAGCGCTTAATGTGGGCTAATAAAACTCAAGGAAGAAGCAGCTGGCAGGACAATTTACCAACACACTAGCACATTAACCAACACTGCCACAGTAATCAGTGTAAAACAATCCCCCCGGCTGGGAGCTCCTCAATTATATCCATGATTATGATGAAAATAGGCGACTGACTTGCCAGCATCCAGAGTAAACGTAAATGCAGATTAAAGCCAAGTAAATAATGCGAATGAGACTCCTGTTATTTGAGCCTCTGGGCTCAATTTTAGCCTTCCCTGTTGTGGGGGAGAGCACACTGAACATTTTCTATTTATTTTTAGACTTTCTTAAGCCTGCCCTTAGGGTCCAGCCTCCCATTGATTTTTGTGTATAGCGCCCACCGATGGCACATTGACCTTTTCCTGGGCTGGCTGGGAGAGCGAGAGCTCTCTGGCATTTTATTCCGGGGAAACAGCTGCCCTTTGGGCCGGACGGCCAGGTAAAGACGTAATTCGCAAATTGACTGACAATCATTGGACGTTACGAACCGTATAACACCTACTCTCTTCAGGCAGTTTGCATTTTGATTGGGATAGAAAGCAACAGAGCCGACACGCAGAGGGAGAGGGTCACGGAAACGGAGCAAGCAGCTCCCAGGTCCTTGGGTTTCCTAAGCAGATTTGACAGTTTGTTCGAGTTGTGCTCCCACACCCGCCCCTTAGTGAAGGGTAATTCTAGCTCTGACCTTTTATGTCTGCTTTTATCATATTTCCCCACCGCCACTCGCTTGCAATTGTCTCTCAACTGCGTTCTCATCTGCTCCTCATTTGGCATTGCACAGTTTATGACTGACTCTAAAAAGAACGGGGGACGAACCCGCTTATTACTTTAAGTAGCTTCTAAGCAGACAGGGGACAGGGGACACGGCACACTGGCGGAGCGGAACACAAAGAAGCTGCCGCTGCTGCTGGGGCAAGAACTGGCAGCCCTTAAAGTCGCCACAAAGGCGGCCAGCGAAATATTAATGAGAAACTCATTGGAGGGTGCGGAAGGCTGGCAGCAAAAAACATGCACAACATTTTTTATAGCAGAGAGTACAGTCCTGGCCACCAACAGAGAGTCTCTCTACAGTGTGTCTTCTCTCGCTCTCTATTTTTAACTTCTCTCTGGCTCTCCGGCTCTGTTACCCGGTAATTTTGGTGCAGCCACCGCTGGGTGGCATCATCGCCTCTGCTCTGTTCTGTTTATCATTGCAAGGGGAAACCAGGTCGACTCCCCCAACTGGCGCGTGGCTTGGCGGCTTCTGTGCACCGTGTGCCTGGACAGGGACTCAGGTGCAGCATTTGACAGACATCGAACCTTCGGAGAGCTCAAACTCTGCCCCATTCGGGGCCTCTCTTTGCTAGAAATGCAATTGAATTTAACAGTTTTTTGTGCTTAACATTTAGCCTGCCGCTGTTAGCTAACATTAACATTAGTGAAGACAGGAACCCATTGGGATAGCAGAAATCGCATGGGAGATGGGTGATGGGAGATTCTTGGTTTAACAGAAATGGCCATGAAAATAATAAAAATAAAGTGAGAGGACTTTCGCTTTGGAAATCTATAATCCATATTTTGCAAGTATTATTATATTTTCATTATAATATAGAATTATTTCTATATTAAATCTACAGTTCTTCGAAACCTAAAAACTCTCTTCCTTTTGGGGAAAACTCCCCCATGGATTCATCTAATAAATGCCTCACAGTTTAGCACAAACCTGCCACTCATGGATATGGGGCAGGGGAGCACCCTCATCAGAGTGTAACCTCATTTTCCACATGACTAAAGCAGGCAACAATTTGAGCAGCCAGCACACATTCAGGGGGACAGTCGGGTGGATGGGGCTGGGGCTGGGGCTGGGCATGCGGGGTAGAAGTTGCAAAATATTCTAAAAAGTCAGCACCAAAAATGTAATTTCCTTCAACATAATAATTATAAATATTATTCCAATTTCTCAACGCCTGCCCCCGCCCCACACCATGATCCTCTTGCTTCTGCTGTTGACTCCTGCTCTTTGGGGAAAAGTTATCCACTCATCTCGCATGTCTAACGAGCATAAACGAGCCACCAACTCACGCAGCAAGGCCAAGAAAAATGGCTAATGCGTGTGTGTGTGTGTGCAGAGAGGGTGAAAGGGAGGTGGGGCTAGCGGGTTCAACCCATCATCAGACCAGCTGTTGCTCTCTTCGGGAAATCTGGGGAGTCATCCGTGGGATGCGTTGCCATCTTGTGGTTTATATTTTTACGGTATTTTAATTTAATGCCTGTTGACATTTGGTTACACGCTTTTATGGCTGCTGCTTCTTGCCTCCACTGACAACAATGTCCTGCTGCTGCTGCTGCTGCTGCTCCTTCTCCTACAGGTTTCCCCCTGGCCAAATTACGCAACTTCCAGGCAGTTGTTGCGCCAAATTTACTTGGAGATAAATTGTTTGGTTTTCATACCCCCCCCGATACCCACACAGCCCCCACAGCGAGAGAAACCAGAATTCATGACTAGCTAAGGGGACACTTGTGGTTGAGTGGCTTCCACGGTGTTTCCCTTGATGATGTTTTTCGTATGCATGACGACGACGACTGTAAATTGAGTTGCTCCACCGAGATGAAGACGAAGAGGCTCGCGCTCATTAGAGAAACTTCCTGGACAGAGAGACAGAGACACAGAAAGAGAGAGAGAGCCAGGGAGAGATATGTATGTTGGCCAAATAAATGACAAAACGTTTCACAAGACCAATTAGCGTGGGGAAACCTGGAAAAATAATTTATTTGGCTATGCCATGGATAAACAGAGAGGCAGAGAGAGAGAAACACATTTCTGGGATGGTTCCCTCAGCTTAAAGATGGATCGAATTTTGTGGTCATCCAGTGAGGTTTCTCTTTAAGCGCACATCTCTCTCCCTCTCTCTGTTTTCTTCCAATCAATGTGTTCAAATATTTGATAAATTCATACAAAAAAAATCAACAACAAAGAAGAACAGTTTATATTTAACCCACCAAGAAAAAGCCAATCAGGTGCAATTTCCTCTCACATTTTCTCACCGTTCATCTCTCGATGGCCTGGCAATTTCATCTTTTATTTTGGTACAAAAAATAAAACATGCCCCGCCCCCAAAAAAAACTGTGCAACAAGATGCAACGATGTGGAGCAAACTCAATTTGCATTTTGTGTGCTGCACAGAGAGATAAATATAAGTTTTATCTATCGAAAATGGCACATGACAGAGAAAAGCCAGAAGACGATCAGGGGATGCGGCTGATGGGTGGGGCGGGGAAAATTGCATTTTCTGGCACAGGTTTCTGGGGAGGGTGGAGGGAAAGCGAAAGCCAAAGGGCCCAAAATTGTCGTAATTAATCACTTTAGGGGCACACAGCTTTGCTTTGGGGCAGCTCCTTGGACAGGAATCCTAGCAGGAATATCCCACGTTGTGGACAGCCTGCTGGCCATAAAAATCATAAGCCAGGTTAAGGCGAAGCTCTGTTGCACACGACAGTTAACGTTTATAAGCCATTTAATTGATTTATATGCGTTTTAATGAAGCTGTAAACAGAATGAAGATGCCACACGGGCGCCATGCGGGAAGCAAGCAGCTTAGTCACGTTCAACCTCTGCGCTTTGCTCTCTCTCTCTGTTTTCTGTGTTCTCTCTGTGTGTGTGCATTAATTGAGCGTAATTAATATCAAAATGATTGCCCAAGGGACGCAATTCTCACCTCATGAAACTGACGAAACAATTTCCCACTGGATAATTGCATTACAGTGCATTTTAATTAATATTTGCCCGCTGCCCCAGCCAAAGAGCGAAAACTACAGCGCAACAAATTAGCCACCGACAGCCAATGGAAAGCCAACACAAAATTATGTTGATTAGTTTGCCATTTTCCGGGAATATTTCATGCATTTTCCAGCGGAAGGGTAGCAAAAGCTGGGGGTAAATCAAATGCAACGCCATGATTATGTTTTCCATTTACCTCATTAGCATTTGGATCACAGGCAGCCAGATAGAAAGAGGCAAAGAGGGAGAAAGAGAGAGACAGAAATGGCTGGGAAAATGCGAACAATATCGGATGAGTGAGTAGGATTAAATTGATTGTGATGGCACAGGGGGGAGGAGGATTACCGGAATGCACAAGTCAAAACATGATGGAAAAGCTGGATTACAGGAATACGTAAATATTGCCTTAATATTGCCATAAGTCGCATTTTAATTGAATTTGTGGCATCAGGCCATGTATGTATGTATTTCCGCTCATATTTCGTCGCAAATTGTTGCAAGACAAACGACAACATCATCAGAAATTTCCAAATCGATTTCCACAGAATATATTCAGGAAATATTCCATCATCAAAGAAATGTTGTTGTATCATTTCAGACCCTCTCCCCTCCAGCCCGTAGAAAAAAAACCACAACCACATGACAACATTTGAGCCGACGGCATTTACATATCAATATGGCAAGACCCCGGCCACACCTCACTCCTGCACTCCCACACAATCTATCGCATCGCATCTACACGAAAACAAGATAAGCCAAAAAGCGCCAAAAAGTATGCAACTAACAAGCATCAACACACACACACACACACAGACAGAGACAGAGGCAGAGACAGCGTCAGACTTACACACAGCTGTAGAGCGAGAGAGACAGACACAATAACCCAGACGACAGCAACAAGAACAAAACAATGGAAAATAACTAAGAAATTTTATTTATACAGTTGCCAGGTTTTTGGGTGTAAAAAGAGCAAACAACAGAAGAAAACAGCAGGGAAAACAAGAGAAGAGAAAACAAGCCATGGGAGAGCCAACGATTAAGATACCCTACAAATCAATGGAAGGCTGAGGAGAGATACCAAAGTAAAGAAAAAGAAAGAATTTAATTACAATTGCAGAGTCGAGATCCCAGGGCGATTCTCCAGGAATTCTCACTTAATTCAGTCGAAGGCTCCTCCTTGTCTCTGTTACAAGCTTCTAAACCAAGTGGGAATACCCTCTAATAGAGTATATATCTAGTGCAAGGGCCGCAAGCAAGGACGCTGATGCCAAAGAAATGCAAACAGCAAACAAAACTAAAAGCGCATTCCGAAAATCGAAAAGACCCAAAAGAGCCACAAAATATGCAACCGCAACACAAGCCCCAAACTCAAAAGCCACGCCCCTTCCTCCCACTACCACACACATGCGTGTGTGTGTGTATCTACATGTGTGGCAGGGCACGCAGTGGCAGTGGCATACACGAGATAAATGCACGGAACGCGCACAATTAAATATTCAGAGCGAATATTTTTTCTTTCCTTTATTTTTGTTGTTGGTCTACTGTTGATGCCACTGCCACAGCCGTTTTCCATTGCTGTTGCTGTTGCTGTTGGCACTGCCACACGGCCATTGCCGTTGAGTACCAACGAAAAACCAACGAACCAAAAATGAAAATAAAAAAACTGCTGAAATGTAAAATGCCAAAGTAAAAAGTTTCATTCCGGGGGAAAATGTTGGTTAAACACGTAGCCCCAGCAGGAGAGCCACGCTCTAACAGCAGATGGAGTTGCACAGTTGCAAACTCATTTTATTGAGATAACAAAGAGACGCACAGGACATGGACATGGCCGGAAAAAATATGCATTTGAGGCGAAGCTTTCAGAAAAAGTTTCCTCGAGCGCTGCAGCTCCCATCCAAATGAATTCGTAAGCAAGAGCAAACATTTTTAAATATAAAGATAAATAGAAATGCTCACATTAAGGGGATTATCAACTCAAGAACTGTTTCATAGTGTTCCCCATTTGCTTTAAAAAATAAAAGAGATGCCAGTGCATTCATCAGGATATCCGCAGGTGCCCGTCAAACATTGCAATAAACTGAAAATACACTCTCTTTGGATGGGCGACTCAAAGGCGGCGGCCCTGGCGGCTTGCGGTGAATGTGAAAAGAGTTGGAAAAGCGGAAAAGCGCACAGGCATAGCTAGCGGCTGTCAGCGTTCTCAACTGTTTCCCCCATAGGTATTTTCATATGACTGTGTGTCTGTGTGTGTGTGGGGTGGTGCCGCAGCAGCAGCTTACCTCCCGAGGCTGCTGACAGAGTAAAAGCCTCTCAAATGTCGATGATTCCGATGCCGATGCCGAATGATGGCAATGACAACGTTGGCGTTGTGGATGCGGTTTCCGTTTCCCGTCTGCGGTCCAAGGACTGGTCATTGACTACTCTTTATATCCCCAACACTTCCTCTCCTCTCCTCACCCCTCTCCTGCCTGCCTTCTGCCTGCTGCCACAGTGCACTGCTTAGCTCTGCTGGCACCATTTTGTGCTGCTCTTATCAGCTGTTAACACATACCATTTGCTGTGTTGCCATTTCCAAACGGATTGTGTATCCCATTTTCTATGTTAAAGTTTTCCCATTTAAATGCGACAACTTCCGGGCCCTTGCATTGACACTGAGATACAGATACACAAATACAGAGATACAGATAGCAAGCGGAGAGCGGAGAGAGAGCGATCAGGGTTAAGGCAAAAGGGACGGCAAAAGTTACTCGAGTGCATTTCCTGCTGCAAAATGTTGCATTTCCTTTCCTTCACTGCCAAGAGGACATCGCTTCGGCCCCGGACACACAGCACACAGCAAAGTTTTCGCTTGGGGTGAGATAAACTTATTTTGGGTGATTAAGTGGACCAATTTGTGTGCAGCTTTTGATGTAGCGAGAGAGAGAGAGTGAGCCAAAAGCCAATAAGCAGAAAGCGAAACGTTGTGTAGTGTTTAGGAGGAGTGTGGGAGTGTGGTAGGGAGGAGCAGCATCACTCTTGAGCTGAAGCACACATGCAAATGCAATTATTTTCCACGCTGCTTAATGCTTTAATTGCATTTTCCTAACAATCCTCTTCAATGTGAGGAGCTTGCAAAACCCCTCATATTTTCATTATTATTACTTTTTTCCCCCTGAGCACTGACAATGAAAAAGGGTCAAAAATGCGCCACACACACAACACAACACCCCACACATGGCCATAAACAAGAATACCAGGAGCCAAAAGCCAGTAGCTGCAACGGGCGGCTGGTGTACGTATGAGGATTTGCTGGTCCCGGATCTGAGTCCAGTTTTGCAGCTGCACCATGGCGTATACGTAATTTGCATTACAATGAACTGTGACTGCAGCCAGCCAGCCCGGCAGGCATCCCATCCCGTCGCAGTAGAGCACCCTCCCCCATTCATTGCTGCTGCTTCTGGTGCTGCTGCTTCTGGTGCTGCTGCTGCAAGGTGTATAATTTTGATAGCAATTCCACAAAGGCCAGGGAACTGTTAAGAGGGTGTATGTGCCCCTTCAATGGGCTGGGCTGTGGGGGCCAGACACTGATGGTTTGGTGAACGTTGCATTTCAATTGAAATAACAATAATTGTTTGCAGCAGCCACTGCCAGTGCCACTGCCGCACCCCTCCCTTTCCTCCTGTTTTGTTGCCTTTGCCTTTGTTTTGTTGTGGCATGGCAATTCTTGCTCTTCTGGCTTTCCTCTTCCTCGCAACAGACTTCCTCTGTGCCTCTGTGCATCAAACAGCAATGTTTATAATCAATTAAACAGAAATAATATTCAAGTTGTAGCATCGATTTAATGGGACCTTTAATGCCAGCAAATTTTGACTTTAAACTGCCGAATTAATATTGAAAATATTTCTTGTATATTTATCTAATTTTGGAATAAACATTCGCTTTTTCCGCAGCAGTTTTCTCGCCTGGTAAATCACTTCGAAATAGTTTATTCAAACTTGCTCCTCCTCTCTCGTGGCTTTCTTTTCCTATGGCTGGGAAAACGGTTTTTCCTCACTTCACGCTCTAAGTGATTTTCAATTATGAAGCGCGGCAGCTAAAGGGAGGATGGGGCAAAGCTGATGTTTCCCTCCCACACTTGGGCAATGCCATTCACCTTGGAAAATCGCGGCTGAGTGTAAACGTAAAAAATGTCTTGCATAAAAAGTTTTTAATTGCCATATGCTCTTAGCCGAAAAGCACGAGCAGAGGTGGAGACTGTTGTAATTAGTTGGGCATACTTCAGGCTGCAAATTAAGCCATAATTATGCACAGCATGCGACACTCTGAAGAACTCCCGGACGCCCAAGAGGTCCCCAAAAAGGAAAAAAAAAAAAGAAAGGAAAAAAAAGTACCAACTAAATGGTTGACTGAGCCATCAAGTGGCCCTACACTTCCCCTGCCTGCCCCCCTAGGGCACTGGCACTCCCCTAAGCCACAACCATCTCAAAGTCTAACCACAACAATTGGCCAACAAGTTGTCGTTGGCCAACAACTCTTGCAACAACAAAACAAAAGGGGAAACAGGGGGAAGAATTTACGAAAATATTTTCTTTCAGCGGAAATGTTGCAGTACACGGAACGTGTGGCAGTGCAACACAGCGCTTTGAGTGAAATGGAACAGTGGGAAAAAGTGGAGCACGCTCAAAGCAAAAACCCCACAGACCCCATCCTAGCACTGCTTCAAGGATGGGGGGCGGACAGCGTCACCGACAATTGCAGATGCTTTGTATTCTGGTCATAGACCATTTTCCACCATTGTTATGCCAGATTGTCAGAGAGGAAGGGTCGGGAAGGGGTGGGGAGGGTATGGGAATGCAGACGGGGGAGGGCTACGACTGATAAGCGGGGCAGCGACGCTGTCAAAGGTTGTGATTGATGCACACAGGTTGTAGTCTGTCAGTACAGTGGGCTCGTTCTCGATGAATAATGATACAAAAATTGAGGTCACTTACCAACAAATATTTCAATATTTTTGATTGCAGTTACTCCCAATTGAAGATTTATTTATTCACTTAAGCGAAGCTCTCGCAGGATTTCCAACTCCTTGATTGCTTTACTGTACTTTTCGTTCCTTTCCTTTTTAAATACACTATCTGAAAAAAGAATAAAATAATTAATAAATTGTGTCCAAATTCTTTAACCATTTATCTTTATTTCAATCTCCCTTTTTAGTAATTTTCAATATAGTTCCTTGTTTCCCCCTCTTTTGCACGCATTCCACTGTATGTAACTAACTGTTCATTCTAATTGTCGATGCTGCTCACCTTGTTCTGTTTGTTTCTCTCTCTCTCTACGATTGTCAGCAAAATAACTGTAAATGATGTTCTCACAATGAATGCAGCGACATGTTCGCACTCCCTCACTCTTACACACTTGTGTGGGTGGCGGCGCCGGTTGGAGGTTTGCTTCTGTTAATGTATTTTCTTGCTCGTTTATTTGTTGCACTCGCCCACTTAATTATTTTAACAACACTTGAGATCCGTGCAGCTTTTCCGATCCTTTCGCGACGTTCACAAATAAACCGTAATATACTTAACCCACTTAAACCCCTTTTATTTAATCAGGCGAACAACTTTAGATAAGCTGCAGAAAATAATGTTGTTTCTGAATGTTACTTGTAGATCCATCACTTCCTATTCACTTACAATAAATATAAACATAATATCCTTCACCTTATGCGTTTCATTATATTCGTGCGTAAATCGACACTGGTACCCACTGTTCGACAATGGGTTAATGGGTTCTCTGCACATGATCGGAAATCATATTTCGCGATTTTGATATTCGGTGTAATACGACTAGCTAGCTAAAAGCCTCACTACAGAAAACATAATTTTATTCAATTAATGAGGCAATTCTCTAAAGAAATCGGCTAACTCGAAGACTCACTTTTATTGGATTGTTTATAAAATAAGGTTTTGCAAAACAAGGGCATTACAAAATAGAAGCAAGAAACACACGTGTGCATGAAATGAGTATCTATCGGCATAATGTATCGATATGTACGATCGATGTGTTGCGATGGTTTGGTGCGATTTGTTTCCGCAATTTGTTGCCGCGCTGCTAGAAAAAGTTGTTTATTTCACAAGAAATTTAACTTTTGGACGAAAAAATGCAACGAAATTGCCCTACGGACGCCCAACCACCGCCATTTATGAATATAAATGTTGCACGCATTGCCCAAGGCGATGAAATGGCATTTTCTGGCCCAGATCAATGCTGCCAGGAGAAAAATGTAGGAGTTTGTATATTCATTCGAACCCCAAGCCAAATAAAATAGAGTGTGTATATTTTATAGTGAAACAACAGCTGGGAGATGTCGAAGCCGCCATGCACGGGAGTCATCAAGCCCGTGCCCATCTACCAGAAGCTTATGATCGAGAACCTGACCATCGTTCGGCCCCCCATCCTGAAGATTTACTACTGGGAAAGCTTCGACATATTGGGGTAAGAAGAACCACTGCACCACTGGAGCGGCACTCACTGCCTGTTCTCCCCGCAGCTGGAACAAGAAACTGAAGTCGAATCGCCAGGAGCATGAGCACACAATCGTCCTACCCATACGCCACATCAAGAGTCCACCCCAGAAGATTGTCTTCTGGCTGCGCAATCTCTCCTCGAAGCCGGTGACGCTGACGTTGAAGCGCATACAGAACTGCTGCTGCCGGCCCGTGCTGACGCGCGTGGGCTTCAATCAGTTCCGGCAGCTCTTCCACTGCAAACACCGCAAATTGCTGCACATGCACCAGGAGGTGCTGACCATCAAGCCCGACGAGGTGGTGGCCCTCTCAGTGACGGCCTACTTCCAGATATACGGCGTGCATTTGCTCACCTACGAAGTGCAGTGAGTCTTCAAATTGAGTGTGGAAAGCAAATCCCCCTAACCCTCACCCCAACCATTGCCAATCCTCTAGCACCGATGACAATCGCAAGTTCATGTGGCACTTTAAGCTGGAAATCTCCGAACTGGACCCCGAAAAGTGTCTGCTGACCAAGGAGCTGCTGCCTGTGAATATCAAGAACTACTACCACATCACGCAGCCCATTTGGGTGCAGAACTTCACCAATCAGCACCTCAACTTCTCGTTCTCCACGCGAGACCGCGGCCTGAAGCTGCTCAACACGAACCTAACGGTGCCCCGCCAGAGTGTGTGGCCCCTGCTGGTCGACTACCGTCCCATGGACTATGAGAACGAGGTGGAGGTGATGCTGGGGTATGAGACGGCCAAGGCCTGGTACAAGATCAAGGGGCGCGGTGTGCTAGCCGACGAGGAGGAGGAGACGGACATGCCGCTCAAGGATCACGAGTGCGCCGACTTCCTCTACGTTATTTATCCCAATCGGGTGACCTTTGACGTCTGCATGAAGGAGGATCGCACGCAGCTGGTGAATGTCCACAATCACGGGCAGAAGTGCGTCGAATTTCGATGGCAAAAGTGAGCATAAAGCCGGCCTGGAGGATCGTTTAATCATTGTGCCAATCCTCTGCCGCAGCTACATCATCAGTGACTTCTTTTCGGTGGCCTTCTCGCCGTCCTTGTTCCGCCTCAAGGGTCACCACTCGAAGCTGGTGGAGGTGAAGGTCACGGCCTACGATCGTCTGGTGAACTTTCGCCGCATTCCCATCGTCCTGGAGGTGCACCGCATCCTCGATCAGGCCACGCTGATAGCCAAGCGCGAGCTGGAGGAGATCGAGTCCATAGACGATCCCAAATGGAAGGAGGACAGCTATATAATGCATTCCTATCTGCATCTGAACATCCGCTCGACCCTCAAGACCCCCCAGGAGACGGACACCGACGAGGCGGGCGACACCGCAGCCGAACGCTCACCCTGCGGCGGTACGGGAATCGACACCACGGCCGAGGCGGGTGGCGACGGCCCTGCCGCCGAGGAGCTGCGCAAGGAGACGGAGCGCCGGGAGCTGGTCAAGCGGCTGGCCGCCAAGCAGAAGCTCACGCCCAACGAGATCATCGAGCTGACAATGGCCATCGACCATCGCAACACCATCTTCGAGAAGCTCTTCTGGAAGTATCTCTGCAAGTCGAACTTCATGCGCATCTTCCCCGACCGCAAGCGCCACAAGCACACCAAAACCTACGAGGAGGTGGTGTCCATCAAAACGGATTCTCCGCCAGAGATTGGCGTCGAGGGTGATCGCAAGTAGGACCCAACCCTACCCCCTCGCAGGGATCTCTACTCACAGCCTTCTCTCTCCATTCCCCTGCAGCACCATTATGGAGATTCTATCGCGGCTCATGCAGGAATCCATCAATGATTTGGCCAAGAACTGGGTCTTCATTCCCTCGCAGTACTACGAGCGTAATATTTAAGTGTTTTCGTTTGCTCTATAAATGCACTGCACAAGCATTTCCTCCACTCCTGTTCCTGTTTGCATTCTGGCGGGCGTTCTTAGCATTTCATTTCGGCTGTCCACACCCACGAAATTTATGTAAGATTTCGCACGCGCGCGGAGAGTCTCGAGTTCTTGTGGCATTTGCCCCACACCACTGTCTGGGGGAATTTATGTGTCTGCCGGGCGGTGAAGGCAGGCTTTTAAGACTTCTCTATGCAGATGGGGCGTGGCGGGGGCGATGGTCAGACATTCAGACAGGAGTATTTATGCTTTTGTGTGCTCTACTGGCTTTCAGCTCTGTGGGAAGCACACGGAGTGGTCAAATTAAGTTTTAATTTGAGCTATTTCGGCTCTTAGCAAGTGCCTAAGACGGTTTTCTATACAGTATGAGTTATGTAAGATGGGAGGAATACTAGAGCAGCAACTTGTGTTATTTTTCACTCATTAAACTCTGCAAAACAAGGTTTATACGGGTTGTTGAAAATACATTTCAAATAGCGCGCCTAGAAACGCCATCTATCGAACAAAAAA
The DNA here is from genome assembly GCA_018150905.1 of Drosophila ambigua. NCBI lineage: Eukaryota > Metazoa > Arthropoda > Insecta > Diptera > Drosophilidae > Drosophila > Drosophila ambigua. Next base: position 15,712,808 of record JAECWS010000100.1, read on the forward strand.
GGAAGTGCAGACGCCCTCTAGCGCATTTAAACTAAACTACTACTCAAAAGAGAAAAATACACGGAATAATGTGCATCTGTTGTGCGTTTAAATAAATATTGGTGTTAAAAACGCGATAATGAAAAAGAAAAACGATTTATAATAATTAAATTTTATATTTAAACAGCCCAATTCCACTACTAGCGCGTGTTAAGTGCTAGTGTTGTTAAACACCTCACCTCACAAAAGTTATCGCACCAAAATATTGATATCTTCATATTTTCCAGTCAAACAATATCGATAGAGAGTGGATATCAATTTGTCATCCCTAATGACGAGCGCGTCTCTTTTTTCTGATTTAAAATAATTGAAAAACGTAAAATTCGCTTTGTCAGCCAAATAAAATTGTGATAAAAATATTCAAATACATTCCAAATAAGCGGAAAAACGCAGAAAACATACAAAGAAATAGTTACAGAGAAGCGAACGAGCAACGATCGAGAGGAAGGCCGCTTTCACCCCGGGACTCGGAAGAAGACGCCGAAAAATTCGCACATCGCATCCCTTGCTTGCAGTAGCATTGCCGCATTCCAGAACACACACCGCATCCAAATTCAAGGTCAAGTGCGCGTCTCAGGAGGAATACGACACAATAGAAAAATGAGCAAAGATATTTATTATTCGGATAAATATTACGACGAGAAATTCGAGTATAGGTGAGTGCGAAATATATCCCCCGCCGTAATCAACTGTAAATGTATAAATATACTCATATCCGCGCTCAGACATGTGGTCTTGCCGAAGGAGCTCGTTAAGCTGGTGCCCAAGACCCATCTGATGACGGAGACCGAATGGCGATCGATTGGTGTGCAGCAGTCGCGCGGCTGGATCCACTACATGATCCACAAGCCAGAGCCCCACATTCTGCTCTTTCGACGGCCCAAAATGGAGGACTAAACACAGGAGGAGAAAAACACACACACATACCAGACACACACACACAGTTGGCAGCGCCTTGACAGGGGAAGGAGGCAACTCACACACACACACACACACACATACACGACGTCCGGCAGCTGCTGCTTGGTGGTGGATGTGGAACCAACTGTTGCCGATCGTCTCCTGCCAGCGCTACCCTACACCACACCGCACTACACTCTCCCGTATAATTCTTTTAACAAATATTTATACTCCTCTGTAGCCCCTACCTGCGCGTACTCCTCCTAGCCCATAGTTACGTACACCTAAGTGGCCATATTTTCATCACGTTTTATACCTTTGTAGCATATAGAGGACAGGGATAGTGCAGCACTAGCTACACCTCTATTTAAACTTCTTTGTTCAACGCGCTCTGCAGTCCAGGGAGTGCTTTTCACCCACAAAGTTAACCCCTAGATGATATGTACACCCAAGTGGCCATGTTTTTATCACCTCTTTGCCATTGGGCAAGTCTGTTGCCTTCAATTTTAAATCACTCTATGGGGGAGAGGAATAGTGAAACATTGGATATAGGTTCCCACATTCCTCTCCCTGTGCACCATTCGAATGCATTACATTGCCATTAGCTGTGTTGCCATTTTGCAGTGCCGTCGGATACGAAAAAACCACTTCGCTCGCTCACATTTAATCTTAAAAGAAAATCTGATTTGTGATCTTGAAATTTTTTATCAATAATAATAATACATATATATGTTTACACATAATACTTATAAACTTGTAATAAATATTTTTAATGTATGGAGAAGCTTGAGGCGTTGATTGCTTAAAGTTTTTCGAAATCGATCAAATCTAAATTGTTCTTCCTCGAAGTGTGTGGGCAAAATTAACTAATAAGGAAGGAACTCTGACAAATTGGAGATTTAGATGGCGGAATATGGGCAACGAAAGACGTTTCTACTAAGCTTTGAGCTAGGGGTAAGTATTTTCCTTTGTTTTATTCGTGTGTGAACTCTAATAGTTAACTTTAATCCTACTTGCAGTGAAGAGACACCCAGAATGATGGATTTTGTAGGAGCTATAATTATGTTTTCGCTTGTTAAAATGGAACTAAACATTTTTTGTAATTTTCAGATTGGATCTATGGTGTTCTATCAGCAATCTATAATCATCCCCCCATTGGATTTGCACTGAAAGCAGTCCCCTGGTTTTCAGCAAGATTCATCAGAGTTCATTCCAAAAATGAGGCACAGAAGCCAGCTAGAATGGCAGATAATAGATTTTAGACACTCGTAGACAATAAGAAAGGTAAGCAAGAGCAAAACACTCAAACAAAAGTCTACATTTTGTGTAGCCTTAGCCACTAACTCCGCATTAATTCCAATTTGCGCTCCAAAGGCAAAAGCTGCGTCTATTTAATGCCAGCATTCTCAAACTATTCTTAAGCCCCCCTCCCAAGCCTCATCCTCATTATGTCGAAGCATTTGCTGAATTAACTTTGTCCACAAATACACTCGAGCACATAATTGTATGCCGCGCATATTTATGTGCCGTATACATACACATTTAGCTGTATGTATTTATGCATAAACATTTGCAATTTTCAATCTCAACACACACACACACACACACACACACACATGATCGTGCATTGTTTTCCAGTGTCAAAAATGAAGATCGACAGTTCCGGTCCCAATGTGCGGTTGTGCCACAGTCACACAGGCCACACCACATTCCACCTCTCTACATGAGAAAGATCGGACACCCATCCGAAATGGGTCGTGCTACGGCAAGGGTGGAGTGGAGGTGGAGGGACGACCAACGGCTAATGGTTACGTTTTTGTATCGCTTTCCGAGCCACTTACCCGCTTAGTTGGGCCCATCCTCATCCTCTGGCATCGACACCCAGGCGGCGGCATGGCCATAGCACATTATACACCCAGCAGCATTTCCCAGCAGCATGGAACTACCGACGCAGAACTGGCCCCCAAGGCAAATCGAATTGAAGCAGATCAAAAGGCAGCTGCAGCTGCTGCTGTTGCTGATTTGGATTATTATTACCATCATTGCGGCTTGGCTGTACACTGTACAGCGAATATGAAACCGGAAATGTCCAACTAACATTCTTTGCCTGGCCCCATCCATGCCCACTTTCTTGTTTCCCTTTCGATTCTTTTGTACTTCTAGCAGCAGCAGCAGCAGCAGCGGCAGAGTCTCAATCAAGTTCAAGTAGTCCGAGGTAATGGCCATTGTTCGGCTGGATTTTCGGGGTGGTTGCTGCCTCACTCCGATGATGGTGACGGTGATCTTTGACATCACAATTTGGTAATCATCATTCCAGTCCGGGGGATTGAGTAATGGACAAACTTGACCTACTTATTGGGTGAGTTCTACTTCAGTGGGTTGTCCGTATGTAAACCAGATCTTGAAAGCAACTTGCATTCATTCCCCCTTCTTGTGGCATTAGCAACAATGCGACGCTGATCAATGCAATCCCGGACAAAGCAGCTTCTAATGAGCCCCAAGAGGAGGAGCTGCCTGCAAGGCACAGACACTGAACTACATTCGAAGGAGGATGCCATGCCGCTCGCTGATAATGAATTCCTTTGATTGCGCTCGCATGGGGCGCAAAGGAAAGCGAAACCCAGGATTCGGATACTGAGAACAAGGCGTGACAAATGACGCGAGACAACGCTGCGTATGCGTTACGTGAGATGCGATGGGAGCGCTGCCCGTGCCTCAGCTTTTGATGAATGAAAGTCAACCCTCTCCCTCGCGCACCCACACACACATATACTCTATACAGATTTATATATATTGCTGATGAGAGTCGCGACGCTGACGGCGCTGCCGCTGCTGGTGCTGGTGCTGCTGCTGCTGCACAATTTGCGCGGTCGTTGGCTATATTTCGAATTTGATTTCGATTTAGTTTTTAGTACTGTTTTATAATCTGACGAGTCAAGTCGTGTGCTGCCTCTCCACGCTCTCTGTCGCTACGCTACGCTACGTGTCCGCCAGCCACAGCCACAGCCAGAGCCAGAGCAGATCGGTGTTTGTGTCCGGTGCCGTGCGACCCCTGTGTGTGGGATCTGTTGCATGATCAGATCAGATCAGTCGCTAAATCGCCGCGTGCTCGACAACGCGTCCTCGAGAGAGCCCCAGCCAGCCACCAGATCGCTGTGTGGTCTTCCCCTTCCATGAACAAGGGCTCATAATAATTATCACTGTGTATGCTTTCGATTGTAAGTGCTCCGGCGACCAAACGCAAACTATTCAAACCTCAGACAAGAAACAATCAAAAATGACAAATCACAAATGCTGCAACAATGTTATCCTTCGCCTCAAGGATGCTGCTGTGCTGCTGTGGTTCCCCCTGCCCCCATGAGACATTTACCACATTAAGTTACAGTTAATTTGCGTGTTTAATCCCTGGCAGGACTTTAATTTGTTGTACGAATATTTGCCGTAGTTCCATTTGTCTCCCATGAAACACTCATGGCAAGTGGGTAAGTTTTTTTATTTGCCGGCTCAATGTCACAGCTGTTCGGCTACCCTGTACACAAAACAAGAGCGTATATATTGGGCAGATCTAAACTGCATTTAGTTCTGAATTATGTATTAAAATACATCAGTTAAATGTTCTAAATAATCGCCTACTCTCGGTGCTGCCCAGCAGTAGCTGCCCTGCCCAACCCACTGCCATCTTCCTTCCCACTCCTTCTTGAGACACAAGAAGCGTGAATAATTTCCGATTACCGATGCCTGATAACGCGTCGAGCGGCCAACTAACCTTGGTAGGGCCACCCTCCCAGCACAGACGTGGGGGCTTGGCAACCACTGCAGTCTATATATATACTATATATGAATATGTTTCGGTTTTTTCTTATTTTATTGGCATTATTTTTAGCGCACAATGCAGTTTTCTTTTTGGCTTTAGTGCATAAAAATAGTTTCGCTTTCGCTCTTCCAAGATTTTTACCCATTAACTGAGAGGTGCACACAAAATATATATATATATACTATATACGATATTACACACACAAAATCTATGTTATTCGCGCGCGCGCCTCATTTATGAGCGTCCCTCGCGTTCATTTCAAACATTTTCGTCAGTTTCTCATGCAAATAAAATTAAATTTTATGACGAGGTGCGTGTAGATTCAATTAGGCCAGAATAAACCGTTAAAGTCGGGCTCAGATCGGATCAGTCCAGTCCAGATGCCGCACTCATATTCGTGATTATATTTCGTTGGAATTTGAGCCGTGTGCTTGTCGCGTTTTTTAATTCTTTCGCCTTTTTTTTCGCGGAACTCGCATGATCTTGATTGGGTTTAGAAGTTTGGGATGGACAAAATGGAAATGCCGGTCTGCTGTCTGTCCAGCGGTAATCGTAGTCAGACAGACACACCGTCTATAGATTGCGGCGACAAAGGCCGTCGGACCGAGAACCGAGATTATAGCCTCATATACATATATATACTCGTATGCCTATGTGCTATGTGCTGCCTAATCGTCTGAACCCCAACTCTGAAACATACAAAAACTCGTACGAAGTGAAAACTCATCGAAATTGATTTTTGCATCGACTTACACATTTTTCTATTGATTCTTTTTTTTGCCTAATTAATTATTAATAATTAAGCAAAATATTTAACGTTATTTACTGGGTATTTGTTTCGTATTTTATTGCTAATTAAATTTTTAGTTGAAAAATGTGTAAGGTGCCAGGGGAAAAATATTAAAATATGTCAGCTAGGAGGAAAATCTATCCATGTTCCCAAACAAAAGATTGCAAATTATGCAGCTGCAGTTAACAAAATTTGTTAAAAAAATCTAAGAATAACAAACCAGATATTTCTGGAAAAATCTATGCAAAAACTTTGCTGCACTCCCTCCCCCCACTTCGATGTATTTTAGTTTGATTTTTTGTCCAGCTTAAACTGGTTCTGTGTACGCCTTACACATAGCAAATATTATAATATATTTCACTCAAAGACAAATGGGTGGGTCACACAGCCTTCCTCTCCATACTCCAAATGGCACACACACACCCCCTGGCAAGTGCAACTAAATTTGCATTGGCAATGAATGCGCGACTCGAACATGGTTGCCCCCAGAGTTGAGTTTTGCATTGCATTAATTAGTTGGCGGTGTAAAAGTATTTTATATAAGTCTGGCATTAATTAGTATGCATCTGCGGATGTTTTATTTGTGTTTAACTATCGACAACAATAATAAACTTGTTCATGTCAACTGCACGGCTGGCCGATCGGATCTGTCCCGTCCCGCCAATCAAAAAGAAGCGGCAAGGAATCAACGCCCACACATAGGAAATGTTTTTGAATGGAAATCTAGAAGCTAGCTGATTGATTCTGGGTATTCTCGGGTATAGGTCAGGCCAGCATCATTCAATTAGAGGGTTTTAGTAGGTTTTAGGGGCCTGCTAATGAAGCCAACAAGTTCAAGTTGAAATCGCCCAGCGATCACGTTGGGTGCGAGTGCCCAATGGGTATTACATTTCATGATTCCCCATTCCCATTGCCATAGCATTAATAATTACCCACTTCCGTTGGGTGTAAACCATCCTTTTCGTCAATGAACTTCAATTATATTCACTTGCAGTGGCCAGTCATAATTTCCGCTGTAAATGCAATTTTATTTCAAAGACAACTGCGACATATTCTAGGCAAATTTTAACGCCGAATGCGAATGCCGTCTGCGAATGTAGTATAGGAATTCATTTGGCTGACTCACTCACGGTCAAGTTCGAAATAGACAGACAACAAAATATGAATAAATATGAACAAAAAATCTACACGGCACGGGGAATGAGCGAGTCTGAGCAGTCGGGCAGTCGGTCATTCAGTCAGTTGGTCAAAGGCAACTTTTGCCAATAAATAAACTTCATTGTGCAATGAAAACTGCATTCAAAGCACACGCCCTCTCCTCTCCTCATTAATCAGGTTCAGTTCTTATCTCCCATTAAACTTGGCCGCCCTCGAGTGTTCCGACTTGAACTTTTAGTTAATTAAACTCACGAGAGATAAAAACTTTTTAGTTTCGGCAGCCCAGACATGCCTCACTGCCCACACCCCCCACTCTGGGCACTCCAAAACACTCTGAATGTAATTGTGCCCGACCAAAAGATACCAATGCCAATATCAATGGAACTTTGGAGGGTAACCTGGGCCTGGGCTTGGGCACATGCCAATCGGGCAGCAGTCCCACCCGCTGTATTCTGTAGCTACATCAATTAGCTGAACCGCAACTACTTACCCCAGTAGGAGAGACATTGCATGGTGTATGCCTCAAAAAGGCTGGGCAGCATCCAGAGAATTGTGAGCTGAACAGGTGACATTGCGGTCGATCTGGCAGCTACTCTTATCACATAAAAAACAGAGAGAGAAAAGAGAGAATCGATTATTGATTAGAGCAAGGTAGAAGAGAAAGACTTAAAGTAAAATAAATGGAGAGAGACTTAAACTATAGATAATTCCAAGGGAAGATGAACGAATCATTTTGAATATTATTGCCGCTCTCCCTTTGGAATATTTCAGTAATGAGATCACCGATCTAGCCGATTCCCTGGCTGAGTGTGGATCAAGCTTCCCATGTAAAACGATCCATTGGCTCAGCCCAAGTTAGAGCATTTGCATTCTACCCTCAACTAAAGCATTTGATCGTACACCATCTATGCTTCGCCCCCCACTTGTTCAGGCAGCCAAGCGTAAAGCTTTTCCATTTCACGTTCATGCGAGAGCCCCGGCGCAGCCTGTTTTCAGAGCTCTGATGCGATCGCTCTCTATCTTCTATCTGTGATGTGTTCTGCTCCGCAATTGTAATGCAATTGGCCAAACAATGCCAAAGTGTGAACAATTTCTCGATTAATCTGAATGTCCGCGTCAAGTCGTCTCACGGCCCAATTGAGGAGGATGCCTCTCAATGGGACTGCCACTACGCAGGGTGTCTGCTATTTGGGTCAGTTTTCAAAGACACATGATCGGCGGTATGGGATTCCAGAGCAGACTGGATTCGCTATCAGTTTGCGTTCGCATTGATCACCGCCACTCAGGCTGCAGTGTCGGTGCCCTTGCACTCCAGTGTGCAGCGGGGCCGATCGGGAATTACTTTTCATTAGCTGATCGTTTATGTAAATTTATTTGTTTGCCACGTTTCCCGATGAACTTGTTCTCCTCTCCGCGCCGCAATTAATTGAGCTGCATTTTTTTTTTTTTTTTGCATTTTCTCATAGTGTTTTTATTTCTATTGTTTTTCCGCTGCTTTTCGCACATTTGTTGAGAATAGCAAACAAAAAAAAAAGGTGTCGCAGCTTAATGAATGCTAAAAAGCAAGCGAGAAATTGTTAATAGCTTTTAGGGTTGGCTCGAGCGCAAAGCCCTACCAGGGCACAGCTTCCTTCCTTCCTTGCTACCTTCCTTTCTGCCTTCCGCTTTGCTCTCTCGAAAAATGTTTTGTAATAAATTTCCAAAAAATAAACAAGAACTATTTGAATGTTGAACAACATCCGTCCGGCTTTGTGTCAAAAGTAACACCATTAGGAGGGCGGCGATTAGGGGTGGGAGGGGTGCATAAATCACAAAAGCCCAGCTGCCGCCCGCCACGCTCATTTCGGGGGTTGTAATTTTGCGCTGTGCCAAAGCTCTCAGTCGTGGATCGCCGTTTGAGCCGCGAGCAGGAACCACAGCTGTCAACGAACGTATTTTAAATGAGAAAATAAATAGAATTAAGTACAGAGACCAAACATTGTTCCAACTAAAGAAAAAAGTTAGTTTTCCATGTAATTTTTATCTGTTTTAACTAAACTTTTTTATTGTGTTTGCAGCAATCTTTTCTGGCAACTAATCGGAGCTCAGAAAACTCCCTTTAACTAGGCTTAGGCAGCTCGATAGCTCGATACCCAAAAGGGGAATCCCCTTTAAGCGCTGAGAGCAGCATCCATCGACCATGACGCGACCCAAGCAAAATGAGAGCAAATTCAAGGCATTCATGCGGGAGAATGTCCTCACCATGGCCACCGTCATCGGCGTCTTTGCGGGCGGCCTGGTGGGCTTCATCATCAAGAACAGCACCGGGGAATGGACCAAAGCGTGAGATTATGTACATATCATTTCCGGGCGAGATCTTTTTGCGGTAAGTCGCAGTAATCATCGAATAAAAGAATCGTCGCTTCATTGAAATATTTTCAACTCTTCTCTTGCAGCATGCTGAAGTGCTTGATTGTGCCGCTGCTGGTGTCGTCGATAACCAGCGCCATTGGCGGACTGGACTTGAGCATGTCCAGCAAGATAGCAACCAGGTGAGTCTCACGGCTCGAGGAGAACCTTCGCTAATTCCACTTTTTGCGCCGCTCTTGCAGAGCCATCACATATTATTTTGTGACCACCATATCGGCTGTGGTTTTGGGCATTTGCCTGGTGACCACCCTGCGGCCCGGACAGGGTGCCAAGATTGTGGAAACCCAAACGGAGAGCATCGATAAGGCATCCAAGGTGCTGACCCCAGACACGCTAATGGATCTGGTGCGGTATGTCTACACGAGATCGATCGCACGATAAGCGCGCGCCAAATTCTGATTCACTTTTTCTGTGTCTTTTATAATAGAAACATGTTCACGGACAACATCATCCAGTCCACCATGTTCCAGGTAGGTTTTGGAGAGATGGAGCGGATCGAGCATACGCACTGTGCCACACACACAGAAATCCGCAGCAGCAGCAACCGCCGCAATTATTCAATTCTTGGCGGTTTGGCGAGTTTTGATTGAAACAAACCGCACGACGCGACACGACATAATCAAAAGCGACATGATAGGGCTAGGGATACCACAATTTCAATTGCAAGCCCCTAAGTAGGGGGCAGACTTTCACACATGTCTCGCTCTCTCCCAGTCTCTCTCTCTCTCTCTGTGTGGCTTAAATTTCAATTATCGCATACACAGAAAAAGAGACGACGACGCAGAGATGGGCAGGGGTTTTTGTTCTGTAGCTCCCCCAGACACAAATTGAATCAAAGCACTTGCCTCGGGACGGGACTGTCTCGCTGATATATATGGACATTGTACCGCCAACATTTATATGATAATACGTATCGGTGTATCTGTATCTGTATCTGTCCCTGTATCTGCATCTGTATCTGTATGAATATTCATGCGCCACAATTAGATTATTGTCGGAGTCAATGAAGGGGGATACGATAATCAACAGCAGCACTTTCGCCAATGCGAGGCTCAAAAGTGCCGCAAAAAATGGCAAATTATGCCAAAGTTTCCATGGAAGTTTCACATTTCCTGGAGCAATCTGTGAAGCATACTTAAACCCTTAATAATCCCCTTTATCTCTTCCCTTTTTAGTATCGCACTGAGATCTTTGAGAACACCAGCATTAGCCCTGCACGTAAGCGTTTCTCGTTCATCCAATAATCCCCCAATAATTCCGCTTTACTGCCCCCTAGAACCCATGGAGGCCTGGCAATTCAAGTCCTCCCAGCGCGAGGGCTCCAATGTGCTGGGCCTGGTCATGTTCAGTGTCATTCTGGGCACCACCATCGGCCGCATGCGCGAGAAGGGTCAACTGCTGCAGGATTTCTTCACCACACTGAGCGAGGCAATGATGACCATCACCTCGTGGGTTATCTGGTGAGTGGCGGAAAGCCTTTATCCTTGTATATTGCTCATTTAATTCGGTTGCAGGATTTCGCCATTGGGTGTGGCCTTCCTGATAGCCGCCAAGATCATTGAAATGGAGTCCATAGCAGCGACTATTCAATCCCTGGGCTGGTATTTCATCACAGTTATGATCGGTCTCTTCTTGCACGGCTTCGGTGAGTCTTTCTCCCGCTGCCAGCAGCCAGCAGCCGATTTCCAACTCAAATAACATTTCCTCGGACTCCGCTTCAGGTACGATTGCTGTGATCTTTTTCTTGGGCACACGACGCCTGCCGTATCGGTATATCGCCAAGCTGAGTCAGGTGCTGGCCACTGCCTTTGGCACTGGCTCCAGCTCGGCCACCATGCCGCTGACCATCAAGTGTCTGGACAACATGGGCATCGATCCGCGCGTCACACGCTTCGTCATACCCGTGGGCGCCACCATCAACATGGACGGCACTGCTCTCTATGAGGCTGTGGCCGCGCTCTTCATTGCCCAGTACCGCGAGATGAGCTACTCCTTTGGCACCATTGTGGCGGTGAGCATAACGGCAACGGCTGCCTCGATTGGAGCCGCCGGCATACCGCAGGCGGGCCTCGTCACCATGGTCATGGTGCTGGACACGGTGGGCCTGGAGCCCAAGGACGTGTCCCTCATTATAGCTGTCGATTGGTTGCTGTGAGTCTCCTCCCAAAGCAGGTTTTACCCTCTGCAGATATCTCTAGCCATTTGTTCTGCTTGCAGGGATCGCTTCCGCACCACCATCAATGTGATGTGCGACGCCCTGGGCACTATTTTGGTTAATCATCTGTCGAAGAACGATCTGGCCAGCGTGGATAGGGTAAGAATTATGGCCATAGGTAGCCCCCTATATCCTGTTAATATATTTTCTGTCCCGCCAGCTGAATGCCGAGCCCCATGAGCTCCTCGAGCTGGGCGCCAATGGCCATGAGATGAAGGAATGAAGGCAGTCTTCGCTTGGCGCCTATAATCGCAAGCGATGAGTGGACATGTCCCGGCTGTGGGCCTGGTTCCACATCCTTCCCCGCCAGGACAGCGACAGCGATGACTACGACGATGAGGAGTTTTAAGGTTCATCGCCGCGTCAGTTATCCCTGGCTGGGGGGCGGACTCGGACTCGGACTCCATCAGTTTGTTTGCGATTGAATTATATGGGCGACCAAGACGCAGCTAATTTCCAAGATTGATCAATTTGCAGCAGCCTCCTGCGCGCCGAGCGCAGGTCTGCCAGAGTACAAGTACTAAAAAAAAAAAAAAAAATGAAACACAGCAACGAATTTAAGCCAGCTACTAATTCGTGAATTAGTTTGTTTTTCCCCACCCGAACAAGCAGAAGCAGAACAGAATTAAGAATACAGAAAGATAAAGAAAGATAAAGACACATTTATCTATCGTCTAAATTAGCCATACTTTCAAGGTGTAAATAATTTTTAAATATAATTAATAATTATATTAAATTGAGTTCAAATTTGCATAACATTCTCCGCGACCCTTCCCCTCAACATATGATTAGTATTAAATGACAAATGAAAAATGAAAGGAGAAACCAAAATTAGTTCTATTCGAATTTTCAATTCCAATTCAAAAACTCCAAGCAAATGCATTTTGTTAGGTCGCAAAAACTGTTTGCTGGATCCAATGAGATTCGTATTCTAGTATTTGTGCTAATGCCAATTAATAGTCAATCAAGTTTTCTGCCATAGCAAACAAAATCCAAAAAGACAAGCAAATAATATACATATATCTAGCAGATAGAAGTAAACAATTTAAAACACACAAAAAATACAAATAAAATCGAATCGAATCGGGTATAAAATCAGAATCAGAATTTCCAATGCCGTTACAAGTTCGTGTTCATAGTTTGAGCTTTGTACATACTTAATAGATTAAGTATACATACTCGTACATACATTACATAAAAGCGAATCACATTTAATATACATAATATTTAATGCGTGCGAAACAAACAAAACAAACAAAACAAATCAAATGAATTCTTGAATGACAATAATAGAGCGCTGCAGTCAGCCCAGGACGGACAGTCAATTTATACGCCTAACGAATTATTTATTACAATATTATTAAACTAAATTTAAACTAGGTCACAACATTGCAACAAAAATATAGAAAGCAAAAAAAAAAAACAAATAGAAACCCAACAAAAAAAACAACACAAAAAACAAAATTTAAATCATCAAAAATGTTTGTAGTTCTGTGTAGTCTAAATATATGTTTACTAATAAAACTTTATGAATATTAAACGAACAGTCATGCGTCTGTCTTGGGTTTACATCCAAAATTAAAGCTAAAATCGCATAGGAATGGGGCTTTGAAATGATCATAAAATATCGGATATATTCAGACATATTTTATGGTTTTATTGTGCACTCAAATTTAATATAATTCTTTATAATTCTCCGATTTCTTTCTAGAGGCAGGCAATGTTGTTTTTGTAATTTTTTATGTGTGTTAAGCAAAACCAGCTTATATTAGTTTCATAGCAGCCAGCTTCAATGAGCTTTCACTGATGTTTTCTGGCTTCCTTAAGCTTCCACATAGTGGCGCTTGTCTTGCTTCTAAACTTAACTAAAAGATGGCGCCCAGCGGGAGATTTAGGGAAATTTAACTTGGAATTTTGTGTAATAAAAATTGTAGCAAATTAAATTAAAAGACCTTTAAAAGTAGAAAATTGTAAAAAAAATAAGCTCAATATTACAGCATTATTTTAAATGAAAAATCTGACCCCATAAACGAGCTACATACAGCTGCCATATCTGTATTTATGTACATTCAGAAAAGTGCTCAAAAATATGTAAAAAAATATTCATTCAAAATAATTGAGCACTTTAACAAAATCAGAATCAAACTGCCAGACAAATCAGTTAACTTCTTTGTTATTCCTTTTGTTGTTGTCCCCCTTTAAAGCTGACACTCCCTTTGATCTGTCCCAGGGCCTGGTCACATCTGTGTCCATCTCCGCTCCGCAGGACATACAATATTTCTCCATAAAACAAAAAAAAACGGAGGAAAAAAAGCTATAACATTGGGAGTCCTGGAAAGGGGGAGGGAACACACAGAGCAGTGGAGTGGCGCTGGTAGAAGGGTGAAAACTTTACGGTTGGGCAGGGAAATGCAGTCACAGGTCATCAAAATAAAATAACAACAGAACTCGATGACTTTTCAACTTTTCCATTTGTCAGTTTTGCCAGCTTGTTTTCCCACTGTTTGCATGGGGAACAAAGTTTAAATTTATTGTCTGATTTCGGGACAACATCTAAGCTGGCGGGGCAGGGGCAGGGGGAAATGGAAAGGCCATCGAAAGTTTTTGCATGAGACGCCTTCAGGCAAAAGGCTTTGTTGGGCACTTCACTTGTCCAGGCCCCCGAGAACGAGCACGGAAAACAAAGGCCAATGGATTTTAACTTCATTCTCAGACCGGTTCAGACGTTCATCGACAACAAATTTTATTGTTAATTTTTATTAAGTAAGATCAAAAATTCTAAGTATTTTATTTGGTGCCCAAGGAATCCCCCCACCGGGAATAAGGAGAGCCCAGTGACCATGAACAATGCCAGGCCGACGGTCCTGGAGCGGCTGCGGCAGCTGAACAACGCCGAGCTCTTCCTGCTGTGCCAGGACTACGGGATAATGGTGGGTCGCATCACCTTCACCAACCGGCGGCAGGTGGAGCGCCTGCTGACGGTGGCAGTGATCGGGGATCGGGCCAGGGCCCGAGTACGCGACCAGATCGCCCGGGAGCGCGACGAGGAGTACTCGCGGAATCGCTTTGCCCGCTCCCAGGGACCCAGGGAGCTGCAGCCGCCACGTCTGATTCCGCCGCGCAAGTCGCGCGCTCACCCGAGGAGCGTGAGAGCCGCCTCCACCATGACGACTCCCTCCGTTCACCTGCTAAGCAGCGACCGCCCCTACTGGCCCTCCGCCATGCCGCCCTCCATGCGCCGCGCCCGCGGCCCGCCGCTGTGGCCGCTGCGGTTTCAGCAGCGGCAAGGAGCATCCATTCTGGAGCGAGCTTTGTACTCCATCAGACATGCGAACTTCTTCGGCTTCCGGGTGCCGCCTGCGCTGTGGCGCTACGCCACCAGGGGACTCGGCTACAGGCCACGGCCCTCCGTGCGTTTTCAGGGCGGCCAGGGAGAGGAAACGATCGAGCTGAGCCAAGAGCAGGAGGAGGAGCAGCAGGAGGAGCAGCAGGAGGAGAATCAATATCAATTAGAGGATGAGAATCTGTACGCGGAAGAGAGCCAAGACCAGTACGAAGAACGGCAGGAAGAACGGCTTGAAGAAAGGTACGAAAAACGGCAGGAGGAATGGCAGGAGGAACAGCAGGAAGAATGGCAGGAAGAACAGCAGGAAGAACGGCAGGAATACCAGTATGAATCTGAGGAAGAGGATCAGAATCAGGCGCAGTCTCAGGATCAGTATGAGCAGATTGAGCAGAACGAGCAGCACTATCAAGACTATGGAAACGAGAATGGGAGTCAGCATGAAGACGTGGCTGACATGGCATACCCGGAGGAGCCAACGAACTACGCAGCCAGCCGCTACTACAGCGAGGAGCGCCACGAAGCCGTCTCTGTGGCTGAGCAGTCGGAGGATCAGCGCCAGCTGGAATGGCAACTGAACTCCACCTACGGCGAGGTGCGGCCCCAACTGCCCTTCAACTCTCCGCATCCGTACGACTTTCAGGAGCTGGCTCAACTGAATCTCCTGGATCGGCTGGATCGGCTGGACCGCATCGATCACCTGGCCCAAACTCCGCTGCGAGCTGTGCCACCAGTAGAGGCCGAAAGCGAAAGCGACTCCTCGGAATATCTGTCCTTCAGCAGCTCGGAGGCGTCCTTTCACGAGGCCAGCGATCAGCTGGTGACGACCCTGGTCCGTGCACAGCCCGTGAAGAAGCGCTTCGAGTGGTTCGGCTGGATGAAGCTTGCACCACGGGCCCAGGGCCAGGGCGAGCGCATCGCCAAGCGCGACCAGACACGCGAACACAATCTGGAGCACGAGCGCGAGCTCCTCACCATCAACTATCTGAGCGAGCTCGATGCGAGGGCGGTGCCGGAGAAGCCCCTGCTGCAGCTGATGAGCCTCCACGAGCTGCGGCACAGCAGCGAAGAGGACGTAAACTCCATCGGCAGCTGTGGCGATCTGCAGCCCGGCATCCTGCGTCGCACCTTCGAGCTGCTGTTCTGCGATCGCCAGGGCTCTGTGGACGCCAAGAAGGTCAGCTGCAGCCTCTGCTGCTGCTGCGTGACGGTGGCTGTCTTTCTAAGCTTCAAGCTGATGCGCTAGCTGCCATCTCTGGCGGCTGGTCGGGCGTTCATGCCGTTGCTTTGGCTTCTTATTGGGCCTATAAATTGCATTTTAAAGTGTTTCCTCTTTCCCGTTTGCCCTTGCATCCTTCAATCAATTAAGCTAATTAATCATTTCGGTTTAAAGACTTAATACAGTCCCCCGTCTGTGCAGCTTTATTTTGTGCGGTCCAAGGCCATGCATTACTCATACGCCACGTACGCCACGTGTTGACGTTGTCTGCCAGCCAAATTTGCATTTTCCACTCGGCTCGGAACGGAACGGAAATGAAACTATAATTATATTTCAGCCAGAGCCTGTCAGCAGTCAGCAGCCAGCCTGCCAGAGCCGCAATCTCGAAACTCGAGCTGTCTTCGCCGCCCATTCCCAACTGGGATTGAATAAAAATGAGCCCCTTAAAGACCTCGCTGCCGTTGACTTTCCGCTGTGGCTGTGTGCCGAGTCCTCGAGTGCTCGAGGTGGAGGCAAATCTCATTGCTGTTGCACTGATGCGCAAACTTAATGACTTTCGGCAATTTGCCCAGCACGGAGCACGGCGCTCGGTCATGCACTCGCTGCAGCTTCCGCTTGGCTCTCGGACACGGACTGGAGGGGTCGGGGGGGTCGCCCATTTGCCGTCAAGGTGTAGCCATAAATCTTCTTAAATGTCGTAGAATCAACACTGCAGGCCACTTGTATCTGGGCCGATCTCAGCGCCAGTCCAGCAGCTATAACTAATTTACACGGCTAAAAGCAACGGCTGCCCTGCCACTGCCACTGCCACTGCTCGAGCTGGACAGCCGACAAGTCCTGCCTTCCGGGCACGTGACGGGGCTAAGCCGTGAGATGCACTTGCAGAACTGTCCACCAAAGCTCCTTGAAGCTGGCTTTGAGCGCAGGGCTGCTGCTGGTAATTGATTCTCCGTCAATTTATCCATAATTCAGTCAAATTAATTGGGGAATTGCGGCTCTAACTGCGACTTAAACATTGCTTAAGGGAAAAGCTTTCGCTCCCGAATTCCGCCATATTTTCAGAGCCAACAAAGCAACACACGAAAATCTAATCAAATGCAATTGGCGTGTCGAAAATTCAGCGAGCGGCGCGCAGAGACATAAATAAAACTTTGGTCATAAAGCCGCACAGAGACACCGACCGGGGGGGCAGACATAAAAGGCGCATAACAAATTTAAATGGCATAAACAATTGGCAACAAAGTAAACTCTGCGCTCCTTTCCCTGCCCTCCCTGCCACGGTTTTTGACTCTGCCAGCGCAAATGCAGACGCCGACACTCAGATAAACATGTCTAAAATCTGCAATCATAAAACGGCAACGTCCTCAAGTCGATTAGGTTTCGGTTGTCCCGCACAAATCGAGACACTGGTGGGCGGCCGTAAAGCCAGAAACTTTCAGTTTGTCTTTTATGCCAATTCAATTTACCGTCAAATCGGGGAGGGAGCCGCAACCAATGCCAGGGACAGCAGTCGAAATAAACATATAAAAACGAAAAGAGAAAACCATTTAATTTATATGTTTATTCTGCCAACATTAAATGCCATTTTAATTTCTATGGCAGTCGTAAAAAGTCCTGAAATGAAAGTCCTCCCCCCCACCAACCCAGCACTCCTTATCGCCCCGCAATCTTGCTCTCTCCCACTCTCTCTTTTCATATTTTATGTCTATAAATTTATTTTGCACTTTTCTCCATTTCTCAATTGCGTGCAAAAGATTTTTACATTTAATTCAATTTGGCATCTAATGGAGGGGGCTGGGGGGGGCACCTCGGAAGTTCAGTTACCAACGGGGCGTGGTCGGCGCTGTCTGTTTTGTAGTCATTGCGTGAAATATGGTCCTGGCTACTTAGTGCCCTCCATTGGCATCCCCAGCCCGAAACCCTCCCAATTTTCCTTCTTCTACGGCAGCGAAACTCTCCCAATTTAGCCCCCATCCCGGCCCCCATCTACGACACTGAAATCCGGTGGACGCCCAAGCTAAATTACCGTTACAAATTTGCGCTACTTTGATGGTCTCCTGCCCCCCTCCTGGGTGCTGGCTGCTGACTTCTGGCTCCTCCCGAGCACTGCCCGGCAATGTCATACAAAATTTATTCGCCTTACGTGACTTAGCCGCAAATCTTCGCCTAGTCCAGAGGTTCAAACAGTTCTGCTTCCCGTTACCCCCCCACCACCCTGCTAGTTGGATCTGTCGCTAGTTAGGAACAGGACCTCCTCAGGCTGCGGCTGCTAATGGGTTTTTGCAGCTGAAACTAAGGGCCAACCCATGGTTCGTTGGGCAGCGCTTTAACGGGGGGACAAAACACTCTTCCAAGTTCGATTTCTGCGTTGGGAGGAGATTTTGGCTGAATATATAACGGTCTGATATAGATTGCTTCGGTGGATATAGCTTTATTGAATAGTTTGCAATAGTTTAAAGGAATTTTAGGAGAATTTATAGAACTAAGAGCGTTGCTTATGCTGCGATTTTATTTATTTTATTTTATGTTATTTGTTTTATCCAACCTATGTCCAATACTCTCTCTTCAAAGTCTCTCTTTAGAGAATTTCTTGTATTTTTGTATGCACCGAAACTTCTCCTCAAGTCTCAACGAAACAAGCTGTTCGTTGCCTCATTTACCCCCTCAAGACAATTTTTGTGTGAATAGTTTGAGGGCAATTTAGACAAAATAAAAGTTGTGCCATATCTTTGGCCTAATGAAGGCAGCCCCAAAAAGGGAACAACAACAAAGCTCCAAGAGCCAGTGAGATTTAACCCCCTTGGTTTGGGTTTGGGTATGGGGAAAAATTCCATTTTGTAATTGACTCACATTCAGTCGTGCGGAAGTTGTTTAGAGCTCTGTGGAATATGGCTGCCAAAATGCGACAAACGGATGCAATTTTGTGAAATATGCATGCGAAATACGTACGAGAGGGTTGGGGATGCTGGGGAATTCAAGAGTCACACCACCCCCCTCCCCACTAGCGAATGATCATCCTCATCATCAGCCAACCCAATTGCACTGTACTCCGGCGCACTCCAACTGTACTCATCGCATCTCAGCTCCAGTGGCCCAGACATTCAGACAGAGATTGAAATGTCAACCCATTTACGGGCTGCGAGCAGCGAGCAGCGGGGAACGCAACTGAAGTTCGTGTCCATGTCCATGTCCCATGGATGTTCCTGCTCCCTGTCTCTGCTCCCTGTCTATGTTCCTGTCTGTGTCCATCAGTGGAACATGTTTGTCAGCTTGTTTTCAGTACGATTCGGTATGCCCTTTGCTTGTGCATCTCAGGGGTAGTTCGTGCTCCAAAAAATGTATGTAACAGGCCAAAGAAAGTGTCGCCAAGCGTCGCAGATAAGAGCCAAAGCCACCGAAAAGATGGCTTAAAGTTCCCTTAAAGTTTTCCGTAGCTTGCATCCAAACTTACAGCCAAAACCAGAGGTATCTTCCAGTCTAAAGCCTCATCGCTGGCCAGGCACGCTCTGAGGACAGCTGTGCCCCAGAATGTTGCCAAAATGTCGCACGAGTGTCGCCCGCATGTCTGAGCTGACTGTCGCGCCTGAATGCCGCTGACAGATGTTTCTTCCACCGTTTGGACGCACGGCGAAAAACGTGAATCGTCAAGGAGTGGCCGTGTGGCCGCCTGTCCGTGTGATGTGATGAAGGCAGACAAACTGTTTGCCTTAACCGAGTACCTAATAGTTTTTATGTGCGGTTTTCGCTTGAAGTTCCACATTTGCCCTGCCATAAATGGACAATTTGTGTAATGCATTTTGACAGCAGCAGCAGCGGTGGGTGGCGAGTCCAGGGAGAAGCAGTAAGGCGACAGCGTTATGGGTCCCATGTCCGGGAAGGAAGTCGTTCAGCTATGCAGTTGCCATTTTTTTGATGCTCACCGTTTTTGCACAGAGATGTGAAAAGTTTGCACATAAAATGTTTACATATCGACGTGTGCCTGTTACGGCATTGCTGGCACACAGTGTACAGTGCGTTTCATGGATTTATAGTTAGTTTTCTTGGGGAATTTACTGCGAGAGAGCAGCCAAGCTGAGCTTTTAATACTAACTTAACGCTAACGTTGAAAAAAAGCCAAAGAAATTATTGCTGTGATCGAAGTGAATTTTCGATTAGTAAATTATCGATACAGATTAATGATAAATTATTTGATAAAAACCTTTTCCTAAAAACTTCATGGATTAATATATTTTTAATATTTTAATATATTTTAATATATATTTATTTCTCTTATTTATGAGACCGAACTGCTTAACCAACTTATCCAGCATATTATTATTATTATTATTATTATAATTCTTCCAACCTTTGCCTGCTTTATACTTTTGAAACGCACTGTACTTTGACCTTAGCCTAACCAAGCACTATTTTCGTGGCTTTGATTTCAGCTCTTGGTAGTTGGAAATTGCATTTTACATTTCACAAGAAATATCATTGCAGGGATTCATTTGCTAGCTTTATATTCATGTGAATAAACACACGTATCCGTGGCAGAGCAAATGGAATTTTACTGGCAGTGCTTGCGGTCGGACGGGTTTGGTTATTCAATTTTAATATTTGTAATGGATGAACCAGCCAACCATCTAGCAAGCATCAAGCATAATTTCGGGCAGCTTTGCACGGGCGGAAATTCCTGCCATTTTTGGCCAACTTTGCTCCAAAACAAACAGCATTTAATCAACAGAAAAGTTGGCTCCCAAAGTCCAATCATCAAGTGAGCCAAATTACTTGCTCAATCTGCTTACAATTAATGCCTTTACTCTGCCCACCCACAATCCAACCCACCCACCGATACAGTTGAACAAATGCTCACTTAACCGACTTGAACTCAAACAAAACAAATAACATTTCTCCCAGAGTTCTCCTAATTAATAAGAACGAAAAAAAACGATACCGAACGGCAGGGCGGGGCGGCGCAGGGTGGGGCAACCCGTCTACTCAACAAATGTTTTTCTTTTCTTATTTGTTTAATACTCTCTTCTGTGTTTTCTTTCGCTGTGTTTTCTTTTTTGTTGCTGCAAATGTCAACAATTAATTTGCAGGCCAAAATATGCGCAGTCGTTCTCGCAAAGCAAATAAACGGCAGCGAGGAAGAAGCGGTGCCAGGAGCGACTACACGTGGGGCATGCCACCGGCTCAGACTTTTCCCTGCCTGCTAAAAGCAACGAGATGAGCTGCGATCTGGCAATTAAAGTCACAATTCGGCGAGGCAGTAGGAGATGAGTTGTGGCATGTGGCTGGCAGGGCAGACTACAGGCTGCAGACTCCACAGCCAGGCGGTGTGCAGGTGCCGCCCATAATGAAGTCGATTGGAAGTTGGAATAATTTGAGTTTATGTTTGAGCGGGCAGGGCGGACTGTGCTTCTAGGAAATTAACAAATGTGAATATAAAATTCAATTACCATTCAAATGACGGCACACACGTGGCGTATGCTTGATATTTTATTATTGCAAGTGAAACATTAATGGAATGGAGTGCACCCTCCACTCCACCCTCCCCGCTGGTGGATGGTTAATTATTCAGCTCTTCAAATTGTTGCTTATTCACATTTTGGGTTGCTAAAACACTTTCGGGAACAAAGGTGGGCCATGAATATTTCATTTGGGCTTCTACTTGGGCTCCTACTGGGGCTCCTACTGAGTCTCCCACTTGTTCTCCTTTTCTTTAAAATTTGATCAAGTGACTGGGCCCTTGAGCCTAAATAATAGAGACGACCCATCATGGGGCCCATCATGTCCGGTTGCTGTCTTTGATATTTCAACAGGCCCAAAGCCAAGCAGACAGCAGCCAGCAGCCGCAGCCAGCAGCCAGCAGCCGCAGCCAGCAGTCAGCAGTCAGAGATTTTCCGTAGCTTGCCCGTTTCATTTACATGTCCTGTGCGCTGTGTCCTGTGTAGATACAAAACTTTCGCTTCTCGCTGCTGTCAGTTGTGTTTGATTGATTTGTTGGGCAATTTTCCTGCCGCCTGTTCAAGGAGTTTCTTCTCTCGAGTCCCCTGCAATCTGTGAAACGTTTGGCTGCCCCACATTCATGCATGATTTATGCTCGAACATATCATAAAGTTGCCCCTCCTGCGCCATGGCTATCAGATTTGATTGAACTTAAGGGACGCCCCACTGGCCAACTGGCCTTGGTGCTGGGAATCCATCACCGAGACTTAATGGCTTATTGTGAATAAATTCTGGCATTGCCTTTGAACTTGTCCCGTGGTCTGGCCAATCAATCAAGTGCCGCCAGTCTGTGCCGATAATTAGATTAATATGTTGCCCAACAATTGGCCAACAAAGCGCAGAGTGCCAGCAATAGTTGGCTTACCCAAATGGCGTGTATCTGTGTGGTTTTGTAGGCCTAAAGAGAGGGCTAACAGGAAGTGAATAGATAGCTAAATCTTATGCTATTCTTGTGCTTTATTTCCCTCATTAAAGTACCTCATAATCACCCGCTGATGATGGGTCCCATTATCCCTGCTTTTCGCTGGCTCCTTTTTCTTTGCTTACTCCAAGTTTTTACCCCGCATTTGCGCCATCCACTTGCGACCCGGCTAATTGGCCAGCATTTGCCAGAGAATTAAATGTTTGCCACTTTGCCATTTTCCAGATTGCAGCAGCAGCAGCAGCACAGCAGGGAAAGTGCCATCTAGATGGGGGGATCTTTTGTTGCACTCTGTTGGTGTTGTGCTTTCCGGGCGAGTGCCAGCGCTGTCAATAAAGCAAATTGACAACTGATTAAGCGACAGTCAGAGGCAGCCGCCTCTGAGCGCCCAAGTCCTTGGGGAAGGTCGGAAGCGAAGCAATAGATATTTGATTATTAACAGCTGAACGATTGCAACCTCGATGGGGGAGCCAGGCGCAGCACTTGACGCTGCCAATCGAACGGGTTCCCCAAGGCAAAGAACTTTTGCAATTGATGTTGCGTAATCATCTCCCAGACCGCCCCGCCCCGCCCCGTCCAGCTGTACTCCCCGTGCCACTCAGCGTCGTGTGCGCAATGTTAATTGATTCTAAGGAGTCTCGCTCGGCCCCTGCAATTTATGGCCAGACAAAGCCAAAGCTAATTGAAGCCAGGCGACACATTTCTTTGACCCACAGTGAACCCCTCCCCTGTTCTTGTGCTGATTTTCCCTTGTTTTTCTTCTGCTGCGAACGCAAACAAAGGCCAGAGACTCTGATTGATTGGGTTTGTGTTCCAGCAAGAAGGCATTCAGCTCACTTAATGGATCAGTCGCTTTTTGTTTAGGTTCGGTCGACATGCTCGTGTGCCCATTGTTTACACTCTGCTTGCCCTTTGCATACTGCACCCCCCCCGCCGATGGGCGCAAGACAATTTGTGTCTTTTAATTAGAGAATGGCCATGGAATGGCAGTGGAAAATTATAAAAATAAAAAAAAATAATAATAAAAAAATAATATAATAATATAATAAATATTTTAATAGTGGAAAATTAATTAAAATTATAAATAAAATAATAAATAATAATAATAAATATTAATACTAATATTAAGGGAAATTAATTAAATTATAAATACATAATAATAATATATAATTTTTGTTAATAAAATAATAAATAAATAATAATAAAAAAATAATAAATAATAATAAATAATAAAAATAAATAATAATAAATAATAAAAATAAATAATAAAAATAAATAATAATAAATCTAAATAAATATATTAGATTTATTTCTTTGATCTGGAGTTTATTTTGGGAGCTCCAGCAAGCCCTGATTTAATGTCTTAGACTGACACTCGTCCCCGTCAAATCTCATTCTAATTCCGAAACTCACAGAGCTAACATCGATCCACAAACAATACTTAAATATCACTATATATTTTGTTCCATCGCTAATCAACAATCGATCAGGATGAGCATCCCCCAAGTGGATATGTTGGCGGTCTCCAAGAACAGTCGCGTGCAGCGCAACTTGATTTTGGGCTACGTGATTCCCGGCCTCAACATCGTCGACTACGGCGATGTGAATCGCATTGATCAGTACTACTTGGACTGCCAGAAGTATCGCGACTACTATCGCGATCCGTACGGCAAAATGCCCAAGCCGGAGCGCTTCCGCCACTACCAGGGCAAGTGCGGCGTCAAGTCGGACAAATCCCTGGGGGATCTGCTGCTGCCGCCCACATGTCCGGTGGAGCGCAAGCCCATTGTCTATCCCGCTGAGTACGGCCATCCCATGGACTCGCACCAGAGCTACAGGACACTGCTGAGGGGCACCTACAATCCCATTTCACACGCGGCATTCAAGCGCTAGGACTGCCTAATGGAACTACAAACTATTGCGGTTAACGGTTATCATGTTGCAAAATGGTTTATGGATTATGTATAAAAAATTAAAGAAATAATAAAAAGAATTCTAGTCTAAAAAATATATTACAAAATGTTTATTTTTACTTATTTTATTTTTTATTTTCTTTTCTTTTAGGCTACTATTAACTTTTAGTTTATTTATTTGCTTTTTTGTGGGCCAAAGATTTATTTGTTTTTCTGGCCTACTTTTAACCGCTTTGATCAGTTGGCTTTTTAGTTTATTATTTGACTTATTTTTGGCTGCAGGCTGTGTAGCTTCCAGGCTCAAGTAGGTCTTGATTTACAAGCAAATGCCAGAATGCAAATGCCGCTCCCAAATCTCATTCAACTTCCCCAACTCGTAGGGCACACATCTTGTTCCACGTTCGAAAATTTACACAAAAAACAAATACAAATACCAATACACATTAATCTTTAACCTTTAACCTTTAAACACAAGCAACATGATTATCCCGGAGGTGGATATGCTGTCGGTGTCGAAGAGCAGTCGCGTTCAGCGTCGCGCGATTGTGGGCTATGTGCTGCCGGGACTCAAGCTGGTGGACCACGGCGAGATCGATCGCATTGATCGCTACTACTTGGACTGCCAGGACTATCGCGACTACTACCGCGATCCGCATGGCAAAATGCCCAAGCCGGCGCGTTTCCGCCAGTATCAGGGCAAGTGCGGCGTCAAGTTGGACAAAACGTTTGATGCTTTGATGCTGCCACCTGTGTGGCATGAGGAGCGCAAGCCCATTGTGTATCCCGTGCCCCATGGCAGCCAAATGGACATGCACAAGAGCTACAGGACCCTGCTGACGGGCACTCACCATGGCAACACACACACGGCATTCAAGCGTTAAAGGGACTTCGACTACTCAGGATGATGATGATGATGACTTTGGACCATGGAATTGACAAACATTTAGGCGGAGTAATTAAATATTTCCAGTCTACTTCGCTAGTGTTTGGCTGGGGTAGTTCCTGGGGTTTTTGAAAAACAAAGAAAATATCTTTGTCTTGACTCACTTGCTGGGGGGCTGCCTTTTTCACTGAACTCTGCACCCCCTTTGTGCAGCATTTGCTACTCCTAAGGATATCCTTCATTCTGGCATCTGTTTAGCAAAAGATTCGCATCTAAAAATCGCTTCTGTCTCTGCCTCTGACTCTGTGGCTGTCACCCGTCTGCTGTTGGCGCTGCACTTTTCACCCGCTTGCCGGCGTGCAAATTGCTAATGAATTTAATTCCCCCCACGATACACGCACACGAAACACGCGACACACACACAATCCCACACACAGAGGAAAAAGTGTGGCAGGAACGAGGACAGACATCGGGCTGCCAGCACATGTGATGTAGGCGACAAGTGAACTTTGTCTCTTGTCGGGCAAATCTAATAACGAACAATGTACACAGCGCACAGCACACAGCACACAATAACAGCTTGTTATTTGCGCACACTGCCGCCGAGGGGTAGAACGACTCTACAGAGAGCTTTGCCGCCCCAGAGAGGGAAGCGACTCCAAAGCAGAGCAGAGCTACAGTCAGAGCTGCCCCAGATGTAATGTGTAGGGCATCTACAGCCTCTGCTTGCCTTTCATTAATTTCTCCTTTGTTGATTTCTATGCTGCTAGTGTTGTGTGCCTTGCAGAGTTTTAATTTGTGTTGGGACCTGCATAATAAGTAAGCAGCCAGCCAGCTGGCAGCGCGAGTGGAGGCATCGCTGCTGCCACTGTGCCGCTGCTCCTTTTCGCTGATTGAATTGGGCGGAGGGGGGGCGTGCGCAATGCCATTCGATCCGCATCGATATGGGTCACACATGAGTGCCGCAATTGCCACTCCCACTGCCCCGTGCGAGGTGCCACTGATTAAGTATACGCCGTGTGTGCGCGCCACACATGAAAACTGCATGAAAAGTGACAGAAATTCCAATCGATTCTAATCGCACGCATCACAGACAGTTCCTGCTAGCACTTTCCCCCATGCATACATATTTAATTTAGTTCTCGCCCCAAGCAACGCAGCGAGAGCGGAGCCGGGCAGCAGTTCATTTTGCAGGGCAGCCGCAGAAAAATATTCACATAAATTGCTCGGGTGGAAAATCTATTTTAACTTTGCAGACAAATCAAATTTTGCACGGTCAAACTTTTCCTGATCCACCCCATACCCTCCCGCCCTCGCCCACTTAACGCCTGCAACTTTGTTGTTAAATTGCAAAAAGAAGATGGAAATTTTTTCTCTTTTTTTCTGCCGAGTGGCTTGGATCACAAACATCAGACAGACAGCAGCCCTCAACGGGCAATAAATATTTGTATTTAAATTTAGAACTCGTGATGTTCCAGGCAGTTCAGAACGCAGTCCCTGCCGGACTCAAAGAAGTTATTGGTGGCGCCACAGCCGCCGTAGATGAAGGACTCGCACTGCTGGTTGACATTGTCGAAGCGAAACATCTCGAGTTCCGAATTGCACGGCCCCGTCTCGGTCTCTATGTCATCGCACTTCTCTAGGGGAGCAGCACGACGGTATCATATGGCAGCAGCTTCAGTACTTCGTCCAAATTGGACCCTTGCCGGGCCAACTTACTTGCATTGTAGGCCCAGACCATCCCAGACAGCGCGAAGAAGAGCAGCAGCAACAGACACAGCCCAATGGACGAATTCATGCTTGTTTTATTTCGATTTTTGTTGGTGATCAGCCAGGCAAGTGGCAAGTCGTAGCCTACTGCTTGTCCTACCATCCAAAGGGACCCACACCCAGGCATAGGGCTTCGCAGTGCTCTTCCGAGTCGAAGAAGTTAAGCGTTTGCCCGCAGCCGCCGTAGTCGAACATGATGCACTCCCTGTAGAGGCTGGCGTAGTAC
Organism: Drosophila ambigua; assembly: GCA_018150905.1. Taxonomy (NCBI): domain Eukaryota; kingdom Metazoa; phylum Arthropoda; class Insecta; order Diptera; family Drosophilidae; genus Drosophila; species Drosophila ambigua. The sequence goes on from JAECWS010000100.1 coordinate 15,739,899, forward strand.
CACTTCTTCGTATAGTTCGTGCACGGTCCCATCAGCGTGGGCGCACTCTCACACTTGGCTGCATCGTTCAGACTGCTGCCCACAGCAGTTGCCAGTGCTAGGGCCAGAAAAACTCCCAAAAGTGCGACCCTCATGTCGAGGATGCTTGAACAGCGACTGCAGATCGTAGCAAAATCGTCGTAATCCAAAATTTAACGGCTAATCCGAGAGCAGAGCTCGCTCTTCCGCTTGAACTGCAAGCCAAAGTTCTGCCCACGATAAATCGGCGGCGGCACATGCATAAATAGAGCTGCAGCCGCGCCACAGCTGTGCGGCTAATCAAACCAATTAAAACCATAACTCAGCTGCAGGCCAGCCACCATCGCTTACCTGTGCAGGACACAGGACACGGCAGTTTCACGCGTGCATAATGAAACCGCGAATACACTTTCCGACCTTCAGCGACAGCTGAAAGAAGCTTCGGGCGAGGGCACGTCTATATCCAGCTTATGGGATCATTAATAGTTTATTCTGTGATTTGGTGGTGTTTTTTTATGAGGGTCCTAGCAATGGGTTTAATCTTTGCACTTCAATTGCCATTCAAAAGGCCATCAATTAGGGGAGGTGTGAGGTGGGGGGGGATAGAGAGTGGATTGGTCACTGCGACAGCGGCAAATCCACAGGCATTTAACCACAAACACTCGGCACACGACCACATACATGGCACACGAGTGTAGGAGCGTGTCGGCTTTGCTCTGCTGACCAACCCGCCACCTAAATGAGCCCTGGCCACAGCATGCGCCCACCCATGCCACCCACTCTGGCTGGCTGGCTGGCTGGCTGGCTGGCTATATTGATTCGCCATTATGTTTTCCACATTTTGGCATCCGAAACTGATTTTTAATGCCCCTCAGAAATTCATTTTGGTGGCCCCCAGCCAGCGTTGCGTATACGCAATTTGTGTGTCCGCGCAACTCCATTTACACTGTGCTGTTCGGTTCGCGGGGGTCAGGGCCGACACAGGGCAGTGGTACTGGATTAGAGCTCGGCTTGAGGGGTGGGTAGAGGGCAGGGCAGGCTAGGTTCGAGGCCATTTAGAGTTCATGAGCTGAGCACAACATTTTGGTCACGCTGTGGGTTTAGTTCACGGCACGAGTGGCTGCGGCAGCTGCAAATATGTTTTTCCAAATTGCACCACAGATTAAACGGACTCTGGCTCTGCCCCGTTCGCAGTGCTCACTATTTTAGCGCTGAAATTTGCACTCAATTTGTAGGTAGATTACGCCCTCAGCCGTTCAGCCGTTCTGGCAATTGAAAACACTTTAGAAACGCTTTGCCTGAATGGAAAGTGCTTTGAAAAGAGAATATTTCGGGCAGGGGAATCCCCACTTATGGCTTTTGCTTTTTCTTTAAATATTTCTCTTTATTTTCGTGCATTTTCCGTGTGGAAAGGCTTGCCAGGCGGCAGTTTATTCCCCTAAAAGTTATTATTCATCAAATACAGTTTGACAGCCACTGTAACTGGCAGTGCCAGAGATACCTTAAGCCCCGGCAATAAACTGGCAGTCAAACACGTACCCAAAAGGACAGTAAGGGAGAGCAGCGAGCGAGGGAGTTATTTATACGAGTGCGACTGTACTTTTGCTCTAAGCCATTGATACGTTAATGTGTGTACCACCCCGCCCAGCAGTCCCGCTCTCTCTCCCTCTCTCTATATACTATATATAGCACTCGTATATTGTGTTGTTTGTGTGGCGCTTAAGTTGGATTTTTTGAAGGATTTGTAGCGGGCGTGCATGGGGGTTTCCTGTGGATTGGGATTGCATTTATGGCACCATTACGTATACGCACGAGTGGCGCTGTGACGCTCTAGCGCTGTGGCTTTACTGCCAACAATATTATTATTTATTCATTTTTTTTTCGGGTAAATCAATGTTTTACCAATTAAACGAAAGCAGCAACCCTTTTGGGTGCCATGGCATATTTATGTTTCAACGACAACAAAGGAGAACATAACACTTAATCTCTCTCTGACCCCTCACTGACCCTTTCTCTGTGTGATTAGAAGTTATTGTTTGCTCTCGGGCTACAGCTTGAGTACATTTTAAGACCCCTATCAATATCAGGACTGCCCACACACACAGCCCATACGCCCCCGTCGCCCTCGCCGGCGCTTCATTAGGAGCACAAACAGGATTTCGCATTGCCATTGCCATCTATTGACAATGTAATTAATGGAAACCCCAAACGTTGCCAGGCAGGCCAAAAGTGCAAACACAGTGCCCGACAATTGTCTACATACACATATACATAGGGCAGTGCGTGTGTGCCGCCTGCCGTCTGCCGTCTGCTGTCTATGCAAATAGGCAAACGTGACACAACCACATCCGTTGCACGCTCCTCTACGCTGCTCTACGCTCCTCTACGCTTCTCTACGCTCCTCTACGCTCTTCCCGATTCTCCCCTCTCTCTCTCTGTCTCTGTTTATTGGCAGCCCCGAAAGCCAAACTCAAACAAGAACCAAGCAAATATTTATATTTGACATTTTAGACAAATGCGCGACACAGCTGGGCGTTCGGGCTCGAAAAACCGCCACAGTGCTCAGCGTCACCTCTGCCCCAGGGGAGGTGTCACCAGTTGGATCAATCAAATCAGCCAATGAGCCATATGGAGCGCACACATCTGTGTGCATTGGATTTCAGCTAAACTGTCAGCCATGAAAAATCATCGCTCAGTATTTCAGTGTTGACACTGAATGCCCCCGCGCGCGCGCTCATCTGGCTAATGAGAATGCAAATATAATTAATTATAATCCGTGCAAGTGCATCCCCATTGATGAGCTGATGGAAAACAACTGACGAAGGACTCTGCCTCCAATCAAACGACCTGTAAATCCATGCTATAGCCAGGGCTTTAGTTTAGACCCGCAAAATCCAGACCAGCCACAACATCCACCAGCAGAAGGCCAACAGAGAGAGAGAAACCACAATAAATCGACAACAACTTTTCAGTCAAAAGAAAACTCAACTTCAAGTTTCGCTACGAGGTTCGTTTCGTTTCTGTCTGTGTGGGTGTGTTTTGCCAACGAAATCAAAAAGACAAAAGTTGTGTTTTGTATTTTGTTTCTCTTTTTCATTTTTCGATAAACCGCGCTCCAAAACTTGTTCAACTTTTCCACCCACAGAGGCAGCAGCAGCAGGAAAAACAGAAGCAGAAGCAACAGCAGCCACATTAACGACGGAAGCCGCCAAGTGAAATGACAACAGCAATCGGCGCTCCGCCCATAAAGTTGAGAAAGTTATGTTGTTATATTATACTGATATCGGTTGTTGGTTAAGAGGCTTCTGCGCGACCTTCCCTTCCCCTCTCATTCATAGCAAAAAGTTTTATGTTTCGTTTGGCGAATTGATGTCGCAGCGACTCCCGTGCCCGACTAAACCGCTGGCGCCCATTGACTTTGCTTTTTAAAGTCAAAGCTCAGCCAGAAAGAAAATTCACCTTCAAGTTGTCACAATGGCAATGGGCTAAGGCAAAGCCGAAAAAGCGGGCAGCGGGCAACAGGCAGGAGCTAAAGCCGGCGGGTAAGTGGGGTTCCGCAGGTGTGTTCCATTGTGATATAATATCATTACCGTTTCTTGGAAATTATTGCAAACGAAAAGAAAAGCTCTCACTCAGGGAAATGCTCTCGGTGAGCAGGGGAAATGGCAAACCAATGAAATATTCAATTTATTATGTTGGAAAGGCAATCTTTTAGCAGGGCAGCAGAGGCGTTTGGGCTTTAAAATAAAAACTCAATTCGGAAATTGTTGCAAATATTTATAGATATAGATATGGCATATACAAAGTTTATTTTACAGAGATTTAATTATGCGCACACTTTACCAGGATATTTGTGTTCATTTAATCCCTTTTTTTGCTTCCTAAATATTTTCCAAATATTTTAAACAATTTTCTAGTGCTATTAAGGCTTCCTTCCATTTGGCTAACTTTCAGAAGTGGAAGCTTAAAAGTATTATGTTACCCATGCATCCACAGAACAAAGCGCATCCTCATCTCGCTCGTAATCATCCACGAACACACACACCCAAACACACACCGCTGCACCGCTGTGCGCACATTTCCACCGGTTTTCCATTAGCCCTCGCATTTGTACGAATTTCCCAACGGAAGGGAAGACCATAAATATTTCACATATCGTTGCTGTTGCTGTTGCCACCAATTAGATTGCGCCCCTGCCACTGAAAATATTGGGGGCAAGTGGAGCGCAAGTAAAAATGGAAAATAAAAGCCCTGCCCCACACACACACACACACACACACACACACTCGGATTCGCAAAAAATCATTTTCAATTTCATTTATGAAAGCAAATAAATTTTTCAATTGGTTTTATTTCCCTTCTCTGTTTGCCTTAACCCTCTCTCTCTCTCCCACTCTCTCTCTCTTGCACTCATTCGCATGCCCATTCCAAGTCGCTTTTATTCTCTGTTTCTCCGTTTCTCCATCTGTTCTCCCTTTTTCAATTTGGGGCTATGAAACAAATAGAAATTCCAGCAGACAAAATCAACTTCTTATAAAGCTCCTTTCGTTTGTGCGAATGAAATGAATCCTTTTTCCTCTCTCTCTCTCTCTCTGTACCCCCAAGGCTGTGGCCAAATGGTTGATAAGAGCCTGCTCAAGGCCCGGCACACGTACAGGCAGTAAAACGGGGCGTGGTTTTACCTGTGATCCCACCCACCCCACGTGGGACATTTAATAAGCAGCCAAGTTCTAGTTCTATCCCTGGCTCTGGGCCCGAAACTTGCCCAATAAACTTGCTCTGGGCCAAGCTGCACTCGTGCTGGTCTGTGCATATTTCATGGCTCAACGCTTGGCCAGCATCCACGCCAAAGTTCTGGGCATCGTAGGTGTTCAAAGGCACGCACTTCTTGGCCAAGAGAGCAACAAGCTGACAGCTTTCGCTAGGCCTGTGTGCTGAATTTAAAATACGTTTCCCATTCGAGTGGAGTGAGGGGGAAAAACCTTATCGGAAAAACGTATTTCTCTGCTCCCAGCAGCTTTCCTTTCTCTGCCGTTTCTCTGCCTTTTCCCTGCTTTTGATGTGCGAAGGCTTTCAATAAAAAATTATTTTATTTTGCATCCCCATTTTTGTGGCAGGGGCAAAGGCAAAAACAAAAGTAAAAGGAAAATCGAAGCCGGACGGCGGACGGAACACTCGGGGCGCTTTTCAGGTTGAGCCAATATATATGTACGTAGCTTGGCTGGCTGTCCATTTGATGCTCTTTTGTTCATAATTAGTTTTCCGTTTGCCCATTTTCCCCCCCAGTGCCTTGCGGCATTTCCCATTTAATTGGCTGTCTAATTTTTGTGTTGCAAATTGTTGCCCCAAATGGAATTTCTAGTAATAACTTTATACCAAATTTAAATGCGCCCGCAAGGCGCACGACTTTTGGGCTTCCGCCATTCGCATTGCAGATCTTAAAGGGATAAATTCTTGTCTGCATTTTGCTGGTTCCTTTCTGTTGCTGAATCCCCGGCATTAATGCGATCATTAAAAGCAAATGAAATTCATGAGACGGTCTCAACTTTTAGATTAATGCCCGAGATTAATTTTATTCTAGGGACTGTGCCGTGCCGCTGCCCCTGCTGCTGCTGCCTGCCTGTTGCCCCGAACAAAAACTTTTCACAGCGTACAAGAAAAGACGGCCAAACATTTTCTAATTGCCCTCCAAGGAGTCCAGTCCAGTCCCAGTCCCAGTGTCCCCTCCCAAAAGATCTGGGAATCTGCATAAAAAATGATTTGCAATAAATTAAAAATTGCTCCAGTGCGAGTAGGCGATTCGGCGATTCGATTGGAACCAGTCCGGAAAATCTCGTAACGTATAATTAGGCACATTTCTCAAAGTCCAACAAAAAACAGACAGACACACACACAATGTCGTTTCCTGTTCAAGTTGTTTCCACTGTACGCGGCTAAACTTTACAATCTTTGGCCCTAGCAAGCAGCCTAACAAGCAGCCTAGGACTTTCCTTAATTGTTCCTCAGAGCTGCCATGCCTCCTGCCATTGCTACGTCTGTCTCGAGTGGGCGCCTCCTGTTGCTGTCAATAATTAGAGCTGGGAATTTCCGGCGTTTCGCAGGGCTCCTTCCCCCCTCAGCCAAATAGTAGTAGCACGCGGATTACTTGGGAACGTGGCTGCTAAGCGCCTCTAATGCCACTCCACCAGTGTGCAGCAGCAGCAGGAGGAGGGGCAGTAGGATGCTCACTTCCGGGTGACTGGTCCTTTGTCTAGGCCGCTGCGCCGGCACCCGCTAGCAGTTGTGCCACTGACCATTTCTTCTCATTATTTGTTGGCATTAGTGTTGACTTATGTTGCTGCTTATTGACTTTGTACACGCGCACACTCCGTGCCAGACAGCGCCCTGATTTCCACTTTTGTTTGTGCCCAGAACTCCACAGAGAGTTCGGATTCGGAATATTCTCAATATTTTACGCTTAATATCCAACTGCTCTACACGGATGATTGTCATAGCATTTCCCAGGCACACCTACCATCAATTTGATTAGCCAAAAATCCGAAATTCGAAATTGGTTTGGGACCAAAACCAAACTAATGCGGCAGAGTGAATATTCATTTTAATTAAATCGTTCCCCATCCATTATCATATTAATTGCATTTTCATCAGTCATAAATATTAATTTCCCATAATGTATAATTCATTGCTGGCCTCCTGCTGCTCCTCCTTCGCGTCTGACATAAATTAAAGCAAAACAATTGACAGCCGCGAGAAATTGTGAAACGAAAGCGAATTTACATGATTTACATTGTCCTGGAAGAGGGCACCCCCCGGCGCTTTTCCCTCCAGAAGATGTGCAAATTACTCATTATCATCGATGGCAATTCAAAGCCAGTCATGTGTTCAAAACGTTGGGCAGCAATAAACTGTGAAATATATAAAAATATTCCGCAATGGCAGAACCTTCTGAGTGCCACAAATAAAACTATATTTAATCTCTTTGTATCTCAATGAAAGCTCCATTATTTCCACACTTCAAAGCGCTCAAATATCCAACAAACAATATTAATAAATTTCCCAAATTTAATGCAGATGATTCCTAACAATTATTGCTGTCAAAAACAAAACCAAACAGCGGCGTCAAAATCATTTACAATGTGCCAACTCTAGAGTAATTCTAATAAATTTATTTATGCCCCAACACTCCAAGCACTCCAACAGTTACAGATACAGTCACACAGCCAGACGTATAATTGTGGGCTGTGGCAGAAAAATCTTCGAAATTGCCACACATAATTATGTAAATGAGTTTTGCCAGCACTCGCATGGGTTTGGGGCTGAGTGGGATGGGAGGTGTGGCTGTAAAGACACATTTTAATTACCAAGAAAATGTAAATTAACCAAAAGGAGACAACAAACAGACAAACAGGCAGCAACATGCCAGCGCTAACAGCAAAAGGCCATAAAAACCCAAAAACCCATACGCAGGACTCGCACGTGTGTGTGCGTATGTGTGTGATATCTTTATGAGTGTGCGTCTGTGTGTGTGTGTGTGTATGTTGTGTGAAAGTTTGTCGCTTTTAGCAAATGGCTGCGCATCTGTGATAACTTTAGCCCCAACGAAAGTCCGCAGCCCACAAAAAAAAAAAAACAAAACCAAAAAAGAAAGAAAGATTATTATTGGCTACGAAGTTTCAGATACTCTGCTGCAGAATCATCGTTGTTTTTATGTTAATTATGATGTGCTGATATTTTTAGTTAATAATTGCTGCATTGGTCTCCCTGTTTACTCGTAAAAAAAGAAGGATCTGTGCAAAGTTTAAGGCCGAAAAAATCCATAAAATTGAGCAACTTGTTTCAGCAGAAATACACAGTTGTCACCTACATATCTACCCTTATTTTTACTCGTAACACTCTGCATTTTTCCAACATTTAAACGCAATCGGGTTACCCTCTGAAAGGGTATACGCATTTATGATAATATAAATGAAATTTAAAGCGTATTTGGGGATGTATGGTCACGGCCGTGCTAAGCAGCTTTAATGCAGCTGCTCTCCCGTTCCGCTCTTCCTCTCTCTCCCCCATGGAACATACACATACATATGTCTATTATGATATGCGTGTGTGTGGCTGACACAAGCCTGACACGCTGCACGCGCCTTTTACACGCCTCATTTGAACTTTGACAGTTGCTGGAAATATGTTTAATTGTTTGTGCATTTTTTTTATAACCAATTTTTTGCCGCCTGCTGTGTGTGGATTAATTGAATGATTAAAAGTATGTGAAATATTTACATTTATTGTCGGTAAATGGTGCACATTTAAATGTGATATTTATTAAAGTTTATAGACCAGAAAGTTTCAGGAAATAGTCACAGGCAGAGACACACAAAAACTTTTTTTGCTTTGGCTTTTTCTAGCGAAAAATTCTATTTCCTTTCTGCAACCAAAAATCCTTCATCAGCTCATGCATAGTTTCCGCTTTTTCTCTTCAAATAATCCACATGCTAATCCCTAGCAAAACTAGAAAAAAAAAACTACCCGCAACCGCTAAATAATTTAATTCAATTAGCAGCAGTGCAGCGCAGCGCAGCAATAGAGCTCAATTTAAACAATTAAATAATTTAAACTAAAACCGTTTAAGTCATTAAATCAATTCGCTGCAACAGGGGGAGCAGCGGAAAAGAGCGGCAACTACTACCAGTGCCAGCGAAGCACTTTTATCAGCATGAAAACTGAAAAAATATGCAAAATAGTCGCAGCAGCGTGGTGTCGACAAAAAACTGCACCCAGAACAAAAAGAAAGCGGAGAGCGGGTAGGGAGCAAGTAATGGAGTAACTGGGGAGCGGGAAAGCTCGAACTTGACTGGCAATTTGCTTGGCATTACATATCCAAGTGGCCGGAAAATGTAGCCAAGTTCCATGGCGTATGATTAATGTGTGGAAATATTCTGAACATCTTGAACTTTAATTTAATTGATCCTTTGCTGTCCACTCTCCAGCTAATTTGCCTGTGCAAAGGGTCAAGCTGTTGGGGGAAAATCGAAGCTCTAACAAGCGTCATCAGCTGCTGCCGGGAACACTTCTGGACTTCTTTTTGTGCAATGTCAAAGGGTCTTCGTACCCTGGCTCTCTAGGTCTTTGGCAGCTGAACGAACAACCCTCTCTGTGTGTGGGTCTCGACATAACAATAACCATTTTGGGACACACACACACTTGCACAGTGGCACAGACAGAGGACAAGAGCTCTCTTATGCTCCATGCCAACGCATAGATAATGTATACGCAACGTGCTGCGGAGTACGGAATAGAGGTGCTTCGGGAGAACAACAACAGCAGCAGCAGGAGCAGGAGGAGTAGCAGCAACAGCAGTAGTCATCGTCATCGCATCGTCATCTCCATCCACAAAATGTCAATCAACAACTGTGTGTGTGTGTGCAACAACCACTGGCCATTGAAGCAGTCAGGGGGATTCCAGCCTGCCCCCCCTGCAACCTGAACTGTGGGGAAAAACACGAGGAAATTGTGTTTGTAGTCCAGGGAAACGGCATGGCATGAATAAGCGCTGCTCGGAGTGCTCGGGATGCTTTGAATGTGCCTCGCTTAAAGGGCGGTTCAATTGATGATTACTTGCCGAGGGACCACAGGGATGGGGGGGCAGATGTTTGGCAGTACGGAGTAGGGAGCAAACACCTGCGATCTTTGAGAGTAGCCAAAGCTTCGTGTTCATTCGGGCACACGCATCCCCCCCTGGCAATGGGCAGGCACACAAAAATCAATTGATAACAGGTGGCGCTGGTACAGGAAACGACCCGTCTGGGCCAGGAGCCTCCCTTCGAGTGGCGCATAAAAATCGTTATGAAAACACATAAAAATTTAAACAAAATTCTCGGGGCCTGGCCCTATCGTATTCGTGTTCGGATTCGTATTGTATATTTTGGTGGAGCGCACAGGCAGATGCCTCGTGGATGTGGATGTGAATGGCCCGGGGGTGGCCTCACTTGTGTGTTGATATTAAGCTAAAAGGGCCATTAGCTATAAAAATACTTAAGATGGAAATGTACGCAATGCCGCGGGGCCATGCGAGTGCCAGATACACGGCAAAAGTCGTGAATAAGAAACGGGAACAACGGGAGAGAACGTAGGCAAAAACGACTCGGCAAACTGTCACCAAAGTTGTCAACAGCAGCAGCAGCAGCAGGAAGATTGGATTGAGAGTGTCTGCAGCAGCCACTGGGACACGGGACACGGACACAGAATGGGACAGAGATACAGGTATAAGTAAAACGTGCATACACATTTATCCCACTGTCTGTCTGTCTGTCTGTCTGCGGCATTACCATCTTGTCTGCCAGTGCGTATACGTAATATCTGCGGCCTGTCTCTACACGAGGGCACACAGAGTGCACCTTGGGCCTTGACAGTCACTCAATTTGCATACAAATGGAAGGAGTTCTCTAGCGCCGATGCGTGCAGTTTGCTTAGCAATGGACAGCGATCCAATTTGGGAAAATTATCAGTGGTGGGAAAGCCTGCTCCAAGGCGACATCAAAGGCGGAAAAGCGCCAAAGGAAACCGGACATAAAACCAACACCAAATGGACACGACACCAATGCATGAGTGGCCTTTGCCATTGGAACTAATTTAAATATTAAATACATTTATGCAAATCTTAAGAGAGAGAGCAAAGTCGCGGCCCGGTCCGTGCCGTTGCTCAATTGCTTTTGCATTTAACGACAGTCGGGCTCGAAAAATGGCTGCTCCCATGGCCATTTCCCTCGAGCATTTTCCAATTAAACTTTTCGCATTGCATTTAATAACTCCTCAAATAGTTTTAAAGCCGCCGCGGCAGCCGCCAGGCAGCAGCCTCAAATGTAATTTCCATTTTCCATTTCAACCGTTTTGCTGTTGATGTAGGTCCTTCCATCCATCCCTTTGCTTGTCTCATCCACTTGTTTGCCTTGCCCCAGTCCTTTTGTGTCTGACAGCAGCGTGGAAGCTTTTGGCTTAAAGCAGCATCCGAAAATTCATAGAGAAATCTGCTCATGGTGAGCATGCGCATGGCGCGAAAGAGAAGAGAGCGAGAGAGCATTTCAGGGAGTTGCACAGGCTCCACTTTTTGTGTTTTCTTTTTTAGAGTACACTCGACAAAAAGTTGTCTAAGTAACTGGTTGTTGGAGGTTGTAATCCTGTGGGTCTAGTGGCTTGGGTTTGGTTTTAAAATAAACAAAAGTATTTATGCCCTTAAAATAATATTTAAGGCTTCTATTTTTTTTTTTAGATAAATGCACGTTGGCTTTGTCCATCCCTTTGAAGCATGAGCGGAGCAGGAGTCGCATTTAGCTTGTGCCTAATTTATTCTCAAACATTTTCTTAGCTTTCCAGTTGAGTCATTTCCCGAAGGCCTTCTCCTAGTCAGCACATGAAAATCCCACTTCAATTTAACTCAAAATTATATTCCAACAATGATTCCGACTTGATGGAGATCTATGGGAAATACATCTGTAATCCCTTTTAAATCTTGTATTGTTCTGCCGCCCAAACAACACAATTTGTGCCACTCAATGGCTTCAACGGAGGGCAAAATCTTATGGCTAAAGACGCCACAAGACTGAATAATCAATTCAATGGCAATGCCGGCACATTAAATGCTTGTCCAAGGGGCAGCATCATGCCCAGATGCACTCGCTTGCCCCTTACGAGTGGATGCAGAGACGTTGTGATGTCAGCAATTAACGGCAGAGACTAATCAGAGGCAAAGCACATTTACCTGGCTGTGTGTGGGGGGCACAAATGATGCTCTAATTGCCATTACCTGGCAGAAGAAAGGACTACCAGCAGGAGCAGCAACAGGAGCAGCAGCAGCCGAAGAGGAGTCGAGTCAGTCTCTGGCTGGAGTTCAGTCATTAAAAGAGCAAACAAAGTTAATACCCGACTAATGCCCGAGAGTAGAGTAGAGTCGAGCAAATCCCAGCAACAGTGGCAAAGGCGAGTAAATAGCCAACAAAGCGGCGTCATAAGGCTAACATGGAGTGGCAGGGGGCAGGCGGCAGTATGGGGGTCAATGCCACACACTGAGTCGCCCAGATATAGATACGTCAGATATAGCAGCACTATATATAGTAGTGTAAAGAGCGACATGATTTGTGTGTGTGTGTGTGTTTGTGCAACTTATAAAACCATTAAAAATGACAGAAATTGCATTTGTGGTGGCATTTTTACGGATAGAGAAGCAGATTTACACACACACAGAGACAGGGTGAGACAAGGAGAGAGACAGGGAGAGAGACAGGGAGAGAGCGTGCAGGTGGAGGTTATGCTCCTCCCTATTGGCCCCTGTCCTGTTCTGTCGTGTCCTGTTTCTGTTCCTGCAACTCTTGTCCTGCCTCAAGGTGCTCTCAGGCATGTGACTCTGGCTGCGTGCCTTCCCTCCACCCTTCCCTTACTGCTTTGTGCGTCTGTGTCGTGTGTCTCCTTGTTATCCTGGGCATTAAATTGTTTGTACATGCAACAGACAACAGACGCAAACAGGAACAAAAGGAGCACAGGAGCACGGCAGCACGGGTGCACAGAAGAGCTGAAGTGGCGGGGCAGAATGGGGAGCTAGCTGTAAGTCAGCCTATTTGCTGGATAACAATAGCAAAAGCTTCTACAGCAGCAGCAGGAATATGGGTGACTTTCGCCGTAAGTCTAGCAGATAAAGCAGCCCCTCCAAGGAGTGGCACCAACTTTAAAGCTGATTTTTATAGAGTCTTTGGGAATTTATCTGCTGCTTGGCAAATGTTTGTATAATTATTTCCCATATTCAAGGGGGCGTAGAATATATTATTTATATCTGTTAAATCGCTTAATCATTAATTCCGCACAGCTTCAGAGCCAGCGACAACTTGTTCAATTAGACACGCTGCCTGCGCCTGTTCCGGCCACTTGCCACTTGCCGCACAAGCCGCCAATTAGCCGAGCATTTTGGCTTAAGCCCAGCACTTGACTTGACTCCCCCACAGTGTCTGCCCCACCGACTGTGATGTCCTGTATTGGCATGACAAATTATCAGCACTCCTTTTGATGAAGCCAGCACATCATACATATCTGTGGAAGGTGGGCAGAACATTCCTTAAAAGCCACCACCTTCACATCCACCTCCGCATCCATTCAATCCATTCTCGCATTGTGGCACTCAGGTGCCAGCCATGGAGAAAGGTGTTTCGCTTCGCCTCGCTTTTAGTTGAGTTCCAGTGGAGCGTAAAATATTTTATTGCCGATATAAATCTTGTTTATGTTGGAGCAAAGCAAAAAAGAAACGAACGAACGAAACGAAATGAAACGCGATGGTTCGAGGAGCAACTTATAGCCACGAGCAGGGATACAGTTCTCTCTCTATAGCTGACTGGCTGACTGGCTGGCTGGCTGATGTTTTTATCGGCAAAACCAAAACCAAAACCAAAAAATTCGATTTAACTTAATCGAATCGGAGGCCCCACAGAGTGTGATTCAATTTCTAGAGCCCTGGTAGACACACTTTTACCCAATATGTCGCCATTGTAGCCAGACAAGTAGGTCGTTCCAACCAGAGAGAGAGAGGGGTAGAGAGAGAGGGAGAGGAAGAGGTGGAGCGTGAGCTGGGGAAATAGGAGAACGAGGAGCAAGTGGGGAATGCTAGTGGGTAAATGCCGACTCAAAGATACCTCCAGGAAGCTGCAGAAAATAGTTCTCCCTATGAGAGAACTAGGGAGAATTTTATCAGCATTGCTCGGCATTTATTTGTTTTATTTTAGCTAAAATAATTATTCAATCGGATTGGTACAAATATCTTAAAGAATATTTAACTGGAATTTATTTAGACTTTGGCTGGAAAAATGCTTGCCCTTACCCATTATATATACCCTTCAACTTCAGGACTGCGATGACTACCAGCGGGGGGGCGGGTATAAAAACGTTAACAATGCAAAATTGAAAAGTAAATGTGAAAATCGTGTTTTAAATGCCTTCAACGTCAAACTGGCTCTCGCACTGCCTCGCTCTCTCTCTCTCTGTCTCTCTCTCCTTGTGTGTTTCTCCTTGGCTTTTCTCTGGTGGAAAATACACTTTTCGACACTTTGGCATTTATCAGGCGACTGCAGAGAAGGCTGACAAAACAATTTAAAATTGTTTTGCCAAGTGCCCGAAACTAATTGAAATGTTTGGCTAGGTCAAACGTATACGTAACATACGAGTGTGTCCGTGTCCCGTCGAGTGTCCTCGCAAGGGTAATTCAAATACGAAAAGGTTAAGACTACTTCAAGCTTAATATGCAATGGGATTTCTTAAATTTAGAGAGTGGTAAATGGGCACGGGCTTTGCCGCCCGTTTGTTAAATTAATTTTCACCACTTATGCGCTAGATTAACCAGCGCCAAGACCCCAGGACCGAGCCCCAACTAGTGCTCTGGCGCTGCACTCATTAGGAGACGCACGACCGACCGCATGCCAGATGGCAGCCATTTCCTCTTGTTCTTTGGCTGCCACAGTGAGCCCTCGTTGGAGCCTACTGACCAAAGCAAAGGCTCACTTTAAATATTTTACAGGCAAGACAGAATTTATGTTCATTTAATTATGCAATTATTTGCATGGCAAAAAATAATTTGAATATTTCGCAGGAATTTCTGCGCTCTAAAGTGCACTTCTGCGGTCATTCACTGTACTTGCCGCCCTGGCCGCCCGCGCCGCCTTGTCATTTGCTGCTCTCATGAGCGTGTTAAAACTGCGTTCAAATGCAAATGTCGCGGACCCATGACCAAGCAGCGCGTGGCAAGAGGAAACCAAACCAAAGCCCACAGTCGGGGGGCATCCTCCGCCTTTTAGTCTGGCTGCAAATGGAAATGCTTATAAATTATGCAAGGTGTTCTTTTCTGTGGGCTGCACTGTGTGTGTGTGCGTGGCAAGGATACGACAGCTGGCGGACAGCGGACACAGCGGACACTGTCAGCGCTCGCTCATCCTTCATTTCAGGGGCGGGGGCCTGCACTGAGAGCTGCCCCTCTGTTTATTCTACTCGTTGAGCTCGTCGCTTGAGCTGTTGTTCTCCTTAATAGCTGCCAGCATTGACTTTTGTTTGTGTTTGTGGCCTGTCACCCAAAACACAGCTCAAGGAACACTGCGAGGCGGCAGAGTTGTCCAGAGATTTGCATCACAAAGCAGCGGATCCCGCAGGCGCTGGATATTTGTCTTTAAAGAATTTATTCAGCGGATGTGTTAATGCTAAAAATCCCTATTTATTGCAGCTCTAAATATATAATGTGTCCGCCCCCTTGGTCTCATCACATATGCAACGGCTCGCTCCTGCGGCGGCCGCAATTCTGCCCCATTGACTTTCTGCATTTCAATTAATGCTAATGTGCAAAGGCAGCTCCTGCATCCTCAGACAGCAGCTGCACTGCGCCTAAATGTATGCAATGACTGCGACAATTAGCGTGATTTTCAACGGTTGATAGAACTTTGGGGCAGCGAGGGATCGTGCAGCAGCAGTGAGCGGCGAACGAGGAGGGCCAAGAATAAGAGGAAGGGCTGGTGAATGCGAGTGAAAATCGTGCTGCAGGGAAATGCAAATCAAGCAGAAATGCCGCACAGCAAACGACACAAAAACAAATCGCCAACTGCCGCCACCGGCCGCCGGCCGCCGCCTGCCTGTCCGCATTTTGTATTCCAGTTGCAACAAGAGCGAGAAGGAGAAACAGAGGCAACAGCAACAGCAACAATTCCTTCGAATTCAATTTGTCTCCAGCGTGTGGGGGCAGGAACCAGAAAGAGGCAGCAGGCAGCAGCAGCAGGGGCACGGCCAGGGATCAGTTTTGGGGGCGGACGGAAACGGAAACTGATGGCAGGGGAAACCGGGAACTGCCTTTGACAAGTCACTGGGGCTGGGGCTGGGACTGGCGCTGTGTGGCACGTAAAAAGGCCCCCGGACGCGATGCTTCCATTGTCTTGGCCTGACACGTGTGCAACATGCAGCATTGAACGGACGAGCAGTTGCTTTTGTTGCTGCCACAAGAGTGCATTAACGAGAGGGTATGCTGGGCAGTAGAGCAACAAAACAGATTCCCTTTCAGTGGAAATTCTCTCTGATCGACTGCCACTTGAAGGGGTATCCCTGATGTCTAACCTTGCCCGCACCTGTCGGTGTCACTTACAGCGGGGCCAAAGAAGAATATAAACTGATAAAAAGGAAGACTCCGCTCACCCCCTCTTGTCAGGTGGCAGTGGCAGCAAAACTTTTCATGGCTACAACTTTTATGCGCCCGATTTGACAAGTCAAGATTGTTGTCCTCCTCTGCTAGTGCTGCTGCTGCTGCTGTCTTCCAAGTTGGGTTGTGCCTGCTGCATGCCCCTTATTACGGCACCCACTTGCCACTTGCCTCTTGGGTAACTCTTGCCGCACGTGGTTGCATGTGGTTACAGAGGGACACCCCAAAAGACACTTCAAACTGGTAGGAAACGAGACCCTTCCCGACTCTCTTGCGCGCTGGCTCTAGTGGAGGAGCAGGGGCGTAGTTCAGGCGAGGAGGGGGCTGCAACGCAGCTGAAAAGTTAGGAGAACTTTGCGGAAGCAGCTGAAATGGCAACTAATAGTGTTAGGTGTTGATTCGATTGGCTGAAACAAAGAATTACTCGCGGGCGCAGCGAAAGGAAAGCTGAAATTGGCATGGAAACAGGCTACAAAAATTCAACAGCAATGAATCAGAGCTATAGCTCAAGCATATCCTTCAGATAAAATACTTCAAGGGTGCAGATCTGTCAAATAAAGCAAACAAATTTCGCTTTTAAAATTTTACTTAATTTTGGCAACCCCTTCTAGCTCCGTTCCTCTGTTTGTGTGCCTTGCCTCAATTGCTGACTCTACGAGTCAGTCCGCACTCCACCGCAGTTCCTATGTGTGTCTCCTTGATGCCGTGTGTGTGTGTGTAATGAGTGTGAAAAGTTCATTAAAGTTGCACGTGCGAAATTATATGAAATTTTAAGTGCATGACTGTTGGCCAGCGCGCGTGTCAGGAGGAGCCCTAGCTTCCTGCTAGAGCAGCGAACAGCGGCAGCAGCAGCAGCAGCGGCAGCGACAGGATGCGGAAGTGAGAATTATTTTCCCCAGACATTTTGAGCGGCTGTTTACGCTTAATTGCTGTCGCCAGTCGCCCCAGTTGCAATCATTAATTCCTCTGCCCAAATAATTTATTATTTAATTGAAAACTAAACGCTTCCCGCCGTGGCTATTCCCTTTTTCAGAGGCATAACGCATTAGCCCCATTTTAATCTGCCAATCAGCGGATCTGCCCGCAGCCTGTTCCAAGTGTCACGTAAATATTTATTCAAATGGTTTTCCAATTCAATGATTTCTATGTGTTTTTTTGTTGGCGAATTTAAGCCGAAAGTATTTAAGTGGAATTCACACCTCATTCGGGCAGGGTCCCCGGGCAGGGCATTCCCCCGCCATTCACCCATTCAAATGTCAAGCGCACAATTTTGATTGATTTTCGTACACGAATGGTTTCAATTACAGGGACTCCTATCTCTATCGCTATCCACATCCCCCCTCCATCCGCAGGACTTTTACAATAACAAAAGTCATGCTGTGACACCTCTCCATTGCCTCCTCCCGCCACCTGCTATCCCTCATCAACCTGTTGCATTCTGCGCCATCCCACACGAAAAATCAACTGTGATTCCCGCTTCATTGGAGAAAAAGCCAATAAAAATGGCAAGGAAGATCTCTCTGTTGGCCCCTCCGTGTCAGAGCAAAACTGTCGGTGACACTTACAAATTGGATTTTGCGACAGGCACAACAACAGGAGCTGAAGGACACCCAATTATCGGTGGATGGCATAAAAAATCGCTTAAACGCAGAGCCCCCGCCCCCCAGATAAATAATGTGGCATGTAAATAACAACAAATCAATTTTTAAATAGACAAAATGAACCCGCACGTACCCGAAGCTGGATCCAATCCAGGTCCTGTCTGACAGCAATGAACCCTCTTCATGCGTGGTGGGGAGGAGGCCTAGCCTGAGGGATGATAGGCTGTACAGTGGTACCTGGGTAAGGCTTACAAATAGCCCAAGAAATAGTTCAAATAATTATGGAAGGCCTATTGCTATTCCCATTTGCAGTTATAGTAATTATTTTGATCTTCCCGCGCTCTCCAAAGATCAGCTAATGGAAAGGCATAATTTATGTTTGGTTTCCCCTTCCTTTTGCAAGACATTTTCTAGTCCCTTTCAAGCACTGTGCCTGTGGGCCTCTCGGCGCACAAAAAAGGTCTTTGTCTCTGTCTCTGTCAGTGGCAGGCATTTTCACTTAGCCGCTGCCGCCTCCGCTGCCAATGGCTTTGATAGATTCAAGTTCACAGTCGGACGCCAGGTAAAGCATTCGTCTGGCCGCCACCATTGCCCATCCCATTCGCCAACTGGGCCTCATTCTGAGGTTGTTAGCATCTCGTTTGAGGGGTTAGTTGGTTGGGTCTGGTCTGTTCATGCGGTTCATTGACACGGCATCAGTGGGGGTAGAATGGATGCGGATAAGGATAAGGACTGAAGGCAGAGTAGCAGATTTAAGTTTGATTAATTGCGGCAAATTCTATGCTAATTTGTTGGCACTTTTTTGCATGACTGCCTCTGGCCTCCCGCCTGTCTGGCTGTCTGGCTGGCTGTCTGTCCCTACTGATTTTGGATAAGCCTCGTAATGTGAGACTATTAGTGGGCGGCTCGGTAAACTAATTTTCCACAGCCCAGGGCACCGCCCACGTTACACACATTGTGTTCGAGTGTGTGCGTCTGCAGGGGGGTTGACAAACACTAATTAATTGCAATCCATGCATAATGAAGGTCTCTGCTGCTGCTGCTGCTGCTCCTATGGCGCTTGATTGAGGCTGGCTAATTACTTTGGGGTCTGTCAATCATGTTCAAGCATGTCCAACACTTGAAAGTTTATTGGGCAAATTCACCAAAAGACTAAAGGGGAATTTCTATGGGTTTCCGGTGCATGCAGTCAGAGGTTTACACGGCCTGTAGCCGTCACACATTTTTCTCTGATTTCCGGGCCTAGTTCCACTTTCATAGCTTGTCAAATTTTCAACAGGGGAAACTAAATTAGAGCAACGATTCAATGGAAACGACTGCGGTGGCCATTGCGTGTGCTTTTCAGCTGCTGGGAGTTTGCTTTTTCTTCAGCCCGCCCGAGGATCACTGCTCGCCGGCGCCCACCCTCGCCAGCTGGCTCTTCCTGCTGGCCACTCTCTGCTTCCTCTGGGACATTTGCATCTTTCCGGCGCGCTACATGCACATGTCCAGCAACTGGCAGCTGCTCATCGAGACGCTCATGGCGATTTTCTTCGCTGAGCTGGGCGCCATCGTCATCTGGTGTCCCGTGGAGCGTGTCCTCTACGGCATCACTGAAGAGCTCCTCAACGTGGTGGGGATCAATGGGTGCGAGCCCTCGCGCATGCAGTACTGGCTGTTGGGCCTTGTCTCCACGGCAGTGAGTGGGGCGCTGCTCTGGTTCATCCTCACGGCCAGCGATGGCATGTACTACCTGAAGAGGTTCACCCGCAATTCCAGGCGAAACGTGCGGCAGGCCTGGTCAATGATGAGCTGCTACCTCCGCATGAGCAAGGCGGCCAGGTGTCGGGCCATCAAAGTCTGCCAATTGGCCACTCGGAAACGCTCTGCAAGAAGATCCTGCGACCCAGCGGCAGAGGAGGAGGACGAGGACGACAACGACTGCGACGAGGACGAGGACGAGGAGGAGGACTATGAATGTAACTGAGTTTCGTTTGGAATTTACGTTTCCGTTCTTTGCCAGTCGTGACTGGGTTAGCATTCGAAATTCTCATCTTTTTTCGTCGTCCCTTTTACACGACTCTGACAATAAATTTTGGCCCGAGAAGATGCATTCCCGCCTCCTGTTTTTGTTGCCAAAAGTGTGTCACAAGAGCTCGATATCGTAGAGGAGACTGGAAGTGCCAGGGAAGGGATTAGCCCAGCTGCATGAAGGAGACACTCCGAAGGCAGTGAAGGGAATTACTTACTCGAACAGAGAGCAGAAGCAGAGGAGTCTACTGAAAAGGGGCGGCAGAATATTGCCAGAATATTCCCGAAGGAAATATCGAAAGTTAAACCATGTTAAAGCATGTTTAAACTTAAATTATCGTCATCAAGAGAAAGAGAAAAAAGAGCACGATGTTTAGCCATAATAAATAGAGGTACTTCCATTATGCATAGCCAGAAAAAAAAGGCACAGACTTATCTCCCGATTATTCAACGAAAAAATCATTTCTCATATGCATTTCCTCTTCCTTCCACACCCCCACCCACTGTCCGTCCTGCCATAACAAACACTTTAACACAGATGGAAAACTGGGGAAATGAATAAGAATGGGCGTGTCAGACGAGTTGCAGACAATCAGGGAACACATTCGGAGATTGCCATGCATTTCAAGGGAGCAATCGCCGCCATATGCTAACTTTGATTACTTCTTCTGGCTTTTATCGCCGCTCTCGCCATCCCCACCCAGCCCATACATCCTCCCATTCAGCATATTTCCTCCTGCAAAAGCCCCCCGTTGTCAGTGGGTGGGAGGCAGTAACAGGAAAAGGCAGACAAAAATCGGGCAAAACTAAATTTGGGGCTGATGGAGACTGTACACCCTTAAAGGGGGATTAAAATAAATGCCAAAATAAAGGTTTACAAATGCATAAAATAAAGGGTAATATATAGAATGTATGGGCTCTTTTTTCTATACATTACAAGCATCTACATGAAACATATATACCCCACGAAAGGGCATGAAAAAGTAACACGCAAAAAATTGTATTTCATTTGGGCCTGTGCCTGTATGTTTTTTTTCGGGGCGAGAGAATGAAGGAAGACGGAACCGGATATGCGACATTTTATCAAGTCGAGCATAAATCAACAGCTTATAGGGGATTCTGGGGGAGAGTGGCAACGAAATAAAGAAAGAGACTGGGAGAGTAAGTGTATCTCTGTCTGTCTCTGTCCGTCTGTCCCACTGCCTTACTTTAACTCGAGTTGGCAGCTCTCCATATTGTTTCTGTGTTTCCTTTCACTTTTTTGCGTTACTTTGAAATTTGCAATAATTTATTTTGCATAAATTTGCCAGCACTTAAGCGGCAAGATCTATGGTGCAGCCATTGCCAATGCTATGAGGAAAAATCGAGCTTACCTGCCACACAATCTAGCAGAATCCCCGGCAAGCAATATGTTTCGTGTCTGTGTGTGTGTGTGTGTGTTGTGGCGGCTGGGTGCGGATGTGCGGGTCACACTGAATTATGCCATCTAATTTGTCTGGAGGCAGGTGTGCCTCATTAATCTTTCGCCCGCTTATGAGCGCTGCTGTCCCGGCACCTCTCTCCAATCGGCTCGCGCTGCTTCTTTGGATTTCGCTCCAGCACCCCCATGGGGTTTGTGCACTGCAGATATAAGCTTTTTCCGCAGCCTCACGTAGTGGCGCGGATTTGCTTTTCGCACGAAGGTTTTTACACGATACTCTAACGCTAAACGGGTAGCACTAACAACTGCGCTTGTTGGGTTGCATTTAACAATAATATTTTGAGAAGAAAAACTATTTTTAAGCACTTTGTTTACACGCGCAGACACGCCGCCAGCAAAGAACAGCAACAACAAGTATTGAGCTAAGCAGGGATTAAACGAAAACAAACGGTAACGGTGCTTTTGCGCTCTCTGCTTTGCTTGGCTCGTGCGCTGACGTGATCTTAGCTGGTTGTCCCGCTCGCACTTCAAGTCTTTTGCTTTGATTTTGCAGAGAGAGCCAGAGAGAGACTCTTGAGTGTAAATCAAGGCACATTTATAGAAGGTGCGACCCTCTCGCATGCTTTTAGTGGTTCTCACAAATGCCTCACCTTTTCCAAATATACATTTTGGATTTGCAATGAGATCTGCTTAGGAGACAGACACGTGATTATAGGGAATATTATGACAGTGTTTATCCATGCTAAATATGTAAAATGGTATCATGGCAGGATACTAATTATGTTTAATAAAAGTTCTTTCCTTCAAGAGTATTATAAATTCATAAGTTTACTCACCTGCCTAGAAAATATGCTCAACATATGGTAACGTAATATTATCTTGCTTTTGTCGTTGAAATTATTTTTGGATGTTAAATAAATCTACAAAATAAAAAATTAAATCAAAATTATATAAATCATACAAATAAATATTATAAATGTATGAAAATAAATGAATTAAAATATTTTCTGATTATAAATTAGAGTAAATAAAAAAGATATCACATAATAGTTTGAGAATTCCTACAAATCATGCCTGAAGGGCATCCAATTGTCGCCTGAGCAAAGCGAGCATCCCATGCCTTCATGGGATAGTAGTTGCGCACCTGACTCCTCGTATCTTAATGCCTAATGGATTTGCGCTTTGATGTGCCAACTGTGAATACGTGTATCGCAATCCCAATAGTAGCACATCTCCATCCGGGTGGGGGTGCGGGTGCGCCGTATATGGGTGTGCTTGGGCCTGGTTGTAAGTGGTTAAGTGTCTATATTAGAAGCCATCACTTGCAGTTTCCCATTGGCCCCATTTCTACACTTTTTTTTGGAGCCCATTTTCCTGCAAAGGTGGCGACCATAAATTCTCCTCTAAATGGCCATATGAGGGCCGTGGCGGCGGCGGCGGCTGCCTTTGAGATGATCCTCCGTTTATGGCCCGGCCAAATAAAATGTGCGTGTGTGTGTGTGGGGTGTGTGGAAGTGGTAAATGGGCGTGGCCCGTGTTTGCCTTTAAAATTAAAATCCTGTCCATGGTTCCGCAAAGTGTGTGGCGTGTCTGCGTGTAGGCCTGGAATTGAATTTCCTTCTTTTTCCGACTTGATTAGCATAAAATGTGGTACGTGTCGTGGTTTAAATGGAAAATGCCCTCAAATGAGAATATATAAGAGTAAATACATATAGCTGATGGTGATTATGATGCTGCTGATGATGGGGCGTGTCCTCCCGTAATAATCTCGAGGGGACATTGAGTGCTTTTTCAAAGAATTTATATTTTTATTTTCATTTTTCATTAAAATTGGAAATTTTTTCACACACCACATTGTTCATTAGTTTTGTTTTTTGTTCTTTTAACTTGTTATGGAAATCTCAATTTGGTTTGGTTTTTTTTCGTATTTTTTCAACATTTAAAAATTCGCTTGGTTTGTAAACAATTTTTGTGTTCGTCCCGTTCTCCACATGCATGTAGATTACTTATACAAATTGTCTAGCAATGTTCTGTGTTGTCACTGCACTCAATATTTAGTTAATTAAATTGTGTTTGAGTTTAATTAAATTTTTATCTATATACACACAGTTTTTTTATATTTATTTAGTTTGGAAATAGTTTTGTTTTCTTCCTCCTTTCATATGATGTTTTTGCTATATTCTTTTGGGGGTTCCTGTTGCCTGCCTGTGGTGGGTGATTTCTCTCAAAAGGTTTCTGTATTTTTTTTCGCTTTTCCTGTTTTTGTTTTTTAATGGATCAATTCAGAACTAAACTTAGTTATTTGCTAAGCAAATTAAATTTCAATATAATTAGTTTAGTGTCACACTGGTCTCGTTTAAACTAACATTAATTCTATTGAAACGATATTTATTTGATGAGCATTTTGCAGCAATTTCTTCTCGCTGCAGTTTCAGATTTCCTTCCAATTTTTCTTACATATTTTTTAGATTTAAATTTCTTCTTTAACTATAAATTTTTTATGTTTTTTTTTTTTTTAGATATTTGCTAGTTTTTGGTTTTATTTCTTTGACGAAATAATTAGAGATTCATTTAAACGTGAACATTAAAACCTTTTTGCATACCTAAACCAACATTTTAGAATGTAAATTGAGACAAGAACTGAGCGGGGGTAGCCTTTGGATCTGTGGATATGACATCTAGATATAGCGAAAAAAAAAAAACTTACTCTTGACTCACAAAAACGAATCAAATGTGGATTATAAAAAGCTATTCAGAAGTAATTCAGAAACGCACATGGACACAATCGAATCTCTTTCGTTCGCTTCTTCTCTGTTAGATTATGTTATCCTATTTGTTAAACTAAATTCTTAGATAGTTCAATTTCACATTCTCTTATATGCAATACGTTTATTCATTTCATACGCGTATTTTGTGGCAACTTATTCAACATTCATTTACATCAGAGTTCCGGATCAAAGTTCGTTTGGTTTTTTTTCTTCTAGAAGCACATGAAAAAAACTATAAATATTGGACCAAAAATTACCATTGAACCTTATTTAAAGTCAAATATGTGTTCTACATCCTGTCGCTACTGTCGCCCATCCATCTTGCTAGTCCTTGGCTGTCAAATATTTACAGTGGGGCTCCTGTTCGCCCCTATTCTCGCTGTTATCTCTGTGTGCTGGAGCTTCCATGAATAAATCAATTAACATTTAATGGGTCGAAGAAGGAAAACTTAGCATACTCGCATACTATGCGCTGGATATCAGCGACCCCAAAAATATTATTTACAAGGTCAACCACACAATCCACCAAGTCGTTTAAAGGGTGGGTGGTGTTTGGTTTGCTTTGGTGTGCCGTGCTGTGCTGTGGCAAGGACATTCATGTCTGTCGACATAGTTTTTACTTAACTTGGGTGGGTGTCTGCGGTGCGCTGCGGTGCGGGGAAGTTCATTGAAACGATGGCAGTCAATGTGTCAGATAAACATTCCCAGAGACACTTTTGTGTGCCCTGCTCCCCACTCACCCACTGTGGCGCAGTGCTTTGTGGGCGATCCAATAAATGGAGCATGCGAGTCAAGTGTGGAAATTTATGGTTTCGTCCAAAAGATTTACCCAATAAACACCTTGATGTGTCAGCCACAGATGGAGGGAGTAACGGAACATTCCGCTTTGTGGCTTCAGAAGTGGGTAACACTGTTCCTGCTTGGCTGCACACAAGTGGTCACATTTATATGGACGATATGTTGGCTTTGTATGCGGCACGGTATGACGATGCCCAGCGTCTGTCTCTTCTCTCTTGTCTGTTTGTCTTGGCATGGCAAAATGGCCGGACCACGGACCCGTACGACCCTGCTCGGACGTGCTCTACTGCTGCACGGCACACACATCTATCTGTCTGCCTTGCCAGTGTACGTGTGCAAGTCGGAGCATGCATGTATATCCCTGTCAATGACAGTTGTCAACATGACAGTTATAAGGACACTGATACAAATGTAACGGATGTTTGTCTTGGACGTAGACCCAACGGGTGCGATATACCCGGAGTTCTAAGAGCAAAGATTGATTAAAATTCTTGATAAATGAGACGGGGTGTGGGGTGTTAATGGGGGACCTGCTCGTACGCTTACACAAAACAACGGCTAAACTACAACTCTGAAAGCTGTGTGGTAGGGTGAGGCAGTGTTATTCCGTGGAATTAAACGTTAAGTACTTCGTCAGCTTAAAGAACATGAAGAAGCTCTCACTTATGTTGTGTTCTGGCACAGCTGCACACTCATTCCACTAACATCTCTGTTAACGTTTTACAGCACTGTGCCTGACAGTTCTTGTACATAAAACCTATAGTTTGAGCAGCATTTTTAGTCACTTATAAGCCAAATGATTTGCACATAAATTCAGCTAAAGCTGCACCACAGAAGCTCAAGATATTCTTCAGTTAGAGAACAGTTTTTGACCTCACTGTGTCCTCGTTTAGCAGCACTGGCACTACACATTCTCGCACTTATTTGCATACATTTTACAACACTCACTATTCTTTTTTTTCTGCAGCTTTTTGGGCATATTTTGAGCAGCTTTGAGCATTAGTTTTACTGAGCGAAATCCCATCGAATCGTTGGCCATCAATGTGTGGGTCCCATGTAGATCCCGCCCATGCTATCGCCGCTGTCACCACCCACGCCGCCGCTGTCCTCTCCGTCGTCCTCCAGGCCATCGATGATGCCCACCGAATCGCTGTTCCGTTTGTCGCACAGGCCATTGTTGGCCGCCGCCTCGTACGTGTCGCTGTCTTCCACCAGGCAACAGTCGCCGCAGTCGTCGGTGGAGGAGTTCACATCGTCGCTGAGATCATCCAGCAGCGTGACCTTGGGCGCTCGCAGATCCTCGAGGCAGCCACCAGGCTCCGTGGCCACGGATATCTTGATGTTGCAGTTGGTCGAGGCGTGGCAGCCGGACATGGGCAGCGGCTGGTGGGGATGTGGAATCGGCTGTTGAATGGTCATCGACTGGGGCGCTCCTGGCGGCGCATGGGAGGCCCTGTAGCTGAGATTCGGTGTGCGCTGGCCCATGCTGGCCATTCCGGGCGGCATCTGGCTGTGGGTCATGCTCAGCGTGGGCGGGACACTCAGCACGGTGGCACCCGTCTTCTGGGCATGCTGGTGGGCGTGCCCGGTGTACATCAGCTGGTGGGTGTCCGAGACCAGATTGTGGGCAGTCAGCTGCAGGGGATGCTGATCCTTGCGCTCTGCACAGAGAGATAAAGAGGGGAGGAATTTCTGTGTCAGTTGGCTACCATAAAAAAAAACATCTCAAGGATGCACGGACCACGGACCGATGCGGCTGCGGACACGGAAACGGAAGTGCATTCGAGGGCATGTCAGCGATTGGTTTATCGCGCCCTCTCCTCGCACACACACAATGTGCAGGCAGCTGTGAAGGTCTCAAGTGGTTGCACTTGCCCTCTCCTGCCTCCCGGGGCTAATGCTGGAACCGGAGTTCCTGTGGGGATACCCTGGACGAGGGTTTGACAAGTCAAAGCAGGAGTTTCGCTTTCCTTTCTCTCTTTTGAATGCATATTTTATCAGGGTATTCTTCGATTCCCCTCCATTCTCGTAGCAGAGAAACTTTCCCAGCGATTCGCAACACCACACTTGACCCGGCCGGGCCATTGTGTCTGGGACGCTTGATACAATGGCTCTCAAACTATGTGTGCGGTTTCAAGTGGGTGCAACTGCGTGAGCTTCACCTTTTACACTTGCCACTCCCCAGACCTATCTGTCCACAAAAGTTTCAGCCAAAAAGGGGAAAGGAGAGGGCTGCGCCATCATCATCAACTCACCGAGGGGCCCCAGAAGTTTCGGCTGGAGCGGCAGCATAAAGTCGTGGCCAGTCGTCGCCGCCCTGGGCTGCAGGCTCTGCACCGCCGGCACGCTCAGATAGTCCGCTGCAAAAGTGGAAAAAGGCAAAAAGTCCAGCCAAGGAAATGCGTTAGTGCCGGCCGAAAACAATGTAGCCACGGCCCAAGTCAAGGCAAAAGTTTCCACCGCACCCCCAACCCCCCAAAATAACGGAAAGAAAAGACACCAAAGAAGAAACAAATAAAAAGTGGATCAGGGCGGGAAGGGGGAAAAACCCAAGTGAAGCAAATGCGGAGGCGTCTAAAAAACTTTAAAAAGGCACGCAGCTAAGATTTTTGTCTTCTTTTTTTTTCACAGTATTTTAATATAAAGTTGGTGGCAGGACACCAAACATAAAGCAGAAGAAAGAAAAAAAATAGAAAAAGTGCAGAAGTGAAAAGTTGCGAAATCATTTTTAATATCTTTTGATATATAAATATACATATATATATTTTATGATTTCCATCAAAAGTCCAGCAGAAAAGTTTCAACTTGTGATAATTGTGATAATAACTGTGGAGGGAGGGGCTATAGGAGCAATGGGAAGCAGTAGAATCTATTTATAAAAACCTCAAGGCATAGTTTTGTAGGAAAATTTAAAAGGAAAAAATAAAAAATAACTTTGGTTAACCTTAAGAAGTTTCAAGAAGAAATTTAAATACAAATTAAAGAGCTTTTAGCGTTGTTAAAACAGTATATTAAGTTAGAAATAGATGCATATGATAGAAACAGATAAATAGACTTTGAATCTACCAAAATTATGGAATATTCTTCCCAGACCTCCTCTAATTATGTTACACCAAGAGCTTAAGAAGTAAACGAACCACAGAGCTCAATTTGTATTCAAAATATATGCCACAAAAGTTGCAGCATTAATAATTCACAGCTGTCTTAAAGTTCGGTGAGTTCTCGGCCATAGAATTTATTATGCAATTTATTTTAGAGCTTAGTCGTGCATATATATTTTTGCAATACAAACAAAAACGTTCTCTAACTTTATTTGCCATAAAATATCACAAAATTGCTTCAGCTTGTCTGCAAAATGCAAAATTTCTTCACTCAAGCAACAATCCATCAGCAAATGCGGAGGGGGGGGGGCTGAAACTTCTGCAGCTATAAGTTGCTTGACATTTGTCAGTCTTTGAAGTGGTTTTCCCCTTCCAACTAACGATAAGGCTGGCCGGGAAATGATTTACTTTTGCAGTTGATGTTTGAGCGAGTGCAACAATTTTAAATATTAAAATTAATTTGCGCGAGCCCCTGCAGGGAACGAGTCCTGCTGCCAGGAGTATTCCAACGAGCGGCCGAGGGAGGCAGATCGGTGGGTGGTGCAAAAAATAAATAGTAATGGCGGAAAGTGAAGCTCAACGGGAGGGAGGAATGAGGGTTCGGTTTTGCCTTGCGGATTCTTAACAGCCTTCTGCACCACCCACTGCCAGCTTTAATTGAAATTCCTGACCGTTGCTGCCTCCGGCAAGGGTGTGTGCACTTTTGGCCCCACTGTGGCCATAAATTTGTGTTCACGCCTCCTGCCTTGTGCCGCCTGCTGCCTTGTTCCTTACTGTGCCTGTGCCTTTGTGTGTGTATGTCTAATGACCACTAGAAGCCCCTGAAAATAGCTCTGCAGCAGCAGGGCTGCTGTGTCTGCGTCTAGGTCGGCTGCCTGCTAATGATTTAGTTGCTATTTTTGTGCCTGCCTGCATTTGCATGCCCGAACACCTGCACATAATGCAAAGCAGCTCAGACGACTTTGACTCAAAAGAAGTGGGGGGGAAAAAGCCAAAGGGAGGCCAAAGCCGGAACCCCTGCCAAATGTCAGCGGCACCTGCACTTCCGGCTAACAGCGAAACGTCATTTTGCCACTCGCCCCGCCCGACATTGTGGCGCCACGAGACGTGCCAAAGTGCACACCGGAAATGGGGCAAGTTGTGTCTTTTAAGCGGCTTATAAAAGTTTTCTCTCCACGCTGCATTTTGCACGTAGCAGCGGAACAAAGAAAACACTTTATAATTACATTTTTTCGGGAAATTTGTTAGGAATTTGTCAAGCCAAGGAATGCAGCTTAAGAGCTAAAATAGAGCAGGGAAAACTTTCGAATGGAGCAAAACTATGCTTATAAGTGGCATGAAAATTCCCAAAAAAAAAGCCAGTTTTGGAAGAGTTTTAATTATAAAGGAGGCCTGGAAGGAGCTACATTTTCGGGGCACAATCTTTGCTTAAAATATCGCCATTGCTTTTCCGATTAGTCCCTGCGTAATCCCTCAGTACATTTTTCTCGCCCCCCGGCCATGTCAAACATTTAAACAATTTTCAGCCAAGCAACTTTCGACTTTCGACTGGATTTTCTTTTACTTTTCTTGCACTTTTTATGAGCTTGCAAGTGGCTCAAGAAA
The DNA here is from genome assembly GCA_018150905.1 of Drosophila ambigua. Classification (NCBI taxonomy): domain Eukaryota; kingdom Metazoa; phylum Arthropoda; class Insecta; order Diptera; family Drosophilidae; genus Drosophila; species Drosophila ambigua. The sequence goes on from JAECWS010000100.1 coordinate 15,769,418, forward strand.
TTAATCGCCTGCAGAGCCGCAAAACTGCCTTCCGCTTGGCCGTTTCCTCCCCTTTTTCGGCCGCCTGAAGTTTTCCTGCAAGAAGTGAGTCGAGTCGAGGCACGGACTTGCACCCTTGAGCCTTTGTGGGCTCCTTAATTAAAATGCACTTCATGCTGCACAAAAAATTTCCACACACACATTATATAAGTGGGTAGGGTAGGTATTATTATTTTTTTATTTCGACAGGTTTTTTTCACGCAACGCACGAGTGGGGCTGGGTTAGATGATTTTCCAGTGCTTTTCCGCTGGACGGGCAAATGGAAAAACTTTTTCAATTTGTTTGACGATAAATGGAACTTTATTTGCATGCATGTGTGTGTGTGTGTGTTGGGCGAATGCTTTTGGGTGTGACTGTGCGTCCATTTTGAAATATGACATAAAAAGGATTTGCGGGAGAGCATAATAAAATTGCAATTAAAGTTAAATGCCCGAAAATAAAAAGGAGTTGCCCCTCGCAAAAGCTTTTAATATGCAAATAAACGTAAAAAGTTTTGCCTCATTTTTTGTTTGTGTAAGGTGGGCGGGGGTTCCTCCTCTTTTATTGACTGAGTGGAGTGACAAAGTTATGGCACTCGAGTGGAATTTATAGCATGCGATAAATTTGAACAAGCCAAAAAGAAGGGGCATGCCCCCCCCCACGACTAATTGTAGCAAGCACATAAAAAGTTCTTATGCAGACATTAAAAAGATATTTTCTTATTTTTCGCCTACAGTGCCTACACGTGCGGCATGCAACAAAGATAGGGGGAGAGAGAGAGACAGATACAGATACAGAGAGAAAGTGAGACATGTGGAGAAAGAGAGGGAAGAGACAGGACTACACTTACAACTGATGAACGAGGGACCGGCTGAGGCGGCAGCAGCAGCCGCGGCGGCGGCAACTGTGGCCACAGCTGCTGCCGAGGCGCCGGTAGGTGACGTCATCGTCGATGCATAGCCAGGGTAATGGGCATGGCCATGGGCATGAGCATGGGCATGGCTGTGGGCGTTGTGGGGCTGCTGATGAGCCAGAGGCACTTGATAGGTCGTTGTCATCGCTGTCGCTGTCGGCGCTGTCATCGCTGTCGTCGTCGTCGTCGCTGGTTGCGGCGGTGGCGGCAACGTTTGCCTATGCGGATGTGGATGCGAATGCGGATGCGTATGCGGATGGTTCAGGCCAATGACACTGACGCCATTCACGTTCACAGTGCCTGCCAGGTTGTGGTGGTGGTGGTGGTGGCGGTGTTGATGGTGGTGGTGGGTGGGTCAGCACGCACAAAGGACATAGATATACATAGACATACATATATACGAGTACATACAACATGTAGACACACACACAATTAAATATAAATATAAATATACATTTATGTAGTTTATAATACGATTTTACACGAATAATAATAATCCAACATCAAAGAACAAATCAAGGAATTAAAATAGCAAAAGGGCAGCAGCAGCCTCATCAAAGTCGAATGGAAACGTACGAGGGGATGAAGTTTCAATTTGTGATATTAGATAATTACCCAGAGATATAAACAACACAAAAACAGCTCAAAGAACACAAAGAAAGGATTAAAGATGGCTTAGGCTTTTGTGTTAAATTAAAAGAATTACTAAATGAACAATTGGCAGGAGAATAAAGTGAATAAAAAATCATTTGAGATACTTTTATTAAGTTGCAACATTACTGAAGTTTTTTTAACATTTAATAAGGATCTATAGAGAATAAATTTCTGGATTTTTAGTCCCCATGGATAGCATAATCTTTACTTTACTAGAAATCTAAAAAATTCTCAGCAATTTTCTCTTTCTATCACGTTTCTTAGAGTTATTATTCACCCTTTGCTTTTCCACCTTAAATCTTATTCAATTTTATAATCTTCTATGCATATTCTAGTAGTCCCTAAACCCCCTACTTCCAGCACATTTTTCTTTGAATAAAGCATAAAATTTCCCTGGCAAACATTAAAATATATATATTTTCTGTTCCGAATAAACACCATAAATAACCGAGACTAGATCTCGGGCCACAAATCCAATCATTAATGGACTCAGCATCTAGCTCTGCTTGGGACTGGAGTTGTCTCCCAACATGAGAGCATTAAACAAACGCAAAGGGATTATAAATCCTAGCAGGACATTTATAACAGATTTACAACCTTTCAGTAAATTTCGCAATTTCTTAAGAACAAATTTCCACTGCAATTGCAGTGAGCTGCAGGGCGCTGCAGGGGGGGAAATCTGGTGTCTTGGATGAGCGCATGATTTATCAACTAAAGTACTGCTGCCCGGAGGCGCCACCACATCACATGTGCTGCGTGCCTGACTGCCTGCCTGCCTGCCTCTGTCCTTGTCCCTCACTCTGGGCCTGGACCTGGACCTGGCTCTGCTTCCGTCCGGAATGCTTTTGAATAATCAGTAAAATGGAAATTCACCGCATGGAAGGACCCCAGGGGCGTCAGAAACAGGACTCTCCAGAGATCGGGTAGCTGGCGGTAGTAAATGCTAAATAACAGCTGACTCCTCGCCCACTGAAGGGTGCATAAATAATAAAATAATTAAACAAGAAATTGAATGAAATTAGTTTGGCCCCCAGGAGCAAGAGAGCAGTAATGGCGGAGAGTGGGGTGGGGGGGAGTGCAGTACAGCAGAGCATATGTTTCTGTGTGTGTGTGTTAACTGTTTGCTGTGGGTGTCTGTGTGCGTTGTCGCTGAGGCTGCTGCTCTAAACATCTGCAGGCCAAAAAAGCAAAGAAAAAAAGGGACACAAAATTATGAAACAACCAAAAGAGAGGGAGGGGTAGATAGAAGAGCACACAGAATATATATAGTCGTGTCTTCCGACCATGGGGTACCCATTAATTATATATTTTTAGGTGTAAATAATTATCCAATCATAACAAAAGTTGAAAATTAGGTAGATAATGTCCTGATAAATAGCTGCACAAAATTACAGCGTTATATCTGTGGCCTTGTGGATGCCATAGAATTTTCACATGGTAAAAAATCCATAAAAAATTCCACCGGACAGACATAGCGTTGCCTGCAGCAAGGGGCAGCATTTTGTTGCAACATTCGTTTTGGGTACTCACCGATTTTAGCACCGCCGAATGCATCCTTGAACATGGGCGCTGCTGCCGCTGGGTGGCCCGCAGCATGGTGGCCCAAGCCTCCGCCCCCACCGCCAGGCGGACCACCGCCACCCATCATTCCGGGCACAGTGGGCGGCGTTTGCTTAATGGCGTTCGTCCGTCCGCGATGCGGGGCTGTTGGCTCCCGTTTGCGACGCGGCTGCTCCACGGGCAGGACACGACGCCGCTTCTTGGGCAGCTTGGAGCGGGCCTGGGCACAAACAGGGGCGGGGGGAGTAAACAGCAATTCAAAGGGAGAAAGGCAGAGAGATCCTGTGTCCTGCACACTCACCTGTGTGTGGGAATAGAACATGGAGAAGTTGCTAACGATAACAGGTACGGGCAGGGCGATGGTCAGGACACCAGCGAGGGCGCACAGGGCGCCCACGAACATGCCCGGATAGGTTTTGGGCGCCACATCGCCATAGCCGACGGTGGTCATGGTCACAATCGCCCACCACAGGCCCAATGGGATGCTCTTGAACTGGTTGTCCGGGTTGTCCTGTCGGCGAGAGGGCGAACAAAAGCCATCAGCAGATAGGAATACTCTCAAAGGAGTCACCAGGCAGCTGGCACTCACCTGCAGCTTCTCGGCGTAGTACGCGAGACTGGCGAAGAACACGATGCCCAGGACGAGGAAGAAGACGAGCAGCGTTAGCTCCTTGGCGGAGGCCTTGAACGTGTGGATGAGAATGCGCAGGCCGGGCGAGTGGCGCGTCAGCTTGAACAAGCGCATTATCCGCACGATGGAGAAGGCCTCCAGCAGGCCCGTGTACTCGCCCATGCGCTGCATCACATCCGTGTAGAAGCTCAACGTGGCCGTAAAGTCAATGATGTTCACCGGCGATTTGATGAACTGCCACAGATTGGGCGACACCTGGGGGAGCAAGAGCGGGGGAGTTGCAGTGGCAATACCGAGTATTGGGCAGCCCTCGAAACACTTACAATCAGTCGAATGAGCACCTCAATGAAGAACCACACGTTGCACACCAATTCCACGTAGAAGAAGGCCTCGTGCGGCTGGCCGTAGGTCTCGACCCAACCGTGCTGGCTGCGGCCATTGTTGCCCAGCAGCTGATCCCCGATAAACTCGTTTATGGCACTGCCATTGAGGTCTCGTTTCAGGCGCTGCCGCTGGCTGCCCTTCATGCTGGCTATGGGCGTGGCCTGGGCGGCCGTGTAGTTGCCGCTGCTGTAGCTCGTGTAGTTCGTCACACGAAAGGTGGGCCCAATGCTGCCGCTGGGCGGCGTTATGCTATGCTGATGATACTGATGCGTCGTCTGTGGCGGCGGTTCGCCCAGCGGGTCATGGCCATGCGGATGGGTGCCACCACCACCGCCGCTGTGTCCGTTGTGCGTGACGGGCAGATCCACACGGAAGCCGGGATGGGTCTTCAGACAGAATGATATCACAGAAACAAATATAAAGAAAACCGACATGCCAGCAACGATCTAAAGGGGAGAAAACGGAGCGGATCACAAGGATTAGTAAGCCTCAGCAACTCAGCTTTGTGGGGGGGGGGTGGTCCTACCTTCGCCCCTGTGGAACTGGAGGGCTCATCGAACATGGCCCAGATCTTGGGTTTCAGCCGCTGCCAGCAGTTAAGCTCGCCGTTGCTCAACGCCTCCTCAAAGCCAAATAGACGGGCTATCTGCTCCTCCGTGGGCTTCTCATTTTCAATATCTAGCTTATCTAATATGGCTAAGGTGTTCTATAGAGGGGTGGGATGTTAGGTATATTATTTATATATTTATATACTTTATTCCTGGTGCATCTGTGTACTCACTTGCGTATCGCGATGTATGCTGTAGGTGGACCAGCAGCAGGGCTCTACCTGATTCGAGTCGAGGCCCCAAAACTCCAGCTCCTCCTCGAACAAAGGGCCGCACACATCGGTCGGATAGTGCAGCTTTCCAGTTCTATTACGCAGAGATAATAGCAGATAAGACGAGTTAATTAAAGCATAATTAAGTTTAGGTTTTGTCTGGCTTTATGGCAAAATCTGATGGAATCTTCGGCCAATTTCCTGGCTTGTTCGGTCTGCTGTTTGCATCTGCCTGTATCCCATTAGGTCAAAGCAATTAATGCATCTGCCCCTGCAGTGTCCGAAAACAAATTCCTGGACTTTAACCTGCCATTCCGTTGAAGCCACATCAGTCCGTTGAATAGTCCCTTTCTCCGTATTATTATGACCGAAATGGCACGTCTGGCATTGTGGCTACAAATTGCGGAGCAGTGTGGAACCATTCGTATCCATTGCATATGCATGGCAGGTAAATGTGTGGACACTCGACATTCAGCTGCAGGAGGACTCCACTCCCCCCATTGTTCCCTTTCTACCCGGCAGCCCCGTGGCATATTCATAATGCTGCTGCTGCTGCTGCCTTGGCCGTTGTTCCACAGCTCACGGCCCTTGTCTCCGGCTGCCCCTCCTCCTCATCCTGCTGCATGTGCAACAATTTGTGCACCCTTTCAAATGGGCACAATCCCTTCCACTGCATCAGATCCCTGGCAGGAAAACAAAGGGCATCCAGCGCTTCGGTGACGTGGCCCTTTCTGGTCTTCTTCTGGTCTCTGTGTGCAAATTGCAGTAAATGGCTGCCGCAAAAAGGGCGAGGATGTGTGCGGATGGACCTCGCTCCTTGTCTGCAGTTGTTGGCCAACTTGTAATGCCATATCAGCTGCCGGACAGCCCTGAGAGCTGGCACGGGGGGCGTGGCAAGTGCTTGTCTTGTTTTATTTTTGGATGATATCTCTACTCCCTGCCACACACACACACACACACATGTGCATATCCTGGATGTCCTTTCTTTTACATTCGCTTTTTTGTGTGCAACTTTTTCGCTTTCGTGTTGGTTGGCAGCGCTTTTGTGCGCTTGTTAAAAATCATTTCGTTACACGGGAACAAAAATATTACACAGACAAAAAAACCCAAGAAAAACTCGCGCACTATCTGCACGCCCCCCACCACCCCCCCAACACCCCCAGCTATCCAGTGGAGGAGTGGTGACTGCCTGCGGACTTGCAAATTGCGGATTTCATGATGGGAACCGAACCTGATCCTCCTGTTCGAGGTTCTGCCGCTGCCCCCAGCGACTTTGACATTTTGACATGGCCGCTGGAAAATTTGCACGGTCATTTTAATGGCAGGAATATGTATCTATTAAATACCCTGCAAAGGGTGGCAGGGGACTCTTGAAAGAGCAGGGAAGGAAAGTGGCTTGGCATGAGTTTGTTTGAAGTGAAAATGGAATCATTTTACACTCCACAAAATTGTTCAAAGAACTTCAAATATGTCCAGCATTCCTCCATATTTCTATTCCGTGCAGAGCATCCCTTAGTCGCAGCTTTTATCCTTACCTTTATCTGCCAGCATGCTCTACTTTTTAATCTCTCGAAGTGCGCTGCAGTCATTGTCAGGGGCTTTTCGCCATAATTCTCTGCCGCGGATCGGTAATTGGTTTCCGCCATAAAAACCACTCAACAATTCCCGCTGCCGCTGCCAAAAAAAAGCTGCCACCCACCTTTACAATATTTTCGCTGTCCCCCAAAAACTAACAATTTTGGTCAGGTTTTCCCTGCTGGCCTTTGTCCCTTCATTTCATCAAGTGTCCCTGCCAAATATAACCCATACGCAGCAACCAATATAATCAATATTTATAGCTGACCTGCCGAGTGGCCCACATGCAGCACCAGCCACCGATCAGCCGCATATAAGGCGGCTCGGCGCTTAACTGTGCATAAATAATGACCCATCGATTGGGTCTCCACGCGACCCTTGCGACTTTTGCTTTAATTTCGTGGGAAAACAATGGACAATGTCGCCCAAAGGAACAGCCGCAGGTCAGTGCTGCAGAGCCAAGCTGCGAAAAGTCATTATTTGCAGTGTAAATTGTGCCGATTACGGGAGCTTACAATAAGAAAAGCAACAACTTTTAATGCACTGAAAGCAGCCAGAGCTCTGGGAAGAGTTTACATTTTACATTACTTTTGCATCTGCTTTTTCACCCACAGAATGTCCCTCTTTATGTGACCCTAACTGAACCTCTCCCTCAATTAATATTCCTAAAATATATTTTACTTAAAATTCCCTCAAATTTCCCTCATTTCCCCTATTCATCATCACCAGCAGCCAATCGATAAATAATCGATAAACAAACGCAAATCATCGCACGTTTCTGCCACCTAATTTGTGCTGCACCGTCAATTCCATTCCACTCAGCTTTTATCACTATGAATGTGAAATCCTCCTCGCGCCAGAGAAATTGTGTGTGGCTTTTGGTGCGTGCATAATTTGATTATGTAAACCCCCCAGCCCCCTCCCCAGGAGGGGGGTCCTTGCCCCCTCGAGGACTCAGTTTCATATCCAATCAACCCTGGATGCTGCACCGTTTTTTTTTCTCTCCTGCTTGCCCTCTTTTGACACCATTTTCCGTGGGGTTGGCTTGGGGCTTTGCCGGGGGTGGGGTGCCTGGTTAATTGAGTTGGAAAACTGTTTGGCCAAAGACCCGTGAGCCATAGGGGGGTGGGTGGTTGGGTGTAGCTGTCCAATCAATGAAGATGTAACCATGGGATGCTGCTGACAGCGCTGTACCTTCATTTGCAGCTGCAACCAGCAGGTGGTGTGGCGCTGAAGATGGCCAAAACAAAGTTTCATTAATTTTAAACAACTTAAGTCATTGCGGGAGCGAAGCGCAGCTCGACGCAGCCCCAAAGATAAATGAGCCCGCTAATGACCCGCAAAGGAAAAATGTTGTATCAACTTTTGCAGCACCAAAAAGTTGCAAGATTAATGTTGAGTCCTGCTGCAGGAAGGGGTTTTTGTGTTGTTTTTGCAGCAATTAAAATATTAGTTTGCTTATTCATCGGGGGGGAATGTGATGTGTTTGTTGAGTGCCATTAATCAGCAGCAGAATCATTGCAGTTAAAGCCAAACACAAATTGAAATGCCAAACATCGTTTCAGCTTAAATGCTGTAATTACCATTCAGAGCAAAACTTTCTCCTCGGGCTATTCCCCCTCATTGCAGAGTCTTTGCACGTTTAAGCAGCTTTCGCCGGCAGCAACTTAATTAGGATTTTCCCCCATCTCGGATGGACTCACCTGTAATAGTTGAGGATTTGGGTGAACACACCGGGATGGCGATCGAAGAAGTATTCATTGAGCACCGGATCGTAGTTGGCCAGCGCTTCGGTCAGTCGGGAGAGGCGTGTTGCGGGGATTTTCTTGAGTGTTGCCTTGTAGGTTTCATATCTGCAAAAGGAACAACAAAAAGGAGAGAACATAAATTATGTGCGGCATGGCAGGGCATTTGCATGGGAACTACTAATACGCAATGCGCATACGCCATGTGGGCCAGGGCCGGAGCCACCTAATAACTTAACAAATTACTTAAGCCATAACTCGTGACCCTCGTTCTTGCCACGGGAACACCCAATTCTGTTTGCCTCCGACTCCGAAAGAGAGCCATAAAAAAGGGAGTAGCACTGCAAAGGGTCAAGCAAGTGTAAGCAAAAAACCCCCAGCCATAAGCCATTTGCATACATTTCACTTCAGTTTTTGCCCATCTCCTGGGTTTTTTCCAGGAATTTCCTCTGGTTTTTCTTTTGTTTTTTGTTGCTGCGCCAAAAGTGGGGCTAGAGTTTCCTCTCTTGTTTGATGTAACCTTTGACAGGCAGATGATTACCGCACAAAATTGATGGATTTTCAACTTGTTCTTTGTGGACTTTGTTGATCTTTCGCCTAAGCAAACGAAAGTCAATGTACAACTTTTACGCGTGGCAGGGATTGGGTGTTTTTTAATGGCCTCAAATATGGTAATAATGCCATGTGGGAACGAACATGTGGTTGGCATATTGAAATGGCAGCCAGCAGCCGCTGTTCGATTGCAATTAAATATTTGTTAAATATTTCAATTAATATGAAATGGAATAAATCAAAGGCATATTTTGCGGAAGTGCATTTCAAATATTTGCATCTATTTGGCAGCAAAGTTCCATCATCATTAACATGCCTTTGAGGCCAGCGGAAGCATTCCATTCCACTCCAATGAAAATAATGTTTGTTAATTATTTCAAATTATTCGCACGCCCTTTGAGAGCATCAACTGAAGCAGCAGGGGAGCTACAGCTACCGAATGGCAAGGAGTATCGGTGTTAATTATATTCCCAACTCGATTACGCACCTGCAACAAACTAACGCACACACACACACACACACACATATCAAGCAGCCGCATGAAAACCAAACTTAATTTACGTAATCATCCATAAAATTATACGAGTACTCGCACTCGCACTCGCATGTGCAAGGAAGGAAGGACAACAACGTCAACGTCAACAGTCAACAGTCAACGACTCCCAACAGGCGTAATTAAATTCAATTGAAAGTTATTTCCAACAATTTGTTGTAAATTTCATTCTGCACATTTATAACCCACACACACATGCGGGAGGTGGGTGGTGGGTGGCTTCGAAGAGGGTCCTGCAATCACTGACATTTAAGTGCGTGTCCTGCAGAGAACAGAGCTGGTCCGGCTGCTGCTGAGTTGTCCATATTGAATGTGATTTTTATGCCAAACTGTTTGTTCTCTCTCGTCGGTTATTAAATATTTCATTCCGCTGAGGAACAGCAGCAGCAGCAACAGCCACATACCCATCCATGGTCATCCGCAGCAGAATCATCAATAACAGGGACCGACGCATAACAATAGCCATTAAAGTTTATTTCGGCTGTTTGACGATGGTAATTGGCCCCGACTCGAACGCAGACCCCACACGCAATGTTTACTCTACTCCGATTCCAAATTGCATAGCATTTTCATGCATCGAATTAGTTTTTCCAGTCAGTGATTGGATTTTCTCTGTGTTTTGTTCTGCTGCTGATTTTGATGCTGGCCGCCAGCGTTGATTCACTTGACAGCTGCGCTGAGCTTTCAATTTACGAGTGGAATAATACATTTACGAATGCGAATACCACCAAGCATTTGACAAATTGTCCTAAATCTCTTTTAATGAATTATGGACAAACAAAATCCATTTGGGTGCCATCAATTTTGAGGGTTTTATGTATTTTCGCTTGACAGCCGCAAAGTAGGCAAAGGGCAATTAATATTTTGAGTGGGCAAAACATCACAATAAAGAGTGGAATATTATGGAGAGAGTGAGATTGCCAAGAATATTGATTGATTGACGCAAAATAAATGCTGATAAGCTTCTTTATACAACGAGTATATTCTATTTGCTTGGGTTTGAATTTAATTTCCTGATATTATGAAATTCTTCAGATTTCATCTCTTATCTGAATAAACTCGCAATTCATCTTGGAAATATATTCCACAAGTTTCTTTTGCTGCATAAATCATATGCTAATTTATTTCTTTTTTTTGCTTGCCAGCGATAATCTGTCACTGTACTAAAATAGTAAACAATATTATAGCAAGTACAGGAAAAACTCTCTGGAGTGCACACCCTCAGTTCTGTTATTGTTGTGCGCTCGCAGAGCTTCACTGTATTCCCGAATTTCGGATCCACATGCAAAGGCAATTTATTTAATGGATTTTTGTTCATACTTTTATTTATAAGTTTTGTTATTGTATTCCCATTCTAGGGTCGCCACTTGAGAGTGTTTTTCATTCTCTTCCCCACTCAAGAAATACTCACGCTGCTCTCTTCTATCACACTATCTGGCTATGCATAGCTATCTCACTCTCGCCAGCATTCGTCATTATCAGTAGGGTCTAGGGATGTGGGTTTTAAGTGCTCAAAAATAAGTTGTTTAAAAACCTCGTGAACACCAACTATCTGCCATAGAATATTTTTAGATCATATTTTTTTGATTTTTTCTAAATTTATTTTCGTGACTTTTGTACCCGTGCGGCTGCCACGTGTCACGCACCCATCTCTGCGGCGACACTTGAATTATTTCCTGATAGGTTTCGCGAGAGGCAGCGTTCAGGCAGCTTTACAGTTGCCCGTGGACGGCCGTGCCTTCAACTAGTTTTCGCTCCTGCTCCGCACCCGTGCAAAGACAAATAAATACACAATGCAGCGCGTTCTGAAGACCGGTGGCGCCCTGTTGCGTGCACAGAACAAGAACTTTGCCGCAGCTGTGGCCCACTACTCTGCTCTGCCCCAGCCGCAGACCAACCCGGAGGTGCTCTACACCGGAGTAAGTGCGCAAATGAATAATAACTAATAATGCCCGAAAGTGAAAACGCGCTTATCGCGAATAACAAGAGATAAAGACTGCGAAACGCGTGCCAACATGTTTTTGACTTGACCTTGAGTCTTCGGACTGCAGCTGAAATCGCTCTGCGTGCTCTGCTCTCTGCTCTCCGACTCTGGGTTTTCGTTTTCTACTCATTTCTAATGCGCTCTAAACGCAGAAACAGGTTTTAAAGTTTTCATGTTTTGGGTTTTGCTTCCTTTTGTGGCTACCACATAAAAAAAAAAAAAAAAATTAGCAAATAAACGGGGCTCCAACCCGCACAACATTCAGTTCACGTACACACCATGTATAATGCTTATCAATGGGGTTAAATCTGCTCAGAAGTCGCAGCTGTAGGGGATTAAGACAACAAAGCGGCCGAATCGTATGACCGGCATAAAATAGACAAAAGAGAATGCACAAGCAAAAACAGTTGCCGGCTGTAGTTGTTGTTGTTGGCACTAGGTACAGCTGCTGCTACTCTCTCTCTCTCTCGCTGCTGCTGCTGCTGTTGCTCTCTGAAAATGTTAGGTATGAACAGACTGCTTAGACTGCTTGAAACGCAAATTAGAAAAACAATTCCATGTGCACATAATTTGTTTCTTGTTGTAGATAATTATCTATTTGCAGTTTTCCACGTGTTGTCCAAAGCCTTGCCAAACTAAATGAGAATCGAATGACATCATCATATAACTGCGATTAATTTGCCAGGGTATCAATGCTTCGAAACATGCTGCGGTTCATATGTGCTGCTTGCCTGCTGCTGCTGTTATTTTCCATTTCTTAGTTATGTCACAGCGTCGCTGAATTGCCAAATGTTCTCTCTCTCAATATCGCTCTGCTCCTTCTTCTCTCTCTGTCGCGCTACATGTTTTGCGGTTTCTTTCCGCATTTACTGTTTGTTGTTGTTTGTATGCTTATGCCGCGAGGGAATTTTGCATAAATTGTACGATTTTACAAGTTTGCTCGTGTTTTTTGTGCCTCGCGCGACAATTAGAGCCCCGGCGTTCGTTAGATTTAATTGGAATCAGTGTTGGTTGTGAGAGGGGGGTGTGGTGTGTGGTGATGTGTATTCCCATTTAGATATGGCAGGGCATTTGCAATAATGCCAGCATATGGGAGTGTAAGCGCCATAAGTAGAGAGGGAATGTCTGAATATTGATTGGGAAATTATTATTTTCGCCGAACGAAAGAGAGAGAGAGGAGAGGAAAGAGAGAGGATCAGCTGTTCCTGTTCCTCCTATCAATGGAATTTTTATTCGCAGAATAATGACCAGTTTATTAGCAGTGAAAAGAGCAACTTTATTTTCATTGACAGAACATTTCCTCAAATTATTAATAGATTTGTTGGGCATATGAAGAGTAAACATTTTGTGGAACGAAAGTCGATTCAGATCGAAAATTGAGCAGTGGGCTGTTCTGCTAAGGGCTATCAGCGAACAAACCTCTCAAATATCAGTCTGTTTGGCAACAAAAACAAACACTAGATGTCTCAACATACATACATATGTACTCAATACTTTCTTATCGGATGGATTCACTCTCTGTTTATTGGGCTTATGCCATGCCTTATCACCGAAAACAACTCTCTAAAGACTGCCACTAGCTCGCGAAGGCAAGTCTAAGGCCTTGCAGATAACATAAGTTTTAATTTAAAACAAAAGCAGGCCCCTAAACTAGTTCTCGATCGTCTAGCCAAGCCCAGACAGGCATATATACATATACATACATATGTAGTTCTACACGTGTATGTTTTGCAAATCATTTCCAACTTTTGTGGTCTGATGGAAAGTTTTATATAGTCGAACGCGTGAGACTACAGATAGATTCGATTGTAAAACTAAAAAGAATAAAAAATAATAATAAAAGGTACTACATCTTGGGGAGATGGCGTGCGAGGTAGATAGGGAGGGGCGTCATGTCATTTCAATTCTAATCAGTTAGCCGGTAAACGTTTCTGATTACACAAAAATGGGGGCAGGGAGGGGCATTATCGCTGCTAACTGAACGTTCAGCTGATTATTCCATGGGGTTGGGGGCTAAACAGCAGTCAAATTGAGGTGCGGCATTCATTGAAACTTTGTACGAAATATGAACAGAAAATGCAATATGCCGGATTATGGAAATGATACGATAGGAAATAAGTAAATAAATGTGCCTGCTGTATTCCATTAACCATTATCTGCTTTTACAGCTGTTCATCAACAATGAGTGGCACAAGAGCAAGTCGGGCAAAACATTTGAGACCATTAATCCGACCACAGAGCAGGTCATCGCCGAGATCCAGGGCGGCGATAAGGAGGATATCGATATTGCCGTAAAGGCTGCCCGCGAGGCTTTCAAGTGAGTATTGGCGGAGGATTTCGAACGAATAGATTTGTCTATTATCTGATTTATGATTGTGTTTATTTTGTGCATCGCAGACTGGGCTCCCCATGGCGCCGCTTGGATGCTTCGGAGCGCGGTCGTCTGCTCTACCGCTTGGCGGATCTCATGGAGCGGGATCAGGTCTACTTGGCTGTGGGTTTTTAGATTCAACCAAATTCCAGTTCCATGATAGTAATCAGATATCTTTCTTGGCAGAGTTTGGAGACCCTGGACAATGGCAAACCCTACAGCATGTCCTACAATGTGGATCTGCCCACAGCCATCAAGAATCTGCGCTACTTTGCCGGCTGGGCCGACAAGAACCACGGCAAGACCCTGCCCGTGGACGGTGATTTCTTCGCGTACACCCGCCACGAGCCTGTGGGCGTGTGCGGCCAGATCATACCCTGGAACTTCCCCATTCTGATGATGGCCTGGAAGCTGGGACCCGCACTGGCCACCGGCAACACCATCGTCCTGAAGCCGGCCGAGCAGACCAGTCTGACGGCCCTGTACATTGCCCAGCTGGTGAAGGAGGCTGGCTTCCCGGAGGGTGTGGTCAATGTGGTGCCTGGCTTCGGTGGAGCCGGCGCTGCCCTCGCCAATCACGCGGATGTCGATAAGGTGGCCTTCACAGGCTCCACGGATGTGGGCAAGCTCATCCAGCTGGCTTCCGGCAACACGAACCTCAAGCGCGTCACTCTGGAGCTGGGCGGCAAGTCGCCCAACATTATTCTGTCCGACACGGACCTGGACTACGCCGTGGAGACGGCCCACTTCGGTCTGTTCTTCAACATGGGCCAGTGCTGCTGTGCCGGCTCTCGCACCTTTGTGGAGGACAAGATCTACGATGAGTTCGTGGAGCGCAGTGCGGAGCGCGCCAAGAACAGGACCGTGGGCAATCCCTTCGATCTGAAAACCGAGCAGGGTCCCCAGGTCAACGAGGAGCAGAGGGACAAGATTCTCTGCATGATCGAGCAGGGCAAGAAGCAGGGCGCCAAGCTGGTGGCCGGCGGCAGCCGTCCCGACGACCTTCCCGGCTACTTTGTCCAGCCCACGGTGTTCGCCAATGTCGAGGACAACATGACCATTGCCCGCGAGGAGATCTTCGGCCCCGTGCAGCAGATCATACGCTTCAAGAAGCTCGACGAGGTGATTGAGCGTGCCAACAACTCGGAGTACGGCCTGGCCGCCGCCGTCTTCACCAAGGATCTGGACAAGGCCAACTACATTGTGGGAGGACTGCGTGCCGGCACTGTCTGGGTGAACACCTACAATGCCCTGGCCGCTCAGGCGCCCTTCGGCGGTTACAAGATGTCCGGCCATGGCCGCGAGAACGGCGAGTATGCGCTGTCCAACTACACAGAGGTCAAGAGCGTCATTGTGAAGGTGCCCCAGAAGAACTCCTAAGAAGGGACTCCCACACTGGACAGGGGTTCGTCCCGTTTAGGTGCTCTAAATGCCGATTTCAACCTCTTTTTGGCTAGCCTTAAGCTCACATTTACTCGATCTACGATTTCTATATTAGACACACGATATGTTCTCGATATGGAATCGATTCGTAGGCCAGTCGTTGGCCAGTCTCTGTGTTTAGTTTCCATTCGGTTAAATTCTGTTTAAGTGTAACACTATTTTGAAATACAAAATTTTTAAAGAAAATCAAATCTCTCCCCCCTTTTGCATACATTTTCTTAGCCCATAAGTCTCATGTTCACATGCTATGTAATCGAGTGGCTTTTTATGTATGATCCCTTGTACAAGGAGCTTGTATGCCGATAGCCTCGTGGTTGGCATGGTTTATGGCGCACTTTGAACCGAATGTCATTATTTTGCTTATCCGCCAACACAACACACAGGAAGTGCAAACAAAAGCCACACTGAGAGAAATATTGATTGCCTATTTTTGCATGCAGAGTGGCGAAGGAAGCAGCAAAAGCAGTCAAAAACTAACAGCGAAATAAGCTTAAATTTATTTGCATTTATTGGCATTTTCCCTCGTTTTGTTTTAGTCATACGTGTAGCTGTGTATGTGTGTGTGTGTTTGGGGGATTTGCCAGTGCAGCAGCAGGGACATCCCAGAGACACAGAGACAGAGAGAGAGCCAGAGCGGTTGTGTCCATTAGATTGGACAGCAGCTGAGCGTGTCAAGTGCTTTGCGGTTGCTTTTGCTTTGCTTTTGGCTGGCTGCTGGTGTAAAAGTTTTCCTCTTATTTTCCACTTTGTTTTCCGAAATTGAATAAGCGCATTTGTATGCAATTTATTTAAAATTTGTATTTCAATTTTTACAATGGCAGCAAATTGCTTTTGCAACCCAACCTCCCGAGGCATCAGTAAATGCATTACGAAACGCAGTGGCCAAGAGCGGCAGAGTCGGCTGCTTGATTTATTTATGGGCTTAGAGGGAAAAGTCCTGCAAAAAGTTTACATATTTAAGTGACAGCCGGTGTGTGCATCTCTCTACATAAAAGGAGACACACACACACACACACACACTTAATTAATTGTGTATGATTTATGAATGTATTCATGAACATTTTTCCGCATGCCCAAAATACTTGGTAATTCCTTTTAAATGGTTTCCACGGACACGCTCATTTTTTATGCCATTTGAATATATTTCACACTTAATTCGATTTTTGCTACGTTGTCTGTCGCCCCCCCAACCCCCAACCCAATCGAATCAAAGTGGAAAAATTGTATAAGCCCCACACGGCGTATACGCAATTATTGTATTGCTGCTTCTGAACTTTTCTCTGCTCTCTTTGCTGCTGCTTTTTTTGTGTGTGTTTTTTGGTAGGATGGTATAAAGTTATTTTAAATTGATTTTCGCTTGGTATCCAGCCAGCATTTCATACATATTCAAATATGGAAAAACTAGCAAAGCAAAGCAACGAAAAAAAAATGCCAGAGAGAGAGAGCGAAAAACTGTTAAAATTGCAAATGATCCATGGGGCAATTTTAATACGCCCCAAAATGGCAGGTGGCCAAAAAGTGTGTGTGTGTGTGGCAAGTGGGTTAAGGGATGAACAGTAACAGCAGTAGGAGTCGGAGTCGGAGTAGAAGTGGATAAGGGAGAATGGGCATGATGATTGCCAAAAAGCGCAGCCGTGCGCATTGAGGCGCGTGCACAGGTGCGCTCGAGCGTTGTAGTTTTTAGTTCAGGCTCGAGTGCGGCCCATAATTGAAAATCATTTCCCCAGAGCGTGTGAGAGAGCGACTCGACTGCTGCCAGCCTTTGCTGCACTTCATTCGCAAAGGCAGCAGCCATTGGGCGTCCGTCCCAATTTGCCGCAAAATACTCCTTGCTTGCCCCACAGCATGGTGCACGGGCACTGGCACTGCCACGACACTGGCCAAGTGCTCGGCAATTCGACTTTATCGCAGTGTGCACACTCGATTACATTGTTATGAGAGGCAGAATGGCATGGAGATTGGGAGAATGGGAGATTGGAGAAGAGAGGCCCAGGCCTGAAGAGGCAGCGCCAAATGGCTAGAAAAGTAACGAAACGAAAGCCATTGGGACACGGACAAGGACCAGGCAACCCATCAGCCATCAGCAGCAGTCGGCGGGTAGTCCCGTGCCAACACTTTGATCATTAGCCGGAAAATGGCCACGGACACGGCGCAGATAAGCCAAAAGGACAAATGAAGAAAAAAGACCAGAGAAAATATTAAAAAAAAACACACACAAAAAGAAAGCAGGAAAATATCAGAAAAACAGGAAAAAATTCACTAAAAACCTAAAAAGGAAAAAAAGCACATGGAAAAACGTTCAGCACAGGAGCAGTAGTGTAAACAAAAGGGCTTAGGGGACAGAGCACGAAGAGGGTGTAAAAGGAAAATTAGGGACGGGCCTGTCAGGGATTAGCAGTGTAAAAGCAGATCAAGACATTTTCCCCTGCCGCATCACAAAGGCAAAGGCAGAAGCAAAAGCAGCTTAAATCCAACCCCAAAAAGTAGGCAGCACAAAATTTCAGCACACCATTTTTCACGCGTTTAAAAACGCGCCAAATCGCATGGAAAACGCACCAAAACCGCTAAGCATCCTAAAGTGAAAAATTGAATTCAGATAAACGCGCCACACACACACCACACACACACACACACAGGGATGCATACAATTGCAGCGCACTTAACCCAATAAACTGCCTATAAAAGGCGTCTGTTGGATGTGTCAGCACTAAGCCAGGAATACCCTTACCCTGCCCCTGCCCCTGCCAACACTTTCAGCCAGCTCTCTTCGCATGCCCTGTGTGCCAGAGCTCTCTCGCCTTTCGCCTTTCGCTTTTCCGCTTTCCCTATTACCTAAGTTAAGCAGGCTAAATGCTTTTACAGGCACATTGCCATTTTATGGCTGTAATGCGATTTAGGCACAGTGGGATGGAAGAGCTCCAAAAGGGCTTGGAAAAATAGGAAGAAAATGTGAAAAATATGTAGAGAACAGAAGAAAGAAAGTACAGTGAATATATCGATAAGTATTTCGATAATTATCGCTTAAAAGTAAACTTTAAATCGGTTTACCGAAAATTTTCTACAATTTTGGTTCATAAATTATAAATAAAGAGGGAAAAACAGGCACGAAAAAGGGAGAAATGTATATTCATGCTCCACCGGAACCAATTTAGAAATTTCTCATCCTGTGAATTCATCCACCACGCAGGCAGTTGCTATCGATTTTCAGGCCACATTCACGCTAATCGCATGAAAATGCGCCAAACTGCTGTTGCAGTCAATAAGGTAGAAAAATGTGGTAGTGCCGCAGCAGCATGCAACATGCAGCAACAACAAGGGCAGCAATGGCAATGGTGCAATGGCAGCAACAGGGATAACGATGACGGCTTTTGATGCCACTTCAAATGGAAACGTGGCGAGAAGGCATCATCCTCAGGCGGCGGCTCGGATTCAGTTTCAGGCTCTTCTGCCTTTTGTTGCATGCCATTTCTAGCTGCCACACGACTCTGCCTCCAGCTACACATGTCGCAAAATGGAAGAGGCAGGCAGGCAGCATCCCTGCCCCGCGTGTTTTTTGTGTGCCGCGCGAGAGTCCGGAAATGTGCATAAAGTGGAAGTGTATTGCGCATTGGCGTGAGAAAAGCCATTGATGGGTGCCCCGCCCCCTACCACTGCCTCTCTACTGCTGCTGCTGCTACTACTGCTGGCGGGCAATGCCTGAGGCGCCACAAAAGCCAGACGGAGACTGGCACTGCATCATCGCCCATCAACATCGCCATAGCCAGAGCCATAGCCATGGCTCTTGGCTATTAACTTGCTCAAATATTTGCTTAGGCAGCCGCGCTGTTGCCTGCTGCCGCTGCTGCTGCTGCTGCTGCACTAGACGCTAAAAACAGCAAACAAAGCCAACACAAAGCAAACAGCCAGAACACGAAATCTAACACACACACACACACAAAAAATACAAAAAAAGAGGCCAAAATGAGCGATAGCATGGTGCATAGAGTGCGGCAAAAGATGTCGTCCTTTGGCAGGGCAGGATGCTGGCAACATGCACAAGTATGGCTGCTTAAAAGCAACAGCAACAGCAGCCGTCCTTGTCGCTGCAGCCCGTAAAAAGGCTTTTGGGCCACCAACACCATCCTCCGGGGAGTGAAACATTAAAGCCAAAATCATCGAATCATTTAGAGCCAAGGGAGCCACGAGCTCTGGCTATTAGTTGACAGCAAAACAAGGTTTATCTGCTGTGGCTGTTCAATGGTTGAATGGTTTTGATAAATGGTTCTGCCCTGCTGCCAAAACTTAAAGAAAAAGCAAAGAACTCGGCTTTTTTTTGTGTTTTTCTAAGCAGAAATTGATCAGGCTTGAAGCTTAAATCTCTTGCGCCCAAAACAGCATTTCCAGTCAGCACCTAACCCCACCCCGAACACGACTCTCCCTAGCTGCTTTGAGGCTACCCAAAAGCCACCTTCAAAGCATATTTTTGGGCCGAAACAAATTGAGCCATAACTCCTGATTCTCGGAAAAGGGCTTCTAGGATTAAACAGCATGGAAATATAGCTAAGGACTTTCGTTCGGCTACAGGTCGCCCCCTGGGAGGTCCTTTTGGTGGGGCGGCAAGATGCAAGAACCCTTTTTAATTAACTCGCACAAACGCGCGAACAAAACGCGTTCGCGACTCACAAAGTAACAACGGAAAACAGGCGGCCCAGCGCGCGTTCTGTAAGCCATTTTTATTTTGGCTTTGGCCCAGGTCCTGGCACTGGGAAGAGCAGCCAGCAAAAAGGAAAGCATGGCGGCCCTTTCCTGTCCAGATATCCTGTCTTTCCCGTTATACATTTGTTCTGGCTTTAACCCCACTGCCATCTTGCAGCGTCAGGCGTCCATGAGTTTGTTTTGTGTTCGCCTCCAACGATGCCCAGTCTTCGCTTCAGCTATACAAATTGTATTTCAACGGTTTCGCGCTTCATTAAAATTGCTGTTAAAATAACACACGCAACGAATGTACAGTGGCTGGCGTGGGCAGGGCTGAGAGCTTGGGGCAGGCCCTGTGCAGGCAAGTGGAATGGGAAACCCTTGCACAAGGACGCATAGAAATAGCTACAGATATGCTCATACATCAGCACTGAGAAAAAAAGGAAGGAGGCAACCCAAAAAAATAAATAAAGAAAACAAAGAAAGAAAAACATTAAATAATGGCGAAATATCTCGCCTGATTAGCTGCTATTTGTGAGAAGCGCAGAGAAAGGCGCAGTAAAAATTTACTAACAATATTAAAAGTACTACAAAAAAAATAGTACATAATATGCTATGGAACTGTGGATAATCTCCACGTTTAAACGTGTCAAAACTACCCCGAGGGAGGCATTTAAGTAAATAAGAATGAACATGATCTAGGCCCCATTTTCTTTCAGTGCATGTGTGTTGTGTGGCAGCCTGACAAGGCTTTACAATATGATTTTGTGGTTCTGTTCATTTTTTGTGCCTATGCCGCAGCTTGTTGTTTGCGTCCAAGTTAAAAACAAAAATTGCTCCACGCACATAAACACAACATTCAACGTGCACCGACACGCACACGCACACAGAGCAGAGGCGCTTGCGAATAAAAAAAAAAAGAGAACATAACCAAACAGAAGGTTAATTTAACCCTGGAATGTGGCTCGGGCAGGAGCTTTTCACGAGCGCTCCCTGGGAAGTTTTGCTGCTGTTTTGCTGGCAGAGTTTGAAGAGTTTACTCAACAGAAATTTATACATTGCTTGTGCGCAACTTTTTCGGATAGTTAAAAGTTGAAAGTATGTTTGTATTTCAATTAAGAGGTAAACTTTGCATTTACCCAAAGGAAATACAAATATAATTGAATCAAATATTTGTGTGGCATATTTCCAAGCTGAGAAGTTTAATTCGTATAATAAACATTTGCCAATGGGAAAAGACAGTTTCAGGTGGCGCTAACAGCCATTTTGATCGGTCCCGAATCCTCATCAAAAGTTATTCAGTTTTCCATTTACATAAATTATAAAAAAGGGCACGAAATGTTTGATCATCTCTCACCATCTCCCACCATCCTTGTCTCTCTCTCTCCGCATCGAAACTTTAGATCTTCGCGACCTTTTGACGCGTGGGAAGAGACAAGAAAAAGTGTCACCAAAATCTCATCACACACCTCGACACCCCAAAAGGGTTAAAAACGCGGTGCCAATTTTTTTGTTTGTCGTGGCACTCTGCTGTTCCCCAGATCTCGTTTCATTTTCACTGTTTATTTATTTTATGGCCCTTTTTTTCTGCTGAAGCTGGCTGAAAAAAAAAAGACAAAAAGAAAAGCCAGAAAATGTTTTCCAATTTCGGGGCGCAGACCACAGGACGCAGGCGGCTGCGGCCCGCTACCCCAGCCCTTTGGCGGCTGAACGCCTGACTGAGTGACAACAGCGGATGGGGCATGAGATGGATGGCGGGGCCACAGATGATTGGGCGGAAATGCGGAAAGGCAGCGGAGGAAATTTCGGGTCCAGCCTACGAGTATATTAAAAGCCAAAAAGTTAATGAAGCGTTAGGCGGCGGGGGCATGTGGCATGGAGCCACAGAAGCCACAATAAACACAAAACAGCAAAAGAGCAGGAAATTTATTTATTACTTTGCTATTTCCGACCGGCCTCCTCCCTGTTCCCTCCCCATAGAGTCTCCATTTTCATTGTTTTTCCCCTTCAGCCGCAGAGAAAAAAGGAACAAATTTCGAGCTGCTACTTGAAGTTTTCATCGCCAGGCTACGCGCACAGCTGTTGATTTTAAATTGTTTGTTGCTTGTACTTCGTGCTGGCTGTGGTTTTGTCAGGTTGCAGGCCACACTCTCCCCCCGGTGGGTGCTGCTGCTGCTTTGTGTCTGTTCGGATGTATTTCTGTGTGGGCATTGTCTTGGGCACTTGCGTCTAAGCGGTCTGCTCCAGGACGTGCAGCTGGCACGTACACTTTGCATTTTGCATGCGGTTTCACTTTTGCTTTTATTTCTCGTAAATTTCCCTTTTTCTTTGGCGCAGCAAATGCCGCAGAATGCGTCTTTGACTTTCTTTATGTTTTGCTAATCAAAGAAAATTTATGTGTGCTTCAAAACAGATAGAAAACTGTGCTTAAATCTGAACAAAAGACGGCGCAAATATTAGTTTAGTGCCCGCCCTTGAAGATGAAATTGAGCGGAAGGCCACAGCTGCCATGATGCATGGGGCATGCCAGCCCCTCCCTTCCTTGCTCTAATGGCTGCTGCTGGTTTTATTTATTGACTGTTAAACTTTTCATTAGCCATTTCGTTTAATTCCCTCGCACACACAAGACTGAAGGGTGCCTGCCCCTGCAACGACAACAACAAAGGAGTGTGGATGCCAGCGGAAATACGCAACATCAACCTCAACAGCCAACACAAACAAGCAACCAGCGGCAGGCACTAAGGATAATGTACTGTAGCTGTGTGTCTGCCACAGTGGGAATTTTATTGCCTCTGCTTTCAGTCTGAGTGTGTGTGTGTGTGTGTGTGTGTGTGTGTATCTCAAAGATACAATCAGTGCGCAATTGTCTGCGTTGATGAGCTGCCGCTGCCAGTTCCAGTCCCCCAGTCCCCCACAAATATGTCCAACAAATACCCAAAAATCATTGCTGAAAAGAAACCAAAGAGATCTTTTATCACAAAAAATGCCGCGTAATCAGAAATGATAAGCAGCGCATCGAAAGACATAGAGAGAGAGAGAGAGGGAGAGGGAGAAAGAATGAGCTTTGGCCCACTCAAAGATGGTCTGTGTATATATTCATTATTTGCATTATGATTGAAGCAAATGAAAAGGCAACTCATGATTGGTAATTTCTTAACAAATTTCAGGGCAATGACTAAACGAAATTTGGAAAGCCTTTTAGGCTGCCTTTTGCAAGAAGTCTGACACACAAAACTTAATTAAAGGGAAACCTTTTGGGCTCCTCAGGAATCATCTTTACTTGACGACATAGTCCATTGTTAAACTCCCATCTTATTGTACTCATTCGATTGATATTGAGCCCAAGTAAATCTGATTATATCCTCCACACATGCAGTCTGTACATATGTCTGTATTCTCAGCCAATAATTATCAGCTACTGTGATCCATCTCTAATGCAAATGAGGCAATCAAATTGGTAATCAACGCAAGCAGCAATGGAAACCAATTAGCCAATGAAATGCCAACAAACAACAGCAAAGCGCCCAACAATACACAGAGCAAAAGTATCCGCAAAGTTTCACTTTAATCTGCAACCCAAAACGGAAATCCAAAGCTTTATTTAAGCCACGCCAAAACATCAAAGCTATGTCGAAACTTCAACTTAAACTCAAGTCAAGTTTTCTGGGCAACAGATACGCATTTCAATTGTTTCCCTTAAAAGCCCGATGCCAGGAAAACAGAGCCCACCCCACCGCCCACACACTTTTGCCCACACAGAGCCACAAGTATTTTAAACACAGCTCTGTCACAGTGTTCTCTCCTGTTAAAGGCGACACGAGGTTTTATTTTTTAGAGGAAAATAGCAAACAACTTACAGCAGAATATACTTACAATGAGAATGAGAATGTATTCTATTTACACACACACACACACACGCAGTTCTGGGGCAAACAATGCAAGTGTGTGTGTGTGCTAAAAACGTCGACAAGCTGACAGCAGGCTGCCAGTCAGTAGCAGTAGCAGCAGCAGCAGCAGCAGGAGATGTCGGGGAGAGCCCGCATAAGTATGCTATGCGAAAAGTATATGCACACACACCGCCATTGCAGAGGGCTTAAACAAGCATTCGAGTAGTGTGACATATTACAACACTCCTCCTCCCTCACTCCCCACTCCCACACCGCACCCCGCTACCATCCGCCCTCCCGGCTTTCCCTTTTGCAGTCCACAAAACTGTAAACGAAACTGAAACCGAAGCGAAGCTTTCATCCATTTAGATGGCAAATGTCGGCTTTGTACTAAATGCACGAGAATGTAGTTTTGTGTACAACTAAAGGCATTTTGATACCCCGCCCTCCCTGTAGTGTGTTGCTGCTGGGTGTGCGCGATACCAGCAAGGGTATGACACAGGCAGGAGAATGGGGGGACTTAATATGGCATATTAAAAGTGCAAGGAAGATCTGCTTTGGTTTACCTTCTGCTCTGCTCTTTTATGAACTGATTTAAGAATGCTATGAAGCTCTGCATTAATATAAATATGCATAGCTATAGAATTTATCTACTAATCGAGTAATTGTCACAAAAATAGTAAACGAAATATTATTATTAAAAATGCAATAAAAATGCACATATTCAACACATTGGGGAATTATTTTCCTCCTCCTCTAGTAAGAGGTATTCCTGCTGTCTGTAGTGCCCAACTTCCTCTTATACTGAACATATATCCCCCCCCCATCAGCCCCTCCCTTTCAAGTGATCCTTTGTATGGTATAATATTTTATTTTTACCCACAGAAATGTGTCAATTTAATGGCCTTGCGTTTTGGGGGAGGCGTTGGGCAGGGGCACAAATGCATTTTCCTACACATTTTTATGGGTTTTGCTCTTTTTTTTTTTTTTGTTCTGTTTTTGTGGTCAGTGTTGCGGTTCCATTTGAGAGATGCATCTATATTTTTTGTCCGTGTCCAGCAATTGCATTGTTAATTTTCCAAAAAGTGCGGTTAACCGTAAGCCCAAAATATGTTGGCAGCAATAAAATTAAACCGCTTTGTGTCGGTCAAAGTGGTTCACAAAAAGCAAACAGAAAAAAAAAACACGCACACACACAAAGAAAAACACTTGAAATTTATGTTTGTGTAATTGAAAATGTAAATTCGAAATACAGGGATTTATTTCGTGGAAATTTTGCACGTTAATTCCGAATCTTCTTTCGGCCGAAAAACAGAGGATTTACTGTTAATCGTATCTCTCCACTCACATTGAACCGCCCGATCCGCCCCGCCATTAACGGACTCATAAATTATTAACTAGACACACGGGAAAACAGGGAAACGAAATCTGCAGCTGGATAAATGCTTTCAGCCAGAAAAGTGCGTTCAAGCAGCAGACAGGGACAGGGACAGGGGCAGAGGCTACAAGGCCCTCACATGATGATTATTACGCTGATTATTACGATGAGGATGATGATGGGGCTTACAACTGAAAGCCGGAAGAAGAAAAGTTGTTTACTTGAAATTACATACTGAAATTTGAGCAGAGACGACCCAAACCATACGAATCAACATTTCCTGTTGCTATTTTTGTGTATGGATTTTTGCTCTGTTTTTGTCAGGCAAAAAGATAACAGGCACGGCTCTCTGTATCCATTGTTTCTGCCCAAATAGTGACGGAAACACATTTGAACTATCCTTCGGACAGCCAATATCCTGTCCAGAAAGGAAAAACACTATCCATGGCCCCAAATGTCGGCCATGTGTGGGCAGCTGAGGCGTGTCCATGGCTAAGCAAATATTGTTATTGTGAATATATTAAATCAACAAAATGTGCTACGTGATTTGGCCACGTCCGGCGTGTAAATAGAAACAAGGAAAATACTCATAGCAGCTCTCTTTTTCCCCCCGAGTGGCGAAAAATGCTTTAACTATCTTTTTAGTTTCAGAGCAAAATTCCTGGCAATGGAGAAAAGTTTTTCGGGCCATGAATCTCACGGACAAAAGTTCCAAGCTTTTTGTGGATTTTATTGAATTAGATAAAGATTTCTTTTCTGACGTTTTAGTACGAGTTTTCCTTTTGTGCTAAAATGTTGATATTTTGTATCTAAAACTTATTTTCCCTGTTTGCCATTTACTCAATTAAAGCCTTTGGGCATCGATTTCTTTATCATAAATATTTGAAATAGAATTTGTTTCTCTTATTTGAATTAAATTTGGTATCATTTGGAATCGAATTTCTCTGGCATTTCCCCAATGGAAAATACTGTTTCACATTTATTATGAGAATATTGTTTCTATTTAATTATTTCTGGCTTCTAAAATATTAATTTTTATTCATTTTCGAACAATTAAAACTAGATTTAATTTGTGTTTGCCATTTTACTAATTGCGTATTTTGTTTGGCAGCGATATGAAGTCATTTATTATATAAATTGTATATCCCACTGTTTTTTGATTATTTTAAATTAAATTTTCATTTTTTGGCTTAATCAAATGGATCAATGGAAAGGATACAAATTAATTTTTAAACTAAAACAAAATAATGGGGCAAATTTATTTATCTTTAAATATATTTGCCTCAATTTATTGGCATATCTATAGAGGACTTCTCTTTAATATTGTAATAGAAAAACTCACCTTATGCCGCCCACATTGAGTATAATCCGATTTTCGCCATCCATGTTGCATGCAACAGTTGTGGCTGCAGCAGCCGCATGCCCAAAGTAATTCTTTGAGGCCTTGCTTTAATTTTTACCCAAAAATTTATATATGCACTCTCACAAATAAAAACACACAGACACAGAGACACCACACACACAGAGAGAGAGAGAGAGAGAGGCAGTAAGAAGCACTCGCGTTCCACGGGGCGTATGAGCACTCTGCGGCAGGCAGCCTTCCGTGCAGTGCTTTTTAATTAGACTTCGGGAACAGGTTGCAGCCGCTCCACTGCCACACTTCCCCTTCCGCTGCTACGCTCCTTCGTTGCTCCTCAGTCGGTGGCAAGTTGCTTCTTCAGTTGCAATTTGGCGGCTTTTTGGGTTTTGGTTTTAGCTTTGCATAGTCCTTCGTCCTCGTATGGCCCTGAGCGCCACCTTTGGCCTTTGACTGCTGCAAATACAGAGAGAGAGAGAGAGGGAACAGAAATGAATTTCCAAGGACCTTAGCATCAGGCAGAATTTCGGTTAATATCCAAGAATATCCGCCCAGTCCTCCCTATCACAAATACGAACCAAAAATAATTCATGCACATTTTTGGCGAAGGCAGCCATAATCCCCAGGATGTTGCGAAAGTGCACACAGGACGAGCGAGTCCTGCTGCTGCATTAAAACTATTTCCCTTTGACAAACGCAAATTTAATTAGATATTTTTCCGCATGTATGTGTGTGTGTGTTTATGCTGAGAAAGGGATTCCTGAAGAGCCTGCAGGAATGTGGGGAAAATTGCTTTTTGGAATTTGTGGAACGTCTAAAGCAAATTCTGGCTTCACTTTAAAGATACTCGCATATATTTCCCCTTGGTTCTCCCAGCTGTCACACAATGTGCCACCTCTGTTCAGCTGTCAGCAACAGTTTGAGGCCTTCAACAATCAAATTCAATCAAATTGTAGCCCCACCCTTTCCATGCCCGGAGGCGCAGCAAACACCTCTACGGATTGTGCCCACGAAATACAATTTCTCCTGACAAATTGTGTTGCGAAATGTGTGGATACGATTGACAGCTGTCATTGACCCAAGTGAAAGTCGAAGTATTCCACGAATTTAATTCCAGAGAATTTCGTTAAAAATGAAGCAAAGACATAAAAAAAAGCAAATAAATGCAGAGGTAAAATCGCAACTTAAATGTTTCCAAATGCCTATTAAATGTATCTCTTGTATTTTATATTCCACTCCCATGGCGACACAATTTATTAGCTAAATTCATCATTTAAAAGGAGCCTTTTGGCTGCCTGAAACCCCCCAAGGAAACGCCTCTGATGGAAAGCGCGACTCATCGTTTCGCTTTGTCACAAATCAGAATGTGGAGCAGAGCCGCAGCAGAGCGAGCAGTCCGGAGTGAAATCCTGACAGAAATTACGCATACGCCCCATAAGCCCAGGCCGCCTGCAGCAGGCATGAAAAATACAAAAATACAATACAAAAAGAGAGCAAACGGGAAACGGGAAAAGAAGAAGAAGAGCAAAGAAAAGAAGAAGTAAAAGTTAAGCCCCTAAGAAAAAGCAGAGGGAAATTTTTGGTGTCTCATCATTGCGGCAGTTTTATGGTAACAATTTTTGGCCCAAAAAGATACTTGCAACGCGGCTGCGACCTCGTGTTTCCTTTTTATTTTCTCTGTGTGTGTGTGTGTCGTACATTCAGTTCTCTTGTATTCCGCTGTTCTGCTGGGTATGCAAATTTTTTACTTGGCCGCACTTTAGCAAAGGTGGCAGGCAGCAGCAGGCAGAGCCAGTCCCTGCCCGTGTGGGCAGGGCCATGTGTTCCCCGTCCAAATGTTCCATGACAAAATGTTGGTTAAGTGCAGAAAAGTCAGAGAAAGAAGCAGGAGGCTGGAGGCAGGAGGCAGCACAGGCGACAAGACCACTCCACTGATCAGCCAAGTGACTGACTCTATAAAAAGGACACTCGACACGGCAGCGAGGACAGCGCAAAGCGGCAGACTCGGAGTGAGCATCAGAGTCGCAGTGGCACAGTGGCAGGAGTCAACCAGCTGCGGCAGCATCAAGTGCGTCATCAATCTCTGCGGCGCGGCGTTTAGAAAGACTTTCGCTCTCCCCATTCATTAAGTGGCTGCCCTGCCGCTTCTGCTGCCTGCACCATGGGGATTGACAGTGGCAGAGTTTGGGGGTAGCAACCAGCTCTTCCTCCTGCTCTCCTGCTGCTGCTCATCGTTGAGTGCTTTCGATTCGCGCTTTGTCTTTGGCGCTTTGTTGGCCTCCACTTCACCTCCACTCGCACTGCTGCCGCCTCATTGACTCGCTGCCTGGCTGCCTCTCTGCCTCACTGACTCACTGCCTGTTAGTGGCACTTCTGGCCTCTGCCTTCTGCCTTCGTTGCTGCCTGGAGCACCCAAATCGACTCGATGACTCCCCTCAAATCAATCAGTTGTACAACCAGGCTGGCCTGGCTCCTCCTTGCGATTGATGCCACTACCCGCACTGTCCGTGCCCCTGCCCCTGCCAGTCCCATGTGCAAATTTTGTGCAAAACTGAATAATAATTTTGTATCCAATTTCGTATGCCGCCTGCAGGCCACAGGAGGAGAGCAGGAGAATTATTTTTCGTTGTTTTCGAAGGTTTAACTGAAGGTTAAACCAACAGCCAGGCACAAAAGTTTTCCTTTTGTTGTGTTATCTGTCCGTTACGGGCCTCAGAAGTGCCACAAAAGTGGCCCAGAAAAATGCACAGCTTTTTTCGGTACATTTTAATTGCATTAACAACGACGTTGGAGTTCGCCTTGGCGTCACTCGTGTGCCACATTAAATACACTGATTAAACCCACACGCAAAAAACAGCAAGATAAGGCTTATTCCCATCGGAATTGGTAACTGAATGTTGCTTCTGGTTCTGTTTGTGTCTGCAGCAGAATGTGGGGCAAGGGAAAACTTTTTAGCTGAACAAAACTAAATAGGAGAAAACTTTATGGGGTCAAACCAAAGAGGGGGGCTTCCCCTTTGCTGTTGCTGCAGCCATAAATCGAGTCGAGTTAGAGATGCAGAAAGGGCACGAAAATCAATGGCCAGGAAGTGGACTCCTGCTCCACAGAGACAGAGCGAGAGAGAGGGAGGGAGCGGGTAGAGAGACAACAGCTGAGTTTCTCTGGGGACAAGGTCATTCCTCAGTCCATTGTCCAAAGCGGAAACAGACAAAACACAAAGACAGCAAAAAAAAACTACAAAAAAACCAAAAAATAATATCAAAACTGATTGCAAGCATTCCAAGGCAGGGCAGGGCAGGGCAGGGCAACGCAAGGCTCTCTGATGTTGTAAATGAGCCAGGCAACTATTTGTGACTTTTGTTTGCTTGCAGGCACAGAAATGCAGCAAGCAGCAGACCAAACGACAAACAAACATCACACAGATTTAAAAATACTTTATTTAGCAGTGGGGGAGAAAGAATAGAAGAGAGAGGAGAGAAGAGAGATAAGTGCACACAGCAAAAGTTTTGCGACTGAGCGTCCGACTCGATTCGAATCTTTTGTGGGCGATGCTGGGCAAACTTTTCAATAAATAAAGTGACAGCGCCAAATCCATAATAAAGGAGTATACAAATATATAGCAGAAACAGGGAGTGGCATTCCTTTAAGTGTATAAATACCAGAGCAACTCCAAAGGGAACCATAAATACAGAACAAAAAAAAAAAAACACCAGCAAAGAAAATCCCAGTGAATCTGTTAACCAGAACACGTCGAATGCAAAGGTCCCTTTTCTCTCAGCCCCGTCCAAGGCAATAAAAGAAAGCCTCAATAATCCAGGATGAGGCGTGCAGAGGGAGTGGCCGGAGCAGAGCGGCCAAAAAGAGCATTGGGCCATGATAATAGCAAGAAATCCATAATTCGTTTGTCTGACCAGCTCCACTGTATCGTATCCTTTGGGATCTGCCACACACACACACACACACACACATACTCACGGAATAATCGCAAAAACATTGGCCAAGGCAAAAGGCGAGACTCAGCAAATGGGGCGACTCTAAGTAGAGGGAAAACCTCAAGGAAAAGCCAGGCAAAAGCACGAGAAATCGAATTATGAATACGCCAGGACAAGGACACAGCAGCAAAGGACTGTGCTCAGAGTGGGTGGGAGGGGGATTCGCTATAAGAAATCATTGGCCTGTACCGAATGGGATTATCCATCCACAGGGCGCGTCTGTTGTTCATCTCTTTTGCTTTTGGACTTCCCAGAGAAAATATATGATTACTATTTGGCAGCAGCGTCGGCTTTATGGCTTCCCCAATACATACATATATCCTCTCTGTGTGTGGGGGGCGTGGCTGTGCCTCCCTCTTATAACAAGGCATTAAATAATAGACCATAAGAAATTGAATTGTAATTTATGCCATTTATTATTTCGCCCACAATGAAATATGTTTGATAGATGCATAAATAATTAGGGAACGAGCTGGAGAGCTGAATTATGAATTATGCAAATGATTATTCAATGGAAATGCAAAGCGGAAAGAAGTGAAAGTTCCATTAGAGCTAGATTAAATTTGAGTTCAATTTTAACTCAAAGAAATGTCAATTTTCATGCAAAGAAAGTCTCAAAAGTAGACCAAAAAAAAATCGCATTAACAAATATTGCTGAATAAATTAAAAATTGAATAAAATAGCAAGCAAAAAACGCCACAAGAAAAACTCACTCTTCAAACATAAATCAAAAATCCATTTCCACAAATGTTTCAATTGCAGTGGGAGAGAGAGGGGGGAGAGGAGCGCCTGGAACATTTCCCCCAATAAAAATGCAGCCGCAACGCTCATCAATAAACACTTTACGCTACGCAACTGAACGAAAGAACAGCCACTAAAAGTGGAAGGAAAAGTGAAATTTCTGACATCAGATTTATTATCAATATCCGCCAGCAGCTGTCGGCACCGAATGGGATTTATATTTCCCTTTTGATTTCTCACTCTGAAGAGTACTCCGACGCGTACTCGCACTTTAACTTTAGTTTTTCTTGTGCATTTTCATGGGATGAAAAGAAAAACACATCATCGCATCACTCAACTTTCGTTTGGGCAAAAAGATCAGATGTTCCTTTTTTGGCGGGCAGGAACGAGGACGGGGTACTTCAACAGGAT
This sequence comes from Drosophila ambigua, assembly GCA_018150905.1. NCBI lineage: Eukaryota > Metazoa > Arthropoda > Insecta > Diptera > Drosophilidae > Drosophila > Drosophila ambigua. The sequence goes on from JAECWS010000100.1 coordinate 15,801,062, forward strand.
ACAGGATGGCCCTGAAAGCAGCAGCCAACTGCAGTCTATATATATGAATATATATATATGAGTATGCTCCCTATACGTATATTTATGAATGTTTAAATGTGTGAGTGTGTATTTATAACTTATTTTAGTGCTTACTTTTGGAGCAGCAAAAGCTCTGTGCACGCTCCGCAGATGCCCTTTCAGATGATTTTATGTTTCTGTTTGCTATTCAAAGACCCATTAAATTAAATATAATTATTACCTAACAGCTCAGAGCCATATGCATCTGCCAATCTATCTGTTAGCCATGACCATTCAGCTAAACCTTAAGATACAATTGTTCCAAGACAAGAGAAGTCCCTGTGGTTTGCTTTCATAGCTATAAAATATATCCAAATATTCCCTATCCAGCAAAGAGTATCCACTACTTTGCCTCGAAATCCATTTTCCTGTCATGTTTCATATTTGACATGTAAAAATATTTGAACCATGCAGAAATGAGGACTGGCCATGGGGACTGGTAGGGGATGAGGCGCATTGGCATTGGCAGGCTGCCGGTCTGCAAAACGATTTTCTTTTCATTTTCATTTACACATAAATATCAGGAGATTTCGATATGCAAAAGATATGGCAGTCGTCCCGTTTGTTTCTGTTGTTTTACACACAAACATGGCACACAGCAAATATTTCATTTCATTTCATTTCAATGCAATTCCGCATCGGTAATCGCAGTTTCGTTTGTGGCAGTCAAAAAGCAAGCTCCTTGCTTAGTCCATCTGCAGTCCGCCCGACTGTCTCTGTCTCTGTGTCCTTCCCCTCTGTTCCTTTGGGCCTTTAATTAAAAGCAAACATGTTTGCCCCCAAAGTTAGGGCAAACACATACCTGAACCTGAACCAGTAGCAGTCCCAGTGCTGCCATTTCCACTGACATTTTATTCGCCATAAAGTAAATGTTTTACAAACTTAAATTACATTTTTGGGGCGTGGAATCCAGCCCCAAAACCCCACCAGAACCCACCCAGCAAAATCCGCTCTGGTTCGGCTCCACGTGTGTGTTTGCTTCAGGTGTTTTTTGGATTTGGTCGGTGGCAAAATCAGAGATTGTTTTGCTGTCGAATCTCATGTATTTGATGATGTTAAATTGTTGGCATACACTGACAGTAAACCAGGTGTAATTTCAATGAGAAAATCTCCGCAACAGCATGATGAATTTTGCAATAAAGTTCCATTAATGTATGTCCCCTTGGTTTAGTTATATTTTCCCTGTTTTGCTTAAATTCTTATCCGCATATTTCCCCCAGTGCATACGCCTGCATGCTGTGCCTTTCGTTTTCGCTTTTAATTTGAATCTTTATGCAAAACTCATTTTATGGGTTATGCAAACAAATCTTGAATAAAAACACAGTGCCCCACGCAAGTTTGTGGCCAGTTTGACGCTCAAAATCAATATTTGGGCAGGGATGTTTTTGCTTCAAATATAATTTGTTAAGTGCCTGTAAATGTGCAATGCAATCAAATAAAATTATAAATTATATCTGGCATTTTTCTAGCATAAATTTCTAGCCATTTTAAATGATTTTATTAGGTAATAATTTGCAAATAAAAAAATACTTTACATAGAGAAATCGGTGAATCTTTAAAGCAAACACTAGAGGCAACAAAACCCCTTCCTAAATTTCACAAATTTCGCAACGAAAAAAAAACTATCTGTGAAATGATTGCCGCTTGTCATGTGCTATCTTTTCATATCACATTTTCCATTTCCGACTACATCTATGTATGTAGCTTCCCTCTGTCTATCCAAGACCTACATCACAAATTCTTATCGAGCCGCCGCGGCCTCATGTCGGGGAATAGCAAAGGCATCGATGAGATCATGCCAGCCACAAGACAAAGACATGACGCAGACGAAGACGAAGACGAACTACAGCCAAGAATGTGCACTCCTTGGCAGCTTATGTGGGTAGGATGAGTGGGAGATCCTTAATTAAATTTGCAAAGTATTTTTCATGCACTTAATTGTGTCAGCGGGGAGAAATGCAGCCGGCAAGGACATTGCAGACATTAAGCGCAGCTTCCGCCAGGAGTACTGGAGTGCCGTGTCCGTACTCCAGCTCGGTAGGCGCCCGGGAAAGTAGGCTACGCGAGTCAGTAGGTCACAGGACATGAAAGCAGCTGTCGTCAATGACATCCCCTAACCCTAACCCCGCAGCCTTCACAGCTCCCACTCCCCACCCCCTACAGGCATCCAAATGAAACATTTTTCTAGTCCTCGGCATTTTCTTGGAATTTCATTGCAAATGCGAACGCGTTTGGGCTCATTTCGTTAACCATTTTCCCTGGCATTTTCCATAACCTGTTGGCTCGGCAGATGAGGCACCTGCGGGCACCCGGGGACCCAGCCTGTCATCACGCCCCCCCACCTGGTGGCTGCAACTTTGCCACTGTAGCCCATTTTTATCAATAAGGAAAAAAGCTTGAAACTTTCTGGCGGCTTTCGTCGGCGACAAGCGGAAAATTAATGAGAAGCAGCTCATAGACTTGAGGCTACCCCCACCTGAAAGAGATGTTCTCTATGCAAGTTTTTTGGAGCAACTAATTTGAAAATAATTATTAGAAAGCTGAAAAGGAAAACTTTTAGCACTCGAAAAAACTTGAATCAAAGCGGAAAAAAAAGTTACAGAACTTCGATGGAAAACTATAAATATAATTTCCCCACATTATGCATTTTTCAATGGGGTTTTTCCTTTGCCATTAAACAAAATGATGTAATAACCATTATGGGTATTCGGGAGAAAATCGAACGGCAAAAGTTAATGGACAAATTAAGTGACATTCGGAGCGGAGAAGTGTTGCCTTTTGCGGACGAAAATCTTAATGGAATTTGTCCATAATCATTAAAGTTAAATGTCACTGGGAAACTTTTAGTCATTCTGTGTGTGGCATTTTCCACGAAAAGTGTATGGAAATCAACGGAAATTGTGCACCATAAAGGCATATTGGAAAACGTTTGAGCACAGTTAGGATAACAACCATTTACCCCCTCTAGAAATAATCATTAAAAATGTGTGCAATATTTCAGTGGGTGTGTTCTGCTCTATTTATTTCACAGTCAATGACCCCATTTGTTCAGCCCATTTTGCATAGGACAATAGCTGTAATTAGAATTTTATTTGTTTGCAGGTCATTTTCCAATTTAGACATCAATTATTTATATTGCGTATACGCCCCATTTGCCTTTGAGCAACACTTGAGTGCAGCTGAAACAGTAACAAAGCCAGAGACGGGTAGACGATGGCCCCATTGGACAAATGACAGTTCGATAAAGGAAAATTACAGTGCCAGCGCCAGGGCCAGTGACGACAATGACAATCGCAAAATTATAAAGCAAGCAAAAAGCCATTAAAAGGACACCCCCCCCACCACTACACTTTTAACACAGAAATTGGAACCCTGACGATAACAACGACGACGTGCAATAATCTGAGCAATTGTAGTTTATGCCTTAATTTCGGTTTGCGTACATGCTTTATGGCTCTCACAGTTGTCTGTTTGTCTGTCTGCCTGTCTGATGCCTTCCTTTTTCATTTGATGGCGCCTTAATTACATTTCTTGTGCTGTGCTGTCCACAGTCTTTGTGCCCCCCTGACGTTGTTCCACCTCTTTTAAGCATCTGTGGCTGTGTGGCTGTGTGTCTGGCCCTATAAGTGCAGCCGTCTGCTTAAGTAGTAGTCCTGGTTATGGTCCTGCTTATTGCTACGTGGGCCGTGGCTCAAAACTCAATTACGCATAGATTCTTCATGGCATTTCAGAGCTGCCTCGCATAAAGAACGAAACAAAAAACTGTGATAAATGTGAGGAAAGTTAACTGGCATTTTCGCTTTTACAGCTCTTTTTGTTGATGTTTATTGTATGTGGCACACACAGACACACACTCGTAAAGTGCCACCAGTGCTGGACAGTGAAGCAAAAAAGTTTCGGGGCAAATGTATCCGTGGGCATGGGGCCAGATTCAGATTCAGAAAGGGCCATAAATTAAAGCCTTACCAACAAAGAGAAAGAAGAGACACGACACACAAGAGACAGAGCTAGATATGGTTTATTCTGAAACAAAAATCTATATTTAAATGCAATTTCCATATGACTCATAATCCCACTTTCAATTCCCATTCAATCTGTGTATATTTTAGGCATATTTTGTGCCCAAATCTTGCTTATTAAATCTGTCAAATGCAGCTAATTTTCGTGTAAAACCCTTAAGCCTTAGCCCCTTTTCTGCATATGTTATCTGCTGCTCTATGGAGTTCTGGGGACAGCGCAAAGGGGCACCTATATTTTGGCTGATTTATTTTATGGCTCCCCGAGGACCAAAACCGAAAGCAGAACCAAAGGGCCGACACGAGTTTGTTGGGCCGCACTAAAGTTGGGAAACAAAGGCAAGTAGAGGGGGGAGCTGGAGCAGCACATAAAAACAGCAACAGAAGAAACCAAACCGAAATAAAACTAGACAAGTTACCTCCGCAGCAAGGAGTGCTGCTGCTGGAGTCCTTGCTCAAGTGCTGGGGCTTTAATCCTTTCGGCAAACTTTCGGCCAGAACAGAAGTGGCGGCAGCATCAGCAGCAGTAGCTGGGCTGCAGATTTGTAACTTTTCTTATCGTATTTTTTTGTGGGTGGGGGGGGGAAACACACTTAAACACTTGGCAGGAGGAGCAACCAAGCTGCTGGGCCGCCGCCGGACACTGTCTCGCACATTTACACACCGCACGCACGCACTCGCCACTCGCAAGGGACTCGGAGACGGGCACACTTGGACCAGGGGCCTCTTGCTGCTCGTATTAGCACATTCTCAGCTTTTCCATCATTCAGTTTCCGATGAGGCTAACGCGTTGGTGAACAGACCTACACAGGGTCCCAAGTTGTGGCAGGTTCTTGCCGCACGCACGTCTACAAGCGAACTGAAAGCTGAACGCATCGCGCAGCCTGCCAAAAGGACATGCCAGCGCCGCCAATACATGTGCCTCGGGGACACACACACACACACCGCTGTCCGGGCGGCCGGGCTCCTCCTTGCCATCGTCGTCGGCTCATCGCGTCGTTCTTCGTGGAGCCATCGCTTCGGCAGGCTATGGGAGGATGCTGCTGCCGGATGAAGTTCTCGAGAGAGCAAGAGAGAGTAAAGCTCGCTATTTGCGAGTGTGTGTGTGTGCTTGTGTGGTGAATATTGTTGGCAATACACTGAGAACTATTTACGGGTTAGAAATGGCTTTGGAGCAGGGAAAACCCCGATCTGCAGGGTATTTCTTGGAGGAAACGGCCTTTGATAGATGAAATTTGACTATTTTATTCTAAATTAAAAATATTTAGTGAGCTATAAAAAAGAATAATGCATAATAAAATAAAATCCATGACTAAATATCGTTGAAAGGAGCTTCAGGCGGTTGTTCCCGTACTTTAAGCATGAAAGAGCGCTCCTTTAGGGGATCAGAGTTTTCTAGGGCCAAGCTAAAATTATTCCTTAAACCTCTCAGAACAACTTTCATTATTTTAAACCCCCCAAAACATTCAAATGCACAACCAAATAACCAGTTACTGTCACCAAGCGGAGCCCTGGCAGCCAAATTCCAACATTTCCAGAATAAATGAAAAAAGTGCAAAAAAAAACCAATCAAAATGAAACACAACTCGGCGCAGACTGCAAACTACAGCCCGAACATTTGGTTTAAATTAGAATATCAAAGCAAATACTGGTACAGGCTGAACAACGACCGAAAACTACAAGTTTTAATAAATGCAAGAAATCGGCAAAAAAAAAAAAATAAACAGGAAAAACGATCTATTCTACAGGGAGGAGTGGAAGAGAAGGAGAGAAAGGGTGCGACAACACACACGGAAGCAGTCGGCAGCCTCTGATGCAAGAGACATTCTTAACATTGGAGCAATCAGCAGAGATAAGCATGGGAAATCTCTGTTAACGTGTCTACACTGTTACCAATGTAAACAGCAGCAGCAGCAGCAGCAGCAGCAGAAACGCTGGGCAGCGACAAGTGCGGGCTAATTAAGTCGGCAAAAACCAAAAGCCCCCTCGCTCTCTCGATCGTTGGCTCTCTCTCGCTCTCTGCGCCATTCTCTGCCTCTCGCTGACTGCTGACTGAACACGAACGATCATGCTCAGGCCCCCGAGCTGTACTTGTTATCAGCCGAACGTAGCAGCAGCAGCAGCAGCAGCAGCAAGAAAGGGTCGAGTCAAGTCGAGTCGAGAGACGGACGACGGACTCTTGGCCATAAACTGGGCCTGCTTTAGTTTTAGCGCGTTTTTTGCCGCTTCAAAAGCGCCTTAGCTGCACTCGGCGCGAGTTAGTTGCGGTTTAAGCGGCGAACGGTGCGGATCTATCGAAGCGGTTCGAAGACAACCAACAAAAAAATAATAAGAACGATCACTGCCTGTGGAAAACCCTGTAAGGACTTTGCCCTGTCAAATGTTTTGCACTGCCCGTCTGCGATTGAGACGCGAACCAAAAAAAAACCCTAATCTAAGTGCAATAAAATTTTGGTCGCGTTGTGTATTTAGTGATATCATAAGGCCCAGCCAGCCGTGTGTGATAAGTCTCCAACGCTGGGGATAAGGCCAAGAGCCAAGAGCCCCGAGCACCCAGAGCATTGTGAACTTGGGGCTGGCTATCACACTCCAAGCCTCCCATAAATGCTCTAATTGTGTGCCCATAAAGATGGTTTTATAAACAAAAACTTTGATACAAAACCGAATACAATATCTGGCGTAATTGTGAAATCTGATTTGGCAGTAAAGTGAATTAATTGAGAATATCCTAAGGGATTAATGCATTTTTCTCTGTGGATGCAAATTATATTTAACAACAGATCTATGATTATATTATAAAGATTATATTATATTGACTGATTTTTTGTACTCCTAAAAAACCAGAAACAAAAAATGTTTCCCACTCTGCACAAATCATAATTTATTAACTTAAAAATATTTTTAGACGCATCTATTGGCTTTAGCTATGACATCATGCAACAGTTTAAAACCTGAAACTCATTCCACAATTGAAAGTCTTCAAAACAGCATAGAAAATATTATACAAAACTAACTTCAAGTCATTATGAGCCACAAAGGGAGCCAGGCCATCTTATACAATGCTATAGAAAACTATAGAAACTCCCAGAGGCGATTGCCACTCTTCAGAAGCCGCTGGCCACTGTACTCCCCCAACCAAACAGACTTACAAACGGCCTTGACATTGAAAAATAAATGCCACAAGCAGCGCCATAAATAATAACGTCGAGCAGCATTCCAAAGATTCTATCTACAAGAAAAACCCCTCAATCTTCATTAATCATGAGTAGAAAAAATACACTTAAAATATGGTTAACAAATGTGAATAAGCATAAACAAATTGGGTAAATATTTGTGTGGCTGGTGGCACGTAACGTGGCTGGCGCCTCACACCTGACCCCAGAGCAGGGTTTGTTGTGGCCTGTAATGAGCGAAATACTCAAAGACTGGTTCCACAAAACCGGCTTGGCCATGGCTAGCACATTATGGCCAGAACCAGGCACTCGGCGCGATGTATGACAAAGTCAGGGGTTTCCCAAGAGGAGAAAACAGGAATCCAGCGCACTGCCTCCCTTTCGGCGGTTTCGTATGATAAGCAGCTTAAAAATCTTCCACTCAACATTCCCTCTTTTGGCCATATCTTTCCTCTGGCTGCCTACCTCAACAAAATGTTGGCACAAAGACAACAAACCAAACAGCAACAAAAAAACCACCAACAAAGTGATCAAAATGCGGCCAGCTAATTGTTGTCAAAATAAGTGGCCGAATGCCACTGACGAAGACGCTCACAAATAAATCAAATTACAATACTTAAGCCCTCGCTCGATAGTTTGAATTATATGTAAAAATGTGAAACGGAAAGCACTGCGCTATGTAGGCAGTATTATGCAATCGTTTTACGGACGTGTGATTCCGTCCAAAATCCAAATAAATAATAAAACAAACTTTGCATAACAACAATTGCCAGATTAATTGGCGGTGAAATTTTAGTTGTTGTCCATCAAAAGAAATTGCCCATAAAAAACGAGGGCAGCATCATAAAATGTTGTTTCTTCAGCGTATCTTCAGAATCGAATCTCTTTTGAAAGTGGACATGTGATTAAATAAATAGTATAAATTTCTATACAAAATGCGGCGTTACCATGAGTGGCAGTTCGAAGGGGCTTCCCTTTAACAACATTTTATTTAATTTTTTAATTTATTTTGCCTCTTTTGTTAGATCTTTGCTCATTTATTTATAAATGGTTTTTGCCTATATGTATTTAAATACCTGGAATACCAAGGTTCAATAGGTTCTATTATCGTGCAAAAAGATTCCCCGAATTTCCATAACTCTAAAAATTCCCTAAAAAGTTCCCAAGAACTCCCTTGGCTGGAATTCCCTTACTATGCCCGATCATCTAGTAATTTCATTGTTCCAATTTCTCATGATTAAATTATGTTAATTATATTTGGCGGGGAACTTCGGTGACCACTGAAGCAGAACAGCAGCCCAGCCCAGCCCACACTTTAGTCAAATAAAAATCCAACACCGCAGCGGCATCCCCACTAGGTGTTAATTATCAGGGATTACCCTTGTGGTGGGCTTTTAATTATAGATCCAATCAAGCGTTTAGACCACATACTCATGCCCGTAAATACAATGAGCAATCGCGGTGACTCCACGTGACATTCCGCGCGTCCCAAGCCAAAGATGCATGTTAATTAAAGTGATTGTCAAAGAGTACTAGACACTTGACAGTAGGCGTAATCAAATCGTTTAGTCATGTCCGCAAATACAACAAAGTCCCACTTGAGATACTTGCCAGATGATCAGAGATTTAATTGTATCTGAATGCGATTTAAGGGGGAACCCTAATCATGAAGCGCCATTCACTTTTCTATGCCCCATTCCCCACATCGAATATTTGCTCTTTTGATTGATTACCCCCCTCCAGAAGGCATTCATTAGCAAACGAAGTTCCGTCTCTGCGTTTGAAAATTAAATTATCCGCTAAATATCTCTGCTCATATCTTTTTAATAGATTTACATTGAATTTCGGGGCTTTCGGGGTTTTCAGAGGGTTCTCAAGGTTTTATTTTTATTTTGTTTTCCTTGTGACGACTTTTATGAAGTGCCACGTAGGCGGACACTTAATTCCTAATTAACGGAAGTGCGTTTTGTGCGTCCACGTAGAGTCCACACAACAGAGAGCAGCACACCGCCCCCCCGCCCAGGTAGCCTCGAGGTAGTACATAAATCTTTAAGATGCTTTAAGTGTTGCCAAATAAAAGTGGCGGTTATGGAAAGTCTCTAGAGCAAGGTTCAGCGGGAATATTAAGACGATTGGATGCTCTAAAGTTTGTCAGGAAATTTCAAGAATGGAATTAGACAGGCAAACGAATTTTAGAAGAATTATTCCCCCAGCGATTTTAAATAAAGAAAAAAAATATTCTTTTACTTAAAAGAAAACCTTCCTCAATGTCTCAATGAAAATGTGGCAATAAAGAGCATCCCCTGGACAGCAGCATCCACAAGAAAATGGCAGCGTCCGGCAACATTACGTATGAAAAATGCCTCACGCAATTTTTTTTCGTCCTATATTTTCTTGTTTTTGCTTTTTCATAATTTATGCGCAGTTTTCTTTATATGCCCCCTCGTGTTCCTCTCCTGCTCCTCCCCTCTGCGTGTGTCCCTGGACTCTGGCTGGACTTTTGGCTTACGGACGTGAGTCCTGCCTGTCCGTGAGTCCTATGGGTGTACAAGTATCTGCGCCGTGTGTGTCTGTGTGTTTAAGGAACAGCGTGCTAATTAATTAAATTTGTACGTGCTGTATGTGTGTGTGTGTGTGTGTGTGTCTGTGTGTATTTCTTGAGCGAATCAACTTGCTGGCCATGTGCTGATAGGGCTCAAATGCACACACTCTCTGCCCAGTCCCTGACGCTTCCTTTCCTTCCCATTCGCATGGGCAGTGGCACCACAGAGCGTATGAGTGATATTTACAGTCGGGCCGTAAATCATACTTAACTTAATATACAATATACAATATATTCCCTCAGATGCTGGCCCTTTCGGCCATGCCATGTGCGTGTCCTTGCGCCTGGACACATGGGCGCGTGGCTCAATAAAGGATGCTGGAGTTAGGTTAGGGATTCCGATTGATTTGGGCCAGCAACGGGTGTGGCAGCATTTAGGCGTAATTGTTATTGTTATAGTTAATAAGAACGAAAACAGAACAAACAGAAAGTTGATGGTGGGGCAGGGAGAATATAAAGAAGATACCAAAAATAAATAAAATAAAATAAAATAAAATATTGTTCCATTATGAAATTAGATGATACAAAATATATAATAAATACTGGAAGACATCAACTAATATAAATAATAAATAATAATAAATAAATAATAATAATAAATAATAATAATAATAAATAAGAATAATTCAGCATTTTCTTACCTGTGCCACTGTGCCAGCCATAAGTCTCCATTTTCATGGCTGGCCTTGAACCCGCACATCAAACCATTTCTTCTCAGTCGCGAGAAACATCAAAAACGACTCTTAAAAATGTCAGTAAACATCTTTAATGTGTGAGCAACTCGTTTTGGCCGGCCATACGTATATTCTTCCCAAATAACATCTGCAAAATAATAATGAAAAAAAAACACACACACATGTTTATTAAATGCCCAAAAATCAGCCAACTGAATAAATACATATAGTAATCATAGCGCATGTAATTTCGACTTGAATCTGAACCTATAAGTATTAATTATTTAATTATTTATTTTTCGCTCATTTTCAGGCAATCAACGCAAAAAATTGTTGGCCAAAATCAACAAAAACTTCCGCAAAACGTTTCCAATAATTCCGCCCGCCCAAAAAGAAATACAAAACAAAAAAAGTTTAATAAAAGACAATTACCACTAAAATAGGGGGAAACAGACGGGGCCAGCAGTAGAAAGAAAAACAATAGCCGCAAATTAAATAAGCGTAAACCATAATTATGACAAAATGAGTTGGTCGACAGCAGTGATGTTGGCCTATGCCTTAACAGCGCTCCTACAGCTGGTGTGCCAGGCCAGCGGCTCGGAAACTGTAAATGCTACAGCAGGTGAGTGGAAGATAGTTTACAGCGACTACAGAATACCCTTTAGAAACGGTTTTATGCTTGCGAAATTAGTGGACAATTATTTAAGAGGAATTCTGCAGGAAAAATCTAATTTTATGAGAGAAAATTTAAATTATTTAATTTGATTATTTCTGATATGTATTATTATTATTATTTATTAAAATTATTGTTATGATGGGGTGAAATATTATTTAGGTGTTAAGGAAGTGCTCTTTCTCCGAATTTCATTATCCCCACATAAATAATATATACCACGTCCCTCAGCGCCCACTGAGCATTCCAAAAGAAATGCATGCATAAACCTTTAAGAAGCTTCGGCGTGGGCAATTAACGGGTTTCGACCTTGGCCAACATTATGGCGGGCATTAGCATTAAATAAAAAAATGTATGTACACACAGGCATGAGATTGTGGAGAAGTGCGAGAGTATTTCCCTTAGACAATGTACACGATAAATAATGATAATGATTGCCACTCACATGCTAAAAATACTGAGAGCCTCTGCCTCCCCCCGTCGACCTGTGAGCCATGTGAATTTGCGCAAGTCCGGCAAATAATCAACGAAATGGTTGATGGCTTAAACAAATGCAGCTACACACAGTCAGCGGCAATCATAATAATGGCCATAACGAGCCAATAAACGTTGCAGTCCAGAGCCCAGAGCTCACAGCCCAGCGCCCTCACAGTATCGCCCGCTACAAAAAGCAGTCAATAAATGCGGCCTTAATGGTTAACTGACAGACAGCCTATAGGAGGCAGCCATGGAGCAGCCTGCTACGTGCTACGTGCAGCACTCGCAAAAATAATTTATATGCCAAGCAGCTGCTGACAGCGCACGCCTCTTCTTTTCCTCTTTTAAATAAACAAAATATAAAACATGCGTGCACAATATAAAATACAAATACAAATAAAAGAAGGAGAAGCCCCCAACCAGGATGAAGGACCCATATGGGCAGCGCACTGAGCACCACATTTCATGCCAAGACAAAAACTGTTGAATTTCCCATTAATAATCCATTTTTTTTTTTTGAAAAGTTTGAAGTTTCTTTAAGTCTACTTTGGGTACAAATAAAACCCAGTAGGCTGTCTCTCTCTCTGGGGAAAAAACCTTAAAAGTTTGACACATATTTTGCTGCCATTGGGAAAACCCAACGGACGGGAGTGACTTATATTAAATGTGCATTTTATGTGTATTATTTATTCCCACAGATAGCACAATATTGCAGTTTAATGTGCCATCTAAGATCTAGCAGCCCATAAAGTAGTTAATTCCTAGAAAGCCTATCGGGGTCAGCGGGCTTATCGCAATCTCCAGTCAAATGCCTGTCGTAAATTTAATTTGTTTTTAATGTGAGAATATTTTGAACACAGATTTTCCTATCGACCCTAATCAGGCGCTGCAATTTTCATTAGAACGTGCCCATGCTCATGTTTTCCCTTTGTTTTGGCCCTCAGCTAAACCACTTTTAGGGTCTACATTTATTGGAGACTCTTGGGCGGGGTCTGTGAGGCACTTATCTAGGCACTTGAGTGGGAGAATATCGATCGATCGACTCATGCTTACGCACCAGTAAAGGGCAGCAACTTAATGATCGGTTAAGGGGCCTGCAACCGGATCAGGTGGCATAACCCATAGCCCTACCCCATACCTATACCTGACCCGCAATCCGCGATCTGCGATCCGGGTCTTGATGTCATTTTAATTAGCATTCCACAGCCGCCCCTTAACTGTTGTCCGCCTTAATCTACATGCATGCGAGTGCCAGAACAGGTAACCGGACCAGATGTTCACGGAATGACAGGTGTTGATGCATCATCACCGATTGCTGGGGGAATGAAATATATGCATGGCTATATTTATAGCTCATTGGGAAGTTCTAGCTGTCATGGGTAACAGAGATTGAGGGGGCGATTGGCACAGCTTTAGTTAAAGTTAAACTTAAATTTTAAAGAATTTCCCTTACGAATCAGTTCTGTATTTATGCCATAAAAATAAACACAAATGGGAGTATATATTTGAGAGTTCTGCACTTAATTGCAGCAGCAATATATCAGGTATAATTATTTATATCAATCATTGAATGATTGAAATGTTTTTCTATATGGGAACTAAAATCTACCATAAATTTATGCCTGCTTGCTGCCACTTTGATCGTATCCAAAAGCCGGACAGTTCAAGGAACCCCCGAAGCCCGTGGCAATTAGCACGTGAAGTTCAATTTGCCCACTAAATAATAATCATTAAAAATTCAGAGTTACTCGCACTCACACTCCACTCACACTCATATTCATATTTCTTACTCTCATTGTTTTGTATTCGCTGCATTCAATTAAATGAGCCCATAAATTACGAATCTCTGGCGCGTGATATGACAACAAAAAGCGAACTTTTGTTTTCTTTTTTGGGGCTCTCAGCGCTCAGAATGTTTGCATTTGCCCATTAATTGTTCTTTTATGCATTGTTTATGGCCCCGCGACAAAAGAGAATTGTATTTGCCAGAGGGATTCTCATTAAACAATTGTTTGCCAGAGCAAACACAAAATATTCGCAGCGCTCTCTGCGCTCTCCTTTCCTTTAATTTACTTGAATTTCTTTCTCTTTTAATGCGTCTTCCAGGCAATACTTTCTGTGCGTATCAGGAGCACAACACCACGCACCGCAGGGAGCTGGGCGCTGTGTGGTTTGCCAGCCAGGATCCCTGTCTGGTGTACTCGTGCGCCGCGGGCGTGGCCCAGGATCCGCAGGCGCATATTGTGGTCACCCAGGTGGACTGCAATGAGTTCTACTGCGAAGTGGTGCGTACAGCTGGCACATCCATCTGTATAGAATATTTTCTGATATATTTTGATGCCGCTTTTAGGGTTCGGAGCTGCGCCAAAGTCGCCGGCAGCTGCTGTGGCGAGTGCGTGCGCACCCACTGCCAGCACAATAATACGCTGTATGCGCCCGGCGAGTCCTGGCACAACGATGCCGACTGCACGCTGCTCGAGTGCGGCCGCCTGGACAGCGGCCAGATTGTTGTCAACGCCTATCAGCGCACCTGTCCGCCGCTGCAGGAGGACTGCCCCGCCGCCCGGGTGGAGCTGCGCAACTGCTGTCCCTTCTGTCGACCGCTGCAGTCGGTGCGCGCGGAGCAGCTGGACGAAGCGGACGACACGGAGGACACCTGGACGGCCGAATGGTACCGCAGGCATCCCTGTCGGCGCGACTGTGTGGCGGGCGCCGAGCCCCTCACCTGTCGCTACACCTTTGTCGTCGAGTGGTATCAGACCTTTGCCAAGGCCTGCTACGACTGTCCGCGCAATCTGACGGATTGCGCGCGGCCCCACTGCGTGCTGGGCGATGGCCTGGAGCGGGGCATCACCGTGGTGAACCGCATGATGCCGGGACCCGCCATCGAGGTGTGCGCGGGCGATCAGATCGTGGTGGACGTGAAGAACAGGCTGCTGGGCGAGAGCACCTCCATCCACTGGCATGGACTGCACCAGCGGGACACGCCCTACATGGACGGCGTGCCGCACATCACCCAGTGCCCCATCACGCCGCACGCCACCTTCCGCTACAGCTTCCCGGCGGACCTCTCGGGCACCCACTTCTGGCACTCGCACACGGGCATGCAGCGGGGCGACGGCGTCTTTGGCGCTCTCATCATCCGCAAGCCCAAGAGCGCCGAGCCCCATGGCCGGCTGTACGATCTGGATCTCAGCGAGCACGTGATGATCGTCCAGGACTGGATCCACGAGCCGGGCGCCAGCATCTTTGCGAGCCACCATCACTCGCGCGGCGACAATAAGCCGCACAATCTGCTGATCAATGGCCGGGGCCGCTACTACAGTCGCATCTGGGCGGAGGCCAGGAAGGAGCATCAGCTGGCGCGGGGCAAGGCCGCGAGCACGAAGCCGCTGCAGCCGCTGCCCAAATCGCAGGTGGATGTGGTCCAGACGCTGCCGCGCACCGCGCGCCTCGCCAAGAGCAACACCACGCGACTCTTCCCCGTGCAGCAGCTGCAGCGCCAGAAGCGCGGCAACCTCAACGCGATTCCCCTGGAACTGGTGCCCCATCAGGTGTACAATGTGCAGCGCGGCGTGCGCTATCGCTTCAGGATCATCAATGCCGAGTACCTCAACTGTCCGATTGTCGTCTCGGTGGATGGGCACAACCTGACGGCCATCAATTCGGACGGCTTCGACATCGAGGCCCTGGAGGTGGGTTCGATTGTGACGTATGCCGGCGAGCGGTTCGATTTTGTGCTGCACGCCAACCAGCCGGTGGGCAACTACTGGGTGCGCCTCAAGGGCCTGATGGACTGCAGCGAGCTGTTCACCTCCGCCTTCCAGGTGGCCGTGCTGCGGTACGAGGGCGCGCCCGACGAGGAGCCCAGCGCCGAGCTGAGCTACGCGCACAAGGCGCCGGGCATCGAGCTGAATGTGATGAACCGCGGACCGGGCTACCCGGACACCAGGACCGTGGCGGAGATGCGGGCGCTGCCCATCTACGATCAGGTGCCGGGCATCGATCACGACACCCTCGAGCCGCAGGCGGACTTCAAGTTCTTTGTGTACTACGACTTCTATGCGAAGAACAATCCGGAGTTCCACGACAAGGACCTGTACGCCATGGACATGAACATGACCCAATCGAATCGCCTGTACACGCCCCAGCTGAATCACATCACGCTGAAGTTCCCCGCGCTGGCGCTGCTGCCTGCGCGCCACCAGTTAAGCGACTCGGACTTCTGCAACGAGACGAGTCTCGCGGCGCAGGGCATCGACTGCCGCAGCGAGTTCTGCAAGTGCCACCACGTGCTGCAGGTGCCCCTCAACGCGGTGGTGGAGCTGATCATCGTGGACGAGGGCTTCCAGTACTATGCCAATCATCCGTTCCATCTGCACGGCAACGCCTTTCGCGTGCTCGCTCTGGAGCGATTGGGCGAGAATGTCACCATTGAAATGGTGAGAGAGAGGGACACAGAGAGAGGGAGAGAATTTTCCACTAGAATTTTCCAGCAGAAAAATCTTTAATTTAATTTATTTTAATTTTTAATTTCCCATCCTTTTCCTTAGATCAAATCCCTGGATCGCTTCAATTTGCTGAAACGAAACTTGGTGAATCCGCCCGTCAAGGATACGGTGACCATTCCGGATGGCGGCTACACCATCATCCGCTTTGAGGCCTACAACCCCGGCTATTGGCTCTTCCACTGCCACATCGAGTTCCATGCGGAGATCGGCATGGCGCTGGTCTTCAAGGTGGGCGACGACGATCAAATGGTGCCCGTGCCCGAGCATTTTCCCAGCTGCGGCGACTACAATCCGGACCTGCGCTACGATGGGCCGGCAAGCACTGAGGGCGCCACCAGCAGACCCCCCACAGCTGCACCACAGGATACAGCTGGCGGGGGACAGAGATGGGCACCCACTTGGACTGTTTGGACTTTCAGTTTATTCCTACTGAGTTGCAGACACTGAGAACCTCCGCCCCCGCAATGCTTGCCAAGCGAAATTCAGAGATTATTTATTCGGAGGAGCAGCTGTCTGATACGATGCTGCTTGGGATCATCATGTGTATATAGTATATATATTGCATAGTCGTATTTGTAGCCTCTAAACATCTGTGATTGTCTAAGAAAATTTCTATTCTATTAAAAATTGTACATATAAGAGAAGGAGGTTGCCTTTTCGGGGCCAGAGGGAATTTACAGAGCATTAAAGGTAACTTTTTTTTATGGTACAACTGAATATGTTTTCAAGGATCGTTGACAATATTTATGCCAAAGATTTCTCCATTTTTATGATGTGAAAATTAACATTACTCATTGGCTAAAGCCCTATCCATGCCCAAATTAAAAGGGAATACAGCTTGAGGGGGCAATTTGCTTCCACAAATCATTTACAGCATTAATCTAGAATATTTCCTCGAGTTTTTAAAGAGCAAAATGTCACCTAACTATTGCAAAAATCCTTGCTTACTAAGTGTCCACATTCCAAAGGAAATTTCTACGTTTTTCCCACACTATTCCTCGCATTTCCTTATGCTTCAGTTAGCGCAACATTTAAAATATGACCCACAAAAATATAACTAAAAATCTGATGAAACTTTAGCCAAATATTGCCCAAACATTTTATGGGCAATTATTCTGTAGATTTATAATAAGGAAAATAGCAAACAAAATATTAATTGGCATGCAATAAATAAATACATTGTCTGTCAGGTGCTGAAGCAACGGCAACGCCCTCGAAGGCCGATAGCGATCTTATCGGGCGGCAACTGGCAACAGCTGGACCCTCGCGCGAGAGGAGAGACGTCACCCCAATTGGGGTATCAATAACTGCAGGGATCTTTCACCACGCTGACCCCCTGGTAGATTGCATTTCGCAAACACAAACAAGGCAATCTCTCTCTCCCTCGCTTTGGCTGTGGCCATCTGGATGGACGATGTGGCCCATTGTGGCCCAGCTATAAAAGAGCAGCCGGCAGTTCTGTGGCCCAGTCACACACAACACTCGCTCCGAGTCCGCCCATTCTCCACTCCTCTGTAAGCCGCTAAAAACTAAATTCCAATTCCAACAAAATGTTCGACTGGACGGGCAAGAACGTGGTCTATGCTGGCAGCTTCACGGGCATTGGCTGGCAGATGATGATGCAGCTGATGCAGAAGAAGATCAAGATGATGGGCATCATGCACCGCATGGAGAATGTGGAGATGATGAAGAAGCTGCAGGCCGAGAATCCCGCCGTCAAGGTGGTCTTCATGCAAATGAATCTCATGGACAAGCTCTCCATGGAGCAGACAATGATCAAAATGGGCCAGATGATGGGCCACATTGATGTGCTGATCAACGGCGAGGATGTGCTGCTCGACAAGGATGTGGAGACGACAATGGGCATAAATCTGGTAAGCGATTGGGGCGAGACCCTAAATAAAGTCCAATCCCCCGTCTAATATGTGTTGCCTTTCGCTTAGACTGGCATGATAATGATGACTATGCTGGCTCTGCCCTACATGGACAAGACCCAGATGGGCATGGGCGGCATGGTGATCAATCTCGCCTCCGTCTACGGCCTGGAGCCCGCGCCCGCCTTTGCTGTGTATGCCGCGGCCAAGCACGGCGTCCTCGGCTTCACTCGCTCGATGGGCGACAAGGTGATCTACCAGAAGACGGGTGTCATGTTCATGGCCATGTGTCCGGGCCTGACCAGCACCGAATTGATGGCCAATCTGCGCGACAATGTCACCTGGCACCACGCCGAGTCGATGGTGGCGGCCATCGAGAGCGCCAAGCGCCAAATGCCCGAGGAGGCGGCCACCCAGATGTTGAAGGCCATCGAAATGACGAAGAACGGCAGCATGTGGCTGGTCAATATGGGCCAGCTCAAGGAAGTGATGCCCACGATGCACTGGCAGATGTAGGACGCCAGCGAGCAGAGCGCGGCAGAGAAAAAATATTAAAAAAAAATTTGTTGATTGAAAATTAAATTATTATTTGGCAGCGTAAATCATTGAGTCGTTCGTGCAGCAGCGCTTCTCGGTCGCACAGGCTTTGACTTGGAAGCAAGCAACTCACGAATTGGGATTTATTTGCCCAACTTTTCACAGTTTTCCAGCTCAAAGCAGGCCGTTAGGGAACCCATTCCAAAGCTAGGCAAAATAAAAAAATTTCCACAGTCCCACACAAGTTCCACTCGCAGTAACAACACAAATTCCATTTTCTGCGAATATTTTACAACAAAAATATTCGTAGTTGCAACAAAAACAAAAAAATTGTAAAAAATGTCACAACGCAGGCGTAGGCCGAGCGAGGCAACGCTGTGCCTCACCTGTGGCAAGACCATCGTTAAGAAGAGCAAAGATGCCACGTTAAGCGCCATGAGCCACGAGCACTATTGGCAGATTGATGAGCAGGCCCCCAGCGCGGACGGTTGGGAGGTGGAGGTCACATGCAAGCGCACGGGGGCCCGGCTAGTGCCACGCAACAGCTGGCCGTACCGCAGACTCAATCTGGTGGCAGCGCGGCGACCAGTTGGGCAGCCAAAATCGAGGCAAAATCAAGGCTGCAGCAGCGCCGACGAGCAGTGGGTTGAGGCGGATCTGCACTGCACGCACTGCAATGGAGTTGTGGTCAGGGCAAGCGGCAATGAGGCCCCAAAGCGACGTGGAGCCGTAACCCGCCAGCAGACGCGCAAGACGCCAAAGAAAACCGCAGCCAAGCGCAAGAGTGGCAAACGCAAATCAAGCCCCGCCTGCAAGCCGCCCGCGCCCCCGAAGAAGCGAAAGGTCACCCAAAAGGCCGAGTACATAGAAGTGCCACGTGAGGGCTCCGACTCCAACTCCGACAGTGGCTCCGAGCTGCTGAGCTCTGACTCCGACACCGACGGTAGCTACGCTCTGCCCCCGTACAAGGCGGTGGTCATCAGGGAGATGCTACGCCTGGGCCGCACACCGAATGCCCAGTACGCAGGGAAAGCAAGGCCAGGCAGTCCCCTTCTGGAGAAGCAGCAGGCGGAACAGGCCAAGCTGAAGGCAGAAGCAGCGCTACGGCAGCAGGAGGAAGAAGCAGCGCTGCAGCAGCAGGAGGAAGAAGCAGCGCTACAGCAGCAGGAGGAAGAAGCCTTCAAAGGGATAGTCCAGGAGCAGCAAAGCAAGCACAAGGAAGAAGAGGCGCCACAGCAGCAGGGGGAGGATCTACAGCAGGCGCAGGAGGAGCCAGAGGAGCAAAAGGAGCAGGGAGAAGCTGCCACCATGCACTGGCAGCAGTACGGACAACGTGAAGGGGAGTCAAATGTCTTTGCTTCGTCTTCCGATGAAAAATTAACATTAGTATGGATAACCAACAAGAAAATGAATTAATTAATTAATTAAACAATAAAATAGACATTATATTATATTATAGTGTAGAGTACAGACACAGAGATCCATAGATACTTCCAGCATCTTGGATGCTTCACCTATTTATTGTTGGTTTTATCACGTTGGATATTCGATGATCTTAAAGCTAATGCTTAGAGCTTTATATATTTCTATATTTATTCTATATTCTATACTTAAGCGCAGATGTTTTTTAAACAACTTTCAAAGTGACGACAAGGAAATATCCTCATGTTTCTGTCAATATGGGCACAGCCGCACACAGATTGTGGTTCAGCCTGCGGTCGAGCTCGGCATCAAAGTCCGACTCGCTGTAGGGCTCGTTGGAGCGCAGGTAGCTGTCCAGGATGGTGGCCTGGCACTGGCCCACTTCATTGGTCGACCGCCAGTCGTCCGCGTACTTGGGCCTCTTCCTGCCCTGCAGCGGCACATAGAGCGGCCGCAGCGGACAGTTGTAGTGGCGCACACTCGCCCGCTTGACGCCGTTGCGGCGATGGGTGTTGAGATATTTGCAAACGGCACACTCGAACACGCGGGTGACCGAACCGCCCGCCGAGATGTCCGCCAAGTCGGTGGGACGCGTCAACAGGTCGCGCATCAACCTTTTGTTTTGTATCGGATGGCTGCGATTCAGTTTGTGGCCCCGATACGAATTGTATTCGGTCTTGTTCTCCGCCAGGGCCACCAGGTACTTGCCCAGGGCGGCGGCACTGGGAAAATCATCGACAAATATGGCAGATTTCTGTTGTGGCTGCCAGTCCTGCGGAGGCAATACACAGGATGGGTTAAGGGAACAGGCTCGAAGGGAATGAAGCTCCTGCAACTCACTTTAATGCTGGGCGAACCAAAGTAAATGGGAACGACGCCAATGACCAGGGGACGCCAGAACTTCTCGGTAATGTAGTCCTCGCAGACGGCATTCTCGATGGCAATCATGAATTTGTAGCTGGCCAGAAAGCGCAGCATTTCCGGCGAATACAGATTGTTCAGAAAATCATGCTGCAGCCTGCGAACAATTAACGAAACGAAACGAAACGAAAGGAAACAAAATCAAACGTTGAATTTGGTTTAAACAATTTGCAAACTGGCATTAATTTTGAAGGAAATTTATGTGTTTGGTTTTTTGTGTGGGTTTGTGCTTTGTGTTTGTGTTTAATCTTTCTTTAAACTGTCTTCACTTGTCCTCATTTGCAGGCATTCCTGGCAGTCCTTGCCCTGGCACTCGTGCGCTGGCTCTATGCGACGACGCTTGACTGGACGCTCGCCGTACTCGTTCCTGTCAAGACACTCATTGGAGCTGCAAGCCATGGACTGCACTGCAAAGCGCTGTATCGTGTCAGTGGATGCGACTGGAGCGGTTTCCGACTTGTGGACACTTCGCTGGCTGATGAAACGCTCCAGGACCGACTCGTAGCTGTCCTGGAGCCGAGGTTCAGCGTGCACTTCCGCAGTGGTTGCAATTTCGGTGCTCTCTGCCTCTTGGCACTGCTCGCTTATCACTCGATCGATTATGGATCTGTGGCTATCCTGTTGGCCATCCTGCAGCTGAGGTTCAGCGTGCTCTACGGCAATGGCTTCTGTACACGCTGCAATGCGCTGCGCCTCCTGCAGCGGCACGCTAGAGAGCGAACTGGAAGCGTCAGGCGACTGTTGTTGTTGGCAGGAAACCTCCTGCTCCTTGGCGGCTGCAGATGTGCCCGGCAATTCGTTGAACAGCCGCATCCAGCATTCGCGGCAACAGATCTTGGTCTCCGTCTCCTCCGATGCCATCCCGTTCTTTGCAGCAGGCTGCGGCTTCTGCGTGTCTGGTGGCGGCGGCTTCTTGTTGGTCTGGCGCTTATAAGGTGCCATTTCGTTTCAGTTGCAGCAAATAAATTCTCGTTCGAATATTTCCAGTTTTGTGTGCGACTCGACAGAGACGACTGTGGCAAATGGCAGATTGTGTGTTTGTGTGTGTGTGAAATGGAAGCAGCGGCCGGCAGCCTCCTGAGTTTACGAAATTTACTTGCCTCTGGGGCAGATCTTTGTTGCGCAGGCAACTGCCAAACGAGTCCACATTGATGTGGCGCATCAGCTCCTGCACATAGTCCTCGCGGCCGGACATGGTGTTGCAGTCGCTCTGAAGGAACACCACCGACGGCGCGGGCCCGTTCAGATTCGACGATTTGAAGTCAAACGACATGACGTAGTCCATCGAGATGAGATCATGGGCGCTGGGCAGCCACTGGGTCGTCAGTGGCAGGTCACTGTGCCGGCTAAAGGTGGATGTAAAGTTGAAGTGCTGCAGGAACTCGTCAAAGGCAACGTAGGGCACATTCCGGGGCGATTCCTCGTGCAGCAGCGCCCACACGTGGTGGGGGCTGCGTGGCAGCGGATAGTCAGCAGTGGAGAGCGTCGTACCATAGAAGAGAACAGCCTGAAAAAAGCGATGGATAATAAATCTCTCTCTCTCTATCACAGCAGCGGCGGAGGTGGCGTTAATTCGGGGACTTACCCGCACTTGGGGCAAGCGCTGACGATTGGCGGTAAAGTGGCACTCGTAGGCGCCGCATATTCGCAGCTCTTCGTATCGAAAGCTGAACGGCGGCCACCACAGCACCTCAATGGGATCCGAGGACTTGACGGCGTCTCCTCGAGCGTCCCACTGCTCGATGATGTCCCAGCAGAAGAACAGCAGCAGCCAACATGCGAGTATCAGGCCCGTGAACACAATCACCCAAAGGCGTGCCAGTCGCATGGCTACGTTTCAGCCGAGCCAAAAGTAATATTTTCTCTGTTTTCTATATTTTACTTGTTGGTCCGCGAATTTAAAAAGCCGGCACAACCCGCAGGCGGCGATTTTCAGTCACAACAGCGAGCAGTGTTGTAAAACGAGTGCCTGTCGGCAAGCGGCGTACTACACACGTACCAAGGCGTACTATACACGGAAATGGTTTTGAGTTGCACTGAAATACGATATATTCCAAGAAAATGTTGCACAGCAATTTTTTCACTAGATTTGAACACCTTTTTTTCACTTATTTCACTGCTAAATATAACTTTTATGTTCAGTTAGTATTTGGGCAAAAAGTACTCGTATGTTTTTTTTTTATTTTTTTATTTTAGTCTGCTCAAATTTCAACGTCTTCTCGGCTCGGCAGAAGCACTAACCATACAGTATACTGTATGGTTAGTGGCAGAAGTGATTCTTTAAACCACACCCGATCTCTAGTTCCATTCCGAACTGGCTCTGCTCTGAACTAGAACTATCGGGCGATAGCAGATACCTAATCGGTTACTTATTAGTCACATTTTAAGCAACATATTAAATACAAAATCATGAAATATCACATTAATAGCGTTTTCAAATAAATAAGATAATAAATAATAAATTAAAAAAAAATTGAATTTAAAAAACTAAAACTATCGAACGATAGCACATAATTATTTGGATACTTATTCGTCACATTTTAAGCAATATATCGAATAAGAAATCATGAAATATCACATTAATAGCGTTTGCAAATAAAATAAAATAATAAATAATAAATTAAATAATACAAAAAATTATATTTAAAAAACTAAAACTATCGGACGATAGCACATACTTAATCGGATACTTTTGCGTCACATTTTCAGCAACATATTGAATAAGAAATCATGAAATATCACCTTAATAGCGTTTGCATATAAAATAAAAAAATTTTAAATTTTAAAATACTAAAACTATCGGACGATAGCAGATACTTGAGTCACATTTTAAGCAACAAATTTAATATAAAATCACATTAATAGCACTTGCAAATATTTCCAATATTTAATAATAAAATAAATAAGAAATATTGATAATTTGCAATCTATTAAATATAATAAACCCATAATCCATCATGCTCTATCATGCACGACTGAACGTGTACGCCTGAACGTAGAGCTGTCAGTTGGCACTCTGCTGCGCTGTCCAACACTGCAGTACGTCATCAAAATATTGTTCCATTTACAAATTGCTCAATTAAGGGAACGAACTGCAGCCGCAATTAAAGCACTGAAAATCAACGATAAATATGCGAGGGCCAGCAGCCGCTTACAGCCAATGAGAGTGGAGCCAAGGGACTGGACTGGGCACAAAATGCAACATTTGGCTTTAATGGACGGCACCAAACAGGCGGAGAGCAAACATTGACATAACACGTCAACGATTGAGTGGCGGCGCAGGCAGCCACAGCCACAGCAGCAACAGCAACCGACCATACGGCGAGCTATTGGGGAGCACAAAGCATGTGTTATGGCCACAACGCGAACCCAGGCAGATGCTGAGACGGGTCAGCAGGGGAGCAGAAAGCTCTCCACGGCCAGCAGCACGGGGGGACTGGGAGGCGCCACTGCAGCCAGCTGGCAGAGCTGCTACTACTGCACCAGAGAGCATTTCAAGAGCATACCGGAGTTTGTCAGGTGCGTAGCCAGCCAGCCATCGGCTAGGTGTACAATTGATTCGATGAGTAATTACCCCTTGCCACGTCCCATTTTGCAGTCACCTGCGTAGTCGTCACTGCACGCGAGAGGGCGGCTCTTTCGTGTGCCGCTATGGCTTCAACGGAGTGTGTGCCTCCCTGCCGCTGGACGGCGTCTCGGATCGGGACTACGATGCCCATGTGGCCAAGTATCACGTGAATCAGCTCACCCGCGAGATGCCGCCCGAGTGGGGCGTCTATTCGGCGGCCCAGAATCTGCCGGCCGTCCTCAACGATCCGTCGCGTGGCAAGCAGAGCAATCTGTTCACCAAAAAGTGGGGCGAGCAGTTCGTGGAGCGCGCCCATGTTCCAGCGTCCACGAGGCTGCCGGACATTACCCATGCGGACTTTGCGGTGTATCTGGGCAGCATTGGGAAGCGCTATCGCTGGCACGAGCGGCGGCAGCAGCAGCTGGAGCTGGAGCGGGACACTCCGCAGGAGAATGGCACGGGCGCAGCCATTGGCAGTCCGACGCATTTGAGTTCGGTGCCGGATATATTCCTCAAGTCGCAGCTGCAGCTGCACCATGCGCCCACCTTCAAGCAGGTCTTTCCGGACCTCATGCAATCCTCGGACTCGAGTCCGGCCACGCACCAGCAGACGGGACGGCAGCTGCAGGAGCAGCTGAGTCAGTATCTGGACGTTGTGGAGGTGAAGATAGCCCAGCAGGTGTCGCAGAAATCGGCGGCCTTCTTCCATGCCATGACCACGCAGCATGCCATCCTCGCGGAGATGGAGCAGGCGGCCGAGCAGGTGCGGCAGCTGCGTTCGGCCCTCGCCCAGCTGCACAACAGCTCGGTGGTGGATAGCTTTAGGGTGCTGCGCTATGCGAAGCGGCGCCAGCACTACAATTTGACGCTCGACAAGCTCCGACTGATGGCCACGGTGCACAAGACGCAGCCCATGCTGCAGCTGCTCCTCGGCACACAGGACTATGTGGCCGCCCTGGACCTGATTGGCACCACGCAGGAGATACTCTCGGCGGAGCTGTTGGGCGTGCACTGCTTCAAGCATCTGCCCATGCAGCTCAGCGAGATGGAGAAGCTCATCGACAAGATGCTGACCACCGAATTCGAGCGGTATGCCGCCTCCGACCTCAATCGACCGCTCACGCCCGAGGGCCTGCTGGAGACGGAGAGCGTGTGCGCGGAGGAGGACAAGCTGGTGGCCATTGTGATGGGGCTGCTGCGCAAGCAGAACTTCTCCTTTGTGCAGTCCTATCAGCAGGAGGCCATCGCCACCATTCGAGCCATCATCAAGCAGCTGCTCATCGAAGTGCTCGCGCGCAGCGACAGCGACCAGGAGATCAGCCTGACGGGCGCCGGCGAACAGGCCCTGGAGCTGACCCTGCCCGAGTGGATCGCCCTGCTGCAGCGTTCCAGCCAGGCACTGACCTCCATTCTGGAGCGGATCAAGGCTGTGGTGGGGATCATGCAGCAGACGGCCGATGCCGCCGTTGGGGCGCAGGACACCGTCAATCTGATCGATTCGGAGGCCTTTCTCAGTGCCGGGCACCACGAGCAGCTGCGCTCGCAGCTGCAGCTGCTGCTGCAGGCCGTCTGCCACTACTGCCACGAGCGCTGTGCCAACATCGTCTCGCCCCAGAGCCTGGAGCGGAGTTCGGCCAGCGAGCAGGAGCTCGCCCAGCTCGCGGACATCGTGGAGCAGTTCAGCGAGACGACGAAGAGCATTTGTGGCGTGGCCAGCGTGCCACTGCAGCTGGCACTGAAGGTGCAGGCCTCGCGCTACGCCCAGCGATTCCATGCCGAGCACAAGCACAAACTGTCGCTGCTGCTCGACCAGGAGCGATGGCGCCAGGTGGACATACCGCACGAGTTCCAGCGCATCATCGAACGCATGTCCGCGGGGGACTATGCCAAGCCCGAGGGCGCGCTCATCATCAACGGCGGCGTGGGCGGAGGCGGCAATCCCGTGCTGCTGCTGGAGGGCAAGCAGCCGTATGCGTTGGTCAGTGCCTCGCTGATGCTCATCCAAATGCTGTACGAGTACGGGGGCAGTGCCCACCGGCTGCCGCTCCTGGCCAGCTACCATGCGCGCAACGTGGTGGATCTGCTGCGCTGCTTCAACTCGCGCAGCTGTCAGCTGATCATCGGAGCGGGCGCCATGCGGGTGGCGGGACTGAAGACCATCACCAGCACCAATCTGGCGCTGGTGTCGCGCGCCCTGCAGCTGGTCCTGTGGCTGCTGCCGCGGCTCAAGGAGCACTTCCATGCGATGAGCGGCTACGAGGCCATCGAGCGCGACTACCAGGGCCACATCAAGGAGATCGAGAACAAGATCCACGGCATCGTGTCGGAGCGCGTGGCCGCGCAGCTGGAGGCGTGGCAGGCCCGTCCGCCCATTCCCTCGCAGACCTTTCGCCACATCTCGCGGCATCTGGTGAAGCTGCACGAGGCCATTGCGGGCGTGCTGCCCGAGGCGCAAATCCACGAGATCTACGGCGTGATGCATCGCAACTTCAAGGACCGCCTGCGAGAGCAGCTCCTCAGGCTGAACATCAACAACAACGGGGGGCCGCAGCATGGCGTCGTCACCTCGGAGCTCACCTTCTACATGGAGACGTTGCGCACGCTCAAGGCACTGCCCAGCCCCGCAGCTGGACAATGGGATCCTCGAGGACATTTGGCTCTACTGAAGTATTCCCATCTAAGGCATCTGACCTACCCACACACACACACACACATTGTTTGTTATACCCATGGATCCCCCCACCCCCTGTATTTCTACGTTATCCTTGTTTTATCGTGTCTTAATCTGTACTCCGTAATCCTTAATCCACGCCTGAGTTTTATGTTCCGCCCGAAAACGCAGAAAGGATTTTGCACTTTTTGTATTAATTAAGATTAAAGTTGGAAGGGAAGGGAAGGCTTAACATTAAAAATTAAAAAATATTAAAATTAAAATTAACTAATTAATTAATTTAATAATTAGTTAATTGTGTGGCAATGTTTGCAAAGGATTTCCACTGAAATTTCCACTTCAAAATATGGCAAATTCCCCTCTTGAAAATCCCAACGGTACGCATTGGCCTTGTGGCGTTGCCAGATCAGTGCACTTGTTGCCAGGACAACGGTACAATAATTAAGATTAAAGTTGGAAGGAAAGGAACATTAAAATTTAAAAAAATATTAAAATTAAAATTAGTTAATTAATTAATCAATTAGTTAATTGTGTGGCAATGTTTGCAAAGGATTTCCACTGAAATTTCCACTTCAAAATATGGCAAATTTCCCTCTTGAAAACTCCCAACGGCACGCATTGGCCTTGTGGCGTTGCCAGATCATTGCACTTGTTGCCAGGACAACGGTACATTATTTTTTAAAAATGACCAAAACAAAACTTGTTAAAAATTTAAAAAAAAAATATTTGCCATTGACAACTTGCGTACACGGTATATTTTTTTAAAAATGACCAAAACAAAACGAGAAATTTCTTTTAGTAATTTTCTGGCCATGCAATGCGCCTGCCGCAAATCCTTCACACCTGGCACAAACGTCTGCTGCGAATGTTCGAGAAAAGCACAGAGGGCGGCGATAGTGCCACGCCCAGCATCCAGGACATTGCCGGTCGATTGGCCGAGGAACAGCAGCGACTGCGGCAGCTGGAGGCCAGCTCCACGCCCAAGGAGCGGACATTGCTGGTGCTGGGCAGCAAATGTGTGGTGAGGGGAGGGAGAATGGACGCCTCTGGGGACAGGGAAATTAAAACATAAACTTTTCTGCAGGGAAAATCCACAGCCATCAATAAGTTCTTTGATCGGGAGGAGCACACAACGCGTCCCACGTTGGCCTTGGAGTACAGCTTTGGCCGTCGCATTGGCAGTGGCCGCTCGCCCCAAGTGATGAACGTGTGGGAGCTGGGATCTCTGGACAATGCCGATCAGTTGCTGGAGGTGCCGTTGCGCACACACGGCCTGCAGCAGCTGGCCGTGTTCATAATGGTGGATCTGTCGCAGCCGCAGCGCTTCTGGACGGATCTCGAGTGCGCCTACAAGGGGCTGAGGGACACATCGCAAGAGCTGCTGGCCCGGATGACACCGCAGCTGAGGGAAGCCCTGGAGCAGCGCACCCTGGAGCGAGTGGGCCAGCAGAATAAGGAGGATCTGGGCACGCTGGAGCCGCTGCCCTTTCCCGTGGTGATTGTGGGGGGGAAATACGATCTGTTCATGGCTCTGGATCCATCGCTAAAGAAGGCCATCTGCCGCTGCCTGCGCTCCATGGCCCATCACATTGGTGGCGCGCTGCTCTTCTACTCGCAGCAGGTGCCGAAGCTCTCGAAGGTGCTGCGGGACACCATCAGCCACATGGGCTTTGGCTCGCCCAGTCATCCGTTCCGCTCGCATGTCACAGACCACAATGAGCCGCTGTCCATTTGGTTTGGCACCGACAGCTGGGCCCGCATCGGCGACACGCCAGTGCAGAGTGTGGAACGCATTGGGGCCACCTTCGGGGTGGCTGTGCCCCAGCTGCAGCTGGAGAAGCAGCTGCAGCAGGCGCCCCCGGATCCCGCAAAGGATCCAGGCTTCAAGGAGTCCCTCATCGATGAGATGCGCGCCCAGAAGAACGAGGAACTCGCCACGATCATGCGGGATGTTCTGCTCAGGGGAAAGTTTGAAAGTGTTCAGAATTAAATCTAGAAGTCCCCACACTAAATGTCACTGTAACGTTACGTTCTCCCCCTGCTGTTTGTCGAGTATTATACGAGTTTTATAGCAATCCCAACATGGAGGCCATTCCAGCTAAAGGACGCGTCATTAAGATCTTGGGGCGCATTGGGGCGCGTGGTGCTCTCACTGAAGTTCGCGTGGAGCTGCTCTCCTTTCCGCGCATTCAATTCCTGCAGAAGGTCAAGAGTCCTGTCCGCCTGGGCGACATTGTCAATGTGGAGGACAACAAATTGGAGCATGGCCCCTGGCAGACATAGACTTACGGCAAGTTGGGTGGCGCCACTTTTGGCCAAGAGCAGGCATTATAATTGTCTTTATAGGTATACATAGGTACAGGTACAGTTACTCACATTGGATTACATTTGATTGGCGATGAAGAGACGGGCTGGCGGGCTGGCAGCGAACACAACCACAGGCTGCAATGAAAACCAACAAATTAATTGCAGACTTTGCATAATTTTAAATTTTTGTTCATCATTGAAACCGCAATAAATTGAAAATAGAAGCAGAAATAATTAAAAATAAATTAAAATAAATTTCTTTGCATAACTTAAAATAATTTTAAATTTTTGTTCATCATTGAAACCGCAATAAATTGAAAATAGAAGCAGAAATAATTAAAAATAAATTAAAATAAATTCCTTTGCATAACTTTAAATAATTTTAAATTTTTGTTCATCATTGAAACCGCAATAAATTTAAAATAGAAGCAGAAATAATTAAAAATAAATTAAATAATTTCTTTGATAACTTAAAATATTTTAAATTTTTTTTCATCATTGAAACCGCAATAAATTGAAAATGGAAGCAGAAATAATTAAAAATAAATTAAAATAAATCAAATTAAATTCCCAATATTAAATTCAAATTTGGCGGCCTTTTGCAGCAGGTTGGCAGCACCTTTACACCAAAAACAGCTGTGTTCCAATTTACCGTTTTGTGGCGGCAGCAGCAGCTTCGCTGGCAAAAAGGGTTTACAATTTCACCCCCAAAGCTCGCTCTGTATCGCTCGCTCGCTCGCTCTCTCGCTCTCTCTCTCGCTTTTCCACTCTGTTGCGGGCTCCAAGCGAACGTCGAGGTCGACTGCGTTTCGTCGGCTCCCCAATATTGGCTGTCGGCTGCCACTGCCTCGTAGCAGCTCCAGTTGCTGGTGCGCCGTGCTCCACGTCGCGTCGCAGTTGTGCCTCGATTCTCGATCTCTCTCCCTGTCCAGCGCTTGGCGGCTCCAACGTGTGTGTGTGTGTGTGTGTGTGCGTGTTGGCCATTTGTGGTGTGCCTGGTGTAAATCTCAGGCGAATCTCTCGCGCATTAAACACCAGCAAATATTCTAATTAATACTAAAATAAACCATGTGAGCCGTGCTTCAGGCCTTTGCGAGCAGAGCCCCCACAGCATATACAAAAAATTAAAGCCTCTTCCGCTCCGTTTGCCGTTTGTGTGTGGCGTGGCGGCGGCGCTGGTTTCTTTGCTCCAAAAAACAAAGCTAAAAAGAAAACTTCGGCTCGTGGAGTTGGCGTTGTGTAATCACTCTCCGAGCGTCGCCCTGAAGTTGGAGTTTATTTGCTTTGCCTTTTGGTACTTGTAGGTCTTTTTTTTCGTAATTCGTTTCGGCACCAAACAAATATTTTTAAATTGCTTTTAAGCTTGTGTCGGTCGTGTGTGTGTGTGTGTGTCGGTGTCGGTGTCGGAGCCAGCCAAACTTCAGCTAAACTTTAAAACTTCACAAAAGAGATTCGGAGAGTCCAAAGTCAGTGGCGCAATTCAATCACAGGTGAGTCCCTCGCATCGTATTAATCAACATTCAGCACTCTCATAATCATATCATGCAATCGTAGTGCTCCAATTTTGGTACTCCCCTTTGTGGGGCACACACACACACTCAATTTTTTTTGGTGGCACAAAACAAAACACCAAATTATTGATTTTCTTCTGGCGCAATTTTCCTCCTGTGTGTGTTTTTTGCTTGCGTGTTTACACGTGTGTGTGTGTGTGTGTGTATTTAATCAAGAACAGAAAAACAGTTTTTATGCAGCTTTGCTGGCTTACCGTTAGCCAGTGGGGGGAGGGAGGAGCAACCAGGAGCTAGTCGTGCTGAGTCGTGCCAAATCCAAAGCGCGACGGTGACGGCGACGACGACGACTCAACGCATTTGCATTTTGTCACATTGCCAAGGCGACGGACGCGCCATATGGTCGCGCGATCTGATGCCCTACTTACTTCAGTTTGGTTAAGGGCATATTTAGTTTTGGATGTGGTTTGGCATTAAACGGCAGAGAAGAGCATCAGCCGCTAAAGGCAGCGCGCTCTCACACTCTACGCTAGCTTTTGCTGATGTCTCTCTCTCTCTCTTCTATCTTTTATATTTTTACAGTCTAATAATCGTATTCCCTTTCAATGCAGCGCATTCAATTTGTCGATCTTGCCTGCAGCTCGCTTTCAATTTCGTTTTTGTTGGGTTCCCTTCCTTTTTTTCGCCTGCTCTTTGTGTACCGTTGGACCTGCGACGCTTGCATTATTGGGATCTCCTCTTTGGCATTCTGTTTGTTGTTGCTGCTGGCACGCGTTCGTTTTGGTTTATTTATTGCTTTATTGGATCCTTTAACCCCTCCACTGGCGTTTTGTTTTTGCTTCGAACTTCGCACTTTAATTTGATTTTGCCTTATTTGGCCATGCCCACACTTGGAATATGAATAACATACAGAAATAAAATCATTAATTGCCCTGAAGCTGTTTTTGTTTTTTCTTTTGGCATTGAAAGCAGAGAATCAAAGCGAAAAGCGCCTAAAAATATTAATTTTTGTTGCCATATCTTCTTTGCTTTGACTTTGACCCCGAGGGCGTGGAAACCAAAGCGAATCTATTTGGTGGCCGTAAGTATTTGTGGTGCCCCCCAATGATTAATCATAATAATACACATTAAGCCCACCGTTAGTCCCTGCTGTCGTTTGTCGGCTCGTTTCTTGGTTGGTTGGTAACAGAAAACCGAAAAGCGCTTCTTAGTCATTCATTCAATAACCTGGTTTATGTGCGTTTAATTCAGCTTACTTTCGAAAAGCACAGCATTTATAATGGCTACGATACAATGACCTTCCCTTCCTTCCGTACAGACAGACAGACATGTATGAATATGTATTACCATATGGCCTGGCCTGGCCTGGCCAATGACTTGCACTCGAAAATGTTAATTGAACCATGAAAGAGAGTGTAAATTAGAGAACGTCAATTTTTCCCCACATAAAAACAACAAGAAAAGAAAGAAATCTGCTAATTAAGGCGCTAAAAACTGGAATTTTAATTTTTTTTGCAGTATAATAAATAATGAATGACAAATGGCACCCAAAAATAAAAACCAAAAATTAAAAGGCGAAAATCAAGCAAGAATCTCCATAAAAATGAAGAGCAAAAACTATGTGGGCGGGTGGACAAACAGCAGGGAGGGGGTTCTCTCCAGTGCACAATAAACATTTATTATTATTAAATGTCAAATATAATTTAGAGGATGGCAATTTGTGCGAGGCGAGGGCGTCTGCCGCACAACGAATTATTCTCCGTCTCTTGGAATAAAATTGGGGTAGGGTAGGGTCGGGTAGGGTAGGGTAACAACTATTTGCATAATCTTTTCAATTGAGACTTTTGGGCAGAGCATTTAAGAAGGGGAAATCTGTTGGCAGTCAGGGGTAGGGCCATGGCTTGAAACCCACATATCCCAAAGTGATTTGCTTTCTGCCGAACCGGAAAAAGCTTTCAAATATTGAAACCACACTCTAAAAGCTTTCTTATCATCGCACAAGTCATAACCCACTCACAAAATGCAACCTATCCAATGTTTTTGATAACAATAAACCTGAAAGCAGTGGAGAAAAACGCTGAAAGCAGTGGGGGGAAAGGAAACCCTGTGAAAGCTGCGTGAAAAACACTCTAGAGTATTTGGGAAAAACAGTTTTGGGTCTGGTTTGATTTGGCTTCTTTGATTTATTATTACTAAAACAGAAATCATATGCGAGTATATATGTGGGTGGGTGGGTCTCTGGGTTGCTTTGGCTGGCCCAAAAGCCCCGCTTGGGACTGCGACTGTTTGTCTGGGAATTTATCAAGTTTTGGACGACGGTTCCGTCGCTTCATTGTCATGCGGCATGCTCGTAAATCTAATGACATCTGCATACAAACATATGTAAGTACGTACGTACGTTTGATGTGTGCATACTACAGATGCGTCTCCATCCATGACATGACTCCCATTCCCCCATCCAAATGGCAAATATGTCAGAGAGTGTCACTGGAGAAATGCAGAGGCGCGAAGGCCCCGAAGGCGTGATGGCAAATGTCAGGAAAGGATAATGTAATGCCATCTGTTGCCCTTGTGGCTTAACCAGTGTTATGCATCTCCTAAAAGTGGGTGTTGGTGACTGGTGACTGCCATTTCTTAATGTGATTTATGAGAGGAAAAGCTTTGGAAATTCATCGGAACAAAAATGGAGTATAAAAATTATTATTGCTGGAAAATTGATGTGACCAGTGTTGGTTAACTCTCTTATTATTGTTGGAACGGGCAAAAGCAGAACTAATTAGTGTTGGGCAAAAGAAAAAAGGCTTTGCAAAAATGTTAGTGTTGGAAAACCACAATTTACAGTGTTGGCAAACGCTTCTACAAGTAATACAACAGCACAAATAAAATCAAAACTGCTTAAAAATGGTTGGAAACCACTATAAACCTGAAATTGCATAAATTAAAGTGTTGAAAAACGTTATAAAAATGCATTTAAACACTTTTTAATTTAAAAACCTTGTCACAAACGCTGTCGCTCCCATAAAACGTATCTCTGCCTGAACTTTTTAGCGGAAACTCTACCTTTACCTTAACTTTAATTAGCTTCTTCCCAAGCATGACCATGCGCTGGCCCTCGGGGAAGCCCCCCCATTGCCTTAAGCAGCAGAACGATATCAGAAATCAGTGCCCTGTCCAGTGGCCGAAAGGTAGCCGTAGCCGTAGCCGTGGCCGTGGCCGTGGCCCCCGCGTTGCATACAGCACAATGAACTGTAATCTAAATTCCCCGTGAACGTGAATGAAAGAAATGGGAAGCGATGGCTGTTGCAGCTCACTGAAGCATCAAACGACGACAGACGACGGCGACGGCGACAACGAAGGTGACTTAAAGTTGGCAGCCACACCACACGGAGGAGAGCCTTGAATGAACAACATCCGACTGCGACTACGACTACGCTCTGGGGTCTCTTTGGGGGCTGGTCGGTCGCCTGCCCCTGCCTTTGCCTTTGCCTCCTCCAGCAATTGCATTCTGCGAGTGCGTGCGTGTGGTGCTGTGTATCCGCAAGATACGTACTCGTACTCGTACTCGTACATTCTGCTCTTGTGCTCTATGGTCATAAATGAGCAGCCAAGCAGCACGACAGCAGCAGCACTGGAACTGGGGCTGCTGCCTCTGGGCTCTGGGCTCTCGTTCTGGGTCTTGTTCTGGAGATGGAGATGGGTAATCGTGTCCACAATATATGTACATATATGTACGTGTATCTGTACACTGGCACCCCCACTCTCTCTGTATCTCTCTCTCTGTGTGACACAAACGTAAAGTGTGCATAACTTTTAGTAGAGCATGAAAAATTAACTTTAATTTGATTGAAGGCTGGGGTTCTCCCGTTCCCACTAAAGGAAGGAGCCGAGTGAATGCTGTAGGGTGTCGCTGCCGTTGCTGCATTTCCATCATTGAAGGCAATTAAAGTGTGTTAATTAAATTGTGATATCAGCTGAACAATTTGCCAATTAAGGCCTAACGATGATGGGCATAAAGAACTTAAGAACTTAAATTTGTTAGAGCAGAAAGCCGGAAGATTCTCCATCTTTTGCGTCTGCTTAAGTGCAATATTAGTTCCCGTTCCCGACCTACGTCAAGTGTCAACAACTTGGCATAACTTTTATTGAGTGAAGTGAAGGGTTGCTCTTCCAAAGAATGGTTTTAGCTTACTTTACTCCTGGCTGCACCTTAGTTTTCCCCCATTTGAATCCTTTGGCAACCTGACCTGCGTCAAAACTGTGAAGTTCAAAAGTCAAAACAGTTTCGGTTTTTCTCACGTTCCGCACTCAAGGCAGCGGCGCCCCTACTGCCAGCCTGCCTGCCTGCCTGCCAGCTGTCTATCCCCAACTACGTGAGCCGGATAATGAGCAATTTAGCAGCAGGAACGACGATCCCAACGAAGTGGCAACGAAGCGTAAAGGATGAGCAAGGATAATGCCACGCAGACACTTGAGGCAGCGGCTTAGGTCAAGCGTTTTGCTGCAGCGTTTCCCAGGGAAAATTTGCATTCAGGGATGTTGCTGTCTGCTCTCTGCTGACTGCTGACTGGTGGTGTTTGTGCTTTATGGAACAATTAATATGTCAGTCGGTGGTCGGTGGTCGGCGGTCGGTGGTCGATAGCTTAGAGACAGATTTGATGGGGTTGTTGCCGTTGCCGCCTGAGCGAATAAAATAACCAAAATCCCAATTAGAACGAGAACTGTCAACATCAGGCACGAACGCGCACGAAAGTTTTCCTTCATTTTCTTGAACGGCAAATGGCTCGTGTGCGGCACGTTTTTGCATGATTTCCGCTGTTGCTGCCGCACCCCCAATAGCAGGAGAATCGGGTGAAAGGCGCTGGGGGTGGGGCCTTAACGAGAACGAGAACAAGGACACTCCCTGGCATTTTGTAGGCCGTTGGCTGTCGTTGCCCTCGAGCGTGTGGCACATTATCCTTAAGCGGCGCTGCGGCAGCCGCTTCTCCGCTCCATATCCGAGAGCTACAAGTGTAAAATGCTGAGAACAGCTTTTCCCCACTGCCTGCGAAAAGGAGAGCAACGGCGCGAAGGCGGCGCCCGAGAAAAGCGGAAGGAGACGTGGACGTGAAACGTGGCGCCGCGTGTTTCTGCCTGCAGTTCCCGTGGGAATTTCCTAGAATCTCCGCATCCGTCGCCGTATCGTGGGCGTGCGAAATTATTTTTGTACTTCGTTGCTGGGTCTGTAGCTTGGGCTTTCGCCCCCCTCTCTCTCTCTCTTTCTCCCTGTGTGTGTGTGTGTGCTAATGACAACCCTGTTTAATAGGGTTGTGGTGTGCTCAGTGGCAACTCTGCTTAATAGGGTTGTGGTGTCTTGGATTAGCAGTAATTTCAGATATTTTCGAATGAAAAAAGTTTTTCTTAGAATTAATTTTCTTCGTTTGGGGACTTTGTTAAAAGATTTTCCTGTGGGGGGAGAAAAACTCTTTTAAACTCAAATTTACTTAAATAATTTGCATCGCCCCTGAAAAGATTTTCCCCCATTGAAAATCGAATCCATTTCCCAAAGCGTTCTAATTTCTTGGGTGGAAAGTTTTAGCAACTTTTATTTGGTTGCTGTGCAATCAATTTCCAGTTTATCCAGTGTATCCTTGGGGCAAACAACTTCTAAACCAATCAAGAGTTTTCCGCCTGCCCCTGCAGAAAAGAGGTGCAACACCCACATGTATCTACATATCCGATTGCAAAGCAATCAACCTACAAGAAACAGCACACAAAAAAAAAAAAGAAACAGAAATAGAAACGAGAGAGAGAGAGAGAGAGGGAGAGGGAGGAAGTTTAATGGACATCCGGCTTTTATTATTCCTACTTTTATTATTATTATTTTTATTCCACCTTGAAGAAGGTAAGGTGTGGAGCCCAGCCCCACGTTGTGGCAGTGGCAGAAGAAGCACCTCAAGTGCAACCACAATAAAATAGAATGAGAACGAGAGGCACACACACACACAAGCACGAGGGGAACACAATCAAAAGTACTCGCAGATGTGGCTGTGGCTCGGGCTGTGGCTCTGGCTCTGGCTGTGGCCTGTTGGATGCGGATGATGATGTTGCCGAGTATTTTGCGTTGGCAAAGGAAATGACTTTTGGCGTGGTCGAAAACCCAGAGATAGCGTAGAGTGGAAGTCACACAGCCATAGACATGCCACAGCTTGGGGGCACCACAGAGAAGAGTTAGAAGTGGGAATTGTGGCAGCCTCAGCCTCATTGAGTGTCTGACGCTTTTTGGTTTATGGCTTTAACTGGCAGGAAGATTAACAATTGCTGCCAGCTGCTGATGCTGCTGCTGCTGCTGCTGCTGTGGGTGGGTGTGAGTTGGTTGGTTGGTTGTCTGTGGTTTTTTGGGGCCATCATTAGTCTTGTGGCATGCCCCCATCGACAGCCAAAACAGCGGAACGAACAGTGGAAGACCAATCAACGCTGTGCCGCGCCTTAAGTCGCTTACTATTTTCTTTATTGATTCACTTGTGGGGCATTGACTAGCCCCACCTTCGATTTGCACCCCCCATAGACGAAGGCAAGAGTGTAAATTTATCGCGTATGTAAACAGAAACAAAGGATAAGCTAATTAATTTTATTACCAATTAAATGTAATTGTAATGTACGGAAAACCCACAGAAAAAACACACAGGAAATTTGTAGGCAGTTCAAGAGATAATTAATGAAGACGGGGCCGAGGCTCTGCATAAGGAGGAGACCTTAAGCAGGGGTTCAGTAATTGAGATGTTAAGGCAGAGATGTTTATTAGAAGCAAAGAGCTTTGCATTAAATTAGGAATTGATATAGTAAAAAATCAACTCTGCTCTTCAGGCCGAAGAATTTAATCCTCTAAAATAAGTTTCAATGAAATTTTTGGCATTTTTGCAAACAAAACTTCTAATTGAACCTCAAAACTCCTCAGGGGGGATATAAGAAACTACTTTTAAATCACTTAAAGTCCCTTTCCCTCTAGTTTCCCTTAAAGTTCTTTAGATTTCTGTACTCCAGTCTTAAAATACACACCATTTGACATTTGCTTGGCACTTTTTTCCCTTTACTCCAGGGAAATGTAGTGAAAAAAGTGAGAAAAAAACGAGAACTGGCAGAAAAAATTGAGAAAAAAAGAGAACTGGTTGAAAAAAAATGTGAAAAAAAAAAAGCTGGTAGAATGTGAGAGAAAAGAGAAAACTGCAAGTAGAAAAAAAAAATGATTGCATTAATGCAATTTTAGCATCTCTTCTGCCAGCGAAGTAATGGGGCAAGAGAACTTTAGCGGACACGTTCCGTATCTGTATCTGTGTCTGTGGCTGTGCCTGTGTATCTGGGGGTCTGGGCCATCCTCTGGAATCGTTCCCAATTGCCGGGCAAATGACTTCGACTCCAGCAATATGCTGCAGCTGCAGCTGCAACACAGAAGCAGAAGCACAATTCAACTAAATGAAAAAGGACGGGGGCGGCGTACTGCCGCTGCTGCTGCTGCTGCTGCTGATGAAGAAATGTTGTAAAATGGAATTGCATTACACATTTTAGGTGCCATTTGTGTCGGCTGTGCGGCATGGAGCCATGGTGGGTGGAGGGCGGAGGAGAAAGGCGGCAGGCAGTGGAGTGTGGCAGCCACAAAGCTGATGATGCGCAAACAAATTGGATGCCAAATGGTTAAGCAACGCAGAGGGACAGAGAGAGAGAGCGGGCCATGATTGAGATATTTATGGTTATGGCCAATATGGATTGATGGATCCATAAGCTACAGGTTCTTTTTTGTTTGTTTGTTTGCGAAAACTAATTGGCGAAAGTTTTTACTGTGGGGCTTGGAATGTAAACAGAAAACGTTGAAAATTTAATGATTAACAGAATAGCCCAAAGGCTTTAACTAATTGAAAACTTGTTGGCCCTGGCCCTGCAAGCTGCCAATAAAGTTCAGGTTTATGCTTGAAATATTTATTATATTATTATTATTATTATATTATTTTCCCTGGGGGGTGGGGAACGGGCGCACTGTGATTCAATTTTGTTCTAGTTTCAGTAGCATAATCAAATTAAATTCCAATCAAATTTCTGTTCGGTTCACACGCTCCATGCCACGTATGCCCCCTGCCCCCTCTAGGATTTCATATCTGATAATGCTGGTATTTATTTTTTTTAGAGCAATCTACTTTTTATATTGCCTCTAATCCGATAAATGCTTTTTAATTGCATCTGCAACCTTATCCCAGGGACACTTGAAAATGTGTTCATGCCTCATGCGAGAGCAGGCAGGCAGAAGCAAGAGAGGAGGCGTGCAACGGGGTGGCAGATGGAAAGATGGAAGGTCGAAGGGCGTGTGTTGCAACCCTTGGCTAATTGCCTGGGCGTAAAATGTGTCGTCGAAGGACGTGCAACCCCTATACAACAAAAAATAAAACCATGACCTCCTGTGGGAGACAAAATTGATAAAAAAAATGAAGGATGCAACCACTAATTTTTTGTCGTTAGATTAGATAAACATAAATCTTCAGAAGAAAAATAAACACAAATTGAAGCTGGGAATAAAGTTTCAATGGTGAAATTATTTTCATTTAATCTCTCACTTTTCTCACTGCATATTCCTCATATTCTCCAAAGCCAAAAGTTCATTCAACTGCAAAGCAAACGTAGCTTAAACCTGGGATAAAGCTCTTTCACCTGCTTGGCAAAGCTTGTAAGCCTGCAAAAAAAAAACCACTCAAGCTTTGTCATTCAGCTCTCCGCCTCTCAGCAACGTCTCGACGTCTCAAGAAGCCCCCACTCAAGCCATGCCTCAGAGGCCTACAAACATATGTTCCTTAGCAGCTCGTAAATCCCACATACTCTCACACTTACATATATAAAACAAATTGTGAACACGAGACAAAATATTCGCGCGAGGAGACGGACAGACATCATGACCCTAATGACTGTGGGAATTTTTTTTGTAACCAACCGCCGTCACTGACATTGCCTCCCTTTCTTTTAATGTATGTACATACATACATACATACATGTGTGTTTAAGCAAAAAGAGCAAGAAGCTCTTAAGTTCTTATTAAGAGCACAGCTTGTGGCGCGGCGGCACTGCCAGCTTTAAAAAAAATGTATTTGAATTTGTAACCGACATTTAAACTAGCTTTGAAACTTGCATTTATTTGTTGTGAATTTTTAACTAATTTGTGATTTTTATATTACTTATTTCAGCATTTCAAGGCACGAACTAATTAGAGCCATTCCAAGGTAAGAATTTAGACTTTTTTTAAAATATATTTTATAGAGAGCGAAACAAGTGCAACAATTGTAGGAATACAAAACGAACAATTAAATATAAAATTCGACTTGCAGAAAAAACACATTATAATTGCAATAACATTATAAATCTAAACAAAATAATTCCCTAATAAACCGGCCATAATTCTACGAGTTACTATTGAAATTCCCATAAATCGACGAATCCTTTGAACCCGGTAATAAAACGATAACTGAGGAATATAAAAAAAAATAATAATTAAAATAAAAGGCCCATCAATCCCAATTACCATGCACTACAAAATCCAGGACAAAAGGATTATGCCATATAAAAATAAATAAAATTCAAAAATTTAAACTGCTAAAACCAACATCATTTATGACAAATAATTCCAACCAATTTGTAGCTAAATTGCTTTTCAATTACCAAAAGTTCAATTGATTTGGTAATTTCCCTGTCTTCCTTCCTCATTTTTGGGATTTACAAACAAATTGTACGATAATAATAATTGCATTGCCATTGCCTGCTTAATAACAATTACTGTCCGGGGATTGAGTTCGATTTGGATTGGTTCGGATAGGATTACTCATGCCTCCTCCACCTCGGGGCAGTTCGCGGTCGAGGGGCGACGGCCGACACACATGTTTTGCGATGAGTGACTGTTCTGTAAACCGCTCAGTGACGGCTGCGCGTTTTGCCGCATTTTGATTGAAATTTTGATTAGGTTGCACATGCGGTGGTGCGGCTTTACTTTACCTCCAGCACAGCAGAGCCCAGCCCAGCCCAGGCCCCATTCTGACATTGATTTCTCCACCCACTCTGCCAGCCATTCTTCAATCTGCAATCTCTACTTTCCGTTTGCGGCTTTGTCTGGTTTTTATCTTTTGTCTGCTCTTTGCAGCAAGGAGTGTGTGTTGTAGGGAGTAGAAGTACCTGCTGTGGGAGTGGTTGTGGGTGTGTCTGGGCTATGTGGTATCCATGGCCTGAAGTTGGGAGGCCCTTTATGCTGCACAAATTTGTTTCATTTTAGACGATAATATACCCCAGCTGAACACATACTTTAATACATATATATTTCTTGTGTACCTTCTGCTCTACTCCAAATATTCTTGGTAGCATTATTTTTGTATGTTTTTACCTGACTTTCTTGGCTCTACCTGGGCTCGTTCTTCAGATTCGTTGCATTGCAATTTTTCGCACGTTCCAATGTTATTCTCTCTTTCTACTCCCTCTTTAATCTCTTGTCTCTCACACACGCACACGTGAATGGAAATTTATCTAGCTCTGCGCTCTCCTTTTTATCTGGCATTCTCTTAAGCCGCGCTCTTTCAGCAAATAACGACCTTGTCTCTTTCGCTCGCGCGCTTCTTTCTCTCTCGCTCTTTGGCCCGATACGATCGATCATTTGGCATTGTTGTCACGGAATTTAGGTTGGGCCACTTATAGTACGTTCGATAAGTTCAATTCGTTGATTACCCCGAACATTGATTATTGCCTAGTTAATCAGTTTTTTTTTCTTGTTGTATTCCATTCTTTGTTTTGTGACATTTCATAATCATTTCACGACGATCCACTGCATGGAGTCGCAGTAACTCTCTTTGGCGCGTCACTCTCTTGAGTCCACAGCGACAGAAGAGCACAAGAACCAAATAACAAAAAAAAAAACGGGCAGCTGCAGAACTCAGGAACCAAGACCAACTGGTTTCCGGTGCACTACATGGCCTGGATGGATTTAACCATACGTAAACCAAGATCACTTTAGATCTCCTGCTTACTAATTGTTTTGGCAAACAGCTTAAATACTTCGCTGGTCTTTTCTGCGGAATTTTTAAACCAGACCTGATGCCATGTCTTCCCAGAACTCAACCTTAACCGCATATCTACTATCCCACCTACTGATTGTCTCCTATCCAAGTTGTGATCTTCCGAAGCAGCGCATCTGTGATTCTACCTAACCCACTCCCATGAGTGGCCACATGGTCATGGGCGTAGCTAAGATCGCTGCAGAGAGGGATTTATTCTCGTGTACTGCAAATACCTATACCTATATTCTATTGCCATTATTTAGCTGAGCAAACTTTACGCTCTTCTATAATTCATATATCCCCCTCCTCTTTAGCGACGCCCCTTCGTGGTCACAGTTTTATCATTGCCGTCACCAAGCCAGCAACAACGACAACAACTATAGCAA
Source organism: Drosophila ambigua (assembly GCA_018150905.1). Classification (NCBI taxonomy): domain Eukaryota; kingdom Metazoa; phylum Arthropoda; class Insecta; order Diptera; family Drosophilidae; genus Drosophila; species Drosophila ambigua. The sequence continues at coordinate 15,843,493 of JAECWS010000100.1, forward strand.
ACAGCGCAAAGCAGAGGTGAAACAGAGTGAGAGAGAGCAAAAAGAAAGAAGAAGCAGCAGCAGCAGCAGCAGAGAACAAAAACCCGTAACTCTGACGGTTGCCGTTGTTGGTAGTAAATAAGACAGACAGGCACGAACAGGCACACACAGATACAACCCTGCCAACAGCTGCTGTTGCTCGCTGCGCTGCGCTCTTTCGACCACGCGCTCTCTCTCTCTCGCTCTCTGACTCTTCTCTACCGATTTTCATTCGACACCGTGTGCCGCCTGTACAGTAGAGCAATTTGAGCCGCCGCTGTTACTCAAAAACCGTTGCCCCGGATAAACGTGTCGTTCCGTGCAGTCTCTCAAGTATCGATGTCCGCGTAAAGGGGGGGTTCGCGAACCACAGTTATTTTAGTTAGTCCGAGTGCTTGGCCACAGATCCAAGACACGATCCTACGGCATTCAATTCAGTTCATCCATCCATCCATTCGGTTAGTCAGTCAGGGTTAAGTCTAGGAAGAGGTTACAAGAGGTCTGGGCAGCAGTCGATAATCGGTATTTATCGTGTTTTTTGCGCGATTTTTCCCCCTGCATTTCGTACCGAACCGAACCGCGTCATTGTTGGTGTCTTGCTGGTGTATTTGTGGAGTGTTTTCTTGGAATCCAACGCCTTTGGAGTGTACATAAAATATATTTAAGAAACGTTTGCAAATAACAAAAAAAAAATAGCCACTCGGAAGAGCGACAAAAATACAAGTTATATAAGGCCGAAACCGGATTTATCATTCATACGGCTACGACGAGACCGTGTGGCATATATTATATACGGATCGGATCGACTGCTGTACAAAGTATCTATATATATATGTGACCAAAGCAACAGAACTCTTGGATAAACAACAATAAACCCACACTCTGCAATCCGCACTGAAACCTCAACCGATATTTAAATGGTAAATTTTTGAAACACAAAGCAGAAACAACAACGCGCAAAATCTCAGTAAAAAAACGAGTTTTTTGTGTGAAATCAAATTTGCATATGGATTTTGTTGTTGCTGTTGCTTTGATATTTTGCAAGCAACAGAAAACATAAAAGAAATATTTGGAATTTTTGTACAACTTTCTGTTTTTGGTTTTTGACGTTTTCAAAGAGTTTTAGGCGATTCACAGCAAATGGGAACTATCGAAATATTTTATTTACACATTTGCGCAGCTGTCGAAACGTGCGACACAGCTGCAGATGTCTTTGTCTGTACAGAAACTACAGTTTAATGGGAATATCATTATGAGGATCGAAGCCCCATTAATTAGCCATTAAATGATAACCAATATGGCTACACAGATACTGCAGCTAAAAACCTAATAGAATTTTGTGTAATTTGCACTTGAAACTGGCAATTTGGGGAACGGCGATGCAATTAGCAGGTTGTTTCGACATCTACTATAGTTACGACTGACTGATCCCCACGTTCTCGCTGCTCTCTCTCACGTCTCTGATGATGAATCATTATTAATTTTTGCATGACTAAAGCCGAGCTTTTATATACATACAATAAACAATATAATAAACAATAGAGAGCCCCGCCGAGGTTGACAAATTAATGGATAAACAATTGCGAAAATCTACTGAGAATTCGTATAATAATTGAGACACAAAAATACGTATAAAATACTTTTATTGGACAGAACTTTGTTTTGCAGTTTGTTGTTCTTTTTTTTTTTAAATGTAATTTATTTTAATGTCTACTTTGTGGAAAATGGTTTCGACTGTCAACTGCATAAATTACGCGGGGAAAACAAAAGGGGGTGTGGAAAATAGGGTGAAACAATTTCCCATTGAAATGGGAAATGAGTTGGCGTGGCCAAGAAGAGAGTGAGAACAAACCGTCGAGTTGGAGTCGTGCGAGAGTGAGTGGGTGAAAATAAATAATAATTACATTGTAATTAAATGCAAACTTTGGCCCCCAAGCGAAAGCCACACAGAAAAGAGAGTTTTCCCCACCATGGAAAAAACCACTCTAATGCAATGTTCTTTCAGAGACAGACAGACGAAGAGATCCATCCAAAAGGTTTTCCCTGATTATAAAAATAAATCTCGACTTTAGTTCATAAAAAACTTCACACACAGCAGCAGTGAAAAAAGCCATTCAGAAACATTCCACAAAAGAGAGAACAAAAAGGTAGAGAGAGAAAAACTGGTAACAAGACAAGAGGCAAAAAAGTAAGAACATAATGCTTTATGGGTTGGGTGCAGTCGCGTTGCTGCAGCAGAGAGGAGGTGGACAGGAGGATAGCTGGTGGGGGCAACCGGTTCTTCGGTGGCTGCCACTCCACACACACTCCAACATTTTCTCACATGCCTTTCGATTATGCCAAAGCGACTGACTGCATTCTTCGAGTCGCGACTCGCGGACTCCAACTCGGACTCGGACGCCAGCGAGCGGCTTTCGCTAAACTGTTGGCTAAAACCCAAACGACCTGGCGGCAAAGAGCTCCAGCTCCAGCTCCATCCCATCAAGCTACAAGTTCAACAAACAGCAGAGAGAGAGAGAGAGAGACCAGAGAGTTGATCTGCTGCTGCTGTGGCTGCATAAAACTTTAATTTCATGGAATTTCCTTTCTATTTTTATGCAGCCACGCAGATGATTAACCAGCGAGCAGGCCAGCCAGCCACTCAACTCAAGAACATGGGAACAAGTCCAAGACCAATACCAAGACCAAGACCAAGTCCAAGTCATTGTTACCACTTGCCCCATGCTGCAACTGCGCCAACGTCTGGGGCCATTAACTTGGCAATGCGTCTGGGGGACTCGGCATCCGTTGGGGCAGTCATCTATTCCTTGGATTCATTCCACTTCTAAGCCAGCAAAAAAGGAAATTAAAAATGCAAAAAAAAATGCGATGTAAACGTTTTGTCATTAAGTCTGCGCTTAGCAGGCAGATTTCCTATAGAAAATCCTCTACGAGTATTTAATGATGATGGGGGGCATAAAAAGAGATTTCTCTCATCCGCAAAACATTATCTAATTCCCCCATTGGAATGGAAACCCCTGCTGTAAATAATAATTAAGGCAAGGACTTGGCAAAGTTCTCTCAACTTGTTCATCATTCTTGACACCTTGCCTGAGACTTGACTTGACTGTCTTGTCTGTCTGTCTGTCAATAGTTAACCAGAGCCTTGGCCATGTCTTGGCACATTTCATATTAATGCCAAAAAGTTTTGCAATGTCCAACACGCAAGCCAAAATGGTAATGGCTTGGCCTTGAGTTGGCAAAGTACAGAGCAGAGCAGAGCCATAAAAGCCGCAGCAAAAGAACTTGGCAGAATGTCAAAGGGCATGTACGTGCAGAGGCATTTTACCTGCAAGAAAGGAGTTAAATTTGCGTTCTGTCAGTGGGTTTTAGGCATTAAATAGGCAGCTTATTTATGGCGTTTTCGTGGGTGTTCTCTGGCTTTAAACCTTATTAGAAGAGTTAAAGATTTATGCCTTGAAACGCTCTCTAAAGCCATTCGGATTCTGTGTTCCCTTAACATTCCATAAAAGTGGGGCATCTCCATCTCCCCCTTTAAGCTCTTTTTCTGTTGAACTCTGATATCACCATCATTATGGCTGTTTCCATGGCTGATTGGGGGGTTCTCTGAGCAGCCACTTCTTTGAGCACACAACACACTTCCTGGGCAAACACTTGCCACACCTGTTCACATTTGCACTGCCCCCCCAAAAAAGTAGGGGCACCTCCCCACCACTCCAATACACTGCAAGGGCTTCCTGCCTTACACTCGCTAATATGTATATTCGTTGTATGTGTATTTAGTGCTGTCTATCGATTATTTACCCACCTGTATTTGCAGTCTACTTTTGGGCGCTGGCACCCCCGGAAATTGCCACAGCAATTGGCCAACATTCACAGCTGTTCTGTGCCCATCGAATGTGTGGGGAAAATAAACAGCAAAACGGAAATAGTCACATGAAGAGCAAATGTAACTTTGTTACAGTTTTGTTGTGCCCCCATTAAATTGATTTGCGCGTAAACCCAATTTTCTATCCCAAAAACCAACGATTAACTATGACAATCAGAGCAGAGCAGAGAGACAAAGCCATACGACAGTGAGATTATGCACTGAGAGAGAGAGAGAGAACTTAGCCAGAGAATTGTTTAGAGTTTGTTTTGTCAAGCTTCGTTGGTTTTTACAGGTCACACGTTCCCGAACCCCCAATGCTGACCTTTACAGCTATATAAATCGGTTAGATAACCATCTGAATTTCGTACATCACAAAACTAAGTTTCATTCGCTGTTGATGTCACGTAGCTTTCTGGCCAGACAACTTTGTGGGCAAACAAACTGGCTGCTGTCCCCCTGGACTTTTGATTTCTTATCGTAGTTGGACCAAAACACAAAGAACACTTCCACTAAGCCTGTGCTTATGCCTGTCTCCAGGGCTAATATTATATCTAACTTTTTGTGTGCTTTGATTACATGACGATTCTGTAAAGATCACAAGTTAGAAAATTCAAGGGAAATTCTCGGATAAATGTGGCTTCACTCTCTTAGAAATTCTATCCTCAACTAAAGACAGAGAAACATGTATCTCTTTGTGGTAATCTTTAAAGTATATTTCTGGAATAAAAAAACTTGAAAGTTTTCTTCTGCCTATGGAAAGCATTTCCCAGAAATTTATCCAACTGCAAGGAATGTCAGAAATTTCTTATCATCCATTATGAATAATGTATTATGTGATTTTTCTTGTTCTTCCTCTTCGGCTGTTTTTCTCGTTTTTCTTTTCCAATTGGCTTCTTGTGTTTGGCTTTCAATTGAATTTTGCATAAATTAAAAGCTTCAACACTCGAGAAAAACTTGTTCTTTGAAGAAGAAACAGGTTCCCCCGCCCCAAACACTCTGCTGGCAGTGAAAAATATTTGATAATATTTTGCTATGTATGCCACATGGAGTATGGAGCATGGTGCATGTAGCGAGGGGCTCTGTGAGTCATAACAAATATTTGCATAATTCGCAAAAAATGCCAGAGAAAAATGCAGAACAGAGAGCTATAGACAGAGAGAAAGAGAGACACTTCCTCTGATAGATCGATACCTAATTTGGTTTGCATCTGCTTCAAAAGCAAACAAAGGATCGGGACACGAACCACAGAAAGGTTCCTGTTCCTTTTCTTTTCTCTTCTCTTTTTTATTCTACCTGAAAATCGTGGCAAATCCAAGTGACTTTTGTTGTGGAGCAGCAGAACAGCAGACGGCAGAAGGTTCCACACTTAACAAGGCCCGGGGACGCCTCCAATTCCGATTCAAAGTCCTGCTCCTTTGCCACGTGCACTAGTGGAACATATGTATGTCCTTTGGCAGGAGTAGGGGCTAAAACAACTGCTGGCTGGCTGGCTGGCTGAGTGTCTGGCAGCCGGCATCCATTCAAGCGACAGATGCAAACAATTTTCGAAATATACAGAACCAGAAACCCGCTGAAAATTGAGTTTCCCTTCTGCCGCCTGTCCATCTGCATGTCTCGTGTGTGTGGACGACAGGATGGTGTTCTACTACCACTTATGCGAGTGCCTCTACAATACAGGATATACATACATACATACGTATAGTATATATGTATGCATGTGTGTTTGCGTTTCTCTTGTTTCTACTCACGCGTTTCATCGCTCATTCGTTTATTCCTTTGTTTTCATGCGTTTTGTGACTCCTTTTTATACTTCCGTTCGGTTCTTTTTGAGGTTTTCTTTCAAGTGTTTTCTTGTGTTTTGTTTGGGGGGATTTTCGGATTTTTTGTTTTTGTCAAAACGAAATGGGATGTGGTTAAGAGAGAGAGAGAGAGCGAGCTAGGGATGTGTTTATAACTGTATTATTGGTTTATTAGCTTCCAAATTGATCCAATTCAGACACTGAATGGTCAGCCTTTTGTTTAAACTGTACTTGAGATATTTTTAAAATTGTGAAAAATATTTTAAAATATATGGAAATATTAGTTTATTAGGGTATTAGGGTTTCCAGAATTTTAAATCTTAGTGGGAAAATAATTATTTTATTTCAGTTGAAATTAATTTTCCCATGAAATGACAGTAGGTAAAATCTGTGACCCATCCATAGAGGATGCAATCTCTTTTTCTTTTCGTTTGTTCGCGTCTTGAGATCCTTTGAAATTTCTTAACTGATTTTCCAGACAGTTGCAGCATCTCTACCAAGCATCCCCTAGACATGCCCTACCTCCGTCTCGTCCCATTATTTTCTCACACTTATTCCCACCCCAACCCCCGCGCTCGCACCTTTTGCCATGCTCCCATATAGCACCAGGTATTCCGCATGAATATAATGGTCAGATCACCGCCCAAAATTGACAGCCCAATAATTATGCACACTTTTCCACAATACTCAAACACGGAATAATGCACATTCCCATTGCCTCCCCTCTGCGAGGGTCGTCCCTCAATTAGGACAGGACTCGGCGCCTGCATAGAAGGACATGGGTGCATGGGAATTCCCTACCCCCCTCCCTCCACAAACTCCCCATTCCCCTCGTTAGTTAAGGGTGCATTTTGGGTCAGCGTGTGAAATATTTGAGCATCTCCCATCCCAGTTCCAATCCCAGATCCATGCATGAGTAACCTCTCGGCGGAGAGAGAGGACGATCGTCTCGGGATTCTCAAGATCAAAAGGATCCTTTCAGCCCAAGAAAGACACTACTCCTTTTTCTTTTTTGGCAAACATTTTCCTACCCTTTTCTATCGAATGTACAAAGTTCGAAATGCGTCACCAGAAACAAACAAAAATTCGCATGTCGTTCGCTGTTCTATAGATTCCCCCTCCACGTTTCCCCAGTCTACGGTTACCCTTCCCTACAGTTACCCTCAACCCCTTTCCCCTCCACTGCTTCAGTGCCTTAAGACGATGCTGTAAGATCTTTTGTTGTGTTCGCTTTTATTTACCTTAAATCTTTTTTCGGCTTTGGCTGCGATTTCTATGCGCAAAAACAAAATTAGAGAAAGAGAGGGAGAAGCAAAAAATAAATACAGATAGAGAAAGAGAGACAGAGTGACACAGGAAGAGTGCCAACAGTTGGGGGGAGCAGCAGGAAGAGCTCAGCGCTTCCCCCTTGCGGTTTCTTCCCTTTGATTTATAATGAACGCAGCTTTTCGACTTTTTGTGCAGATTTTTGGCTTCCATCCTCCCCCGCCCCCTAAAAGAACCAGCAACCACTTACCTCCCTTAAGCTCTGCCTCCCCCAAATGGGATTATTAATTATTTGTGGAAGGATTACGAATAAAAGCTTTCAATTTATTGCACCTCTTGCGACAAAAGTTCAGTGTTTGAACGGAAAAGGTTATCTAATTTTGTTTTTGGCTGGAATTAAGAAATATGAGAAATGGATAAGGCACATAATTCCCCAAGTAAATAACCAAGTAATTCCCGCTCCTAAATCCCCAAAATCCTTTGGGTCTCATGCCTCATTGCACCTTCATTATGTCCCCCTAATTGAAGTCATTATCATGGGAGGCACAGAGCTCGCTCCCACTGGCCATAAAAAAAAGGGAATTAATACATAGGCAGCAGCAGGAGCAGCACATCCGCGTCGTCTTTTAATTGCTTGACTAAATATCCACACAGCACAGAACACAAAAAACGTTGGCCTATAATATTCCAAAATTTATTTTACAAAACAGAAACGAAAAAAAAAACTAAAAAATTCCCACGACCACCGACACTGCAGCAGCAAAAGGAGAGTAGTAGTAGAGGGGGGACAGGAGGAGGAAGAGCATAAAGAATTATAAATTCCATAGCAGTAGTGAGAGAGAGGGAAACCCTCACAGGACTTTAAAAGAAAGAGGCACCGCACCACTCCGGTGTTCAGTGGTGGTTGTACGTACGTTCCACTGTTCCATGCCCTTGCCCCTCGCCACTGGTACCCTTGTGCCTTATGTCTGCCCCCAGACAGTAGCGTCGTATGGCGGGAATAATTATAATTTTATATCATGTACTGCAAAAAGAAACAAAAAAGAAAAGAAGCCATAGGATGTGTGTATCCTTTCGGTTTCTGTTTCTGCTACTGCTACTGCTTCTGGGTTCCTGACCAACAGAAGAAGAGCGTGTGAAAATGCATTTTCAAGTGCAAGTTTTGACACTGAAAATGCGTACATGTGCACAAAGGGGTTAAAGGTGGAGAATAGATGGCAAGGAAGAACTAAAAGTATCATTAGAGAATTTTAAACCCAAATCAGGCTACAAGTTTCCATAATTATTAGAGAGTTTCTCAGAGCGGGAATATGTTAAAAGAACTAAAGCTAAAGTACCCGCATATTTCCCACAAAATATCCAAAAGCTGTCACTATTGTTACCTTGATTACATAGCAAGGATATTATCCTCTATATTTTACAGGTAGTAATCATCAGAAGTCCAACCAAATTAATTGAGTTCTTCATTGTTCTGCTAGAATTTCTAGAACAAAAGCTGCACAATGTGCAAAGCCCGAACCCCAGTGCCGCTTTGAAGATAGGTTTCCATTTTCAACAATTGACAGACCTGCAATTTCCAAGCTTGGAAAATATTCCACATTTTGCCCCATTGAAAATCTCATTTTTGCTCTGGCAAAATCCCATTACAATCCCAGGCAGGGATGCCCTGCCCTGCCTTCGTACGTGATTTCCATTTAATCTTTCTGCATAACAATTGCCACCCATAAACCCCTTTTGTGGATTCCACAGACTCGCAGTGTCGCCCCCGAACCAACCGCTCATGGATATTATGGAACTGCAGCAGGATAGCCAGCCTACACTTTGGCATAGAAATATTGAACAATAAAGGATGCCAGCAGCAAAGCAGATGGGGCAGCAGTAGGGGTTGGGATTGGGGTTGATATGCTGCTGAAACTTTTCTAATGGGATTTTCTAGCTGACAATTTTCTCTCTCGACTCCACTACCCACCGGCACTGTGGCATGGCACCACCCACTGCAATCAACATTCAGAGGCTAACACCCTCTCGCCCTCTCTCGCTTTGTGCAACGTGCAACAAGTGTCGTTGGCCTTTTGAGGGCAAAAAATAACAAAAATTAATTACTTTGGTGGCGAACGGGGGCTCCACACCCACCCAGTCCACGCTTGAAGCTTGATTGTGGTTATGCAATACAAATTAGTGGTAGAAACAAATATATAGCAGATATATAGCAGTCGTTGTCTGTGCTTGTGGCCAGGGTTAATTGTTTAATGCTAAATTAAAAACATGTCACGACATTTTGCAGCAGTCTCCACTCGCTATTCATGCCAGAACCAACACCCTCTAGAGGGAGGCATTATGATACGATGATTTATGGCTGGCTTATGGTCCAGTGAGCATAAAACTCAAAGAGTTAATGAATTAATTAGTAGCGAGACACACACTCTTTTCGGAGCCTGGTTAAAGGTCAATGAGGGGCGCAGACTTGTTTAATTTGTGGTTGAGGAAGGGAGGCAGGGAATTCCGAGAACCAATCGTGAACCCTATAGAAAAACCCTCTTCAAACACGAACCATCCGCTAATCGATTTGATTTGTTTAACCTGCTTAAATCATGGAAATTAATCGGGGCCAAAATAAATATAAACACTGATAAAAAAGCGTATCTTTGCTTCCTTCCATATTTCATATATGATTATTATTATTATTATATTTTGTTTATCAGCGCATAAATTGCAGTTGGGATCTCTGTCTGATATTCTTGGGCAAACACCACGTACCCGGTGCCCATACACCGTACCGAGATTTTGTTGTTGTATTTTTATGGCTGTCGCAGAGAAGAACCTGTTTCGGTTTCGTGTCTGTCGGTCTGGCTTATTGGTTGAATGAACCCTTCCGGTTGTTGGTGTTGCCCCCAAAAAACACTCTCTGCTCACCCCCTCCTCTCTGATGTGTTATAGGCCCCACCTCTTGATCGATTGTTGTTGTCATTTATGAAATCATGCCTCAGTTTAGTGCGTGATTTGGTTGCTAGTTTTGGGTTTTTCTTTCGGTATCGCTTTACATCTCTTTGCCGCTCTTTGGGGCATGAATCATCCCAGTATCTGAAAGTTACACGTCAAGTGGCTATTTTTTAATGATCTTTTTATATGCTGAGTCGAAGAGTTTTTCCTTGATTTTATTTGATTTTTTAAATGAGAAATTAAATTAGCAGAAATTCCGAGCGTTTATTTTGATTGCTTTTGCCATTAGAACTTTTTCTAAAAATTCATGGCAAAAGGTTCTGCTGCGAATAAATTTATTTTATACCCAAAAAAAACATCTCCAAATTAGTTACTGCCCACTGCAGACCATCGCTGACCCACTTTGGAAATTGTTTATGGTCTTTTTTTGTTTCGATTAGCCAGCCATCTCTTTGTGGAGCGGGAAAAATGCAGTCAAACAGCATCCCATGCTCCCCAGGCAAAGAGTCAACGCCCTTCTTTTGGACGAACGCCTTCTAATGAACAGAGAAAAACCAGAGCCGAAGCTACAGCCAAAGCCGAAGCCAACAAATTGTGGGATTGCCCTTGTGGTCACCAAAGAACCCGCCAGAACCAAACAAAACTTTGAGCCATCTTTAAGTAAATAAAATTGTTGGGAGAACTGGTTTTCGAATGCCCACCCCCCTCCCACCACCAGCCATCCACAAGAAGAAAGCAGAAAGTCGCCTCAATGTTGCAATGGAATTTCGGAAAACGTTCGAAACTTTTATTCACCGCTGCACCAGAGCTGAAAGCACACGAAAATCTTGGATAAGTTGGGTAAATAGTGAACAGTAAGCGATAAGCTCAATTAGGAAGCACTGTTTGTGTGTTCTGGCCAATTAGCAGGGCCGGGCTAATAGGAAAAGCAGTGGAAATGCAGGGAAAAACCGTTCAACAATACAGCAGCACTCAAGGAAATGCAAAGATCTTCTCGGGTCTTCTCAGGTCTTAAGATCTGCCAGCAGAAAGATCTCTAGACAGTTGGACAAACAAACGGAAAGATTAAACCTTATTTATTTCATTTAAATATATAAGCTAATCTGACCGTAAGCCAACATTGTCTAACTTTAAGCTTTATCTTGTCTAAGTTTAAACCGACAACAACAGAATGTAGCAAACAATTGTTGTGCATTGTTTTGCCTACAACATTTCCTGCTAAAGTTTAGTAGAAATCACTCAAAAGTCAAGTCAAAGCGCATTCATTTTTTGCCCACAAAAATCAGAAAAATAAAAAGGAAAGAAAAGCTACAAAAATTCTGTTTTGATTTTGGTTTGATAATGAAAGACGCTTACGATACTACAGACCGTTACTGATACTACAGTTATCAGACGTAGCGCGTTTACCGCAATATGAGGCATGTGATTAAGTCACAAAAATGTCAGCGCGCTGTCGCCGCATCGCTGGGAAAACAAAAGCCCCCAAAAGCAAATAAAAGTGAAATATGTTATATATATTAAACAAAAAAAAAATATAATTTATATCTCTGGGCAAACAATTACGTGAGACAGACACAGCAGACAGACGTAGGGAGTTCGTTCTTTTTGCTCTCTCGGATTTTTAGTTGTAGTTTCAGTAATTCCGTGAAGGTTGGTTCTTCGAGCGTAGAAGGAGGAACACTCCCAGCTGATCTGTTTCTCTCTCTCTCTCTCTCGGATTAAATCCACAAAGTGCTTTCATGTGTCCATAGTTGATAGGGTGGGGAATACTTAGCGTTAGAGGGTCATGTGAGTCATTGAAAACGTCAAGGCAGATAAAGAGAGTTCGGTGCCAACGTCAGACCACTCATTCAACGCTCGATGACTATAACAATCTTTACACACTTTTCTACACACTTTATTTCCAGATCGTCCATCAATTTAATTGAATCAATAATCGAACTAATCAAAAAGCATAACTCAAATTCAATGAACAAATAAATAAACTCAAGCGAACGAGCCAATACAATAAATAAATCAATAAAAACAAAAGAAACCAACGAAAAGTACGCTGCTGGCCATCTGGCAACGCTTTCCACCACTCGAAACGGAAGCTTGTAACGGTTATTCCACAGAATTTACTCACGCCTCGATCCTCACGTCTGTGTGTGTGTGTGAGCGTGTTGGATATATACGCTTAAAGGCAAGAGCGAAAGAGCCGGCAAGCAAAAGCCATGGGAAACTCATCGTCACACACGCACGAACCACTGGAGCGCGGCTTCACACGCGGAAAATTTGGTGATGTTAAAAATGGGGTAGGTTCCTCCCCTCTCTCTGCCCCGACACACCAACAACAGTTCCTGTTCTCCTCTCCTCTCGGGGTTGCACTTGTTTCGATCTCTCTCTCTTTTTTTGTTGTGTGCATTTTTAATTAATTAATTCCGTTTCCTTTTATCTGCCATAGAAATCCGCCTCCTTTCGGTTTAGTAAAAAATCCCCAAAGAAAATGGATCGTTTGCGTCGCTCTTTTCGCGACTCATTCCGTCGGCGCAAGGATCGTGTGCCCGAATCCTCGAAGCCGCATCAGTGGCAGGCCGACGAGGAGGCCGTTCGCTCGGCCACCTGCTCCTTCGCCGTCAAATATCTCGGCTGTGTGGAGGTCTTTGAGTCGCGCGGCATGCAGGTGTGCGAGGAGGCCCTAAAGGTGTTGAGGGTAAGTGTCCCCATCCCCCTCTCTCGACCACTACTAATCATTCCGTTGCCCTTTAGCAATCTCGACGTCGTCCTGTGCGTGGACTCCTTCATGTGAGCGGCGATGGCCTGCGCGTGGTGGATGACGAAACGAAGGGCCTGATTGTGGACCAGACCATCGAGAAGGTCAGCTTCTGTGCCCCGGATCGCAATCACGAGCGCGGCTTCAGCTACATTTGCCGTGATGGCACCACGCGCCGCTGGATGTGCCACGGATTCCTCGCGTGCAAGGACTCTGGCGAGCGGCTCTCGCATGCGGTCGGCTGCGCCTTTGCCGTGTGCCTGGAGCGGAAGCAGCGCCGCGACAAGGAGTGCGGCGTCACGATGACCTTCGACACGAAGAACTCGACGTTCACGCGTACGGGCTCCTTCCGGCAGCAGACGCTGACCGAGCGCCTGGCCATGGCCACCGTGGGGACCAACGAGCGGAGCGTGGACGGGCCGATGGCCGTGGCAGTGATGGGGCCGCCGGCAGCCACCGTCAAGCCGTTCAATCCGTTCGCCATCGAGCGACCCCATGCCACGCCCAATATGCTGGAGCGTCAGGGCTCCTTCCGCTTGAGCACCATCGGCAGCCAGTCGCCGTTCAAGCGCCAAATGTCGCTGCGCGTCAATGATCTTCCGTCCAACGCCGATCGCCAGAAGGCCTTTCTGGCCGCCGCCGCCGGCAATTCGTCGTTGCACACGCCCCTCCGCAGTGTCTCCCCCATTGCCGAGGTGTCGCCGGCCAAGTCCGCGGGAGATTCTGCCGCCGCCGCTGCGGCTGCCGATTCCGTGAGTCAGCTGTGCCAGGAGCTCAGCCAGGGTCTCTCGCTGCTGACCCAAACGGACGCCCTGCTGGCCGCCGCCGCCGCCGGCGACGACCTCAACTTCAACAACAACCGCAGCATCAACCAGAACATCATTGCGGCCGAAAAACAGCAGCAGGTAATCTCATACAGCAGCGCCCCCACCGCCCAGGTGACGCCCCGTGTGGTCAGCACCACGCCCACTTATCAGACACTCTCCTCGCAGTCGCCCACGCGATCGGAGCACAGTTCGGATGCAGCCGCTGCCGCTGCCGTTGCCGCGGAGCTGCCCAACGCGGAGCAATGGCTGGGACAGGTGGTGCGGAGCACATCGCCAGCGGCGGTGGCAGCTCCACCCAAGCGACCCACCTATCTGGCCAATGTGGGACGCGCACAGACGCTGGCTGCTGGGGGTGCCAGAGGAGGGGGAGGAGGCGGACCCGAGGATCCCTTCGATGCCGAGTGGGCGGCCAATGTGGCGGCGGCCAAGAAACTATCGCCAGATATGCCCGTGGCCGGTGGCACTGCACGCTCGCCAATGCATGCCAGGCACAGCACCAATCCGTTCATCTCGCCGCCCAAGGCGCCGGCGCAGACATTCCAGGTGCAACTATAGAGAGAGAGAGAGATCGATCGTAGGCGATCACGACGGGGGTCAAAGTGTGGTACACTTGAAAAAAAAAACACAGGAGGGGCGGCCAAGCACACGGGATAAAGGGATGCCAGGATGCAGAATGCAGGATGGATGGATGAATGGTTATCACCGCAAAGATACACAGATACTTAACGCAGACATAAATAATGTTGAAATATAGAAAGCAAACGCATAAAAGATTCCACAGCCCCCCACCACCACCAGCCACTTAATCTGCTTTTAAAATAAAAGAAACGATAGGGAGAGTGGGAGATGGAGAGAGGGAGAGATATCTATAAGCCACACACTCTTAGCACTAACTTTAGGCCAGAAACAGAACAATTGACCAAGCTACCAAGTTACCCATAAAGAGACCAGCGCACCCAATCCGTTTTACACGCCTCCTATTAAATCTGTATTATACTTTGGTAATATTACACCCCCCACCCCAACCCTTCCAATCGATCCCACTATAAGTATAATATATATATATATATAAATATATACAAATATCTGCTATATAGGAAACACTCGTCTTATCTGATTATTATTATTATTTTAATTATTTGCGTCACGTGTGTGCGGAATTTCACATTTTTTTATAATTTAGCCTAATTTTTAAATCTGTACAAAATGTATTATACTTAAATTATAAATATAATTTAAAGAGCAAAACGTAAACAAAAACAAAAGCGAGAAAAACTTCAAGTTATTTAAATGGATATAAATTAAAATAAATCAAGCAGCTAAACAAAATTCTACTAATGAAAATACACTGATAAATAAATAAATAAAGTTAAATATATATAGAAGATACATATATACATACATACATACAAACATATATGTAAAAGACAAAGCGATAAATACATTCGATTTGTGTGCGGTGTGTGCTTCATGTGAATTGTGATTTTTGTGTTTCGAATTTTACTCCCCTTTTTTTTTAACGCTGAGATGAGATTAATTTAACGTAAATAATTCCATATTAAATTGTAGAATGAAATGCACCAAAATGTTACTGAATATTTGGATATAACTATTCACGACAACTAGTTCAAGCCTTAGATAGACTCATCCATACAACAAATTTAGAGGGAATCCAAGAATTCCATTAGTATCGAACGATCCAACGATCGCCTGGAGTGCATCGTTCCTATATACATATACATATATCAGAGGAGATCTATTGTAGCTGTACATATATAATCAAAGATTCGAATCGAAACAACTATTTACATTTTCATTTGCCTTGCAAAAAACAAATGTCACCGCAGGCTTCGTTTGGATATGGTTTCCATTGTTTCCCCATTTCGACACAGAACTTTTCTATATATTTACACTGTTTAAGGGCACCCTTTAAAGACTTTAATCGAACGGAAATCTATCTAAAAATTGACAAAATTGTGTCTTTAAATAAAACAAAATGTAATAAGGCTCCAAAGTGAAAAAAAAAACATTAAACATTTTACAATGTAAAAACAACACCAGAAAATTCTATAAAAATCACATATATTATCATACATAGGAAATGCATATCATATCGTTTCGTTTGACGTTTAGTGAAAATTGACAATGCACACATACACGCATAAAATACCTTACAATTAAAAACATAAAACAAAAGTAAATTATTATCAAATGCCACCCACATAGTATCTGAGATATTGTGTATTATGTTTATCCGTTTTGTACGACAAAAGTATCGAACAAGAGTATTGAACTACAGGACACGAAATCGTTATTGC
This sequence comes from Drosophila ambigua, assembly GCA_018150905.1. Classification (NCBI taxonomy): domain Eukaryota; kingdom Metazoa; phylum Arthropoda; class Insecta; order Diptera; family Drosophilidae; genus Drosophila; species Drosophila ambigua. The sequence continues at coordinate 15,859,284 of JAECWS010000100.1, forward strand.
ATATTCGGGTATTGTGAAGTATTTGGCATTGATTTGAGCGTTAAATAAATTATACAAAAAAATCAATTTAAACCTTGAACGTGAATTTGAATTTTCATTGTGGCGGGATTTTCAGCTGGCGCCACCTGTGGGATCGACTGGGAGTTGTCTCCCTAGTTCAATCCGCAGCCGCGTATGGCGCCACTGTGCACTGATGTCTCTCAACTCACTCACCTCTAGCAATCTCTCTTTGCAATCTTTTACCGTTACAATCAGCAATGCTCTTTGCAGTGCTCTCTCACACATTCCGTCTCGCACCGCTATTCTTTTTTGCTTTTTGCTGCAGCGTCCAGCCGCCGTGCCGCCATTTTCACTGCATCGTTGCACCGAAATGAGTTAATAAAACAATTAAATAATGTTATTTCGTACACACGGAACACTTAATACACCTTTTTCACTGCCACTGCACATGTTCGAACACTTTTCTGGCCGCGATCCTTGTTTTCGTGCCAATTATCCGATTTTCATGCATATTTCGATGCTTACCATTGCCCACACTGCACCGCACAACAGCGGGACAACATTTTCCGACGATTTTCCCACTTTTCACGGACGAACACGCGGAGCTTGACTTGTCGATCCAATTGCGGCGGGAAAAATGAGAGATTGGCGCCGGTCACGTAGGCGACGGCGGCTTGAAGCTTCACTCACTCTCTCTGCCTCTCTCCTGCTCACTCTGCTGACAGTTGAGTGGGAGGAGTATTGAGAGGACGAGTATGTGTCGGCAACTTGTTGACTCTTAAATGTAGCTGTGGGTGGTGTTGTGGGTCAAGTGCGATTGCACCCTGTAATAGGATCGTGTGGAATGTAAGTATAATTTGACCCCTCAACTTTTGCCACTTGTTGCTATAAATATTCGCAAAATGTTTTGAGAAAACAAAAAATCTATTTTTCTTTTTAAAATTGAAATATTTTTATTAAATATGCCATCCAAATGGATCGCATTATAATCGCATTAATATTATATTTATTATATTATACATTATAATATTTTACGAAATCACGAAAGAGGCTGTCTTCGGAGGAGGAGCTTCACAAATATATAGCTGAACCCCATCGCACCGTTTATCGTTTATGGCAGTGCCTCCTATCCCCTTATATATTAATATATATTACATATATGATCAAGGGGGTACAAGGGTGCAGCTACAATTAAGAGTCAACAAGTTGCCAACACATCCTCCTCCCACTCAACTGTCAGCAGAAAGAGCAGGAGAGAGGCAGAGAGAGTGAGTGAAGCTTCAAGCCGCCGTCGCCGCCTACGTGACCGGCGCCAATCTCTCATTTTTCCCGCCGCAATTGGATCGACAAGTCAAGCTCCGCGTGTTCGTCCGTGTTCGTCCGTGAAAAGTGGGAAAATCGTCGGAAAATGTTGTCCCGCTGTTGTGCGGTGCAGTGTGGGCAATGGTAAGCATCGAAATATGCATGAAAATCGGATAATTGGCACGAAAACAAGGATCGCGGCCAGAAAAGTGTTCGAACATGTGCAGTGGCAGTGAAAAAGGTGTATTAAGTGTTCCGTGTGTACGAAATAACATTATTTAATTGTTTTATTAACTCATTTCGGTGCAACGATGCAGTGAAAATGGCGGCACGGCGGCTGGACGCTGCAGCAAAAAGCAAAAAAGAATAGCGGTGCGAGACGGAATGTGTGAGAGAGCACACATTGCAAAGAGAGATTGCTAGAGGTGAGTGAGTTGAGAGACATCATTAATTTCAATAATTTAGTTACTTACTTTAACAATAATAATATTTTATCAGCGAACACAACGTCTATGTTGTGCGGCTCTCCATCTAGTGTTGCAGAGTGTTACTAGATAAGCGATGGCGCAACCTATGAAATGAGAAGAGAAGTTCCTTGCGATTTTTGGATGCTACGTTATTCTGTGATCTAAAACATCGCCATAACATAGAAAATACTTTGGAAAAACATAGAAAAACATCGAAATCACATAGCGTCCACAAGTCGCACAAAACTTTGACTCTCATTCTATGTGTGGCGTACTGGTGTGTGTAGTTATGCTCCTCAGCACTAGAGGGCGCCGTGTAGCTCTTACGATAAATTATATTCGATAAATATAAATATTGAGAAGTAGAACCTCGCGAGGTTCAAATGTTTTATCTCTTATTAAGTGTATTGAGAGCACTAAAAAAGGAAGAGCATGAGAAATGATGCAGCTCCAACATGGACGTACACCTGTGAAACAAAAGTGTACCTCCACTGGGTACCTCAACTGTGCTGCATTATTTTCTTAATATCTTCTTCTAATATCTTGAAAACAATAAAGTTGACAACAGTTTAACGTAACTTTGATTTCCCCTAAAGCAGATAAAACAACAAATTAGATAATTCAAAGAGAAAACTATGATTGTGCGAGCTGCCCGATCCCCTCTTAAACTAAAGACAGATTTGCATTATAATCTGGCTGCTGCTGCTGTTGCCGCACCTTCCATGGCTAGCATCAGCCATCAAACATAATTACTTGCCCACGAGGCATGCGCCAGGTGACATTTCAGTGGCTAGTTCGTCCTTCGTCTCTCACCGCCCTCCCCTTGCTACACTGACGTTCATTAAGCGGTGCTGCCAACTTTAAGGAGAGCTTCCTTCAAGGCTGCGTTGCCCTGTAAAACCCCTCCCTGCCACCCACCCGTCTCCCTAGCCTACGGGGCATCTTTGATAATGAATTTCGTTGGTGGGTGCCCTTTTAAGTAGACTACGGTTTCCATATCCTGTAATTGTGGCTTGGACAAGGGCATGCTGTGTGCAAGCAAATCTTTAATAAACTTTCAAGTATTTATTTTTTTATTCAGGTATCTAACGAAAATCCCCCAGAATTATTACACAATAAAGAGGGTATCCCCACGGTCTTGGCCGCTTTTATAAATTGTATTAATTGTTGGCACAGGTTAACGCGAAATGAGCTGGGTCTCCCAGCCATATGATCGGGTACGAATTTCCGACCCGTTTCAGACGTGACGTCTGCCCCTTTCCCTTCATCCTTCCCCCTACCCCCTTCCCAGCTTGCACTTGCAGCAGCGCAATCAACTGTCAATGAACTCGAAGCAATTTTGTTAACAAGTTTCTGGTTTCCGGCCAAACGCTTTTCCTTCCCTTTCGCCGCTTTCGGCTCGCCTCTTCCGCTCTCTCTCTCTCTCTGTGCTTTTTCCGTATTTGTTTCTGCTTCTCCTCTTTCGCTGCTTTACGTTCAGCAGCTGAAATTTATGTTTATTTTTTTTTCGTGCCATGCAATTTGCTTTTTGATTATGTGGACGCGGTCAGTCGTCGTTGGCGGTGCCTTTACAGTGTTTCGGTGTTTCCTGCAGCGTCTCCTTTAAGTCCTGCTCTCGTCTCTCTCTCTCCCTCTTTCTCCTTTATGCATTCATGATGATGGATCTAACAAATAACTCATTTCTATGATAACTTGGCCAATTGCCCGCGTGCTCCGCCACCGCCACCCACCCAGAACTTTCCTTCGCTTTCACTCTGGCGGCCTGGCATGGCATTGTGTGCCTTAAGTTACTTAGCTTTATGACTTGAACGGGGCGGCGATACGGGCTACGGGGTACGACTTGCCTCTCGAGACGCAAGTTGCAAAGTGCTTGAGCCAGCATCTCGTTCCGTTTGCATTATTGACACATATCTGCCACGAAGCGTAAAACAGTTGCAGCCAAAGTTAAACATTTTTCATTTCAAATCAAAATTTCAGAGCCAAGCAAAACCAACTCAAAATTTAATTACAAGTTGAGCGCCCTGTAAAATCATTTTGTGGCAAGTCAAATTAAGCGCAACAAACCACAGGACACACACACACAGATGCAGCAGCAAGCCACACACAGGAGACACAGAGACAGACAGCAAGGCAGACTCGTTATAATTAGCCACTGGCCAGGGTAGAGGGTGCAGGGGGTGTAGGGTGGGGGTACATTGGACATTGAGTTTGTAATCCTTTGCTTTGCTGCATTTTGCCTCAATTGCAAATTACATTTAAGATGCGAGCCAAAGAGCAACTACGATGCGCTTGAGCAGCAAGCACCTGGACCGGCCAGAGGGCCCCCCCACTAACCCCTCAGCCTTAATTGCGGAGAATTGCATCAGGAAATTACCACGATCTGTGCGTTTCGTGCTGCATGAATTTGAGCAATAAGTTTTACTTGAGGACTATTTCCATTTGGAATCCCAATGATCCCGGCGTCATCCGTTTAGCTGTTTGACTTTTGGCGTCTTTTGAGGCCTGCCTGCCTGCAGCTTATTTCAATTATGATAATCAATGCACCCACTCGGCCCACCCCCGTATCCAGTAAAACTTTCTACCCCGCACTCTCGAGAGTGTTGGACTTTTGCCTTTCGTTGCGTTTCGTTTCGTTTCGAGATTCTTTGCATTGGGAAAAACTTTTAACGCGACATGTCATGCCCGAGTGCGGCTGCTCCTGCCACGGCTCCAGCGAATGTTTGTGTTGATTTTGCACAGCGCACATTTTTCAACACTGTCAGGGGCCATCCGCACTCGCCCCCCACCCTGCCCGACCACGTCTACGAGTAGTATCCGGAAACTATGCACGAGCGCTGACATCATTTGTCATGTCTTCTCCGCTGCTGCTGCTGGTTCTGGAACAAAAAAATAAACAGCGAGGAGAAAGAAAAAACAATAGCTGGGGCTGGGTCTGGGGCTGGGGCTGGAAAAGTTGGCATGTGGAAAAAGTCAAAAATGGGAAAAATTGCTGACAATGCAATCTGAATTGTGCATAAGCTAAAGTTTGTCAGCTCAGCTCTGCTCTCGCTCTGCTCTCTCTGTGTGGTTGGGGATGCCGATCTACCACCAGACACGCAGACAGTCATGCATGCATCTTGGATCAACACTTGGGGGGGCTGAGGATGAGTGTGAGGGTGATATAATGTGATATGCTATGACAACCCAGCGAGGTGAATGGTTATGAATGAGGGCGGGATAAAAATGCAAGGAGAAACTTTTGATATTACAGCTATCGATAGGGCATTAGATGGGGGTTGGGGGGGTTATCGATAAGCGCGCAGACAAATGGAAACGTGAAGCAGCACTGATTGAGGTGCAGTCGGTGCCTTTAAATTGTTTTATTTTTCGAAAATTATGCCCCATAAATCTGTGCATGACCTTGAACCTTCTGCTTGACATCTTCCATCTTGGCCAAGCCTTAACGTTAAGGCTTAACCCAGCATGACACAAGTCAGAGCTTGCTTGCCACCTTGCAACACAGGAGGCAGCAGGCAGCAACCATGATGATTGATGACACACTGCCTCAGCCTTTACAGGCGCCTGTCGCTGTCGCTCTCACTCTCACTCACTCTCTCTGGGCTTTTGGGAGCCCAAGCCAGGGCCAAATACTTGTTAACACGTTGTTGCTTACGGGTTACGGTTGTGTTGTGTTGGGGGCCCCAGGCTACAGCACTCCTGGGGAAAATGTCACGAAAATGCACGCTCCGCACTCCACGCTCTCCTCGCTCTCCTCTCTCTCTACCCTCTCCCCCAGTCAGCAGCGACATAGTTTGTGGAAATTATCGAAATTGTATTATGGAAATTTCATGCAAAGCAAATTTTTTCCTTAGTGCTGCTGCTGCTGCCTGGCTGCTGCTTCGTTTTCGTCTTGTTGTGCTTTGATTTTTTGTTGTTGTTGAAAATTAGTTTTTCAATTTTCTTTTGGGCAAAGTGCAAGAGGCCCTGGCCGAAACGAAAAGTTTCTGCCAGCAAGCGATGGAAACGACAGAAACAGGAGGCAGGACAGGGCAGGGCAGGTCAGGACAGGGCAGGACAGCACCCAAAAGTTATGTGCATATTTATTGATGCAGCGGCTAGATGCTAGATCTGTGCAATATTTTTTAATATGCAGATTGATTTGGCAATCGGAATCGATTTAAGCATTTTTTGTTTATTTATTTATTTATTTGGCCCGCGGCCATTTGTCATAGCTGAGGCCCAGCTATGGCCCAGCGAGAGTCTTGACTGCATTTTTTAATTAAAAACTTTTTACAACCAAAAGGGGAAAAACTCCGCAGACGCAGCCCCAGCAGCAGCAGCAGAGCCATAGATAACCCCAGATCCCCATAGATCCCTCCAGGTGCCTGTTTCTGCGCAAATTTATGCCCAGTCAGAGTCCAAGGTACGATATAGCACACGTAGTTAGAGCTCGACACCGATTCAACCTTTGCACTGTCTGTGTCCCGGTACCCTTTGCCTTTGCCTCTGCCCCTGCCTTTTGGCCAGACAATCAACATGTTGCAGGGCCGAGCTGGGCCGGACCGGGCCCAAGTAATGCTCTCGTGCAAGTGGCCGGCACGTAATTGCAATTTAACCCGTTTTGAGCTACACTTAGCCAGCATTTTATGGCACTGAGAGACCATGACCCCTTGCTCGTGAGCTGCTCCTGCTGCTGCTGTGGCAAGCTTATGAAATTTATAAGCGCCAAGCTGCTGATGCTCCTGTACCTCGGATGCTCCTCGGCTGCTCCTCTGATGCCTCGCCAGCTACTTGACTGAGGCCACAAATTCATAAGCTTTGAGAGTGTGAACCTCAGGGCCGCAGGCTGGCAAACACGCAGTCCGGATTCAGCAGTCAAGAGGACTCAGAAGTCGGTAACAATGGCCTGGCCGGAGCAGGTTAAAGAGCCCTGGCAACGCCATGAATAGCAGCTAGGAGACGTGAAAGCCGAAAATAGACTTAAATTTGAAGTGCAGAATGTGGCAGAGAAATTTTACTCCCAAGATGTTTGGACACATTAAAAATAATCGCCATTTAAAGATAACTCAAAGTAGAGCAAATAAAAACAGGAGCTGGAGTGTATAAAGTGTCCAGCTAGTCGCTGATTAAATTGGAATGAGTGAATGGCAGTGCTGAAGTGCTGCCAGAAGTGCTTAATAAAAGCTTAATAAATTTGAGGGCTCTGCAAAGCACTAAAAGTATCTCTGATTAGATTAAGAAACACTTCGCCTAATTGTTGATTAACAAATAACTACAACAATTAGCTTAAACTATAGGCAATAGCTCTGCCGATCTGTGCCCTGTTTATGCTTTGATTTGTCTGTTGGGTTGCCATTGCACTTTGATCGATGATTGGGGCAAAGATTTCAGTTGATTACCCAGCAACTGAAACACAAATCAATTTATCTAAATGTAGCATATATTTTATTTTATTTTATTTTACTTTATTCTGTTTTGTTTTATTGTGTTTGGGACTACTCGTTCGTGCCCGACGAACCGAAGCTCGATAAATAATTTATTTCTCTCAGCTGCACGCAAAGGCAAAGGCAATGGCAATGGCAGGCAGTGGAGACCACAAAAATGGATAGACAGAAGGCAAAAACTAAAGCAAAAACTAGAACGAAAAAGCCACACACACACGCATAGAGATGGACAGACAGAGAGACCCAGACACATGCATGGATCGGAGCTATACAAATGAGACAACACCTGGAACCACAGAGAGAGCACAGAGAAAGAACTGAAACTGAAATTGAAGCTGAAGCTGAAACAGAAGCTGGAGCTGGAGCTGGAGCGGAACGGAGGAGTGCGGCTCAAGTGGATGGAAGAGAGCGAGAGCCTTGCCACGGCTTGGCTTGGCTTGGCTTGACTTGGCTTGGCAGCAACTTTGCCTCACATTGACGTGCCGACTGAACCAACTGACTGACTGACTGACATTTGAATTACGAGCAGAGAGAGAGAGAGAGGGGAACTCTCAACACAAACTCAACAAAATGACACGACTTGAATTGGCTGCCAAGCATGAACGCATACAAGTTAGTCGAGTCGAGTCGAGTCGAGCAGCAGCCCAGGACTCTGCACAGCTCGGCCAAGAAACGGCAAAAATTACCAGTTCATAGAAATAAAAGAGGAATAAAAAGAAAGGAAAAACAAGAGAGACAGCGGCGGAGGCAGAAAAGCCAAGCCAGAAAGCCTCGTTAATGAGTTACCCTGTGGGACATGGCATATCCTTGCAGTCTCCTGAAACTGTGGCCCAACTGCACCTGCATGCTGTATACCCTGCTGCTCTTTAGCTACAGGATAACAACAGGCAAAACCCGAAAAGAAAACCCAGAGGCTAAGGCCCAGCAAATGGCAGAGAGGGAGAGAAACTTCAAGTTTTATTTCCCAATGTTTTTGTTTATTTATATTTTATTTTTATTTTATTTCGGTGCCAGCAAACTAACTGGATAACTTTCCAGTACGCGCACGGGACTGCTGCTGCTGCTGCCCTCCAATCAAATTGCAGGCAGAGCCAACAGAGTCCTAAGCATAATTTAGATGTCACATTGGGGCCGGGCCACTTTAAGTTGCCGTTTCGATTTAATTCGAAAATCATTCCGCACCAGCAAAAAGGGCCAATTCATCAAGGAATTTCAGTCAGCATCAGCGGCTCGGCGCCGCGCAGCACACTGCCGTTGAGGAGGGACCCAGGCCAGCCAGCATGACTGGTAATTGCAGATTTATGACACCCAAAACATGTGGACAGCACACTAGTCTGTGTCTCTATACAAAAGAACACACAACCCCAAAAAAAAAGGGATGGGACAGCAGTTCGAAGGCTGTGATTGCAGTTCAGACTAGAGGATATCCTGTGGCCGTAGGGCAGAAGAATATAGCAGGCTACGAACGTACAGACACAGCCTTCGAGTACCCTCGCATAGGCAACCAACAAAAAATAAAGAACTTTTTTTTTAGACGCAAAGTTTGGCGGGAAATTTTTGAACGTTTCTGCATAATAAATTCTGAAAAGTGGATTAAAATGGCTCAACAAAAAATAGATATATGTTGGCCCTTTTGTTGGCCAACCATATGTGAGGCAGGGGGCTGTACGCGTGTGTGTCACTTTTGCTTTTTGGCCAAGAGGCGGAGCAGAGCATTGGCAAACATTTTGATGGCATATTTTTAGGCCTCGAATCGGTGTGTGAATGTGAAATGCCAAATAAAGCAAATTATTTGCACAGAGTTCGTTTTTTTTTTTTTTTTTTGGTGATTTGACATTCTGACACTCTGACATTAGTCGCTGTCAGACATAACAATCGATGGGCCACCCCCCACACACCACACCGACAACATGCCCCTGCCCTGTGACAATGAAATTAGCCTGCAAATTGTGACAAAATTTAAATAAATGCCAAATGAATCACATGCCTCCGTCTGCGCCAACTTTATGACTACAAATATGGCAATTTGTCAGAGAGTTCATGCCCCCGAAATTGACTTGCAATATGTGTATTTCTTTATACGATTAACTGCAGAGCTATACAATGGAGAGCTAATCAAACACTTGAGAAATGTTCTTCAATGAATTTTCACTTAAGTGTTTTATGTTGTTCAAGGCTTTCCGGAATCAAGTAAAAAAATATTATTATTTATTATTATTCAAGTGTTTATTTCATATGAGCGTAAATCTGTGAACGGATGGATACCCAAATGATTTCATTTTAAAGTTTAAGCGATCAAAAATCCGTACAATATTGTAGGGTAGACGGAATTTAAATTTATTTCAATCAATTTTTATTGTAATGATTTCTCAAAGTATATATTCTAGTTTTCACATATCTTTTTACGGTGCCTCGCAAATGTAGCGACTTTTGAATAAGCAGGGTCTATCATTCAAAACATTATAATTTGTGCTATTCCTTATATAACCCAATTCGTCGCATTGCTCCGGACCACTCCCATTATTTGGCTCCCCCGGATACCAGATATTCAATGTCAGCGGCTCTCCAGTTGAGTGCCAAACATGTTTGCCTTCATTTGCCAAATCATTGCCCGAGGTCCAGTATATAGTATAGATCTTATTTTTAAGCAGATACTGATTGACCAGATCCCATTCCGCTATGGTTTCGAATGCGATTAATGCAGCGCCCATTCGTCGGCACGCTTCGTAGGCATCAAACCAGTTGCTCTCCAGATTCGTTTCGATATAATAGTAACCATCGCCGATCTTTACGAATGGCGCTGGATTTAAGTTGATAAATAGAATAGGTACGATAAATGTTTATTGTTCATTCTTACCGTCCATAACACTGGATGCTATTTTAGATCCTGCAGTTAGGGATAGCAAGCCCAATAGGGCCAATACTCCAGTATATTGTCGATGCATTTTGCCTGTGTTGACTGTGAGTTAAGTCTCAGACTATGGCTCTTTTATAGCCCACAAATAGTCTCAATCAGCCCTATCTTATCAAGAAGTGCCCCTTTGTAATCGATTGTTGACACCGTAGTTACAGATAAAGCATCAAGCACTTTTCCTGGAAATTTCGATTGCGCCGTACTTACAGTACAACGCATTTTGTTGTGATTCATAATTTTTATACCCGTACTCAAAAAAGAGTTAAGATTAAGATTAAGAAGAGTTAGATTTGTGGTAAAAGTGGATGTGTGCAACGCAGAGAAGGAAACGTTTCCGACCCCATAAAGTATATATATTCTTGATCAGCATCAATAGCCGAGTCGATTAAGCCATGTCCGTCTGTCCGTCCGTCTGTCCGTCCGTCCGTCTTGTTGAGCGCCTGGATCTCAGAGACTATAAAAGTTAGGGTAACCAAATTTGGTTTCCAGACTCATGTGATATCACACTGCTACAAGTGAATTTCAAATTTTCGCCCCGCCCCCTTCCGCCCCCGTAAAGGACGAAAATCTGTGGCAGGCACAATTTTAAAGATACGATAAAACTGAAAACGCAGTATCGTAGAGAATGGCCATATCTACCAGATTCCCCAATCTGAATCAGATCGGATCATAATTATAGCCAGAATGAAGAAATTTTCAGTTGGTTCCCCCGCCCACTTCAGCCAGAGACACGCCACTCTATCTCCTTCTCGCTCGCACACTCTGCCGCGTTCAGTGCGCGAGCAACCCCTAGCAGAGGAGATGTAGAATATGAATGGTACATCTATAATCTACATGTTAGATGTAAAATATACATTGTAGATGTAGATGTAGATAACAGATGTAGCAAAAAAATGTAAAATGTAAATTTTTTTTTTTTCTTTAATTATAAAAAATTTTGCTCATAAATGTATATACTGACTGAGTACGGGTATAAGTAGAGTCGCGTCCCCAGAAGCGACTCACACGTTCCTTCTCGTTTAGGTTTGGCTTAAGAATTTTAGCTCCAAAGTCTCTCCATAGATTTTAATAAACGATACCTTAAACGACGACAAATTAATGCACCTCTACACAAAAAAATAGAAAACACAGGATATAATCTTTTTTCGACTTTTCCTGAGTTTTTAAAGTCAAAATTTCGTAAATAATACCGCACAAAAATCATCATTTTTCAATGCTTTATATTTCCCAGACGGTAAGCTGAAATCACAAAGTGTTTGGGCTTATCTTCTAGGTGTTTTAAATATCTTTTCAAAATAGCAAAGTTCTTAAAAACCAGATGAAAGATACTAGAGTTATGTGAAAAAAACAAGCACAACTTCTGAAAAAAACTTACAAAAAAATACCAGACTTCAAAAATTCTTAAAAAAAAAGTTCTACCATAGGAAAAAAACCATTATTCTTTAAAAAATTTTTAAGCCCCATATCTATCAGAAAAAGTCGGTTTGGATCCTTGAGGAAAAAAAAAGTTCGGTTTTGTCGAGTAGTGTTATTATTCAAGTGTTTTTTCATATGAGCGTAAAACAGTGAATAGATCCTCAAATGATTTCCTTTTAAATTTTAATCGATACAAAATCACTGCAATAATATAGCTTAGACGGAATTTAAATTTATTTTAAGCAATTTTTATTGTAATGATTTCTCAAAGTATATATTCTAGTTTTCACATATCTTTTCACCATGTAATAAATGAGGCTGTCTTTGGCTGCGGTGCCTCGCAAATGTAGCGGCGCTTGTATGAGCAGGGTCTATCATTCAAAACATTATAGTTTGCGCTAGACCCTCGATATCCCAATTCGTCGCACTGCTCCTCACCATTCTGATTATTTGGCTCCCCCGGGTACCAGATCTTCAATGTCAGCGGCTCTCCAGTTGAGTGCCAAACATGTTTGCCCTCATTTGCCAAATCATTGCCCGAGGTCCAGTATATAGTATAGATATTATTTTTTATGAGATACTGATTGACCAGATCCCATTCCTCTATGGTTTCGAATGCGATTAATGCAGCGCCCATTCGTCGGCACGCTTCGCAGGCATCAAACCAGTTGCTCTCCAGCTTCGTTTCGATATAATAGTAACCATCGCCGATCTTTACGAATGGCGCTGGATTTATGTTGATCAATACAGGCGCTCCTAAAACAACAATTTGCAGAGCCTTCAGCATAGGTTCGATAAATGTTTATTGTTCAGTCTTACCGTCCACAACATTGGATGCTATTTTATATCCGGCAGCTAGGGATAGCAAGCCCAATAGGGCCAATACTCCAGTATATTGTCGATGCATTTTGCCTGTGTTGACTGTGCGTTAAGTCTCAGACTATGGCTCTTTTATAGCCCACAAATAGTCTCAATCAGCCCTATCTTATCGAGAAGTGCCCTTTGTATTGTCATTCAAGATAAATACGAGTATTTGAAGCATCAAAAACCTGAGAAAACTTTCCAGGAAATTGCAATTGCACTTACGTAAGGCTTCCGCCGTACTGTAAACGCTTTTTGCTGGGATTCATAATTTTTTGTATTTATATATATTTATTTATATATTTTTTTTTATTTATATATATTTTTTTATTTATATATATTTTTATTATTATTACAATTACCAGAATATAAACGCTGCTGTCTTGGGCTGCGGTGCCTCTATCATTCAATACATTTTATTTTGCGCTAGTCCCTCGATATCCCAATTCGTTGCAGTTTTCGGGAGTGTTGCCCATTTTATTTGGCCCCCCGGAACCTGGATGTCCAAGTCGGTGCCTGCGGTCCAGCATAAATCATAAATATTATTTTAAAACAGATACTGATTGATTGAATTCGATTCCTCTGTGGTCTCGAATGGGATTTTGTCCTATTAAATTGTTGTCTACCAAATACAAAGACCCTTATCCATTTAGGGTAACTTTCCATTTTCCCATTGGGCATTTCCCTCCATCTATGAATTAAGTTAATTTGTTGTACGTGTTGCCTGGCCAAAGGGCTTTAGCCAGCTGGAATGCTAATGCCCCAAAAGTAAAACTAGTTAAACTCTGGATTGATGATATACTATCTACATTTGTCTTTGCATTAATTTAATCTAATGGCAATTAAAGGGGAGCGTGTCGGCCACAGCCACTGCCACAGCCACGGCCACTGCCCATGCCACTGCCTCTGCCTTTAGTTATTCATAATCTCCGCATCTATATAGCTGGCATAAATGTTGTTATAATTTGTGTGCGCCTAATTAGTTGACTTTTGGTGTTAGCTAGACGCCATCGCCACTGCCGACTGCCATCGCCTCCTCCACTGACCCAACTCGATCCAATTAGTCAGATAATTCAATTCAAATAATAGCAGCAGGCCAAAGATGGACTGGGCACTGCGCTGGCAAAGTATTTGTTTCTGCACTGCAATTGCATGGCGGGTAGAATAAATAGCTGGCGATGAAGGACTCCGATACCCTAAGCGCACGAACCGATAAAGAATGATGAGTGATTTCCTTGTTTAATATATAATGACATGCCTATTGAGCGCTCTGAACCATTCTTGGCAAATTAAATTAGTGCAAAGAAATCTTTCATCGGTAAATAGTTTAAAACATTTATGAAATATTTTCTTAGTGCTCTAAATATTACCTAAAAATATTCTTTTCATCAGAAAGGCTCTTGAGAATCTCCAATGAATGATTTAGTAAACTTCAGGGCTCTGTGGCCTCACTTTTCTGAACCCCAAAATTACTCAAACTTATCCCCAGGGTATCCAAAGTTTTATTTGCCCAGAAATAGAATTTTCCGGTATTTTTTCTATTGGTTTTTGTGCTTGTTAGCCAGTCGCTGCCCTGCATTCGCTTTGCCGAAAGCCAGCACCAACTAATTTACTGAACCGCCAGCAGTCTGCCCTGCCCCCCTCAGAATGCAGAATGGAGCTTCAAGATGTGAGGGGGTGCAGCGGGGTAGTGACTGGAGCTGGCTGTTCCCTGGCTCTGGGTGTTGCACAGAGCACAAGTAACAAATCAAACGAGTGCTTTTGTAAATTACATTTGAATTATCCGCTCTGCTCTCTGTGTGCTGCTGCTACGCCCTGCCCCTGCCCCTAACCCTAATCCTACCTTCTTCCCTTCCCTTCTGCTGTCTGCAGTTTCATGCATTCATTCATTCGTTTTGTGACTGTTCCTTTGCTCCTCGTTCTGTTCTTCGTTGGGTTCCGTTTGCACTGTTTGCAGCACTTTTTGTGTTGTGCTGCCACCACATGGCAACAAGAGGCAGGAGCAGCAGGAGCAGCAGCAGGAGTAGGAGGCAGCAGGGGCACAGCTACTGCCACTGCTGCCATTTGCAAAGTGGATCAAACAGCCAAAGTTAATAAACACTTTGCTCAGAGACAGAGAGAGAGAGAGCGAGAGCGAGCGAACCATTCCAATGGGTGTCCCTGAGCCTTTGTGTCCATTTTAGTGTCCATTGCAATTTGTATCTGTGTGCGTGTGCGTGTGAGTGCATCTGTGTGTGTGTGTGTGCGTGTGTATTTTTGTTGCCAAGTGAAATTGAATGCAAATAGAAAAACAAAACAAATGCAGCGGCACACAACGCTGAACGGTGGCATTTCACTTTAATTTACGCGTTTTCCGTTTCAATTAAAACAATTCGCAGCCGGGGCCGAACATTTAACGTGCATTTGGGCGCCATTAAGTAGGCTATGTATTTGGCACCGCACCCCACAAGCCCCTCTCCCTGCCCCTGTGTGTTGGGTGCATGCAAATGTGGCCCCAAAATGGCTAATTATTTATGGCCCAAAGGTACGTATGTACAGCCAACAGCCACCAGCCCCCAAATTAAGGTCGTCTCGTCTCTCGTTCTGTGCCGTTCCGTTCCTCAGTCATTTGTCTGATTAACAAGCGGAATCGGGTCACTGAATTTGGTTGGATATTTATTTTCTTTTAGCCAACAACACACATGCCATGCCATGCCATTGTCTTGCCACATACTTGGCCCAAGTTTTAGTTGTCTTTAAGCCGCGCCTAATGAATGATTCGTGACCTCAATTTGTGGCAGAACTTATGAAGATTCTTGCACTCAGAATTATTCCTTTGCATTAGGCTATGGAATATCCATTAGCGGAATGTCTGTGGGTGTTTGTACTCTCCTCCTCTTACGGTCACTTGCGATGTGTTTTCTAGAGGTTCCCCATTAAAATCTTACACGAAAATAACACAAAAGTTCGCTGCGTTATGCCAAAACAAGAACCAGAAAATGAAACGGAACCAAGTTTAAGTCGTTGCAGCAGAAAAACAAACTTGTCATCTGTCAGCTGGTGTCAATGGCGAACGGAAATCACTCGACCTGAACGCCAAGACCAGCCCCCAAAAACCGGTGGCTCCAAGCTGCAAGACTCCAAGCCGCATGTCGCACTTTTAACGGAAATATTGAACTTAACATTTCAGCGAAATGTGATTGAGGGAGGGGCAGGCGAAAAGAAAAGCGGATGAAGTGCAAGAAAACGAAGCCAGACTGTTTGACTTGCCTGACCTGGTCTCGGGTTCTTCTTTTGGTTCTACTCCTGCTACTGCTGCTGCTCCTCATGCTGCTCCCAGTTCTGCTCCCTCGTCTGATTCCACTTTTCGTGCTGGTTGCTGTTGCTAGTTCTGGTCCGGTGACATGTGAGCGACGTGGAAATGTAGCGGAAATGAATTTTACGCTCAGAAAAACCAATAAAATCTGTATATAGTTATGGACATATGTCAATACACTGGCAGAAATGGGGACTATTTTCGAGATATTTCAGATAAAAATTTATGTGCCGGATTTAAATGTTAGCATCGTCTTCACTTTTTACTTGACTGCAGTTTTATGAGCTATTCCATCGAGTTGTTCGAAAAGCAAATTATTTTATTTGATAGATTATTATATTTGATAAATTAAATAATTTTCTATAAAAGTGTTAAATCTTATTTTATTACTTTGTTTAATTATTTAAATTATTGGTTTTTTCTATGAAAAAGTGCCTATAAATAGTGGCAATCTTAATGCAAATATTAGCGACTAAAATGTGCTTTAATGCAGGAAGCTTGTGTGATTTTTGGCAGGCTATTAATTACTCTCTTCCTTAAATATATTTACTAAAATGCACTACAATTAAACATTAATTAGAGAACAAGTTTCCTTCGACCCTAAGTTTATTCTGAGCACATTCCTTAGATTATTTTCTCAACCAATTTAAAGCCCATCTCGTGGCTATATATTTTATATCCTCACTTTTAATTGCAGTGCATTCATAGGTGCAATCAAATGTTGGCACAAGGGGGTGGCTGTAGGAGGGATCGGAGGGTGGGGTTAGCAAAATGTTAGCAGAATGTTCTTTGGCAAAACAACAAAATGTTTGTGCATTATTTACGCGTTGCTGGCATTTTATGCTAATAAATTACCAATATGCATGAACGTGAAACTTTCTGTTGCCGCTGCAGGTGGGAGGACTGCAGGGAGGACTGCGGAATGAGGCATGGCAATGGGTCTGAGTGGGGCAGCTAAAGAAGTTACCAGCTAAACTGGCACACGGCAGGGTGCAGGGGGCAACGCATTTATTATTTTTTGATATTTTTTACATTTCGCCCACACGGGCAACCTGGAAAATCGAACGGAGGGGCGGATAAAAGCAGCGCGAAAAGTCAGGAAAAAACCAACTAAACCAACAATTTTTTTTTTGTTGTTGTTGTTGTTGTTGTTATTCTGTGTGGGTGATGTCTGTCTGTGTGTGTGTGTGTGTGTGTGCGTTTTGTGCATTGGTTGACGCCAAAGAAATTTGGCGTCAGTTTTATGTGAACGAAAAAAAAAAAAAAGGTAAAACTGGAAGAGAGGGCGGGGGAGCCAGCAACAATGGCAAACAAAAATCCGGAAAAAATAGCAAATCGTATAAAAATAGCTGAAACACACGCTCAGAAACTCCAAATGCATGGGAAGAGTGGGGCAGTGGCAGGGCGGGGGGGCAACGATAGGAGAAATGTGAGAAGAGTTTGCCTTGAGCGGAGTAGGAGGAAGGCGGCAGCATGAAGCAGAGTGGAGTACGAGTACGGGACAGGCGATAGCGACTATGACGGGGACAGCTAATGTGGCATTTTGGCAGTAGGAGGTGGCCCGGATCGGATAGCCAAACAGCCAACAGGCAGCACAAACTACAATGGACAAGGCCGCGGCGATAAGCGAAGCAAACGAAGCAGCAGCAGCAGCAGCAGAGAGAGGCGTGAGAGCTGCGTGAGAGGGTGTGGGAAAACAGCTGCAAGCCTTCACCAAAAACCGCTAATTGGAAGACCATCGAGTCGGCTGCACATAGCTCACCCGGCGGCTGGGCTGTGGCAAGAGCAGAGATGCGTGTGTGGCAAGAGCGGAGATGTGTGTGGCAGGAGCGGAGATGCGTGTGTGGCATTTGGTCAACAGTACTCGCAGGAACAGGGACACGTAGCGTGGAAGATTGTACACGCACATCGTTTGTTGGCCAAGAACTAAATACAAACGGATATCTTGGGCAGCAGTAGCTGCAGAACCCTCTTTAAATATGATCTTTGGAGGAGCCTTTAAAGCAGCCTTCTGCATAAATCAAGTGGCAGAATATTCATTCGTAACCACCGCTCAATTTCTGCCCAGGAATCCCTTTTGGTTTTGAGCCCCACGCTCTCGGAGCAAATGCAAGAAATTTTGCACGTTGAACTCAAGTAGCTATCATCCATAAAGATACATACACATATAGCTGGATATATACACATATGTATACATATATGTATGTGTATGTGTGTTCTTTCTTTCAGTTGGCAGGTAAATATGGCTGTCGCTGCACAGATAGCGCGCTAACACCGCTGAACTTTCACCCTTACCAGCTGCCCCGCCAGCCCCACCGCCTGCTACTCCCACTCCCACTCCTGTGGCACTCTCTGCTCTCTCTCTGTGTTCTGTTTGCCATCTCTTTTCCGCTGCGTAACCACATTTATGCATTTGCTATTTTTGCAAAAGACATGTAGACAAGCACACACACACCCCCAAGCCCCCCAAGCCACCCACAGCCCCCTACCAAATCCCAAGCCAAATATTATTGAAAACCAAAATTTCAAGGTAAACACAGCTGCAGTTTTTGTTAAGGAAACGGGCCATGGAACGGGCAGAACTTCCCTCCCTGCCTGCCTGGCTCTGGCTCAGACTCTCCGCTTAAGCCTGAAAAAATATCTGCACTCCTTTTTCGCGCGGGTTCGATCCGCGGGGGGTTAGCGTGCCATTTTTCGCTGCCGTTCCGGTGGGGCTCTTTATCGGGCCTTATCGGACCGACGGCATCGTCGGGGGCCACAGCAATTAAGCGTCCATTGTATTGGTGTCGTTCCCTGGCATAATTTACAGAGTGTCGCAGAGTACGTCTGCCGCCGGGACATAACTCAAGGAAAGCGAGAAGGAAAAGCAACAATTGCGCTGCCTAAGCCGTTGGAAATTATTGGATACTTATGTGGGGCTGGCTGGTCATGGAAATGCATTCGCCAGCGCAAATGCCAGAGAAAACTGCATAAAAACTAGGTGAGAAGCAGACGACTGCTGTTTCTGCTTCTGTTCCTCTCTGTGTGTGAAAATGAATTTATATGGCACTTAAATGCCAAGTAAGGCAATGGAGGTGCAAGTTTGCGAGTCCCGTCCCCCTTGTGTGTGCTAGCCAAGAAACTACGAACGGATAGATGCTGGAGCCGAGTGTAAACAAGCTGGCTAACACGGAGGAGAATGGCATGAGCAGAAACACATTGAGAATTGGGGTAAAGTAAGATAAATATTAGCCCATAAAGCGATGCTGAATGCCGTATGATGATGGGAGATTTTGTTGATAGATGGGCACAGAGGACAGGTGCGGATGGGGTGGAAATTCGAAAGAAAAAGCAGCACAAGATCGATGTCTTTTTGAGGTATTTGCCCAGCTCCAGCTTCTTGTTTCAATAATTTAAGAATTACCACCTCAGCATTCTAATTTTATTTTTATAATTAAGAGAGGTGAAAATTCCAAGGCTATTCTTTCATTTGGTTTACTTTTTACCAACCACAGAGCAGCAGCAGCCAGCAGCCGGCACCTTCATTGCTGCTCATTGTGGGCCAGCTGAAAAGTTGGCCAAGACTTGAGTGTCATTGTTGGTGGCAGCAGCAGCAACGGCAACGGCAACCTTTGCAAGAGGCGCCTTTGGGCTGCTGTGAATGGCAAATTGCTTCGTCAAGTGAACACATTTAATTGCTAACAAGGGCCCAGAGCGGCCAAAGGGCGCCACTGGGTCCCAGCCATTTGATATGGCAATTTGTCCAGGGTATCCCGGGAGCTCATAATTATACGGTAATCAATTGTCTGCTGCAATTAGGAAATGAATTGTTTGCACAGATCTATTTCAGTTATTTCCGATGGTTAAAGTTTTATCTATTTCCATTCCACCACACACCCCACCCCCCCACAGCTGGCAGGAAGGAAGAAATACATTTCTAGACAATTGCAAAGCACTGTTGGTCCTTGCTGTGGACTGTTATTCCCCGCTGTTGACTAGCAGATGTTAACCCGCAACAGGGGGCTGTCACTGGAACTGTTGGCGTTAACATTTAAGAGAATACTTTTTTCCCCTTTGGTTGGAGCTTCTGCTAGCTAACAGCTGCTGTTGACAGAGGAAGGACAGCTGTACTTTCTATCTGTCTGTCAACGGCCAGCAGCGTTTTACAGAGCCTGAGGAAGGCATAGGGTAGGTCTGGTCTGTACAGTAAAGCCTGCTTTGTAATTATAATAATTATAATATAATAATAATTGTAATATAATAATAATTATAATATTATAATAATTATTAATATACTAATAATTATAATTATGTGCCAGCAAATTCTAAGATAAAACGCAAAGCAAACGCTACCTGAAAGCTAAGTATCTGCGAAATCTGCTAGAAATGAGTAAAGTAAACGTACAGCAGACAGAGACAGGCTGAAAACAATGGTACAAAGCGAAAGCTGTGCCATATGTACAAATATATATATATATATATATGTTATTTGTTAGTTTTGTTTGCCCCATCAAATTTTCGGGAAATAACATTTAATAATGCACTTCAGTTTTGTGCGAACAGTGCCATTCAGGGCTCAACACGGGCTTTGCCACTCTCAGCTACCAGCTACCAGCCCGTGCCCCTGCCACTTTCACTTCCCCCTCCCGTCTGACGTCATGCCAAGCCTCTGGTTACCGGCTTCTTGCCGGCAATTTAATTAATCTGCACAAAATATGCAACACAGCAAAAGTTTTACCAGGCCAACAACAAGCACACACACACACACACAAACAAACATATGAGAAGGAATTGCCACAGTTATAACGCTTGACATACAAAAAGAACGAATTACGGCAGTGCAAGTCGAAGACTTAAATACCCTATATACCAAAAAGTCAATGCTGAGCAAGGGATTGTTCTTAGAACAGATATATTTATGCACATGTAGATTATTATATCTAGTAAATATTATTCCATTTGCAGGGACAACATTTATAAGTCCCTAAAACAAGATTAAATAATTTCCGCACTTCATTCCTGCCTGGCCAACTTCTAAAGAAAATCGGTATACCCTTTGTATAGAGTACAAAAAGAGTGGGAGGCTGTGTGTGGCTGTTTTTGTGTGTGGGCGCATAAGTTTGAGCGTGAATGTGCCCCTAAAAGCAGGCAATGGCACTGGCAAAAGGCACAGAGAGCATCTTCAGAGCATCAGCGGCAGCAGCAACAGCAGCAGCAACAGCAGTGGCAATAAGATTACTTAATTGATTTAAATTTGCTTGTCTTACTAGACACTGGAGTGGGGGGCAGAAGAGTGGGAGCGAGAGGGGGCCATGATGTTGCACAGTGTCGCAAGCGATAATGAAGTTGTTGACAATGGGGAAGTGTAATGAAAATGACAAAGAGCATAACAAGTGCAAGCATTCGAAAAGAGGACAAAGAACAGTGCACAACACTGAGAGAAATAATAGAGATTAATAAGAAATAAAGCAAAAAAGTTGAGCTAGTGAAAAATTGTCTGGAACAGAGAGTTGCAGTCACAACTGTCCCTAAACAAAAGGGTTTTCCCACCAACCACTTAACTTTCTCCCAGTGTACAAGTTCCTTTTGTTCTTGTTGTTGTCGTTGTCAACGCTGCTGATTATGATGAGAATGATTATGGCGGAGTGGGCAACGACAACGTGTCGCATGCATTATATAACTTGTATAATTAATCAAATTACGCTTTAAGGGAATGCCCAATGCCAAGACTTTGGATTCAATTTGGCATAATGCGCTTCTGTATGCTTCTGTGTGTGTGTGTTGGCCTGTCTCTGCTGTGTGTGTGTGTGTTTTGGCCTGTCCACTGCGTCAATTTTGAACGCTGCACCATGGAAATGTCCATAAGCCGCCGCATCGCAGCCCAAAATGATGGCCGAGTAGACGAACCCCAAAAGGCAACATTTTGTTTGTGTATTTGTGTGTATCTGTATCTGTATCTGCGGTTGGCTGTTATTACGCTGCTCCATTCGCATTCTCTCCAGCTCTCTGTGGCAGAGCCGGCGATGGCGATGGCTGCTGCCTGCCTCGTTAGCCGTTAGACCATGGGACAGGGACCCCGACACAGACACAGCCACAGAAAGAGTGCGCTTAGTCATGGCTGCCAGAGGCTGGCTGCCATCGCTCCATCTACGCCAACACCCGACTCCTATAGTAGCTGCCCCACTACTGCCCCCACTACTGCCCCCGCTGCTGCTGCTGCTGCTCTATGTGACTTGCATGCTGCGCTCAGCGCCAAAGTTTTGACTTCAATTTGCCCAGTTACAAATTTTTGTCTTCTCTCTCTCTGCAGGGGTTTTTTTTCTTCTTATTTTTCGAAACGCAAAACAAAACAAAACAAAAAAATAGAAGCAAAAACTCATCCTAGTCGAAGCCAAGAGCAGCAAAAATGTGGCGAAAGACTCTTGACCAGCGTTGTGGCGACGTGTTTTGGCCACATCATCGTCAGCATCATCATCTAGCGAAATAGCGACAGCGAGAGAGAGAGGCAGGGAGGAAGAAAGTCGATGCTTAGGGGCCAATGGAGCATCGCAAAATCAGCCTCAATGAGGCAATTGCAGCTGATAAATGTGCCAGGAATATCGGATAAATATAGCACACAATAAGCTGAAAATAAAGCAACTCCAACGAGGTTTAAGTTTTATTTAAACCCACAAAAAAATACGCTTTAACTTCTTTTAATTGGAAACACATTCGAAGGCCTCTTCCTGTTTTCCCGGCGTATTGCTAATTTCCCATAAATTCCCATTTATTTTCTCGCCCCCAAGCTCCGCTCAAGGAACGCTCTTGAGCGCCCTTTGAATATCTGGAAACACTTGTGGCCGCTGTCGGGCCAAAGCAAAAGAATGTGAAAATGTCTTTGGGCTTTTGCGGAAATTGGAAAAATGCTGGCGGCATTTTCCTTGGACAGGTCGTTGGGACAGGGGGGAGGGAGAGCAAATGGGCAAACAGCAGGAAAGTCAAGTAATGGAAGGGCGAAGAGCAAAGGGGAAAAAACTGTCAGCGACAGCATTAAAACTAACAGGAATCGGGAGCAGCATTCTCAGCATTCTGCACATTGCCCCCGCAACGAGAGGGGGAAGTCGAGGCGTCCCTGCCCCAGTCACAGTCTCGTGTGGCATGCCACATGCAATTCAATAAGAATTTCCCACTTGCCAAGGGTGTGCGGTGCAAAAGTATTTCCAAATGCATGCCAAACACTTGCTGCGGAATTCGCAATTGTGTCACACAGAGGAAGAGCGGAGTGGACCCGCTCCTGGCCATAACTATAACCTTTATGGCTGGCTACGTGATTCAAATGGCTACCAGAAAATGGCATGGAAAACTCCTCAATTTCTCGATTCCCATTTGTCGCTTAAATGGCAGCTCTTCTCCTGCTTATTACATTTATTACAGCAATATCCAGTCATCAGCTTAAGTGGAATATAAATAGTTTGTGATGCGTTCTTTTGGGGGAAACCCAAATGACCAGCAACTACCAGAAATACTATATACAAATCCATTAAAATTTTACCGCATTTCAAACTGAGCGCCTTTTTGGATGGCTGACAAAAGCTCAGAGGACCGAAACACTTTTCCTCTTTGGAACCGGAACCCATGGATTTCCGCTCAGACATAATTCCCAGAAAGAGAAACACCACTGGAACTAGTTCAGATTGGTTTCAAAATGCAGTTACCGTTAGAAATAGAAGCCGTGAGCCAGCTCCGTCTTTTTTTTTCGTAGTGAATTAAAAATTTCGTTGTGTTTAATGTTGAGAAAATGCACATTTTTAGCAAGCATCTGGGTAACATCCAATTAAAAGAAATTCGATCCAACTGTTCTGACTAAAAGAGAGGTAATTAGTTATGCTACAACATCCCGCGATGAAATTTAAAGTCGCCTAAAATACTCTGACCTGCGATATTTTTATTAGAAGGAAATTAAATTGAATTCACACACAAATATAAATGATATTTTACCAAATCACGTAAGAGGCTGTCTTCGGAGGAGGAGCTTCACAAATATAGTATCTATTCTCATCGCACGGTATATCGTTTATGGCAGTGCCTCCCATCCCCTTATATATTAATAAATCGCATCTCTCGTTGCCATTATTATCATTTGGCTCCCCGGGATACCAAACATCGTCCGCCAGGGGCTCAGCATTTGAGAACCAGACATGCTTGCCTTTCACTGCCAAGTCAGTTCCTGAAGTCCAGTATCGGTTAAACCTGTTCTCAATAGGTATATAGGCATCCACTGCGTCCATCTCCTCACGGGTCTCGAAACTCACTAGCTCGGCGCCCAGTTCCCGACAAGCTAAATACGCCTGATACCAAGTCCCTTTCTGATTGTTCTCAATGTAATAGTAGCCATCGCCGATCTGCACGAATGGTGCAGTACTTATGTTAAGGTATGCAGGCACTCCTAATGAATAAATAATTCAATTGGGTACTTTCCAATGATTTCATGGATATTTTTAAAACTTACCATCAACAACACTAGACGTTATATTATACGCTCCAGTGAGGGAGAGCGAGAACAGGCCCAAGGCGGCCAGGAATAAAGTGAACTTTGCAGACATTTTGCAGCTACTGAGTTGAGGTTCTCAGAATCTAAAGCTTTTATAGCAGATTGTGGGAAACATTATCAACATTATCGAGTACGTGTATGTATGTATGTTTGCAAATTTATTATTGGTTTACGATACTCGTTTTTCTAGCGTATAACCCAATTAAGCTGCATCAAAATTAGAACCCCTATTGCTTATCGTTCTTAAAAACTTTATGGAGTCGGAAACGTTTCCGTTGGCTTGTTATTGGTTGTTGATGGTAAGAATATATTCGAAAACATTGGGAAGTATGCAATATATTTATTTTTCGTTAGCTGTGTACGACTGAACCCTCTCACACCTCTCATCGTCTCTGCCAATATCTCTTGAGTCTTTGTCTATATCATTTGGCTCTTCAGACAGGGCCCGTCAGGACTAATTTTGGCATAAATGATAAGGAAACGATAAATATCTTAAGCCAATCACTCAATATTCTGTTTCCCACAATCTGCTATAAAAGCTATAGATTCTGAGAATCTCAACTCAGTAGCTGCAAAATGTCTGCAAAGTTCACTTTATTCCTGGCCGCCTTGGGCCTGTTCTCGCTCTCCCCCACTGGAGCGTATAATATAGCGTCTAGTGTTTCTGATGGTAAGATTTAAAAATATCCCTAAAATCATTGGAAAGTACCCAATCTTATTATTTTGTTTATTAGGACTGCCTGAATTCTTTCACCCAAATTCGAACTTCGAGAAGATCGGTAATGGATACTATTATATTGAAACGAAGGAACCTAAGAACTGGTTTGATGCCTCTGAGTCGTGTCACCGGATGGATGCTGCACTAATCTCGTTCGAGACCAGGGAGGAGTGGGATGCGATCAATCAGTATCTGTTTCAGCGGAATATCTATGATGAATACTGGACCTCAGGCACTGACTTGGCCATCCAGGGTGAACATGTTTGGTTCTCAACCGGAGAGCCCCAGGAACTGAACATTTGGGGTCGGGGGAACCAAGTAATAATCAAGGAATCGAGCACTGCGACGTTTTGGGATATTTAGGGACCAGCACAAATTACGATGTGCTCAACGATATACCGTGCGATTTGAATAGATACTATATTTGCGAGGCACCTCAGCCCAAGACTGCCTCGTTTTTTATATGGTAAAATATACAATTTTGCCCCAAAACTATCCGATAAAGTCCTGCCCCGTTGACCGCTAAGACGAAGTCAGCCCAATTCTCGTTGGATAATTTTGTGAATTTTTGTTTTTGTTTTGTTTACTTTTTATTAAAAATGTAAATTCTGAAAATGCGGAATACCATTGACCATCTGTATGGGTGTGTGTGTGTGTGTGTGTGGGTGTGTTTTGGGATTATTATTATTTCGTTTGGCTTTCAGATACTATTTCTGGGATGAACATTTCTTGCCTTGCCTTGCCTTTTCTTTTCCTTTCCTTTCCTTTCCTTTCCATATTCATTCAATATCGATTTCCTGCGCTTCGCTTAGTTTCACTTTCAGTTTAATTTTTACTTTCGTTTTTGGATTACAATTATTATTATAATGCTGCATTATGCATGTGTGTGTGTGTGTGTGGTGTGTGTGTGTGTACAACTAAATTCCAAGCATAAACCGCGTGACTGTCGCGAGGATTTTTACTATTACCTCCTGCACTCTGCGTGGATTTCCGCATTTAGTTGCCCAACATTCACATGTACTCGCACGTATATAAAGTACTACATATATATACTCGCTGTATTGTTCATATTATATAGGGTTGTATATATATTATATATTTTCTAGGCCATACATATATGTATCGTATCCAATATTGCGCCAAGCAAGCAATTCGTTTTGTTCACATCTAAAAGTTTCTTCACACACGATGGAAAAGCATTTTCGTAATACAATTTCTGAATGTTTTTGTTGTTTTTTTTTTGTTTTGGGTTGTTTTTGTTTTATTTTTAAGATTGTTTTTTTTTCTTTATCTTGGGTATTTGTTTTTTTTTTTTTGTTTGGCCACTACGCCTCTCAGATGATGTTCAAAGCGATTGGCGTCGCGTCTAGCAAATGTTTTTGTGGCTGATGTTGAGCTGTGTCCAACCATGGGGATGATCTGCTGCTGTGATTACTGCTCCTCGTCGCCCAGCTCGTGCTTGATCTTGGAGAAGTCGAATGTCTCGCCAGTGCCGCGCTTGAATATGTTCAACACATCCAGGCAAGTGGTCTCAAAGTGCGTGGTAGCATCGTACGATTCCGAGATGAAGATCTGCGACTGGGCCCCGTCGTCGATGGGCTCCAAGTAGTCCGAAATGGTGACAAACTTTTGTGCGATCGGCTCGAGCAAATCGAGGCCGGGCTTGATCTCCACCTCGGGATTCTCGGTCTCCACGGTGGTCGAGACCATGCCCACGAACCAGCCCTTGGCTGCCACCTGATGGGTGGAGCTGACCAGCGACACGTAAATGTCGGACTTGCGGCCGACCTGCTTCTGTGGAATGATGATTTGAGTGGAGAGGCCATCCTTGGTGCTGGCCACCGGATGGTCCAGGATGCAAATGCAACGTATAACCTTGCCACGCTTGCGCACCTGCCACCAAAGAAAACGGGGGGTATAGATTAGCCTCAGCATTCGATCGAACTATATGCAGCGTATCGGCCACTCACCTTCTCGGGCACGTAGCTGGGATCGCAGTAGACCTGCTTGCACTTGGCCACCTCCTCGCCGGAGCGCACGCCCACCACCTTGCCGCCCTCGCCAAGGACGATCTCATCGATGGGCTTGTCCAGCATGTAGGTGCCGCCATAGATGGCCGACAGGCGGGCAAAGCCCTGAGGCAGCTCGCCCAGGCCGTACATGGGATACAGATAGGGCGATTTGCCGTATCTCGCCAGCGAGTCCGAGTACAGCTTGATGCGCCGTATGGTGTTCACCGCCGGCTCATTCAGATACTCATCGTCGCGGAACAGGGCCAGGGCATGACCGGTGAAGTCCTGCGTGTTCTTGTCCAGACCAAACTTGTCGTACAGTCCCTGCATGTTGGCCTTGGTTGGGTCAAAGTCCTTCCAGGTCTTTGGGTCCTCCTCCCTGAAGTCCTGCACATAGATGAGGAAGTTGCGGAAGCGACGCTTCTCGAACATACCTAGAAGGGGACGGGGGAAGCGATACAGAAATTTGATTAGTCAGCGTCCACTTGCAACAGGATCGCACGAGCCCTTAGCGGGGGGGGTTTCAGGTTTCAATTTACATTCCCATTTGCATGCTCACACACACACACACACGCACCCATACAAACACACTCATCATGCATGTTCTTTTACAGGGCACTGTCCATAATTTGAAACCTCTAATTTAGGGGGCGGCAGCAGCAACAGCAGCAGCAGCAGGAGAAACCACAACCAACAGTCGCCATGGGCCACCCCATGACGTCAGACCCCGCATACATGTGTGTAATGCTAGTACAGTGAAGCCCAGCTATCAAGGATGTGATGTGAGTACTTTTGTTCATAAATTCTTCATCATTTTCCACTCTAAATGCTATCAAATGATATTCCATTCCGCCAATATCCACTGTAAAGTTGAACCCTTTCACTGTGCCGCAAAAACAAAAACAAAAAACGCTATTTCTGAAATAAAAATTACAACTAAATCATAAATAGAGCGTGCGGAGCGGGCCGACTAATTGCATTTCGGTTGCTGCCCCAAGAAAAAAAAAACTAAATTAAAGCACTTAACAGCAGGAATGCGCGGAGGGAGGGGGAAGCAAGAAAAGAGAGAGAGAGAGCGAGAGAGAGAGACACGATTAGAAGTGAATCAGCATAGCGGTTAAATTGGCCAAATTCGAGGGGCCGCACAGGGTTGCCAGACACACACACACACACACACACATGCAACGGTGTACAATCAGCAAACGAGCTAAATAAAAGGCAAATAAACAAATGCCAAGCTTACGAATATGTTGGAAATTATCTTTGAAACAAAGACCAAAACGTATGTTCTTTATACAAACACACACATTGGTAGGGGGGCTTTTATTGGTAGCAGGGCCAAGCAAATACGTGTCACAGTCAAACCAGAGGGGGGGGCCAGGCAGAGCAACACGGCCCCAGCACAGCGAGTGAGTGTGAAAGCCAGAGCAAGAGACAGAGAGGGAGACAAAGAAACGGGCAAAAGTGGAGCCCAGATAACAGTCGAGTACATACACACACGCACACACACACACACACACAGACAGACAGCTGTGTAAAAGCTGGAAACGTACAATTTTTTTTTGCACACAATACATACAAACATATTTTTTGCACAACGTAGGAAAAGTCGCAGAATCTTACCCATGAGATCGGATGCCAGCGCCTCCTTCTGATCCACCGGCACTTTGGCAATTTTTCCACCCTTGTAGACGTAGCTGCCCTCGATGGACTTGAACTCCAGATAACGGGTGACGCCCGTGTGTATGAGCAACTTGACCAGCTGCCCGTTGGCCATCAGGAACTTGGGGATCAGATCCACATTCCAGTCGCGGCCACGCCCGAACCGTTCGCCGGGCGGCTCCAATCCGTAGCGCTGGAAGAGCTCCTCCAGCGGTGTAATCGAGGCAGACTCGCCCCCGTAGTACTTGTTCCGATCAATATGCAGCACCTTTTTGCCGGACACGGACAGCATGCCGCTCAGAATGCACTCCTTGAGGCCGGTGCCCAGGACGATGGCGTCGTATTCCTCATTCATTTTCGCTTTGCTTTGCGTTTATTTCTATGGGGACGTTGGACTTTCACGGCTTTTTTCACTTGCGACGTTGGAAGTTTTTTTTGCGTTGCCCGTTCAATAAATTTTTTTCAACTCGCTCGTTCTCGCGAGAGAGGAGAGAGCGGCCATTCGCTGGTTGCAGGACAGGGCTGTATTTTGGTGGCGATATGTTACTAGGCGATATTTTACTTGACGATATTTTCTGCCTGTTTAAACAGATGTTGGTATATTTACGGTATATTTTGAAAATCATATATTTAAAATTTACATATTTAATCTACTTCACAGCCTCCATTTGCCAGGGTACGGCTCCCGACGCGTTCAGATACGTTGTGAATCCATCACGGATGGAGATGGCCACGTTCTCGCTGCCATCAAACTGTATGGGGGGCTGGGCCAGCTCCATGAAAATGGTATTCGTGCGCCACTCGCCCGGAATCAGGGACACGTGGTCAGTGTCCTCCTTCTCCAGTCCCTTGAGATACTCCTGCGGCTCCTCGCGGACGAGGAAGTTGTGCAGAATACACGTGGCCATCACCAGCTGCTCCACAATGGACGCCTGCAGCTTGATTTCGGTTTGCAAGGCTCGGAAGCGGCTGGACATGATTCCCCGAGCATTGACAACCACGCGATGGGCCCGTTTCAGGCGGTAGTTGAAGATCTTCTGTTCAGTGGTCGAGGCAATCTCGTGCTGCTTCATCAGCCAGGGCTGCAGCGCGAATCTCTGGTCGGCCAGAACCACGTGAGGCAGTTCCTCATCCATGCCCGGCAGCCGCTTTTCATGCGGTATATTCAGCAGGTTGCTCTCCAAGCCATTGTACAGTGAACTCTCGGTGAAGGCGTCCGCCGCTCCGCCTGGACTGCTCGCATCGACGTATCTGAAACAAAAGAAAACAACCTGTTGAGCTGGAATCATCCTTGGTGGGGTGGACAACAACTTTACCGAGCGATCCCAGGCAGTGGGGAAAGTGCCAGAGCCGCTCAAATTCCTTGGCTATGTCCAGCCACTCCTCCTCCGTTTGTGGCGCCTTCAGGCAAGTTTCCTTCAGCTCCTTTACTATGGCCTTGACGACTTCTTCCACAACATATCGCATGGACGCCTTGGGCACCTGGTAGATGCCGGCAAGAGTGCCGAAAGAGTCGCCCGTGGTGAGGTATCTCAGCGCCATTTGGAGGCGCGTCTCGGCCGGCAGGAGCGTGGGGTTTTTCCGTTCCATTCTGCTCCGCAATTGCTTGAGCAGTGTGCCAAATGCCGACAGGGACATGCCGTGCAAGGCGCGGAAAGAATCCTCATCGTTGTACGTGCATGCCTTTGGTATGGTCCTAATGGGCGCCGCTCCCTTACGCCGGTGTCGCTGCTTCTTCCATTGCAGGTTGCCAGCTTGGTCTCGATCCGTCTCCAGATGGGCAGCAATTTGTCCCATTTTAAGGATGTCGTGAATCAATTTGATCTCCCAAGACATTTTGCAACCAGACTTAAATTCTCAAAACAAAAAAACAAACATGGTATGAGAATATAAGGTAGGGCAACAATCTGCATACCTTGGGAAAATGGATATTATGGGCTTGAGATATTGTTTGTAATTCCAGGCTCCAATTAATGCAGAAACTACTCAGTCTCTGTTTTAAAGATATTAACGAAATTTTGCAGCTCACGGGTTCCAATAATAGGTATCAGAACCGGTATAAATGTATATATAAAACACAAAACATATGCATTAATATGTCAATCTAGGATAACATCATAAATAATGTTTCAATGGAGCTTGGAACAAAACATTTAACATCAATTAAAATAAATAGGGTATACAAAATCCCATACGCATTGAAGAATCTTGCTTGACCAGCAACAATGACGTCACATTTAGTCAACATTTACGTTCATTGCTTTGGCCGTTTTTGTTTGAACCTTATTATGTAAACAGTCCAATAAACAGGAGTTCTGAAAACTAGCCAATCTTGTAAAAAACTTATTGAGCAATTGGATAAAATTATTTATTTAGGGCTGACAGTGCTGACTAGCTAGTAATGTTAAACGGAATATCAAAATCGAGGAATATCAACGCAACTGTCGTGTCCGTCGGTATATTTACGGTGCATTTCGATAATCACAAGGTATATTTCGGTATATTTCTGGGGGTCAGGCGGTATATTCTATCGTCAAGTCAGCGGTCACATTGTCAATCAGTCAATTCTTCAATACCGCGTGAATGGCTCATTTTTGCGTCGCAAGTGAGCTCCAATTGGATTTCTATAATTCCCATTATACCGTTTGTTCGCAATCGGGAAAACTGCAAGTTCCCAACCAGAAAAAAGGGACCATATATTTTTTGAGTTTGGCCAAAGGTTTCATTTTCGAATTTCGGAACTAAAATATTTAATCATCGGTCACACTGCCTCCCACCGACAATAGCAACAATAAATGCGGAAAAATTAAAATTCGGCAAATACACGATATAATCTGTGAAGGTGCGTTAAAATTAAGGCTCCACGGGCCCGCCAAACGGGAGACCAACCACGAAAACAACAGAACTTAAACTTGGCGCTTGGCGCTTTAACAATTCATAAAAGCAGTTCCGTTCGTATTCCACAAAACAAGCCTCTCTAAGTTCAATCCAATGTTTTTTCTTTAAGATTTCGTGGTAACCACGGACGCGGTTTTATGTTGAAAAATTCCTTTGGCTGTTACGCTTTACGTCGTCTTTTGTTATTTCTTTGTTTCGTGCGGATTTTCGCGTGAAAGCCAAAACATAACATCTGCAATATCTGCACTCCAATAATAAGGGAAAAATTCCCCCGTTGCAATGTAATATTTGAATGTTTTCATTTATGATTACCCCCCTAACAACAACTGTTTTGTGTTTCGTGTGTGTGTGTGTGTGTTTGTGTTTGTGTGAAGAAGTGAAAATGCTATTGAGGCCATAATATTTGTATTGAAATTCTTAGCGACGGGCCACGAAATTCGTGGCAAAAGTTACAAACAAAAAATAATTCGGATTCCCGCAAACAAATGAACGACGAAAAAAGTGAGCGGCTGATTGTTGTTGCTGTTTCAGTCTGGCGTGTGGTGTTTTTGTTGTTATTGTACTTCCTGTCTTGGTCTTGCGCTTGGTTATTCTTGTGTTGTTTCTTGATTTCATAGCTGCTGGTGTGTATGTGTGAGTGGTGCGTGTGTGTGCGTGTGTGTGTGTGTGTGTTTGTGCGTGGTGCAGCAACTAAAAACAGTAAATAAAACATATTTCCCCCCCTGCGCGACAAAGGAATCGTAAAAATCCAGTTACGAAATTGCATCAGTATTCCATCTCCCTTGCTCCTGCTGCCTGACCTCGGTTATCATATGTTGCCAAGAGCGAGATGCAGCATATGGTGCTGTTGTTGCTATGGTCGCAGCATCCTCTCAAATTTCCTCTCTTTTCTCTCTCCAAAAATAGCAGAATAAATATTTAAATACACCACAAAAAGGCGCGCAACAAGAGATTTATTTGGAAATACAACTACAAAAACAACAACAACAACTACAAAAACAACAAAAACACCCAAGTGGATCGCAGAAAAAGTCAATCTTTTTGTTTGGATTAAGGTAAGTTTTTGCCCGTTACCATATAAAATAGCGTATAAAATTAGCAAATAAAAACCACAGACGGCAAACAATCTACAGAAAAAACAAGTTAGTTGCTAAGAACCAGTTGAGCGTTGCAGACCAGGCCAGAGAGTCGCCGTGTCCCCCCGCCGCCACCCCCTAACGACTGGTTTTCTACCTGCCTTCGTCTGGCTAGCGCTCTCCGCTCCCTCTGGCGTGTCGATCGTGCTCCTCCTTTCCTCTCGCTCTCGCTTGCACCGGCATTTAATAAAAGCAATTGCCAGTCGGATCCTCTCTGCTGCTGCTGCTGCTGCTGCATTGCATTTGATACTTTTGATACAGTGGGCTGCAATTTGGGAAAGCTGTAATAATTTCCGGGACAGCTGTTGAGCATGTAACTTACCTGAGTTGCGTATTAGAGCAGATCGCCAGACCTTTGCCATAATTAACACACCCGTACATCTGACGGCATTCCATTGCTCTAATTCCACATGGCCCCTCGTAACATTTGAACCCTTTTTCCGAAAGTGTGCGTGTTTATGGCCATGCCAACCACTGTGCGAGTGCCTCTTCTCTCTCTCTCTCTCTCTCTCGCTTCATCTCAATTGAGTTCAGAGCTAGTTGCTTTGCTAATTGCAATTGCAGAGTGAGAGGGAGATGGACAGCTGCTCAAGAAACTCTTAACTGTTACTTTGTTTGCAATCCCTCTCTCTCTCTCTCTCTCACTCTCTCTAATGCTCACTAACATTGCTCCAGGTACCGTTACGGCAGACAATTGACTCTCCGATTCGCAATGCAATGCAAACAGAAGCTGCCTGGCCTGACTTATCTGCTGTATTTTGTTTTTACGGTTTAACGGCCAGGCCACTAATATACAGCTTTGAATTTGTTTAATTTTTATGACTGAAATTTATCTACCGCCCGCTCCACTATATGGCTGGGTACTTATCACCACCAAATGGCGGGCTACCCCACAGACTTCTTGGCTGAAAAACAAACACGGGAAAGTAAGTTAATAAATCTTTCATCTGGGTTTTCCACTTGCAAGCGAAGTGCCTACGTTAACGGTTGTTCCTACAGCGTGTCACTTGATAAGCAAATTCTGTGTGCGGAATGCCCCCTGTATCTGTATCTGGGCGTACGTGGCCAGGCGCTACTCACGCGTGGCTCTATTGTCTCTTATCAGCCACAGCTGTCGCGGAATATGCACTACACTACTCGTATGTGGTGTATTACCAAGTTATATATATGGTACCTACGTACTACTTTCCGCATGCGAGTATTGCGATCAATTGCGGATATTCTGTGTAGGATTTTTGGCTACCCCACCATCGGGAGGCCTAACTTAATTGTTTCCACATTGCGTTTTCATGGTTCTATGTCGATTTGTGTTCCCCTACGGATAGATGGTAAAATAATTTGGCTTCGCATGGATAGAGTCCATAAAGCAGTCATTTTTCTTTATCATTTTGATTGGCGTTGGGTTATCGCTCAATGTGGAGGTGTCGTCCACCCTCCACTACGCACGCTATCTATTAAATTGATATGAGTTGCTCTTTGGCATTCCATTGGGTTGTTCAACAAAGTTTTTGGTACACTGGTATCGGGTTTTTGTTTTTATGGGATTGTATACTGGATTCCCACTAAATATAAAAGCGAAAGCGTTCTCCGAAATTTCGCCATAAACAGAAGTGTCCCTCAAAACCGCCCAACGCCCTTTAATCTTTAGAACCAATTTTTAATCTTTAGATCAACAACTTTTCTGTTGACTGATAAACCAGACAAAAAACTCCAAATTTTAAGTTAAAGTTAAAGCTCTAATCATAGTTGAAATGAAATATTTAAAGAGCAAACAAACACGCGCGCTTGTTGTATCGCGCCAGCAATTGTTTCGCCATTAAATTTACTGACATTTGTGTGGCAGAGGCAGAAGTCTATTGTTTTTACTACTCCGGCTACTTGGCAGTTCCAATGCTAGTGCTCGTGAATTGACAGCCCATCGATCCCCTGGGTACTGTGGCAAATTAAGATGGAATGCGAATAATTGAATACATTAATATGGTAATTTCTGTGCTGGTGGGTCAAAGCTTCAATCAGTCGAGCGAGAGTTAGAGATGATGGCGTGAGTGGTTCGTGATTTACTCGTGATTTTAGGCTAAAAGGAGTGAATCAGGGGGAACGAACTCTCACACTTTCTTCCTTTTGTTTATATGATTTTTCTGACTTTCAATCTCTTGTCACGTGCCCGCCTGCCCATCTCTTGGCCTCTTTGTCGACTCTGGTGACGCTTCTCGATGTAATTGAATAGATAGCAGCCCACAGAAGCGTTGAAGGCGGCAGTGTCGACGCCCCCGTCAACACTCAACAGTCAACAGTTTCTAATTAGTTGCGAAACTTTTGTTGCCTTCTTGCCCTGCCTCGGCTGCCTCCTTCTGCTTGTGGCCAGTTCTGTGCCTGGAAACTTATCTTGTTGCCGCGAATATTCATTTATTCCCATGGAAGTCGGAAGTTTTCCCATGTCAAAATGCCAAAGCATCGTAAATTTCCAACTCCCATTGTTCAGCTTCAAATTCAGTTTGCCTTTGCCTTAATTAACCAACGGAGCAGCTAACCAATGGAATTAGCATACGGATTGACTGAGAATATGTACCCGTAACGTATATAGAGAGTTTTGTATGCAATTTGTCACGATGTGATTTAAATTGGGTTACGTTGCAGCCCAACCAGAGCGGCGTGCAGTGGAGTGGAGCCCCCCCTATATAATTTTGTGCTGATATCGTGTGGTAATTACTCATCGCCCCAGACTGCAATATAAATTATGGAATTATATGCTTTGAACTTCCCCTGATAAGTGCACTTAAACGTTCAGTTCAATTTAACGGGAAACAAAGGGAAATGGAACTCTGGCTAAAAACGTAATTTAGGCAAATTTTTGTTTACCGGTTAGTGCTTCCTCCAATGGCTATATGGATGGAATTGCTCATTAAATAAATATCTATTTTGAAATATCTGCTAATTGAAAGAATAATTGTAAACATTTTCGGTGCGAAATCGCCTTCGAACAGATGCGAACAAAGCAACGAAAATTAAATATTTATTTAAGGAACCTGTTTTTCTGCATTTTTGCTCAATCCCAAATCCTAAATAATATTTATGCAGATGTACAATCGATGAAGAAGAGTCGTAGGTTGTAAATCTTTAAAAATAAAATTAATTGGATGCTGGTGCAAGCCTCGTTTGTTAGCTGATTGGAAATTCGCTGCAAAAACTGGTTTAAAATGCACTCCAGGGGCATGTATGTCTCAAGCATTATTACAACAACCAAAATAAATGCTTTAGTGTATTATAATAATTGCTGAGCACATTGTTGGTGCTTAAATATAATTATAAAATGCTTATACATATATAATATTTATAATTGGCCTGACCATAAATGCGTTTTCAATGCAAGGTCGCGGCCATTCGATTGGAGCCATTTGATTGTTCAATCGAATGAAAAATATGGCCAAACTGATTTTTAAATATTTATGTGTAAGGCTGAGCTCGAACTCGAGACTTGGGTGCGTTTTTCCACCACATCAAATTGGTTTTCCAATTAGTTTTCTCAACCGTTCAATAACAAACGACACAACACGAGCATCAGGCGGCTGGCGGGGAGTGGGGGGAGAGTTACATCTAGATTGGCAAGCGCAATAAACTTTATTTTTATATTTATTAAAGTCTGTGGCCAGCGCTCTCCTTCTGGCCCGATAATCATTGCCGGTTTTGGGGCTTGGCCCACCGCTGGAAATGTTTATCTTTTTTTCGGATTACGAGTATTTCGCATGTGCGTGGC
The DNA here is from genome assembly GCA_018150905.1 of Drosophila ambigua. Lineage (NCBI taxonomy): Eukaryota > Metazoa > Arthropoda > Insecta > Diptera > Drosophilidae > Drosophila > Drosophila ambigua. The sequence continues at coordinate 15,895,651 of JAECWS010000100.1, forward strand.
TAAAAATAATTTCAATTTTGCTGCCGCTGCTGCTGCTGTCTGCCTGCTCCGACTCCGAGTCCGAGTATCGACAACACCGCAACCACAATGAGGGCAAGTCGGAAAAGCACAAGCCACAGATACACAGATACAGATGCACGGATACATCTGGCAAGAAGCAAGGAAGGTAGCGAAGTTCTAGATACCCTCGCAGGTCCAATTTGGCCACAACAAAGAGTCGAACGAGAGTGGAGCATCGAACATCTGCTAGAAGTCAATATAATCCTCGGCTAGGAAGGGTATTCGGATATGTGAAGTGCTTTCCACTAATTAGACGAAACAAAAGTGAACTTTATCGGGGCAGGCCGCCGCCTTCTTTGGGGTCGTTTAACCATTGGGCCTGGCCAAAATAAATCAAGTTTTGGCCACTTGAAAGTTGTTTGTTCCTCCGAAGCTCGTAAAATAAAAAAAAATAAAAGCAGAAAGAAAGGAAAATTAAAAGTGCCAGACAGTGCAAGTTTTTGGTGGAAGGAGAGAGAGAGAGACGGCTTTAATGGTTCTTAGCCATGTCGATGACGAGACGGAGAGTCAAAGAACCAATGAAATGACCAAATGGCCAGCAAACGTTTCATGTTGCATTCGTTTAATAGAAAGTTTATGTACTCGTGCGATTTATTTGTCTGCTTGATTTATGATCGGGTCTGAAATGGTTTGCCCATTTAGATATGAAATAAAAACAAAGCAGAAAACGAAACAAACCAACAAAAAAAAAACTTGAAGAAACAAAATTAAGGCACAATTCGGTCGGTCGTGTGCCAAATTCATTTTTAGCTTTCATATGAAGATTTTTTGTTCAAGGCATACACATAGAATATATAGAAACACCAAAATGAAAATGCACAAACATATATATATATAGTCTATATATACTGGCTGTATGTGTATATGGGCAATACGGAATTGCTTACCAAATTAGTTCATCATTCAATGAAAAACTTAAATAAACACTAATTGGTACACGCCAAAAAAACGAAAACGTCGAATTTCATTTGTTTTCATTTAATTAACAGCGTAGCAAAGGAATGGGGAAATGTTCTACTCTCTTTTGTTGATCACTTAAATTCAATCAAAATTGATGGCACACCAAAAATAAAAGAAATACAAATTCTGTTGACACGTTTTGGGGCTCAGCAAATACTCCATAAATACTCCGAAAATGCTGCAATTAATTGAGTCATCTTAAGACACCAGACGGGGTGCTCCTTTTTGGCATTAAAGAAAACCCTTTGGGCCACAGACTGTTGAACTTTTACAGCAGTTCCGTTACAGGGCGTTCATTGATCTGCTTCTCAAGCTCCAGCCCTGCCACCCTGCCCTTTCCATCCCACCATAATTGTTGTAATTTTCATGTGGAAAAAAACATTTGAATGCTGTGGAAACTTTTCAAGAATGAATGAATGAATGAATGGCGGCCCACTGTTTCTCCCAAGAGTTGAATGTTCTCTCTAGAATTATGAATGCTTCAATGGTTTGCCATGAACCCAGATATGGTTTTTGCGAATAAATTAGTGGGCCATAAATGTGGTTATATTTTGGGCTGGGCAATAGGAAGCACACTTCCCTATTCTGTCTGTCTGACAGCTCGAAAATCAAAGTTCAATCTGTGTGTGGTGTGTCTTTCGAGGGGCAGCCTTGAACTTTTTGGCAATGCGCGACAATCGGTCTGAAGCCCACACAACGGAAATCGGAGGAGCAGCATCCACCCCCACCCACATACGCGTTACGCATGACCTTGGGGCCAACTCGTGTTCCACGTCGCCTCTCTTTTTCGTGATGTTTTCTTCCCCCCCACCCATTCGCTTCGCTTATTGGAAGCCCCGAATCAAGGGCGAGCTTTAAGTTTCTCGTTTTTGGTTTTTAGCGTTTCATTTTTTGTGTGTTTTTTCCGCGTGTATTTCGTTTATCCATTTTTTATGTCTTACTTTCGGGTGGTTGAGCGCCTCCCCTGGGGTTCGATAAACTCCCCAACAGCCGCGGCAATTAGCCCCACGATTTGTTGTATTTTTATTGCCTCAAATGTAATTGTTGGGTTTCCATCTGCATCTTTCAGATCGGATCTCCCTGCCCAGCCGTCATGGCAGTCGTGCAACAGATGAGGCATCAGTGCTCGTGCCAGCGATGAGGCGCAGCCCCGTGCTGGAGTCCAGGTGCTGCTAGGAGCTAGGAGTACCCCTGGAAGCCATCGAAGCCATCAAGCAACATCCGCAACACACACACACACACACATATCCCACAGTCCGCAGAAGGTAACCTGATGGTTGTGGCCTGCGAAGATGCCTTCAGCGAACACCGAAGACTTGCGGCGAAAGTTTCTAGTTGTCCAGCAGCAGCGCTCGGCCCCGCCCAATCTCGCCGGCGACGGCCTCACGCCCGGCACCACCCACGGCAACACACTGATGATGACAGCCACCGCTGGAGCGGGCGGGGCTGCTGTGGGTGCTGCTGGCGAGCCGGAGCGCACCTATGTATTTCCGGGCGGGAATCCGCTGATAGGTAGCGTACCCGGCATGCCGGTGGCCAATCCCGCGGGACCGTCGCGCGGCCATGCGCGATCCGTTAGCCACGGCGGCGGCGCCATTGTGGGCGCCAACGGGCGGCCCATCAAGTCCGCGATGAAGGGCCACCAGCGCGCCTTCTCGCAGGGGCAGATCACGGACTCGCCGCCGGGCAGTGCCGCGCCCTCGGGCCGGGGCCACAGTCGCGTGGGCTCCAAGACAGACTTCATCCTGCCGCCGGGCCACAAGGAGGAGGCCGTGCGCGAGCCCTCCGCGCCCACCTCGGCGACGGGGGGACGCGGCCACTCGCGGCAGGCGTCGCGCTCCGAGTCCATCTACACGCTGCGCCGCACGGAGGCGCCACCGTGGTGGAAACGGCTGACGCTCTGCAACTACAGCACCGGGGACAAGTTCGAGGAGCGCAGCTACCGGATGGTGGTGCCCAATCACACCGTGCCGCCCAAGACGCCCAAGCGGGAGCATCCCAACGGCCACTTTGTGGGCAACAAGATCCGCACCACCAAGTACACCCTGCTGTCGTTCATTCCGAAGAATCTGCTGGAGCAGTTCCACCGCGTGGCCAATCTGTACTTCATCTTCATCGTCCTGCTCAACTGGGTGCCGGCCATCAATGCCTTTGGCAAGGAGGTGGCCATGATTCCCGTGCTCTTTGTGCTGGGCGTTACGGCGGTCAAGGATCTGTTTGAGGATCGGCGCAGGAGAGCGTCGGACAAGCGGATAAACAACACCACCTGCCGGGTGTACGATGGGTGAGTGATTTATTCAATCGATTAATCTATTATAAAATATTACACCAGCTGGCTGACTCTTTCGACAGGAAGAGCAATCTGCCCCTTCTGCTCCCATAATTTGTCAATTTCCCGTTCGGCCAAACTAAACTTTTTCCCCAACTGCTGTCCGAAAAGTGAGCCAACGCCGGAGGCAGCGCCAAAAGCCAACAAAGAACCAACAACTTGACTTCTGTTGACCAATTTCCACATTGCGAGCCCTCCGGCCAGACAGATTTTAACGAGAAGACAGTTGGCTGGGGCTTCTGGCTGCTGTCTGCGTGCTCTAAATGTGCTGAATGGGTGTCTGGGTCTTTGGTCTGATTACCCATTTCGACCACTGGTTGCTCCGCATGCTAATTTTTGGCCGTCTGCGTCTGCATGATTTGTTGAACCCCATTCCGATTCCAGTTCCGTGCTCTAGAAATCGATAAGCAGCCAAAAGCAACAGCAACAGCAAATAGAAATACTAACAAGAAGGGGAAGCGTTGATTTTGTGGAAAAATTGTAACTAGGGGAATCCGCCGATTTGTATTAAATATGCTAATTAATAGCCATATAAAATATATTTTTGATGGGGGTCTTAAGCCCTTCCTCCTCTGTCTTATACTCCTACTCAGCATCATCATACCCCAGCCCCTTCGAGGGTATCAATATTAAATAGCCACAATTCTGTGTGTAAAACTTTCCCTAACTGTCGTTGCCTCTGCCTCTTTTTGTTTTGTTTCTTCGTCTCTGCTCTTTTCTCTTGTGGTGGGGTTGTCCCACATTTGAGCGTCGTTGACGCATACTTTTGACACTCTTTTGGCCTCCCTCCCCTTTGGAGCCATCAAGCGAGGCAACGATGCCGTTTGCCAGACTTTCCCAAACCAAGTGACAATTTACTTGCATTGCACGTGTACTTACCCTGTCCCTGCCCTGCCCTGCCCTGCCCCGTACCCATGTACCCCTGTACCGTGCTTCACATTTCCAGCCACTCTTACCTTACCGCGTGATGGGGATCTGCTGCGTCCAATTGTTTCCCGTTTTGTAGTACGAGCCGCTAACCAGCCAGCTAAAGCAACACGCAAAACAAGGTACATGCACATGCAAATGGGAAGGTGAGGCACAGCCCCATTTTGATGGTGTTCGCAGTTGCATTTGCCTAACCTTCTGCTTGATGTGCCCTCAAAAATAAACCGTTTAAGTTTTCTCCTCTCTCTCGTGCCCGCTCTGCACTGCTTGCCGTCGAGCGAGAGAGCTGTTGTCTCGTGTGTGCCGCCTGACCAATGAACTTACGAGTACTCGCAGTCGTCGTCGTCGTCGTAGTTCGTACTCGTGCATACATTGTTGTTGCTAATTATATTTGCATTTCCCTATTCTCTTGTACGCTCTTTTGCACAATTGTCATAAAACCAAACCAAACCGTAACTGAGTGATTTTGTTGTTGTTGTTGCTGCTGTGCAGATTTCTGTCGCTTCTGTCATTGTTGTTGTTGTTGTTGTCAAGTAGTCCATGAAGCGCGGGTCTTGGCACAGTGGATAAAATCCGATGGGAAATGCAACTAATTGATAAAGAAAATGTGAGGATTGCTCAGAATTAGTGTTAGTGTGGTGTGAAAGGTGTGAAGACTGCTCCCCATGGAGTCCACTCTCCCATTGTATTACTGTATTTGTGCCACTGTCTGTCCTTCCACCCCAGACAGCCGTCCTTCCCCCGTTCAGCGCAAAGCCACAAGTTGCATGCAAATAAATGCAAATTGCACGCATACCGAATATGGCAGTCGAATGAGAGGCGCCCGAGCCTATGGCTATCCACAGCTGACTCACAGCCAGCCCAACTTCTGGCCCGCGATCAGAGTGGAGTGGAGTACATAGGCCCCTCCACTGTGGAATGGACTGGAGCAACAGTTTCCAGTTTAACGGCCCTGACCATCCAACTCACGCCTCTCCTCGCCTCGCCTCGGCCCCTCTCCCACTCCACTCGATTTGTGTCCACGAATCGAAAATCATGAATTTTTATGGCCGTGTGGTACAATGCTCGAGAAAAATGAATCACGAGTGCGAATTACTTGCGAGTTTTTCCATTTGCTATTCCATCTCTAAATATTGTGTCTACGAATGATATTTATTTAGATGAAGATTATTGGATCAAGGTTTCAGCTAAAATATTTCATTATTTGGCAACAATTTCTACACAAAAAATAAGAAAAGAAAACAAACTCATAAAGAGTTTCTCTCTGCTCTTTAAAGTTGTGTGTTAATTGCATTTAAAACGGTATATATTTTGGGAGGGGATGTGCTAAACGATTGATTGATGTGTTAATAGTCTGCGAATTTAATTAGTTGCCAAAATATAACTGTGCGCACAAGGAAATCAAATACAGAAAAGAATTAGTCATGCAGGAAGCTGTAAGAAAAAGGGACAAACCAGTCATCAGTCACTGGATGATTCAAAAGTGTTGCAAATACAATAACGAAGTGGTAGGACGCATAACCAACAGTACTGGAAAAGTAGAGCACACTTTTTGTTATCTAACTCAAAGTATATAATTGATAAGCAATGGCGAAGCATCAGTTGTGGATTCACCTGAATAAATCTAGGGGGAGAGAAACTCCCCCCCTTAAGCAACGACTCTTATTGCTTTGGCTGACATTTCCAGTCACTGGGTCAAGCTTCACCCTTTTCTTGTGCCTCTCAATTGCATCGAATCAAGTCAATTCCCACTACTCCGTACACTTATTGATATGCCCTGCAAGAGGGCGTGACTCGCTCTGACTGGAAAGTGCAGTAAATTCATTGGAAATATTATTATCACTGCCCCCAGTCCCCACTCTGAAGATTGTGTGCCACCCGTTTTGTGGCTCCGAGGGTCTTATCACACGGCTGACGAGGTCACAGCACACTGGCGCTCTTTGTTGTTGTGGTGGGGCAATTCCATGAAGAGAATTGCATTTATTGCGCGATCACCCCAGCAGCTTATGCAAGGTCTTATGTAAGCCACAGCACGAGCATCTGCTGACGGGTCCAAGAATCGTGCCAGCAACGTATGGAAACTGTGAGTGCACTCTGCCACTCTTTCTGAATGCATTTTCTTTTATTCTTTGTCATATTTGCAGAACTTTCGCCATTCGCATGGCACTTCCATTGCTTAATCTTTTCTTTGCCTTTGAACTTGACTTTCTCCTTCGGCAGAGACTTTGCCATTCATTGCATAAGGCTGCAAGGATATCTATTGTATGATTAATGGGCTCTCCCATCTGCTCCCCCGCACCGCGGAAATTTAGTATTAAATTTCCGACAACGCCCCAAGCATTTTCCTTGGCCATTATTTGTGTGCTTTGAACTGGTGGGAAATACTACGCGCCTTCGCCACCAATCTTGCCATTTTATTTGGAATAAATTTGAGCAGCAAGTGGAAGGAGGGAGGGTGGGTGGATTCCACATTCCCATGCGAATGCGTGGGCGTAGGCGAAGGCGTATGGCTATTTCTCGCCAGATGTTGTAGCTCTCAGGCGGTGTCAAGTGTGCACTTTCACCGAAACTGCATGAATATATTCGCAGTTATTGCGCCAACATCTGAGACAAAACTCAGGTGCTAGTGGCGCGGCAGCACTGGGCTGGGGGTGCTGCTGCTGCTGTGATTCTTTTGCATAAAATATGGCCCCTCAAGGTTGTGGGAAGAACAACTCGTGGGGCACGTTGGCAGTGATAGAGAGAGAGCGAACCAACCTTGAAAAGCAACCACACAAAACAAAACTGAATGTCCGAATGTGTCTGCTGTATCTGCCAGATAGTAGTTGATGATGACGGACCATAAATACCGATAGTTATGCTCTACCGCTGATCGGCGCTCCTACGCTTTTGTGGGTTAATGCTGATGATGGTTTATTGTTTATTGTTTTGCGGCTTACAGCTGCTTAATGGGGCTTTTCTGTACGTTTTTGCCTCTCCAAACTCTGACATTGAAAATGCTAAAATACAAATACACGCAGCAAACATCAGAGCAAACAAAACGGGTTTTCCATTCCCCCTAGCCAAAACCGGTTGGCTGGCAATCATCGTTTGGCTTCAGTCGATGTCTCAGTCTCTATCTCAGTCTCAGTCGATGCCTCAGTCTCAGTCTCTGTCTCAGTCTGCGAGACTGACGTTTGTCTAGCAAGAATCGCCACTCGGGGCCTAAACCTGATCTGCAGCCATCCCATCCCCCTCCATCCATTGCCAGCCATCTAATGGCCATGTTAACAAACCCAGAGACCATTAACACCATGCTTCCATGGCTCCATGGCTCCCATATTCCATGCTGCAATTGCTGCTGCCGCTGTTGGTCAAGTTTTTCGATTTGTTTCTCTCTGCTGATATCTTGTGTACGTCTCGTATCCATGGCCTGGTCGTATCCATGGCTTGGTCTTGCAGTGTCACTGACTCGCGTTTTCAGTTGGGGGTTCAAGCAAAGCCAAAGCTCGGGCCAGAGCTCAGAGCTGCTGCTGCCAGGGACAATCGAATGAGCCGAGTGAATATTGTAATTATGTGAAAATATGAACTGAAATGTGTGGCTTGTACTTGTAGGTGTCTGTTGGGTTCAAGGAGGAATTAAATATTATTATTAAATATACATCAATTAAATTAAAAGTACAGCAAGTCTTGTATTTAATATGTATGTATTAGTACCCAAATTACTGGCCCACTCCCCCTGTAATGTCTCAATATTTTCGCCATAAATCTTACCCCTAAAAGTGTCGTATCGATGACAGGGCTCGCCTATAAAAATATATATTTACGTTGAAATGAATCTTTATACATTATCTATTCAGTTGAACACTTGAACATTTTTCAAGTATTTAAACGCAAATTCTAAACGATCTTTCACCCAAAAGATAATGCCATCAGTGAAGTGGCGCACTTGAGATAATATTTGATCGAATGCCAGTGACACAAATACCTTACCCAGATATTGGTAGCACACTGAAGCACAGAAATAACTCTGCATAGAGCACGTATAACGTATAGAAAATGGTGGAATAATCAAGAGTTCACGTGTTGGTAGGGTAGGGAATTTCCACTTGAAATATAGGAGACAACTGTAGGAGGGAGCATGGCGGAATTTAATTCAATATTTAATATTTAATTGCGCAAATTATGGGAATCTAATCATAATAATTATTGCTATCTATTCCACATCTAATGGTTATCGTTGGCATGGCTCTGGAACCCACTGTACTGTGTCTGTATTATCATTGCCACTCAAAAAAGTAAATTCTACGAGCACTTTGGCACTTTGTGTTTGTCTTTTTTGCTCTCAGGGACTTCTTTACAAATGGGGAACAAATATCACGCCCCAAAATAATATCATTTGAATGGCTTTCGCTGTTAAGTCTGGCCTGACATTTCAGCTGAACAAAGCGGGCGATTGTTCCCATAGAGAGCAACGAGGCAACGCGATGTTTATCTTATTTGCATCAAGATGGAAGATGAAATCTTTTTACCTTTCGATTGCCGCCACTTGGCCGGCCACTTGTGGCGCAATTGCAAAGTGCAAATTCTTGTCCAGATACGCGCAAAGAATCTGTTAGATAAATATGTGTATGCCCCCTGCCTGCACAAAAGATATCAAATATCTCCAGTGGGCCCACAAATTGTTGTTCCCAAAGGCAACAAAAAATATCGACACACACAGCAGACAGACAGACAGAGTTCAAGCAGAGAGGCGAATCGAATCGAAGCCATGAGAAATGTGAGACGGCGGAGGAGACTCGTGTTTTGGTCAGTGCCACATTTTGTTGAATGGGTTGAACAAATAAATTCAATTCCACAGAGTTTTCTGTCTGTGTGTGGTGTGTGGCCTGGCCTTTCCCAATAATTGACCTTCCCCACCTAGCCCAGGCTGCCTGCCCCCCGTCCCAATCCAGGGATAATTGTCGTTTGTGGAGTGTTCCCTCGAGTGGCGAACATTCCGCTGAGTGTGGGTGGGGTGGGGGCGTTGGAAAAGTGTATTATTAATAATTAATTCAGAGAAGCAATTGAGCGAAATGAACAGCCGATGGACACTCAACCAACGGGCAGACCAGACCTCATATGTGGGCCAATTTCCCACCTTTAGAAGCGGAGAGGGCGGAGGGGGAGGGGGTGGTTGCAATGCTTGCGTGCCACAAGCTAATTACATGACCAAACTGTCTTTTCATTATACCCGTACTCAAAAAAGAGTTAAGGGGTATATTAGATTTGTGGTAAAAGTGGATGTGTGTAACGCAGAGAAGGAAACGTTTCCGACCCCATAAAGTATATATATTCTTGATCAGCATCAATAGCCGAGTCGATATAGCCATGTCTGTCTGTCCGTCTGTCTGTCTGTCTGTCTGTCTGTCTGTCTGTCTGTCTGTCTGTCTGTCTGTCTGTCTGTCTCGATGAGCGCCTAGATCTCAGAGACTATAAGAGCTAGGGCAACCAAATTTGGTTTCCAGACTCATGTGATATCCCACTGCTACAAGTGTATTTCAAAATTTTGCCCCGCCCCCTTCCGCCCCCACAAAGAACGAAAATCTGTGGCAGGCACAATTTTAAAGATACGATAAAACTAAGAACGCAGTATCGTAGAGAATGCCCATATCTACCAGATTGCTGAATCTGAATCAGATCGGATCATAATTATAGCCACAATGAAGAAATTAATTTTCAGTTGCTTCCCCGCCCCTCCCGCAAGAGAAACGATACTCTATCTCCTTCTCGCTCGCACACTCTGCTGCGTTCAGTGAGCGAGCAACCCCTAGCGGAGGAGATGTAGAATATGAATGGTTCATCTATAATCTACATGTTAGATGTAAAATATACATTGTAGATGTAGATGTAGATAACAGATGTAGCAAAAAAATGTAAAATGTAAAATTTTTTTTTTTTTTTTTTTAAATTTTAAAAAATCCTTCTCAAAAATGTATATGATGACTGAGTACGGGTATAAGTAGAGTCGCGTAACCAGAAGCGACTCACACGTTCCTTCTCGTTTTCATTTGGAGATACGCCGTAAGTACACTGTCCGTCCAAGCGGCAGTTTGTGCTCCATTGAATCGAACCGAATCAAATCGACGCCTTCCTTTTGGAGCTGGGGCAGGGCTACAGCTACAGCTCCTCCTTCTTCTGCTCCTCCTTCTTCTGCTCCTCCTTAATAATGTTTACATGATTGATTCATGCGCGATGGCTTTTAGTCAAGTTAATGAAGCACAGTGAAAGAGAGAGAGCGAGGCACAGAGGGGCACACAGTTAACTACCTACCTATGGCCCAGCCATTGAAGCCTTTCCGCATTCTGTCCGTCCGTCTGCCTGTCTATCTATTGGAGGCGTATCTACAGCCACGCCCCCACAATGGGTTGCCGAGGCCCTGGATTCGCTCTCTCGCTCTGAATAGTTTCCAAGTGGGTGAGTGGGCAAAGTAAACTTTAAAAATTGATTATAAAAATCACTTGCGTGTGCTCTGTTTGTTCTTTGTTCTGCCCCTCTATTTACCCCTACCCCCCACCGTATTTTTCCCTACTGGTTTTCTAGTTAAGGAAATGGCGTTCCCTCATTTAGCCTTTGGGTGTGCCTTTTCCTTTGAGTGCATTAGCGGCGGTGCACAGCTTGATAGACATTGCAAGGACGAGACCTTCAGCCAAATGATGTGTGCGGGCGGGTGTGTGTGTGTGTGGGTGTGTGGGTGTGAGCATTGGAAACTTTTTCTTTAATGAAATTCACCTTGAAATTCTGTGCCACTTGGGAAGAAAATTCAACGATAGATGCGAATGACGTTGATGCGGCGTTCCCATAAGCGAAAGGCGACATTTATTAATGGCCCAGAACCTTGCTTAACCTTTTTAGCGCCCCGAACCCTAGTCCTTGGCTATCCACCCACTTAATAACTATTTAAACAACGATATGCCAAAGTGATTTATAATACTCCAAAAAACCCCCAGACACTGTGCACTGTACACCGAAACTTTTGGCCCCAAGCCGAACCCAAACGCGTACCGCGCGCATTCCGATATCTGTCTATGGATATCTATTGGGCCAATTAGAGAGAGGAGAACCGCCAGACAATGCGAAGGACAGCGGCATAACGAATAAATATGTGTTAATTTACCCAAAGCCCTGCTGGAGCCCCCTGCCCCCTGATCTGTATCTGCATATCCAGCGGAGGAGCAGCGGAGGAGCCAACTCCCCGTGGGGCGCCTTTATCTTTTCTGCTTTCATCTGTTTTTTGCTGTGGGGAATGGAGCCTTATTAAATGCTGAATTATTTATGTCTGAATAGTTTTAGTGGCGGGGAGATCGCGGTGTGGGGTGTGGGCAGTTGTCTCCTCGTGTTTACACAACCTGAAGCCCAATGCTTCGCTGGGTTTTAGGGTTTTGGGCCACTAATTTGGGTTGTCTGCTCGTGGTGACTACTGGGACTTTGCCGTGGAGCTCTGTCTATGCCCGCACGCAGTTTGTTTACTTGTGGCCTATGCCCACAAATGTCTGTTAAATAACAAGAACCTTGCCTTGAACAGGGAAGAATGAATGAGCAAATGAACAAATGAATGAACAAATGAATGAACATACTGAGCATGAGCATATTAGCGGCTAGACGGGTAGAACGGTTAGATCGATTTTCTCTATTAACCCACTGCCCAGATAGCCACCCGATTACTGATTACTGCCTATGTTTGTTTTTTTTTTTTTTTTGTTGTTTTTCGTGGATTTTTATTGACTCGAGTAACGGACGCCAAGGCATGCGCATTTCTTGGTGGCCACTTCTGGCGGCCACTTGGCCACACGTTTAACGAACTTTAAGTAAATTACCCAGCTGCCCCCCCTTCTGGCTGGCTCTAACATGCATGACCCACATTTGCCACATAAATTTCCATGTGCAGTGGCATGGGGCAAACGGGAGAACGGGAGAGCCAGGAGAGGGGTCGTGGGAGGAGCACTAAATAATCAAATGGGAAGAACCCAAATGGCTCAATGCTACACTGCGCGCAATTCTCCCAAGAAAAGAACTGCACTGCTTGATTACGTTGCGTATGAACCCCCTTGACCCAATTTGGGGCATATAAAGATTGCCTCATTCAAACTAAATGTTGCCCATCGTCTAACAGCTAACAGAGAATGCAATTTGCAGCTTATCTGTGGCTCTTTTGCAGCAGAACTTTGCGAAAAGATTGCAAAGATTCGCAGAGAGGGAACTGCGTAAGTCTTCCAACTGCTTGGAGCGAGCAAAACCCCCCATCAATCTATAGGTAAAATCCCCTCCACAACTCAACCAGCATTACACGAGACTATTTCCATTATCCAGATACACCCTGGCATTATCTAGATACAATGTACACTTCAGCAATTAGTTGAAACACGACAAAGGACAGGCCCATAGCCCAGTGATACGGCAAAACTCGATGGAGATCCATTCAATGGATAGACTTTTATTTAATAATGCGTTGGGCCAAGATCGAAATCGTTTGAGTGAGGGGAAGAGCAGGCTAGCAGGAGGGCAACACGTGTTAAATGCCACTGGCAGAGGCAATGCCAGGCACCACTCACCAGCCATCACTTGGTGGAGCCGCCTTTAAATGCCGCCGTCACACGCATCAAAGCCTCAGGACAGTGATTGATATTGGGGGATATTCGGTGGCTGATAGAAGTGGGCGTACCGCAAAACAAAACTCTGAATCGGAATTGGGTTGAGGAGTTTGCGTGAGTTTCACTTTAATGGCGTGGCTTTTCTTCTGCTGCTGCTGCCATTCGTTGAGTAAATAACCGAGCAATCAACGTGCCCATCGTCGAGTTAAACTCGCATTAATTTTGCATTTTGCGAAAACGCCTAATAAATCGAGTCACCGGGAGCGCCCTGGTAATTGCCTTCACCCTTGTGCCCCACTCACTGTGCACCGTCACCGTCACCGTCGCCGCCTCTCGTGCCTCATTAAAGATTCAGCAACTTGGGACGCCTTCGCCGTAAATATGAATCGCGCAGCGAGCGGAGGTACAGCACAGACAGGCCCTCCCCCCAATTAGGGGGTGACATGCAACAATATTAAGCGAAACTTTCAAAACACTTGCAATATGCCGGGCAGGACACAGCAGACACTGGTGAATACCACTGGGAATGCTACTCCTACGATGATGACCAGCTGTCCACCTTCATTGCATTTCCAGGCAACGAATGGAGCTGCGATCTGGTCCGATTTGTTCCGTTTCGATCCGGGTATTGAAGGTTTTCTTATTGTCGCGTTTTGTTGTGTTGGGGAATATGATTAATGAACGTGCTGGTGGTGGGGCTCCGGCTGTGTCTGGTGTCCGGTCAGTGTATGACTAACACGTGACCTAAAAATCTTGCAGTGAAAGTAAAAACAAAACGCACACACGAATATGGCAAAAAAAAAAACAAAAAAAAATAATGGGTGCTGGCAGGAAAGCGAGAGGCGGTAGGTGGGGCCAAAAAAAACTACTCAAATAAATGCAAAAGAAATTTAAATAAATAAATAAAAAAGAGAACATGCCAGCCAGCAGCCGAAAGAGTTGAAGAGATCTCAAAGAAATTCCATAAATATGATAAAAAATATCATAAATTCAAATTAAATAAAAAAGGTTTGGGACCACCAGAAATTATATGATTTATGGATTATATAAAGCTGATAAGAAATGTAAATGCAAGGCAATAAATTCTAATTAAATTAAAGGTGTTTTAGCAGCCAGAAAGTTTATTGCAAGCAGCTTGGAATCAAGCTTCAATCTTCAATCAGTAGAGCAAATAATACTGCCCTGCCGCTCCCCCCAAAAATAAGAAGAACACCCAACGATTAATTCTGATAAAAAGAACACAATATTTCTATAAACAATTAGCAAACAACATTGAGATTTATTGTCAAAAGAAAAAGCACAAAAAAACAAAAAGGTTCCAGTTCAATTGTGAAATTTCATGATTATTTATCGTACAATAAATAATCATCACCATCATCGTTATGGTAGGCATACCTCGTACTAGTTCCCAGAAACAAAGTAAATTGTTTGTTGTGTTGTGTTGTGTGCCAATAAATCTCTAGTCTTCCGATTGGAGATTGTAGATTGTAGATACAATAAAAGCCTGAACAATACAGGTTTATGGGGAGCGGTGGATGGAAGGATGGGTACGGGGGATGTCGTCATATCACAGGAATAAGCCACTTGACAGCAAAACGGAATCAGGTGTGTGCGAGGGGGAACGCGGCAATATCTTATCGAGCAATTTTTGTGCAGCAGATAATGAATTAAAGGAAGAGAAAAAAGTCGATTACAATTATGGCAGCAACTGCGACGGAGAGACGGAGAGAATGCATTGTGGAGCCATCGCTTGTCGGTCTTTCAGTCTGTCCGCCTGTTGGGTGGGGGGGCCATGTTAACAAAGAAACAGTCAATTAGAGAAATGCAATCAAGAGAGCAGCAAAAGGCAACTGCACAGACCCAGAGACAGAGGCCAAGCCAGGAGAGAGCAAGAACCAGAACGAACTTGAACAAATATAATTACATGGAGCCCCGTACCCCCGCAGAGGGAGAGCTCGAAGGAGAGCAGAAGGAACTGCAGGGGAGAGAGTCGCTCGTCGAATGCGTTAGAATGTGCTGCAATCTGGCTAATGACCCAATTAAAATTATGGCAAAAGCTTTCACCGCCGTATGCTCCCATTCCCAAGTAAGAACTGCAGGCAGGCAGGACAGCCAGGCAGGACAGCACAGGACAGGAGACAGGAGTATGGCAGGTGTATTACTTTGTCTACTTTGTGGCCTGTCAGTCTGCCTGTCTGTCTGTCTGTCTGTCTGTCGGCCAAATGTCAGGCCATGTCACAACACAACAGAATAAACAGCAAAACAGGAACAGCCGTGCACTCCGTGATGGTCAACACATTTGATACCCTTGAAGGAACGGGCGGGGTCTAGTAATTGTAGCCTTGAAACTGAATATTTGGACACATTTACACTGCCACAAAGGTGTTCAAAAGGTGTTCAAAAGGTGTTCAGAATGTGCCCAAAAGTTATTCCTCTCTATGGTTACCTTTTTGCCATGGCAGATACTTCTTTTTGGCGCATTGCAAGCACCAGAATACCCTCTGGTTACGAAAACAATCTGGAAGGGAAAGCAATGCAAGGACATCGCCACATGCCACATGACACTGACAACACAACAACAGCAGCAGCAGCAGCAGAGTGTGACCACAGAGGAGGAACTGGCTCTGGTTTGGTTTGTGTTGTGTTGCAAGGAAGGTCAGGACATGAGATTACAGGGCGAGGGAGGGGCAGTGCAGGACACGCGAGTGTTGAAAAATTACATATTTTCCAACCATAACAATTTGGCGTTCGCCTGGCCAAATGAACTTGAATTAAATGGGAATACTCGTATTGTGTGTGCCATGTCCATGTCCTTGCCCCCCTCTCTCTCTATCTCTCTCGCTTTTTTCATAAATATCTAAGCAGCGCAAAGGAGCGAGAGATGACGCCATTGCAGGGGGGGCTGCCAGGGATTCCCCCGAACCATGGGAAACTTTATAGAAATCATAAAAATGAAAGCGAATGAAAATTTCCAGCATGACGCAAAATAAAGGCCTTTAGCTGCCTCCTCCGTCCATCATCATCATCATCGTCATCTTTCGGCCAAGGTCGAGGGCAATGTGACGGCTTATTATTTAGCAATTTACTTGTTACTTTAATAACCAACCCACATGCGAGACCAGACCAGACCAGACCCGACCTGACCCACTGCTACATTAAATGGGTAACTGCGTCGAGTGTGGAGTGTGGAGTGGAGGGCATTTTGCGTTTTCACTGTTTGCTCGAATGTCCATCAGCCGAAGCAGCCGAAGCAGCAACTCCCTCGACCGACTACGTTCCCTGACAACCCCCCTATGAGGCCCTGCCCGGAGCAGCCAACTGGTGTGGTGCGGTGTGCTGTGGCCCTGCTCGCATGTAAATTGTCTTGCGTGGCATACGAGCCATCAATGTGTTCATTTGACAATAATTGGAGACATGGATGGGCCATGACGAATCATTCATGAATATTGCACATGGCTCCTACATGTGGGGATTATCTGTGTCCATATACGCGTCCCATTAGACAGGAACAGGGACATGGGCAGCGTTATATGACATGTTCATGTTCAAGGATCCACTGACATTCGGAGGCCTTTACATGTTTGATTATTTAAATATTTAAAGGGCAAAACTTTGGCTGGAATTTAAAACTTGCAGGGGAAATGTGACAAATGTTTGCGGGTGGCTGCCTAGCAGCTGTGCAGACTTAATCGATGAATGATGTCAAACCTTTAATTTAAATGGCACTCCGTTTGATAACATAATTAATAGCAATTTGTGTGCGTGTTTCGTCACCGTCTTTGCAGTGAAACGGAGCGCTACAAGCGGGTCAAGTGGCAGGACCTGCGTGTCGGGGACATTGTCCATCTCTCGAACAACGAGACGGTGCCCGCGGACATTCTACTGCTGCGCAGCAGCGAGGCCCATGGGGTCTGCTACATAGACACCTGTGATTTGGATGGCGAAACGAATCTGAAGCGTCGCGAGGTACGTCAATAGCTGCATATATATCTGATAAATACATTTTTAACTATAAAAATTGATTATTTTTTGCGTGCAGGTTGTGCGTGGCTTTGAGGAGTTGCAGAGCATATTTGTACCTAGCAAATTTGTGAGCCGCGTGGAGGCGGATGCGCCGACCACAAAATTATATAGATTTCATGGGGCCTTAATACATCCAACTGGGGAGCGTGTGCCCATATCGACCGAGTGCCTTTTGCTAAGAGAAAGTAGACTGAAGGTAAGTCGTAGGTTTGCTCCAAAGAATCTCCCTTAATTTGTTGTGATCTTCCCCAACAGAATACGGACTATATCGAGGGCATTGTGGTCTATGCGGGACATGAAACAAAGTCAATGCTGAACAATAGTGGTCCCAGGTACAAGCGCTCCCAGGTGGAACAGCAGATGAATATTGATGTGATATGGTGAGTGCATCAGCGCCTCAATTTGTGCTCTGTCTCGTTATTCATTACCCCTTGTGTTCCCCAGGTGTGTGATAATATTGTTTATACTGTGCATTGTTGGGGCCATCGGCTGCACCATGTGGCTGAGTTCGTTTACCAATTTTCCGGTGCCGTATCTGCCCTTCGAGGTGAATGCCAATCTGGAGGGCATGTGGACCTTCTGGACGTACATCATCATACTGCAGGTGATGATACCGCTGTCGCTGTACGTCACCATCGAGCTCTGCAAGATCCTGCAGGTGTTCCACATCCACAACAACATCGATCTGTACGACGCGGACACCAACAAGCAGACCGAGTGCCGGGCCATGAACATCACCGAGGAACTCGGCCAGATACAGCACATATTCTCGGACAAGACGGGCACGCTCACCGAGAACAAGATGATCTTCCGGCGCTGCGTCGTGAATGGAGCGGACTACAATCACCCGCCCTCGGAGCTGGAGAAGATGTACGCGAAGCCGGGCGCGCCGGCGCCCCCGCTGGTGCCCAATGACACGCTGACGAATGACATGGCGCTGCTGACGCAGGGAGCGTACCTGACGCCGCACGCACAGCGCATTCAGGAGTTCCTGGTGGTGCTGGCGATATGCAACACGGTGATTGTGAGTGCGGCACCGCACCGGGACCTGATGAATGCCAGCGGCATCATTGAGGTGCAGCAGCAAACAGGCTGCAGTCCGGCGAACCTGAAGCTCAGCAAACAGCGACAGAAGCTGCTGGCTAGCACCACGACCACCACAACGACCACGACGACCATACTGAATGGACAGCAGCAGCCGGCAGGTTCCATTCCCCTGCCCGTGGATCGTTACATGCGGCTGGCAGAGTCGCGCTCCGTGACGCCATCGCCGCCGCCGAATCTAATCTTTGCGCTGCCCGCCCAGAGCCATCAGCCGACGCTGTCGCCCATCAGCAGTTCGGCGGAATCGTCGCCCAACTCGGAGTCGGAGTCGCCGTCGCCGCCCATGAAGAGCAAGGCGCTGTCCAACAGCATCTCGCCCACGGGCCGCGCCAAGGCGGCCATCAACTCGAAGATTACCAGCATAGCGACCTTCCTGAACGCCAAGACCCAAGGCAAGCGCCTCAAAATGAAGTAAGTGAAGCCAAAGGGGACGTTTGTCAATGGATTTCAAATTCTGTTTCCCCTTTCAGCTCAACCAAAACGGAGACCATCTACAGAACCGCCGATGGTCGTCCGCTGTACGAGGCCGAGAGTCCGGATGAGCTGGCGCTGGTGAATGCTGCCTACAGCTACGACTGCTGCCTGCTGAATCGCAGCCCCAACCACATCCTGGTGAGCATGCCGACGGCGGCGGCCACCGTCGAGTACGAGATACTCAAGATCCTGCCCTTCGACTCGAGTCGCAAGTGCATGTCGATTGTGGTCCGTCGCACCGGCACCCAGGAGATTGTGCTCTACTGCAAGGGCGCCGACAGCACCATCATGCCCGTCCTGTCGCCCTGTCCGCACAACAGCCCCGAGGGCTTGCTGCGGGAGCAGACCCAGCAGCAGCTGGATCGCTATGCGCGCGAGGGCCTGCGCATTCTGGTGATGGCCAAGCGCACCCTCAACTCGGCGGACTACACGGACTGGTGGGCGCGCCACCAGGAGATTGAGATGTCGCTGGAGAATCGCGAGCGCCGATTGCGCGACTCCTTCGCCAAGCTGGAGAGCAATCTGACGCTGCTGGGCGCCACTGGCATTGAGGATCGCCTGCAGGACGGTGTGCCCGAGACGATAGCATCGCTGCTTGCGGCGGGCATCTCCGTGTGGGTGCTGACGGGAGACAAGCCCGAGACGGCCATCAACATAGCCTATTCCGCCAAGCTATTCACCCAGCAAATGGAGCTAATCAAGTGAGTATTGAGTCAGGTCCAGGGCCGCAGCATGTGACTAATTCGGAACGATTTGCATGCAGACTGACAGCACGCTCGCGCGATGCCGCTGAGACGGCCATCAATTTCTATCTGACGGACATGGAGAACGCAAAGCCCACATCCTCCATTGGCTACAGCCAGACGCTGCGCCGAAAGCCACGCGCCTTGGTGGTGGACGGCAAAACGCTGACTTTTATATTGGATCCAAAGTGAGCTAAAGTCCATTCCGACCTGAGCCGTAGCTAATTGCTCGATTTATTGCAGATCCAAGCTGATTCTGCCCTTTCTGCGGCTGGCCAAGCGATGCGCTTCTGTGCTCTGCTGCCGTTCCACGCCGCTGCAGAAGGCCTACCTGGTGAAGGTCGTCAAGGAGGAGCTCAATCTGCGCACTCTGGCCATCGGGGATGGCGCCAACGATGTGTCCATGATACAGATGGCCGACGTGGGTGTGGGCATCTCCGGGCAGGAGGGCATGCAGGCCGTAATGGCCGCCGATTTTACGCTCTCTCGCTTTCGCTACCTGGAGCGGCTGTTGCTCTCGCACGGCTATTGGTGCTACGATCGATTGTCGCGCATGATTCTCTATTTCTTCTACAAGAATGCGGTACGAAATATCAGATTTACTTCACTCTGAGCTGTGGTCTTATGCGATTTGATCTCCTTTGCAGGCCTTTGTATTTCTGATATTCTGGTATCAGTTGTACTGCGGCTTCTCCGGCTCTGTGATGATGGATCAAATGTACCTGATGCTGTACAATCTGATATTCACCTCACTGCCGCCCCTGGCCATTGGTGTCTACGACAAGCGGGTGCCCGAGGACCTGCTACTCAAGAATCCGTATCTCTACAAGAATGTGCGTTTATTCAGCCCCCAAACTGCAGTTTTCTATATCCTTAATTTACTTTTGCTTGCACTTTCAGGGTCGCTTGGGCGTTGCCTACAGGCCGCACGACTTTTGGCTGATATTACTGGACGCACTCTACCAGAGTCTGGTCATTTTCTTTGTGGCGCTGTGCGCCTATGCGGAGAGCGATGTGGGCATCTGGGAGTTTGGCACCACGATCACGGCCTCCTGTCTGTTTGCCAACCTCGTGCACTGCTGCATTGAAATACGTTCCTGGGTAAGTACAAGGCAATCTGGTGCCCCCACCTAATGATAGCTAATCCCCTTTTGTTTGCCCCTGGTAGACTGTGCTGCATGTCATATCGATTGTGGTGAGCCTGGCCTCCTTCTACCTCTTCTCGTTTGTGTACAATTATTGGTGCGTCAATTGCTTTGGCCTGCCCTCCACCTACTGGGTGATCTTTGTGTGCATCTGCTCCGCCGTCCACTGGCTGGTGATACTCCTGTCGACAGTGGTGGCTGTGCTGCCACGGTAAGACCACGACTGATACTCCGCTGGATAGCTGGATAACTAATTTAAATTTCTGTGCGTTCCTTTGCAGCTTAATATTGACAACGGTGCGCATTTCACTGTGCCCCGACGACAGCACAAAGGTTCTGCTGCACAGCCAGCGGGAGCGCAGCAGAGGTGAGGGTTTGTTAGTTACTTGGTCGCGCTCCACCTCAGCCTCATCAATCTATAGGTAAAAAGGCACAAAATATGAATATGACTAGTTGTTTACCTTCCCACCTGCACGACGCCTGCGTTTCACCTTGTTTGCCGCGTTTACTTATGATTTTGTGTCTTTTTATTTGTAAATTGCTTTGAAGTTTTCCCACACTCCTTTTGGACTTTTAAATTGCAACTAAATGATGATGGTTTTTCGTTGCTATTGCAGAATCACCGATTATGGGTCTAAGAATCAGATTATAACAACGATTACCTGATCGAGCGCCAGAATGCAAAATGGAGCGCCTCAACAACTAGTAGAAACCTTACGCAAAAACCTAACACATGTGTGCTTTGAGTCTAAATATGTGGCCTTTCGACACCGATTAATAATACAATGTTATGTTAGTTAATTACGCCCTTAGTTGACCCGTAGCGTACCCACCCACCCCCTAACAAGCAATTAGTCTAAAATGTACGAGTACGAGTAACAAATTGAATTAGATTGTTTAGCCAATATATACATACATATATATTCTGTTGAGACACACGAACAGAAACCGACAATAGATAAGCCCCAGGTCTTGGTTTGAATGTTTGCCTTAACTTTAGGTGGAACCCCACAGCCCCTATGTCGTAATTTATATATTTATTTTGTATATAAGCAAAAGAGAACCGTACCAATCCGCGATCTATAACCAAGCCTAGACCCTACTTATTGTTAAACAAAACCCGATAAATCACTGCTACACTTTAGGTATGATTATGGTTACTTAACACACCCCCCCACTAGCGACTAATTATAATTAATATATGCATAAAATATCACCCACAACGGAAATACTTGACAATTCAACAAAAACAAAACAAAACAAAACACAACAGAACTGCATGCTGCAATGCTAGTTCGATGAAAAGGCTGTGATTCTACACTCATGAAGAAGGATATACCTAAGCATAAGATACAGTATATATATACAAATACAAATACATACCTTACACCTATACCCTACCCTACCCTACCTACTATATACATATACATATATGTTATATCGATCAATGTGCAGATTGATGTGCACATGGAAATTCAAGTATTTGACAGAATTGTTTCTCTCACCGTTCTGTTCTCCTACGAGTCGATTTTTTACTTTTTTATCAAGAGCCCCTCCCTCCCCCTAACCACTAGCCCCGCCCCTACTATTATTATTGTACGTACGACAGTAATAATCAATTGTTGTAATCCATTAGTTGTACTATTCAAACAGATTTGAAAACGTTAGCTGAATATTTACATACATTGTTGGACAAGCAAGAGATCATTAAATGAAATAAATGTATATTTACCTAAAATGTGTGGGCAGTTTGAAGAGAAACGTGAAATACTTACAGTTGATTCCATATTCGAATTTGGCGGCATAAACAAGCAGTGTCGTATTGTACATTTACTTAGAATGAATGTTAACATTTAACAGGCTCTGTTAAGTCGCTGGAGCTCATACCTGCAACGCAAAAATGAGTTCGAAGAGCGCAAATTGCTCACTTTCTACTGGATATATTTCTTACACGATTAATAATTATTTTAATACAACGTGATTCATTTGTCATTCATTTATTTAATTTCATTATTTTAAGCTTTTAGCTAAATAGGTCCCTCTCCCTTACCCTTTTTTAACCTATCGAAAATAATCAAAACAAAATATTAAAAGCGCAACGACTGTAGCTCGATACTATCATGATCTATCATCAAAACCATCGATAGTAGAGGCTAGCAGCAAAATATCGATACTATCGATAGTGCCCTCGATGGTTTGACACCTCTAGCACAAACGGCGGCAACGGGAAATCAGTGTCGCATAAAAACAACCTTTCCAAAAGTACAATGTGCGAGTATAAGAATTGATTTTACATTTTACAATAATTAAAACACGTTTTAAACTAAATGAAAAGGGTGATCAATGCGTAAGTCGCGCGGGTGTGGAATAACGGGAAAATTCGTGTGTAATTAGCGGGGTCACTCACCCACGCCAACCAGCAATCAGCAGCAACAACAACAACAAATGTGCTATCAATGTAACAAATGAAAACTAAATTATAGTTATATTGCGTGGAAAGTGAACAAAAGGCCCTGGAAAAGTGCGTGAAAGAGACGGGGGAAGTGATGCAACCTGCAATTGCCACCAACACACACACACACATACACGTGCACCAAAACAACATTGAAATCAAATAAGAACAACAAAATAAACTCTGCAGAAATCAGCAGAAAGACAGGTGAAAAAGAAAGACAAATATGGCAAAAATCGAGCAAGGTGATTTCGTACGTTTAATCTGCTTAGAAAAGAGAGTGTGTTTAAGTGTGTCTTATTTGCTCTTCCTCTCTGTCTCTGTCTCTGTCTCTCTCTCTCTCTCCCCCCCACACTAGTTGAGACATCTGTGCCGTGCCTGTCTCGTCGTGTCTTATTTTGTCTGTCCTTTTTTTGCCCCCCTGCCGCAGCCGCAGACTCGTTTTGCTCTACATATGTACGTGTGTGTAGGTGGGTTAGGTGTGTGTATGCGCGCTTACAGGGTGGCTCTTTGGTTTCTATAAAAAATCGCAAGCAACAGTTACACCAGCCCCAGAGCATAGAGACCCCTGTATTTCCAGGAGGTAAAGGAAGGCACTTGTTACAGATTCCTCCCCCTCTCGGTCTGTCGCTCCGTCACCACCTCTACAGGGGTTTTCTTTGTGGCGTTTTCCCGAGGCGTTCTTGTTGTTTTTCAATTGATTTATTTTTGCATAATCGTTCAGTGCCAGACCCATCGAATCGACCCAGACCGACCGAACTCATAAGCAAAACACTCACCAAGTATGTACTACAATTGACACAAGTACCTACAACACATTCATATATTCGTATTCCATGTGCGATTTTTGACAACGGGCGGAGACTATAATTGTACAGTAAAGTGCTAATGCAAAGTGCATATTTCCCAATGATTTCAGTCTGGAAGCCATAATTCTTTTGGTCTACCAATGACTCACAGTAGCTGTCAAACTAACTGTTTTCCAGTCGGGTTTTTTTGATAAACTGCAAATGCAAACAGTTCCAGATTAGCCCAGCTCCAAACTGGTTTCCCCACCTCATCTTTTCTGGATATTCTACTACAACAACAAGAAACGTAAAC
Organism: Drosophila ambigua; assembly: GCA_018150905.1. Lineage (NCBI taxonomy): Eukaryota > Metazoa > Arthropoda > Insecta > Diptera > Drosophilidae > Drosophila > Drosophila ambigua. Next base: position 15,919,578 of record JAECWS010000100.1, read on the forward strand.
TTTCTAGTGGAGTTTAAAATGATTTGCTGATCAGGGAATATGGCTAGCTTTTGGTTTGATTACACCTTGATGTGTAATTCCCATACGGGCTGTTTGTATGGCTTGTTCCATTTCTTGCGTTTGGCTGGCGTCTACCCGCCCCCTACCGCTCTATGTTCCCTTTACCTTTGTTTTGTGCCTGTGTGTGCAGTTCCCAATTAGCTGCTGGGGGGCCGCTGCTTGCCAAATCTTCGCACGTAACCCAATGCAAAGGAAAAAGACAGCAATAACCATAACAAAGCATCAACATAATCATACCCTCTCTCGCTCTCCCTAACGGTGCCTGCCAGCATTAAGAAAACGTAAACCTGTTCTCGCTCTCGCTCTGCCTCTCTCTCTCTCTCTGTCTTGCTCGACTTACTCATTCAAGCAAGTCTTTCGCGCAAAGAGAGAAATGCAGGTAAATGGAAGGTAAGGCAGTGCGGCTCTCAAGGTAACCGCATGTGGGGACTGCCTTACCTTCTCTTGAACGTACTATGAGAGAAAGATCTGCTTGATCGAAGGAAAAATGCAATAAATAAATAAATTCGTTCATTTGTTTGCAGCAGCAAAAGAAAATCGCAACAAAAAATGTTTCAGCCTAATGCCAAAATAATGAAATAGCGGAATCTCGACGATATTTTGTGTTTACAAATATCTGAATATGCGCAAGAATCTCAATGAACAATCCGATCGAATGAAAACTTGAGAAGAAAATTTGAAAAGTGTGCAGCAGCTGCTTGAGCGAAAGAGGAAGGAAGGAAGGACGGACGATTGTACGGCAAGTTGAAGGTGAGTGCTCAAATTGTGTTTGTTTCATTCATTTGGGCTTTGCTCTGTGTCAACAGAGCAGTTTTTACTGAAAACTTCCCACACACATGCCCCCAGAAACCATGTCGCGAGCATTTCAATGGGCCACAGATTGAATATTACGTGACAGCTCTCCGAAAAACGTAGCCGTATGTGGCTGCAACTATGACGAAAATTGAAATTGAATCCGAGAGTGTGTCACACAATATCAATCAAAGTCGCAACAGTAACAAAACTACTGAGAAAAAAAAACCCAAAAACCTGAAACTGCAACCCAGTTTTGACCCTAACAAAGATATCGTAGGAATAGGGACAGTGGCATGGAGTGGATAACTTTTCCACACTGGCGAAAAATGTGTGGAAAATCGATTAAAACGACGGCAATTGGAACGATTTAAGGACTTCCTAGCAAAAAGTTGCCCGTGTCGAGGGCGTTCAACCTCTCAAACTTCCGGCAGAGGCAAAGTTCGATTCGATTCGATTTGATTTGATTTGTGTGTTAGGCTTAGCGATGCCCTTGCCCGAAAGGAGGGTATAGTGGCTATAATACAGAAGGTTATCCGAGAACAGAGCGGCAGGAAGTGCCTTAGTATGGCCAAAGGATGTGGGATCTAAATGGTTTTCATGGCGCAAAGGTGTTTCTTTGTTGAAGAGTAAGCGGAATGCATTCAAGGCTTTGCCCTAGAAACGATTCAACAAAGAGCATTCCTATCATCGGCTCTACAGTTCCTGTTTGGAAACCTCTCTTGCTTTTTTTTTGCAATCAACGTCCCATCCAAAGTTCTCGCTTTTTGTTGCTGTCTTTTCCCTGTCAATTGTTTGCCCCGTGGCACTGTGTTGGTGGCAGTGGTAGGGTAGTAGCTGGCAGTCACAGTCATTAAAACTTTTCATTTTGTTTCCCAATCTCTCCATCTAACGCGCTGCCTTCATTTACTATAACCTTTGTTCGATTCATTCGCTGTGCTGTGCTTTGCAGTTTGTTGGTCGCTTAAGTAAGTGTTTTTTTCTGTTTTTGTGTGTAATCATCGAATGAGTTTTCATCTATTGTCCAATTACGGCTTTGAGCGAACTTTGCTTTGAGTTTCATTAATTCATTAAAAACCCATACAAACGCACACACACTCCTATTTAGGCGGAAATGTTTTCATAATCGGAGCAGCAGCAGGTTACATAATTATGACACTTGAAAATCGGTTAAGGCACACATTCCTCCAACCTTTTCTCGTCTCCATATATTAATGGAACATTAAAATTTCAATTAAGTTTGCCGCCGCCAGTCAGCACAAAATGTGCAGAAATTTTATAGTTTTCCCAAAGTTTCCCAGAACTAAATGTTTGTTTAGGCTAACACTCTGACTTTCCGGCATTAATATGATTTCAAGTACCTTTTGCGTACGGGAGAGCACAACCCCACTTACTGTGGAAATACTTAAAAATCAGCCCCCAGCCACACCCCACCCCACGCCAAAAGTGGCAATTAAAAACACATAAAAAATTAAGAAAAACGAGCACAAAGCAGAACTGAACTCTAAACAACAAATAAGTTGGCGAAATGTTTACACCTAAATCCGGAACAAATGCGTTCCGATGTGCTATGTGCTATAGGAATGGCTGGGATTTTAGGTATTGCCGGGGGTCATTGGGGGGGAGAAGTGTGCGCTCCATTTGGTGGAAGGGAAAGAAGAAGAGTCACGCCAACTGATTCCAGTTTTTTTTGTTGGTTTTTTGGGGGGGGTTTCGACTTGCTGCTGGATAGACAAAAACACACCCGAAATTTCTCATATTCGTCATACGGCGACTTTTGTTTTCGTTTCTCATTCTCAGGCGAGAGAAAGCGCGCTGCGACTTTGTTTTAAAACACAACAATGAGAAATTATACAAATTTCAACCATAACAACAATGATAGCCCTTTTCGTGAATTTGGAAAAAAGACACACACAAAATCACGACAAATGTTGACATTTTCAAATTGCGATGAACACAGACAGAGAGAGGCTTTAGGGCCACCATACCATTCATACACTCAAGCACTGATTCACTCTGATTTGATCCATTCACCTATTTATTTAATTTTTTCCCTGTGTGCTTTTTCATCTTTTCCTGTTATTTTGAATTTGGTTTGCATTTGCCCCGCATTTGTCGCATGTTGGCATGTTTTTTGGGTCACTTTTGATGGGTGTTTGTGCCCCGAATGCACACGCAAATTAAAGTTTACCTCCCCCCATTGCCTCTAATTACACTCGCCTCTTTCTCTCTCTCTCTCTCACTATAAATGCAATTTGGGGGGATGCCTCTGCGAGTGGAATATTAAATAATTCATGTGTTAATTTTGGGCCACACTTAACTTACTTTCTTTTTCACCAAAAAATATAAACAGAGAAAACTGATTGGAGTCGAATTTTAACTTCTTATTGGGTGGGGACTCATGATTCGTTTCGTGAATAATTTATGCAGGTTTTCACATAAATATTCAAATATCTGGGACCCATTTGGTTGGGTTCTCAGCTCCTCCTCCTTCCTCTTCAGTTTTCATAAATAGAGTCTGCTTGGCTTTGGGTTCGTTCTGTGTGGGATGTTTGCCCCTGTTCTGGTTAATCTCTATCCAAAGTCTCTGCCTATATTAAGTCCCTCTGGGCATAAAGTTAAACAAACAAAGAGACAACACAAACAAACCGAATGTAAAGCTCAGTGCATGAGGCCATAATCCGATCTATCCCGAACTACTACTAGATTGTGGATCTCTGTGGAGTGAATCTCTCTGTGGATCTCTGCGGTGTGTGTGCTCTGTTGATTTGTCTTCATTATCAGCTCGTCGACTCGTTGTTTCTTGAATAAACATTCATTTCATTTCATATTGGGGGGAAGCAGCGCAAGATCTAATAGATGTGGCCATGATTGTTTGTTGGTAAAACACTATTTATAATCGCCCAGCAGAAGCGCGTGGCGTTGCCAAGTCGCTCCACCCACAGCCCGTCTGCCCCTCAGGTCCATCCACCACACTGCACGGGTTATTTTCGTTCGATTGGATGCTTTGAACATTAAATAAATGCCAGTATTTGCCCACAGAGATGGATGCTCGGGTGTATATCATATTTTGACACTATATACTGTGGCACAGCTGCAGGTTATGGCGAAAGCCCACTGCTGTATTTGCTCCGCCTCTTTTATTATCGGAATTAACCTTTCCAACTAAATCTAATTATATATTTAATTCATGCCAATGCATCGCTTGTTTATCTTTATCTCTATCTCAGATACTTTCATTGACGTATGGCTTTTGCTGCTGCCTGCTGCTGTTGCTTCTGTTTGTTGTTTTCTTTGTAAATGATTCTCTGGGTCTCTCGGCTTTATTGCATAATTACCAAACCTGCGTCAAATGCAGGCCTGTCTGCTGGCAAAGATACTCACACAAAGGGGTGGTGGGTTTAAGGGGGGCAGGCGGAATATGGCCAAGCTTTAGATTATTTCCGAGCGCTACGTAAAATCATTTCAGCCAACTGCTGCCGTAATAATAACTGTTATTGTTTGCTTCTGGCTTCCCATTTCTGCTGGCCATATATTCATTTCCCTTCTTCATAGTCTCCCCATGCGCCCACTTCCCTCTCTCCCTCTCTCTCTCTATCTCGCTGTGGCTGTGTGGCAAGTGTGTGTGTCGTCTTTTGTTTTATCAGCTGCTGGAAGTTTTAGTCGAACAAACACAGGTCGGAGAAAGAGATTTCTGCTTGTTTGCATACGGAGAGTGGAGCAGAGTATGTGCGTCTTTGAATTATTATCCCAGAGCCAGCAGTGACGTCAAAGTGCAATCTGAGGGGCAAAAAATCAGAAGCTGAAACTGTAAGCCAATCGATGCATTTTCCATGCCAAAACATCATCGATTCATATCTAGAGCGAGGCACTGGCAGGCAGACAGCTCCTTTGAGAGACCAATTCAATCCGTGAAGTACTCCTAAAGAATTAATGCTGTATACTTCTGAATAGTTCTACGTATATATCCAGCACAAGGTTGAGACTTGACTGGAGCACTTGCAAGTGCTGTAATCTCAGTCATTGCTTACATAACATTCCGATGCCTATTCAGACTTGTTTAATAATGTTTATGTTTTCGTTGTGGATTTATTTGTGTCAATTTGTCGCGGAGTTGTGTCCCGTCCCCTGTTTGCGCTTGTGTGGCCTTCACAGCCGGTCCAACGAGTAGTCCAAAGCATGAGAATGACCAATGGGAAATAGTTATAGATACATAGCTACCAATGCAGGAGGTCTATCTGGAGATACCGGTTGTGCAGAGCCAGCAACACACCCACTTGAAATGCTGTCATTCATTCCATCCATCGGAGCGGAGGCCAGCGCTCCAGTGCACTGTCCAGCGAGCGAGCAGCGGATCCGCAATTATCAGACACGTTTTATTGTCCAAGAATCGCTCTTTGTCTTTGCTTTTGACTCTCGCGGGTGCTCTGACTCTGGACTTGCTGATCGTGAATCGATCAATTGCTGTCCCTGCTGCTGCAGCTGGATGACTCTGCGAGAGGTTAAACTGCACTCTGACAAATAATTATAATCGAGGTCAATATTCTTGGCGGAGGAACACACAAAGCGTGAAGATCAGCGAACTCTCCAAGCGTTGCAGATGATTCAGTTAAACCAGGGCAGGGGGGCCGCCTTGCGTGTGGGGGAGTTGGGGGAATGAGATCTTGAGCAATTCTCGGGGTCTCTCTCGTTCGGTGACATGTGACTTTTGTGGACTTTTGTGCTGCAATTAAAAGCTGCAGCCAACAATGGCGAATGTGTCGCTTTCGCGTTTCCAGTTTCAGTTTCAGTTGCAGGTTCCATTCAAAAAAACCCGCTCTACCCGTAAAAGTCAAACTGTGCTCCCTCCCCCCTCCCACCCCCCATACCGAACTGCAGTGACTACTAAGAGGATTATTTGCCACTCCGTTTGCTCCGCTGCGCCGTTGCTGAATCTCTGGCAAGACTCTGCTCTGCAAGCACTCGCAGTAATCCGAGCCACTCCATCTAACTCACACTCGCAGCACTTTTCGGTGTTTTGTTGTGCTTGGGGAGGCATCTGGGTGGGTGGATGGCTCGCACGTCACGGAAGCCCCTTTCATTCAGGCCAAAGCCCAGCCCCAGCCCCAGTCTCAGCCAGCCAGCCCAGCCCAGCTCCAATGCAAAGTAATTTAAAACAAAAAAGCTTAAAACGAGTTTGTCGAATTCCAAAAGCCAAATAATTACACGAAACGCATTCGAGTTGCAGCAACGAGTGTCATGGCAGTTGACTAAACAGGGGGGTGGGGGTAAGCCGTTGGGGGCTTAGGAAACTTGAGAGCTGCAGTTGAGTGGCCCCAAAGAACACCCAAAGAAGAGGACAGAACCCCATTTTATGCTGATGCAGCTAAGGAAGATTCACCAGGGAATGGCATGGGTTTGGTTCCCTTAAGTATTATATTCATGAAGGGAGGGGAAGCAACAGAGATTTTATTTAAGGAATGCGTGGATTTAAATTTTAAATAGAACACAAGCGAGAGGATCCCAGCGATAAAAATTAAATAACGAGAGTAAAGTGCATACTAGCGAATGAAGAGAACGAGTGCTCCGCCAACGAGTAAAAGAACAACGAGCAAAAAGGGCTTAAGTTTCACCTCTCCCACCGCCTGCAATTATTTCGCCTGTGATCCCCAAAATGCCCCAAAATACGTCACAAAATTGTCGCTTGTTTATTTATTTACGCGTATGGGGAACATACGTACTCCGTACGTAGTAAACAATAATTGTATTACGTAAAGTGTACATTGGTATGAATGTGGGTCAGAGGGTCAAGCGGCAGCATCATCTGAATAATCTCGTTTCCACAATTTCTGAATTATTTAATGCAAATGAAAGAAGCAGCAGCAGTGAGACGAGGCGAGGCGAGGCGGCACTGAGTGCCCTGCCCTCAGTGTGCCTTATCTACCGCCGTCATTCCAAGTCATTCAAATACAGTCCTCAGATCAGACTCAGACCTCAGCCTCAGCCCCAGTTGTCTGTACATTTGAGATCTTAATATGCCTGAAACCTTTGAAACAGTTTGACAAATGGAAGACAGATGAGAATTGTGGACCAATTAAACTGAATTAATTTCTTTATTTCCCCTTCAAAAGTTTATGGGCTTTCCGGTTGTGGTTTCAATTTGATGGCTGTGCTCTGTCCTTGGGAGATTATCGGAATCCAATGTCAAACAAAAACATTAAACAGCTGCGCATACAAGAAAAGTGCAGCCCCTCCCCCACCCACACTGTGGAGCAGCCTCTGCCCTCCACTGAGGGCAGGGGAAATTTAGTTATTTGTTGTTTGTCCCGCGACACACTCGTCCGATGTCCGCAGTGTTATCAGCCCTGTTGCCTGTTGCCATGTCGTGCCCACCCGTGGGTGTTCCGTCATAATTGCCTCGCTGGCTTCACGTTTCACGGCGAAAACCTCGAGAAAAGACTTTACACAGCAGACAGAATGTATCTCTGTTCTTGACTATCGTTCAGTCGCGAGTCCCTCGCTGCTCTCGCCGCTTATCAGTGGCGAAGTTTCAACAACACATCTCCCGCTCGCTGTTATCAGCTGAAGCAAAGAAGCAGCCAAGGAACATTCGCGGAAAACACTGCAAAGTAATGTTTCGGCGTAAATTAATTATTATTGATTCAAGTTTTTCGCTATGGGTTGGAAAGTATCTGTGTATCTTTTATCTACTAGCACAGAAATAGGCACAGACAAAACCAAACAAAACAAACAGCAGGCGAAAGAAACTCGTTTTGTAAACTTAACTTCCTGTATATGCCAGTGAGGTGCATACGATTTTATATATATACTATATCTGTATCTGTATCTGTGTATCTGTGCCTGCAGTATTTTGTTTTTGGATTCGTTAATGGCAATGCACAATTGTATTCACTTTCCATTCGTACACTCGTACTTTTGATTGTTTTCCGCGCAAAACTTCCATTAAGATTCTAAAAATGAACGACTGAACAATAAAAACCCAAAGAAGGAAAGAGAATAAAGCACTCTGCGAGAGAGAGAGAGAGAGGGGGGAGAGCGACAGACAGGAGTGGTGACACATGCAAAAAGCCAAAACATCTCCTCCACTCTCGATTCGACTCTCGACTCGAAACGAGTTTCTTTATTTGGCTTAGACAACTGGCCGACTGCTGCTGCTACTTTCGAGCCTCGTCGGTTGACGACTTGACTGACCTTTACCATTTTTTAAGCAGTTTTTTTTTTTTTTTTGGTCAAGAATCAGCCAGAAATAAATCTTGTTTGTGGCTTTTGGCACTTGTGATTCTGCCATTGGCCTGCTGCTGCCTCGCTGCTGGCACTTGTTGACTTTCGCATTGTCTCATTTAATTACATCAGCCATTGCTCAGCCCCGCCCCGTCCCGCCCCGCCACGCTGCCCTCTCTCTCTCTTCTGCTCGAGGGGTTCAATGTTCTGTTCCCCCTACCGAAGAGATAGAGACAAAGACAGAGAGAGAGAGAGAGAGAGAGAGACGTGATCTGCATCATCATCAGCAGTGGCTTAGTGGAATAACCCACCAAAGGGCGTGCTCGAGGAACTAACTTCAAACGATCAAGATCGGAACAGGTGCACTATAAAAAACAAATAGAATTACAAATCAGGCCACGCATTCGGAATCATAATTAACTTATTTGGCAGTGCCAGAGTGGAGTGGAGTGGCAGTTTGGTTACCGAATGGGTTGGGGATCTGCTCGTAGAGAGACAGCCCAAAAATCCTTAAATCCCTTGCCACAGTCCTAAGCTTATGCAACTTGCACCTGTCCACTGCCTTCGAGTGGTCCCTCCATCCGGCCCACAAATATTAATTTTAAAAAATTGCTCTCGTGTGGCATTCCACGGCTGGGTCTCTTTCTGCTTTCACCAAACTCATTCGGGCAATGTCCAGCCCATCCGTCCTGGTGGCCACAACAGCTGGAAAAACACAGTTCATAAATGATGCCCAATATTCGCAGCCCAACTGCAATTATGTAATATATTTCTGTGCTGGTTTTTCTGCTCTCTCTGCTTATGTTTGCTGTTGTCGATTATCCCCCACCAGGGGATACACAAAAAAAGGTTATGCCGCTGCCATGTCGCCGATGTCGCCCTTTAATTAAGTCTCATTCGTGCAATTCATGCCAGAGAGAGACAGAGAGGGAGGAAGCTTCCACTCGAGAGCCGAGAAATGGATTCGATTTGTGTTTTTATGATCAATTACGAGTGCGAGTATTTGTATATATATTTTACGATCTGCTGGATCGGATAGCCAACAACATTTCCTGGCTCTGTTTTTCGTTTCAAAAGTTGTCTAATTGAGGATGGAATCTACACGAATCACGAACACGAACACGAATCACGTTGCCCTGATCTGATCCGATTCGATCCGATCCATTTCCTGCATCATCTGTCCAGTGACTGCCTCAACGGGAACTGGAACACGGCACGGATTGGGGTGGGAGGCAGCATTGTGTGTTTTGGCAATTGGCCAAAGAAATGGCCATAAAATAAGGCCACAAAAGTTGGCTTTTTCATCATCCATCTGGGCATCCTCTGTCATCCATGGAACAGAATAGAACGAAAAGAGAGGCGCAGTGGCAGTGGCAGTGCCAGTGGCCAGCATCTGTGTGACACCAAAAACTGAATAAAAGGCGGCACACAAAATGTTCAAAATGTACAAAATGCGGAACATGAAAGCAATAAGCTGCAGCATTTGTGGGTCACCCAATGGGCAGCCGAAGCAGCAGTAGGAGCAGCAGGAGGAGAGTAGAGTGCTGAAAGCTGGGGAAGTAATTGATTAACTGCTGGGTCAGTGGGCGGCAGGCAAAAGTGCAACGGAATGGCGAGGGCAACTAATGGGTAAACCCTGATAGAAGCAACCAAGTCCCACTTAAGCGGCCATACACCAAGTGAAGCCACGAATTAGTTGCCATTTGCGGAGGTTCCCAAGGGAACAGAGGAAGGGGAAAGGCAGACCCTTGGAGCAGGCAGCAGGCAGCACAAAGGAGCACAATCACGAGCATTAGCCTTTCTTTTTTCTGCTGATTTTCATATTTCCTTTTTGCAGGGGAAATCGATACATTACCCCCTTCCTGTCCCTCCTTTGCTCCCTGCTTCCCGCCCCTTTTTAGGGTGCGTGTGCTGGGGGCGTGTTCGAGTGTTGTTGTAGTTCCCATTGTTGTTGCTGCTGCATATCTAATGTGTACCTAAAATATATTAATGAAAGTAAAACGTGCAGGGAGCAACTGCTGGCTCCGACACCCACGGAGAGGGGGACAGAGGCAGGCTGGCAGGGAAGGATTGTATCTTTAAGATGGATCTGTGCACTTGATGGAGTGCTGTGTGTGTGTGTGGTCGTGTCACGCGTGCCCCGAGCAACCTTCTTGCTCGTGTCACTGTTGCATCTCTGCTCAGGCCTACCCACACACAAGCACTCCCATTCCATTGACACATGTCCTCTGTCTGTCTGTGTGTGTCTGTGTGTGTGTGGCAAGCTTTTTAATAGAAGACGGCGGCGACAAGCATCCTTCTTATCCTTCAGCGGAAGTCCGAGCAGCCAGAAACAGCCAGGGTCGGTGGGCGGGCGGACAGATGTCGAGGGGTGTGCCGTAATTATCTTTCTTTTTGCCTTAGTCAGTGGCTGGTGGCATGTTGCACACTGACTTTGTGCGGGGACTTAGGGAGCAATTAGTGTGCGCTGCCAGTGGGGCGGCGTTGGAGCTTCATTCAGGAAGTAATCGGCGGCGTCATCAACTCCAGGGGGAAATTTTCATGTCCCTAATGACAGACAAGTGTGGCAAGTGTGGCAAGTGTGGTGTGGTGTGGCAGGGGGCAAGGGGGCCAGGCTGCCACATAAGTTAGACAAAAGTTAAAGTTGAATTTGCTAAAGAAAAGTGTGTGTTTCCTTCTTGCTTCTGTTTTCCAGGCTGTGCCTCAGAGTCGCATGGATGAGGATTGTGCGATTGATTGATTGCGCGAATGAATGAATGATTGCTGCTCACCGATAGATGCAACAACAGAATGGCGGCCAAACGCTCATCCGGAACCGGCGCGCAGCATCTCGAACAGTATACGAACCCCTCCTTCGAGCAGGAGTCCTTCGACAGCCCACAGGCCGCTGGAGCAGCAGTTGTCGCCACGGCGACTGTCACGGGAACAGGCAACGCCGCAGCCCCAGCCGCAGCCACTGCCAGTGGCAGCAACATCCACATCCACAGCTCCAACAGCAATGCCAGCACGACACATCGCAAAGGTCACAGGTGAGGAAAACACGAAACGAATCGCTTGAAATTGCCAGAAGCAGAACCAGAACCAGAGCAAGCGGCGGGGGCGGGGGCGGGGGCGGGGGCAAAGCCAAAGCCAGAGACATTAGCCACGTAATTTGCAGGTGCCTACTCCTCCCTCCCCTACCCCTCCCTTCTGATGGTGGTGGGGAAAACTATTTACATAAATTGACACTTTCCCTGCGGAGAGGAGCGGAGGAGTTTGACACAACAAACAAAAGCGAAGAACGAAGAACGAAGACGGAAGCATTACAGCGCCGATACTGCATATCGATAATTAGCCTAGGGGGCGGGCAGCAGGTCTGACTGGTGGCTGTCGGCTCGTTGTGGCACGTAGCAGGAGCCAGGCACGTTTAGAAGGGGCACGCTTAGAGAGTGGCACGTGGCAGTAGGAGGGGCCGGGCTGGTGTTGGTTTAAGGCTCAATAATTCATAAGACTGCAGCGCCTTTCGCTTCGAAATTCAATCGATAAGAGGCGATTACGATGAGTGAGCAGCAGTCGGTCAAGTTTGAAATATTCACCTCCCACCCACTGGCCCCCCTCCCCCGTTTCACTCGTTTCACCCATTCAAGCCAAAGGGAAAGCGTGACAAAAAACGTCCAGGGTGAGAGCAGCACGTGAGCTTCGACTTGGATTCACTCGATGGCGCCGCAGTCATCCGCGTGCACTGCCAGACGAAGGAACTCCCAAACATAACCGGAAGGAGAACGGGAATACAGAGAGAGAAACACCACAGACCCAGACCCAGGCCCAGTGGCACATCCAACGAGCGGAAGAGTAAGAGTCAGAGAAGAGTCAGAGTAGCGCGCATTTTGTGGTCACAGCTGCTGCTGCTGCCAAGCCAAACAACAAACAGCAGAGGAGGAGGAGCAGGCAGTGGGGCAGCGGGTCAGAGTGTGGGGTGAGGTGTTGGTGTTGGTGTGTGTCTTGGCCGAAAGCCCAAAGTGCTTGACATTGAATGGGTGATGGGAATGATGGCGGGGCAAGCCGAGTTGTCCTCGCCCTCCAGCGGCCTTGGAGCGTCCGTGGCCGTCGCCAAGTTCTAGGCCGGCTTATAGACAGGCAGCCGAATGCCGTGGGCCTCAAAAAACAGAGCACAAAAAGCAGTGGCAAGGCAAGAATTGAGGGATGGATGGAGGAACGGAGGGAAGAAAGGTCGAGGCTTTCAATACGCTAAGGACAAGCGGAGAGACTTTCGGGCGAATTTTAGAGTTTCGAAATCAATCGATTGGCAAGGATATATATCCGCTGCACACAGAAGGACTTATAGCAGGCAGGCTGGGCCGGATGCATCAAGAGGAGAGCTCTGTTTGTGGGTTAGCAGCAGCAGCAAACCGATTCTGGTGTGGTTTCTGGTGTGGTTTCCGGTCTGGTATACTGGGCAATCGTAATCACATCAGTCACACTTTTGTCAGTGCATACAAATTCGGAATTCCAGTTTATAGAACACACACACACACACACACACACGCAGGCACGCACTCACGTGTTTCATTCGTTTTGGCCAGAAGCAGCGCAGCATCAAAAACTCAGTGAAAGAAAAATGCAAGAGACTCAAAGAAGAGTCTTTGAGCAAGTCTAAGGATCAGCCAACTGACACGCACAATCCCCAATCTCAATCCCCATTTCAGGCGGCAGGAATCGATGTACCAGATGACCGGACTCTACTCCGAGACGAACAGCGGTGACGACAGCAGCATAGATGCCGCCCTCGAGCCCACCAGTGGCACGGCTGCGGCGGCTGCTGCTGCTGCTGGCCCCGTGGACAGCAGTGTGATGGTCAAGTGTCACAGTCGACAGGCGTCGGCGGGCAAGTGCCCGGCCGACGAGGAGGAGGACTACGACGAGGAGCAGTTCAGCTCGGGCGACTGCGGAATTCTCAACTGCCGGCCGAGCGGCATCCAGCGGTTCGCCCGCATCAAGATCTTCGTGCTGCTGCTCTCGCTGCTGGTGATGATGCAGCAGGCGCTGAGCTCGGGCTACATCAACTCTGTGATCACGACCATCGAGAAGCGCTTCGAGATCCCGTCCAGCTACTCGGGCCTGATCGCCTCCAGCTACGAGATCGGCAACGTCATCACCGTGATCTTTGTCAGCTACCTGGGCAGCCGGCGCCACATTCCCGTGTGGATCGGCATTGGGGCCGTCATCATGGGCATCGGATCGCTGGTGTTCATGGTGCCGCACTTCACCGGCGAGCCCAATCCGGGCATTGCGATCCTCAACCAGACGAGCGACAACATCTGCCGCAGTGCGCTGGTGCGGGACCAGGACATGGATCTGGGGCGCCTCTCGAGCGGCCTCTCCAACCAGCCGCTGGCGCCCCACACGCTGCGCGAGGACAACTGCCTGGAGGGCAAGGCCTCCACCACCGGGCCCGTGCTGCTGTTCGTCCTCGCCCAGCTGCTGCTCGGCTGCGGCGGCAGTCCGCTCTTCACCCTCGGCACCACCTACGTGGACGACCACGTGCGCACCGAGAGCTCCTCGATGTACATCGGCTGCATGTACAGCATGGGCGCCTTCGGGCCCGTCGTGGGCTTCCTGCTGGGCGCCTACCTGCTCTCCTTCCACATGGACTCGCTCTCCTCCGCCACCATCTCGATCAGTGAGTGATCAATCCTCTCCAGAATCGTCCACAGCCAATTTAATCTTCTCGTTCTCCTGCAGCTCCGGGCGACCGACGATGGGTGGGCCTCTGGTGGGGCGGCTTCCTGCTGTGCGGCGTCATCCTCCTGGTGGTGGCCGTGCCCTTCTTCTCCTTCCCCAAGGTGCTCGCTCGCGAGAAGAAGAAGATCCGCAAGAGCAGCGTCGTCCAGCCTGTGCTGCCCAACAACTCGGTGGCGGCTGGCGGCGGCGGCGGGGGCTGCGTCGGCGGCGGCGGTGCGGTGGTGGCCACCGACGAGCTCGGGAAGGTGGTGAAAAAGGTGGAAATTGTGGCCGTCACCAGCAAGGAGGAGCAGCAGCAGCTGCCCCCCAAGGTGGACACTGGCTACGGCAAGGACATCAAGGACATACCCAAGTCGATGCTGCGGCTGGTGAAGAATCCCGTGTACATCGTGACCTGCCTGGGGGCCTGCATGGAGCTGATGATCGTCTCCGGCTTCGTGGTCTTCCTGCCCAAGTACCTGGAGACGCAGTTCAGCCTGGGCAAGAGCCAGGCGAACATCTTCACCGGCTCGATAGCCGTGCCGGGCGCCTGCATCGGCATCTTCCTCGGCGGCTGCATCCTGAAGCGGTTCCAGCTGAAGCCCAAGGGCGCCGTCCAGTTCGTGTTGATCACGAACGTGATCTGCCTCGCCTGCTACGCGATGCTGTTCTTCTTGGGCTGCGACAACCTCAAGATGGCCGGCACCACCATCCCCTACTACACGAGCAACAAGGGAGGCTCCACGCTGGAGCAGCCCTTCACGGTGAACCTCACGGCCGCCTGCAACTTCGGCTGCGAGTGCCTCACCAGCGAGGTGGAGCCCGTCTGCGGCAACAACGGACTGACCTATTTCAGTCCCTGCCACGCCGGCTGCACGGCCTTCTCCTCCAGCTCCAACTACACCAACTGTGCATGTGAGTAGTCCACGAAGGATCTGTTGATGGCTGATCTCTAATGATGTTTCACTCTCCCCTTTTGCGCAGGTGTTCACGCCAACATCTCGAGCAGCATTTATCGTGGCGCTGGCGGCAGCCAGGCGCAGGCTCTCAGCGCCAGGGACGACTTTGCCGAGGTCACTGTGGTGCCGGTGGCCACAGCGGGGCCCTGTGCGACGCCCTGCCGCACCATCTATCCGTTCCTCATACTGCTCTTCTTCATGACCTTCCTGGTGGCGTCCACGCAGATGCCGCTGCTCATGATTGTCCTGCGCTCGGTGTCCGAGGAGGAGCGCTCCTTTGCCCTGGGCATGCAGTTCGTGATCTTTCGCCTGTTCGGCTACATACCCGCCCCCATTCTCTTCGGCAACCTCATCGACTCGACCTGCCTGCTGTGGAAATCCTCCTGCGGCGAGAAGGGCGGCCGCTGTCTCATCTACGACATTGAGAAGTTTCGTTACAAGTAATTGCATCCCGCCCGAATCTCTCAACTCCCATATGGAATGGATTGTGATATTGCTTTAATCTTGTCTTCCCTGTAGATATGTGGGTCTCTGCGCCTCTGTGAAGCTGGTGGCGCTGTTCATCTTCATCGTGGACTGGTGGCTGGTGCGACGCCGCAGGCAGCTGGAGAAGACCAAGCCGCTGAATGCCAGCGATCCCATTATCGGCTCCATCATTAGCCTGGACAAACGTGAGTGAAGAGGAGCCAGCAGATTGCTCAGAGCATGCGGTGTATAAATTATAAATGTTTGAAGGCTGTGAAAATGCGATAAATACGCGGAATAGCTAGAGTATAAGTGCCCAAGTCCCCCTTTATGCTTTGTGTTTGTTGTACTGGATGCTCAATGTGTTTGTGATTTGTGTGTGCTTTGCAGTGTTTGAGGAGAAGCTGTCGGGCGCAGAGCCAGCCGCTGGCTTCGTGGGCGGCCCAGGGGAGCTGATCATACCCACAGATATATTGCGGCACTCGCGCAATGATTCGCGCACCATGCAAATGGATTATTGGTGAGTCCTCCCCCAGGCCAGACAAGTCTCTGGCGAGTCCACCACTAATGATCTTTCTCTCCCTGGCAGCTACGACAAGTGCGGGCATGTGGTGCCGCCAACGAACACGTGCAACCAGCCGCAGACAAAGTCTAAGAAGCATTTCCGCAGCGCCTCGTGCGACGTGAAGATGATCAAGAGCTTTGCCAGGGATCACAACGCCTCGGGCGGGGGGCGGCAGATGCCGCGGGCCAGGAGGCCGGCGGCGGCGGTGGCAGCAGCAGCAAGTACAAGAATCTGAAGAAGTTCCAGGCCCACACCCGGAACCACTCCACGGATATGCACGACAACAGCCAGCCCATACGCTACATACAGAACCAGCTGCGGCCCCAGGACTGTGCCGAGGAGGAGGACGACGACGAGCTGACCACCGGCTGCGGCCACTTCGTGAAGAAGCACTCGCGCAACCACAGCTACGATCAGATCTACATGCCCAACAACATATGCTTCGATGCGGACTTTTTGCGGCATCCCCATGCGCACCACAATCCCAAGAAGAACGTGAATGTGCTCAAGAATGTGGTGGCCGAGACGTGCGGCAAGCTAAAGAACTCCAACGAGATGGAGGCCGGAGGAGTGGGTGGCTCTGGCTCCGGCTCGCGCGGCCATTCGCGCAACAATTCAAAGGACTTGAACACCAAAATTGCCAGCGGAGCAGCTCCAGCGAGCAGCGGCGCAGTGCAGCCGGCAGCAGAGGCACCTGCCGCGACGGGACTGAGTGTGCTGCGACATCGTCGCACCAACTCCAAGGATCTGAACTACACAATGCTGCCAGAGGTGTCGCCAGCCGTAGCGGCAGCAGGCCATCAGCCACAGCAGCAGCCGCAGCAGCACTCGCGGAACACGTCGCACCACAAGATTCAGATCGACGACGATCGAAACGAGCTCATCAATGACAACGATGAGGAGGAGGATCGCTCATCCCTGCGCCTGTAGTTCCTGCTGTTCCTGCTGTTCCCGAGTGCTTAGGATAATAGTACTAAATGTCCCTCTCAGTTAGCTATAAGCTAGGATATTGAATACCATTTGGTGGCACCATTCCAGGCACCCCCTTCGCCTCTCTGTGTGTGAATCCCAACAGCAACTGCTCATTGTACTTACAACCGAGTGTTCAAATCTACTCTCCCCGCAGAAGTCTTTTGATATGTGCAACGTGTTCAAATCAAAGTGCAACTCGCATGCGATGCACAGGCGACACAATTGCAGATAATATTTATGGATCGATGGATCTAGGCACTAGAATAGGCATCAGATATACCGATATACAGATATACCGATATACCGATACAGATACAGTTATAGTAAGCAAAGTAGCAGCATATTGTAGGACGTAGATCGTTGTGATAGGAATATTTTGTATTGTATTTTGTAGTGGAAGAGCGGCTCTCGCTCTCGATTGTAGTGTGCAATCTCGGTTTCGTAGTTGAGACAGACGCTCGGACTGAGACTGAGGCCCCTGAAGGAATGAAATCGAAAGGAAACAGAGACAGAAGCAGAAAGCAGAAGCAGAGAACAGGAGTAAAGGTAGAAATCAATAGAATATTGAATATGTTTTAATAAGCTACGAACGTGTAAACAATTGTCAATGGAAATTGTGCTGTGAAACAATGTGTGTATAGGAAACAACAAACAAAACAAAACATAACAAAAAACAATTAATGAAACGAATGTCTACAAAAAAAGCAAGAGAAAAGAATGGAAGAGGTCGAGGGAAACACGCTGAATGTAATTCTTATGCAATATCACATTTATTTAGAGAATCTTTGTGTACGGAACGAGAGAGCAGGCAGGCGAGGAAGCTAGATGGATTAGCTAGAGATTAGATTAGGCATAAGTAGAAGTAAAGCAAAAGCAGAAACAAAAACTAAAAGAGAGTGTAAATTCCTTAATTCCCTGTTTTAACCATAGCAATGGAGAAGAGTAGGTGTAGCCTAGATTTTAAACGGAATGACGTACTTTAACAAAATGCGATAATGCCTTACGATATATCAATTAAATCCATATGGATATATATACATCTATATACACACACACAGCATAGGATTAAGAGTATGAGAAGATCCTAACTGCAATGGGGTATCGAGTAGCATATAGTATCGAGTTCACTTCCCCCCCCAGACCCCAAAATAGCCCCTAAGTGATGCAATCTATCTGTAGGTTAGCTAGTACTAGCCACTAAGTATATGTATACACCAGCCAGCCGCCAAGCCAGCCATCCGCATTGGGCAGCAGCAGCGGCAGCAGCAGCACTTCTACATTGATAAGTATGTACCTACAGAATAGCTAAAATTCGAGATCGTATTGAGTTATATATAACTTATATACATAAATAACTGAAAAAGCGATTTTAATACACAGACAGACTACGCCAAGAGCAGGATGTATGATGTAAGATGCCTGGGCGAGTCCTGTCTGAGATATATTATATATGTATACAATAAACCTATATCTATGGGATATAGTAACAGCTGCAGCTGCAGCTGCATCTGCATACTGCATCTGCGTCGATTGCGGAGGCTGAGGCATAAATATTTTTACCTAGGGAAAATATTGAAAGCAAACTAAAACTAAAACTAAACTAAGCTAAAATGAAATGAAAGTGTATGAAATGAAAACAATGAGACTCCTGAAACACACAAAAAACACAAAAAATAAATAATATATTGTACTAGACAAATTATTGTATTTCCCATGATACTATATATTTTATTTAGACAAATCAGATTCAAATTCAAAATTGGTTCGGTGGGAAAATCATATAAAAATCGGATTTGTTTTGTAACGATTAATTTAATACGATAGTTTAATGCTATGGCACGATAGTTCTGTGTTCACGACTCGGAGCGGAGCTGAAACCTTTAGCCAAGACACCAACCGCGCCGTGCCGCTGCCAGGGCTGCAACATTAAGATAATTTAAATTAAATAATTTAATTTTAATGCAAACATTTACTCGAATTAAATGTAACGTTTTATTTCGTTAGATTTTTATTTTAATTTTAATTTAATTTTATAATAAGTTTTACATTAACTTTAAGTACTCAACGACAGGAAGGCGACAACCATGCAGCCGTCCATACTGATATCTTATCTTTATTGTTTTCCAGCTCCAGTAAGCAAGCGAATTGCTCGGTGGCTGAGTAATTGTTACAGGGAACGACGCACTTGAGAAGTACACACAACCGAATGGAGAAACGATCCTCGTCCGCAATGCAGGTGCTCTATGCGGAGCTGGCCTCCGGTGCGTATACTTAATCCTTAGGTGGGCTGCCACATTCAATGGGAAACTGTATTGCAGCAAAGGCACGAAGCCTCAAGCTGGAGGAGGAGAATGTGCTGCTGCGGCATCGCCTGAATCGAGTGTCCACGGAGCACCACTCAAGCGCAGCCGTGGATGTGCAGGCCAAGATTGTGGCATTCCAGATGGAGGAGGAGCGCGATCAGCTAACGGAGACGCTGCAGCTGCACAAGAAGAAGTACAACAAGCTGCACGACGCCTACCTGGAGAAGGTGAAGCGCTGCAAGGCACTCGAGGAGATGTTCAAGCGGCAGAAGACCCTCACGGGTCTGGTGATGAAATCCGCCTTGGATCAGCGGCACACCGAGCAGCGAATGATGCTGGAGAAGCGGCTGTCGGCGCAGAACGAGCGCAGTGAGGTGGAGCAGCTCAAAGCTCAGGCGGAGAAGCTGCAGAGAGCCCTGGACGAGTCCTACGACATCATCGATGAAATGGACTTTGAGCTGGACAGCGTAAGATGCCGAAAGCACCCAACAATTAATTGAATCCTTAATTATTTACCGTCCTTGCAGGTGGAGTTGCTGGAGACACAGAACCAGAGCTTACGCGAGGAGGTGGCTGCCCTGAAGGCGCAGCTGGAAACGGCAGAAGTGGCCGGCCATGAGGCCTCAGCTCCTGCCGCAGATGATGACGATCCTCCGCCCAAGTACCAGCCGGATGATCCGACTGCCCGTCGCAACTATCGACGGACTGTGGTCTCCTCCAGCTGTGAGTCCTTGCGGGATGACGATGCCGATGCCGAGACCATGGAACGAGCAGCGCTCACCAACAGCGTAAGTGGCAGCCGTTCTGAGGGATCTTTTACCTTGACAAGTAGCTTACTGACTCCCCGCATCTAGCTAATCGAAACTGTCGAGACGGAGAGCAACAGCCTGCGACGGGAGCTGCTCAGGTCTCGTTGCCAGCTGAAAGTGCGCACCAAGCTGGAGAAGGAGGCGGCGGAGCACAACGAGGAATAGCAGGGGAGCGATTCATTATTCGAAAAATAAACAAAAGATGACAAACCATAGACCACAGCAACGGACATGATAAACCACACACTGGCAGCCAGGGAATGGGTCGGGACGGGACCGGACAGGACAGCCCACAACTGGCAGACAGAAGACCGAAGACGGACCCCGCAAAGTGCGAGTCTAACCCAGATTCGGAGCAAGTTACGCCTAGCAAGTGCACATGCCAGAGATTGCTTTTAAGGTTCGCCAAACACGATCGCCAGCAGCTGAATTTGCGATAAGAGTAACCTGAATAACTTGGCCTGGCTCGGCGGCTAAACGGAAACCCGTCCCGACATTCAGCATTAGAGCTCTAATGGCGATTAATTAAAATATTTGTTCATGGCATCCAGCCAGCGTGCTGTGTGTCCCAATCAAAGGATCCTGTCTGGCCTGTCCTGTCCTGTAATCCATGAAGGTTCCACACCACACCGCCCTGAGTCCCAGAGCCCGAGAGACCCAACCCGCTCTCCAATCAAACAAACATGACAATTATTTTTTATGACTTAATGCACTGTCGCAGCGCAGTCGTTGCCCAATGTCTGGTCTGTCTTTGCGTTGAGTTGCAAATTATTGACAAAATAAATTAATCTGCACATTTGTTGGCCCCGACTAACGGGCCGCAGCGCGCCCCAACTAACGCACCGACACCTCTAAGATCATGTCTCCCTGCCCCTCCGCATCGGGCATATCGGTTCTCGTGGCCAGCTCTTGGCTCCGTATCAATGTAGATCACTGGCTGGGTCGCTGTGGGACGGGCGGGCTCTGCGCACTTTGCATTTTTCATGTTTAATTATAATTTTTTGTCGGGGCTCACTTAATGAGCGCTTGTAGCACTTGGAGACGCGTGCCACAGCAACCATTTCGGGCGGATTGCCACATCGAAGTTGGGGTTGGAGTCGAACTGGCTGGAGTGCTGGCCTGCTGGTGTAATGAGTATAAAACCACCCGAGGACTCGGTAGATTAATTACTTCGATTCCGATCTCCGTCGAGTGCATTACACCACATTACCCACAGAGTTCTCGCCTCAGAACGCCACAGACCAAAACACCAAATGATGGGAAAAGTGAGTCGCACCACGCTCAAAGATATCCTTCGATTAATGCGTGTGTGTCCCTTCGTTCTAGGTGAGCTTTCTGTTCTGCGCGTGCCTGGCTCTGGCGCTGGCACTGAGCAGCGCGCTGGAACTGCAGCCGGAGCTGGATAGCGGACCAGTGGCCTACGAGTTCCACTGGTCGGTGAACGATCCCCACACGGGGGACATCAAGAGCCAGAAGGAGGTGCGCAAGGACGACAAAGTGGAGGGCGTCTACGAGCTGATCGACTCCGATGGCTATCGTCGCATTGTGCAGTACAAGGCGGACGACCACAACGGCTTCGAGGCGATCGTCCACAGGGAGCCCACCGACATCAAGATCCCCTTGCCCGAGGCACCCAAAAAGCTGCTCGCTGCCAAGCTGGTGGCTGCACCGCTCGTGGCTGCACCGCTCGTCCACTACGCCGCTCCCAAGGCGCTCATCAGGCAGGAGCAGGCGCTGTCGCCAGGTAACTATGTCTCTGTGTCCGGACCCACAGCGCAGTACAAGTACTGAAGGCCAGGCCCCCACGACTGACCACACCACAAAGCCACATAGCACCTCTCCATGAGCCCGTAAGGACAGCCACTGCACACGTCATAATTAAATTATATATACGCCATACGCCATACGCCACTATCCTGTACCCCAGTACATACATACCTATGCCCTTGCCATACATCAGTCTACATATATAAAGATGCATCACATTCAATCTGTTCGCCAGAAGAACACAAAAAATGCTCGACTTGTTCTTGATGATTAACAGAGAGAGTGAGAGAAAGAGTGAGTGGAGAGAGTGGGAGAGTTGAGAGAGTGAGAGTGGGAATTTGTAAGTTAATTAAGTATTCAATTAGCTTCGAATTTGTTTGTTTGGCGCGGGAACTTCGCTGGCCAGTGGCATCTCTTGGAGTGAGTGATGTCTCATGAGCAAAAACCATGATGTGTCATGGCTCGCTTTGGTTCGGGCATCGGGCATCGGGCCATGATAAGCGCCAGCTAATGCTATCGCTGCCAGACGAGACATGGCCCCATAGATGCCTCTAATCTCACGTACCTGCCCCCCGTTGTAGGCGTCCAATTTCAGTCGTCGTCGGTGTCGCTGCTAACGGCTAACGTTCTTGCCAAAGATCAATGGAGCATCAGTGCCAAAATGGTTGACCCGCTGCCGACACGACTTTTTGTGATCCCACTGCTGATGGTGCTGATGGCTGTCGGCTCCTGCCAGGCGTCCGATGAGGCGGATACCAAGTGGATGGCGCCGCTCAAGCAGTACGGATGGAGTGCCAGCCAGCTGAAGAACAAAGTGGAGCACGGCGACTTCACCACCTTCGAACTGGGCACCCCCAACTACCAGATACTCAATCCGGAGGACGAGCCCGAGTACATTACGGCGGATCAGCCGCACTACCAGGAGATGCTGCGACGGCTGACAAGCGCCCACAGCGGCACGGACACCATCGATGTGTCCATGGCCGGCAGCTGTCATAGCGCCCAATCTGCGCCTGTGAATTCTCAAGCCCAAGCCACATTTAAGGACCATGTGGAGCCGCAGGCCGGCATCAGAATCAGTCCCTGGGAGAAGTTGAAGAAGCGCAGCTTCTACGATGGAGAGGAGGACAGGGAGGCTGTGGAGGCCGAGCCATGGGACGAGCAGAGCCTGCATCCCAGAATACAGGTCTATGCCGGCGCCAGACCCTTCCAAAGTCGTGTCAGCAATCTGAGTTGAAGAGGGCACCTTCCACGCTCCTCTGGCATTTGTTCTTTGTTTTGTTTTAAGCTCATCAATGATCAATGTTTAAATGAATAAAATGCAGACGAAATTCAGAGTTATGTTTGTTATCGCTAGGAAGGAATATAAAGCTATATAGTAAGGCTCTGAGAGATAGTTTTCCCATTGAATTAGGAGTGGCACTTAATAGCTATTAATCTAAGACAAGTTTGCACCCTCTTAACCGACTCTTATTATTCTTTTGCAGAGTTAATGGACACATTATTGGGCATCTTAGCGATCGCTTTCAGTGGGAAATATTTGCTGATATTCGCTGATCAGATACCCAGCTATCAGAGACACCTGAAACATGGCTGGCACTGTCTTATTGATGTCCAAAAATGTATCTGCATATCTGCAGCGCTGCAGCGAACGTGGACTGACAAAAAGCCACCAAAATGTAGCCCAAAACTGATAAGATAGTAATCGACCACTGAAGATGTGGCGAGTGAAGCCTAAAATCCAGAAATTATAAATCCCCCAAACAGATGGCATCGATTGGGCAGAACCAAAAAAATGCTCAGCGTGAGCGGAGTGCGTGGAGCCAAGTGGCAAGCCAAGTGGCAAGTGGCAGCAGATGCATCGCTTCGGCTGCTGGATGCTGGATGCTAGATGTGGACAAGTGGAAGGCATTTCGTGGAATGCTGAGACCGCTTTGTGCTATCGACGAGCGCGGGCAGAAATGCTTGAATGTTTATTACGGAAGCAGCGACCACTGCCACTGATAGTGTCGATATGTGGACTGGTCCGTCAGCTGCCCCCACCCAACGGTTCCGATCCGTCAAGCGTTTGGAACGTGATGCGATCAACGCTTCCGCGACCCATTTGCATGGCGTTGTAATAGTGGCTTCCACTGAAGAAGAAGCAGCGGCAGCTCAGGTCGCCGAAGCGTATTTAAGAGCTATTCAGCAAATTGCATTAAAGAACTACGCACGCGACCGACAAGCAGCCAACAAGTGCCAAGCGAACCCAGCACCGATCCGGGACAGACATTCTACGAGTCAGAGGCAGACGGAGCGAGCGGGGGAGATAAATACTGCTGAAAGGTAAGAATCAATTCTGGAGCGATCAATTGGGAACGCTCGACCGCTCGGTCTGACCCATAAAGCGCCCCCCCCACCTATAACACTGCCCCATTTCCACGTTCCCTTTCAGATGTACGGACGCTGCAGTTTGCTATTTGCGGTGCTGTTGTGCGCCTCGGGTCTGGGCCACGCCCACTTCCCGGAGTACTGTGCCGAGTGTGAGCAGGAGGTGTGGGAGCAGGTGCCGTGCAGTCATGTGCCCACTACTACAAGGCCAACGACGCCGCAGCCAGGCTCTGAGACGACAGCCAGACCTCCTACAACCAGCACGACCGTCGCCAGCACCACGGAGGTCTCGACCACAACCAGTACATCGGCGGAGGAGATTACCACGCAGGCGACAGCCTACAAGAAGTGCTACTGCGAGTGCAAGCTCGGCTGCAAAGAGTTCTGCCGCAAGGTGGCCATTTCCGGGCCCAAGCAGCAGCTAACCCAGATCTCATCCACCGGAGACTACGCGCCGGGCGGCCAGATAGAGTACACGCATGTGCATCAGCGCAAGTATTTCCCCAAGTACGGAGGAGGAGCGGGCTATGCAGGACTGGTCGGCCCAGTGGACGGACCCAAGTCCTATAAGCCGTATCCCCTGGTCTACAGCGAACAGGCTGCTGCCGCCTCCTCGCCAGCGGCGAACAACATTAATGCTCCCAATTACACACTGGAGGAGCTTGCTCAGCTTCTGAGCACAGCCTACGGCAGCAAGAAGGAATACCCAGCCCCGCCACCGCCCAGACCTCAGCCACGAGCACAGCTCCAGCCAGCGCCGCCCACCGTCTACTACTCTCCAGTGTACAAGCAGCAGTCCGAGGGTCCTTCCATTCCCCTTGTGAGCAGGGTGGAGCCGGCGCCGAACCATTACCCAAGCCTCAAGGTGTCCGCCGCAGCAGTGGCCACATCGTCCGGAGTGGCTGTGGCCAAGGCAAAGACGCCCTATGAGGAGAAGATAGCCGTGGCCACGCCGCCACCATCCACCATCTATGACAGAACCACATCCTACCCCATTGTCGAGGAGCACACGGCGTACGATTTGCCACACACCGAGGCCTATCCGATTCCCCCCAGCCAGACGGAGTCCTATCCAAGCATCACCGAGGCGTATTCGAGACAGACGGAGTCCTATCCCAGCCAGACAGAATCGTATCCCAGCCGGCCAGAGGCGCATCCCCTGCAAGAGCCTGAACCCAACAAGCCGTCGTCCTCCTTCGACCTGGCCATCGACAACTACCTCAAGGACTTTGGCAGGGGCTACGCGGACTACTAGACTCTAGATAGATCTCCTTGTTGTTAGGTTTAAGGATATGCGCGTCTATACATTTATTTATTTATACTAAGCTAAGTTATGATGAATAAAAAACGTTGAATATATATCTTTGTGTTTTGATCCTTGATAAGGACTCCATGGGGGATGTTGCCATGGCGAATAGCGGAGCAAGTTCATATTTCAGATCCTTGATGTCCTTGATCCTTGGCAAGGACTCCATAAAATCAAGGATATTCCCCTGATCACAGGAAGCCGTCACACGTCCCGATCGGGCCACAAATAAAGGATATAGCAAATGGTACAATTTTGTTGCACAGTGGCGCCGCCAAGATAAACGGGAATTTCTCGAACTAACCTAACTTAGTTCCAGCAGTGGCCGTCGAAGCCCAGGGGCGCCACTGTGCAACAACGTCGTTTGCACAGTAGCGCCCCCAAAATAACCGACGGCCAATGATGGAACTAAAGCATGGTAGTTCCGAAAATGCCCGTTCCCATATGAGGGCGCTACTGTGAAAACGACGTTCTGCACGTCGAATTCACACTAGCGCCCCCATGATCACCGACGGCCAATGATGGAACTAAAGCATGGTAGTTCCGAAAATTTCCGTTCCCATATGAGGGCGCTACTGTGAAAACGACGCTCTGCACGTCGAATTCACAGTAGCGCCCCCATGAACACCGACGGCCATTGCTGGAACTAAAGCATGGTAGTTCCAGAAATACCCGTTCACAAATGGTGGCGCCACTGTGCAACAACGTCGTTTGCACAGTGGCGCCCCCATGGTACCGACGGCCACTTTTGGAACTAACATTTTTTTTAGTTCCAGAAATCCCCGTTCACAAATGGGGGCGCCACTGTGCAACAACAAATTTAAAATGCGCATTACTCTCCCATTTCCTGTCCGATCTGGGCGTGCCACACCTCCTCGAGATCGGGTGGCTGTCCCCTATCGTTTGAAATCAAGGACAATAAGGATATTGCCTTGGAATCCTTTGTACCTTCGCCGATACCCCAAATAAAACTCGTTTATTTAACATCAAAGACATGTGTGCTTTTTTTATTGTTTATAAAATTTCCTTTGGTGGTTGGTTTGTATTCTTTAGTTTCTTTTTGTCGAAAAAAGAGGTAAAACAGTTAATATTGATCGAAAATACACGCGATAAATATTTATTATATAACTTAACGCTAAGCAAATTAATCCAATAACCCTATATATCCGTGTCTGCTGCTTTTGATTCTGTTTCTGGGCAATAGTTAGTAACCTGAGTGTAATAATATTCTATCCAGTCCTATGATTGCTTCTTCGAGCTCAAGGCTATGCCTTCTTTACTCAGCTTTGTGTACTCCGACTGCATGATGGAGCGGCAGTCATCGATGAGTTGCTGCATATCATCCTTTTTGTACTTTTCGGTCGATATCTCGGGCAGGATCTGGATCAGGGCGTGGCCCGGACGGAAGGTCTTCTTCTCGTCGTCCATGAAGGCGTACTTTGAGATGACCACCGGCTGAATGGGACAGTTGCTCTGCAGCGCAATGTGAAATGAGCCCTTCTTGAACGGCAGCAGTGTATCCTTGGAGTTGCGTGTGCCCTCCGGGAAGAGCAGCAGCTTGCAGTTGCGATCCTGTATCGCCTTTGCCTCCTTTTGCAGGGAATTTATCGAGTCCGTCTTGCGGGAACGATTGATGTACAGAGTGCCCCAGAGCCAGGCACCAAGGCCGAAGAATGGTAGGTAAAGAATCTCCTTCTTGGCCACAACCGTGGCTCGTCCGATCACCGGCCACAGATGGCTCAGCACACAGAGATCCAGGGCGCTCTGATGGTTCATGAGCACCACACTGCCGTGTCCGGCTCGCACATTCTCCAATCCCCGCACCTCCATGGTGATGCCCATCAGTTTGCAGAGCTGTCGGAAGCACCAAGAGGGCACCCTAGAAGCAGAAAGAGATGGGAAATTAGATTAGGAACAAAGCTTCTTGATTGGTCAAACTTACAGCGCATTTCGGTAGTCCCGTGGTCGTAGAATCATAAAGGGTACGCAGAGCATCACAATGGCGCCAGCGCCAAAGAATATGAAGAACATGCGCATCTGGTAGGGGGCCTTGGCCGAAACACTAAGGATCAGAGCCACCACGCAGGCCAGGCCAATTACCTCGCATGTGCAGGCCATTTTCAATGATGTGGAGATACCCTGGAAATAGTCAAAAGCAATCAAACTCATATTTAATATGCACATAAAGATATTATTTTAGACCAAAGATTTAATTTAATTGTAAGCCCTCATCACTTGAATTTATTTCTAAAAATGAGTTACTTGAAATTTTGTTCAGTGATACATATGATGATATTTATATAATGTGCCAAATACATGCTCGTACATATGTTTAGTTTATTTACCAATCAAAGATCATAAATATTGCCGTACAAATTCTACCACATCTTTCGCATTTCAATTGCAACTGACGATTGGATTATTTATCTTTACAATTGTGCACACAAAACTGCAGTTAAATGGAGATTGCTTGATTTGCAATTGCACGAAATGTTCCCATCCCGAAGAGCAATGTTGGGGTAGAATATCCAGATAATTATTCAATTTGCAATCATTTGCATACTGTCTTGATTGAGTCGGTCATGAATTTTCATGACGATTATTTACTTATCGTGCAAGTACCCCGTTTTGTACTTCCAGATAAGAGTGGGGGCCCCCTGGTAGCAGATTATGTAATTTGATAAACTGGTGGAGCCCTTTTTGATTTGTTGACAGTTTTTCCAGTTGGTTTTTGTGCAAATTTACGAGGTAAACAAACCTTTATTCGAGCCCTTAATTAGACCCGAACACGTCCGATGCCGCCAATGGGACAAACACAACTGAAAAGCGCCGACTCTAAGGTGCGCGCGGGTGTCAATACTTTTGTATTGCAAAACGGCTTATCAAAAAAGAAAAAACAAAAATATTTCCAATCGGTCTTGTTTGGATTAAGGAGGCAGGCAGTGAACTTTGATATTCCGCTGACACATTTTATTTGATGTTGTACGTAGTAACGCCACTCCACAGCCAAGGTAATCTATTAGCTTTACCATTGGCTATATTCTACCATGGACTGCTGATTGGACAGATCAGAATAGAATACGAGTATAATTGATTTGAAGTACCCATGAGATTGTTTTAAAGAACCTTGCTCTTATTACTATTATTTTTTTGAGTTGGCAACATAATCTGTATCGGACAGGATATGATAGTTTTTATTTATTTATGATTTCTATAATTATAAGATTACGTCTCAGCAATAAACAACTTATGGGTTGAGCTGGACACGCCTCTCAGGTAGGCTTTAGGCTTTAAGGGAAGTCCAGCCAAATTATCCCCAAAATTAGAGGTTTACTTTTAATTGCTGCCACATGTGCATAAAGATATATCTTTGCGACAGAGTATAAACCGAGTAATTATCTAGTAGTTAAATAACATTTAGCCTATGATCTCTGACGGACATGGTCAGCTGGTTGTCATGCCATTAAATTTTGGGGCACTTGTTTGTAGAGGGTACTGGGGGCCACAATCGGCACTTCAAATTGTAAATCCACTTCAGATTAAGCTGTGGCAAATAAAAAATAACCCCCAGCCAAGAAACAAGTGTTCCTTTGGGGGGGAGGGCTCTTGAAGCTCATAAATAATAATTTTTCTTTAGCTAAACGTTGTTTTTCTAGTTAATTATTAATGGCATGGCACAACTTCTAATGCCGGCAATTACCATTAGGACAATTATCGTTACAGATAAATCTTTTGGCCTGAACAGAACAAACTGTTGAAACATGAAACATGACCTTTTGCGGTCTAATAGAGCGTTGAATGAGTGTGGATATTTTTGTACCAAAAAACAATCAGATATAATTTTGTTTGTTTGGTCTTTGATTGATTCTTGTGTGGCCTTTATTTCGCTCACTTTTTCTTCCTTTATGACCCCCATTTGTACAACTAAATGTGTCTGCTCAATGTTTATGATATTTGATAAGAACTCTCTCATGTTGGTTGTGGTAATGGTTCGCTAGAAAGCTGGAAACACAGCTGCCTGCATATAATTCTTGGTAAAAATATTCAGTTTTCAATCTAGGTATTTATTATTTTAGGTTCCCTTTTGAAGAGCTGCCTTTTTAAAACGAGAGCACAAACAGTTCATCGTCTAAGAGTCTGCCAATTTCAAAGTGATATTTGCATTGCTGACAAACTACTTAGCGATCTTTAAGCAAATATTTAATGTTTCAAATGTGCTGGGTCACGCAGTACCCTCTTTCAGAGGGTCTCCCAGGCAGAGTATGTAAAGCTTCGGTCCCTACCAAACTATCCATTTTCCCCTTTGGTCTTTTTGTTTACACACTTTCTACACCATTACTATGGGAGGGGTGTTTGGAGCCGGCTCTTGTTATCTTTTGCGGCAATCGCAACGAAGCTTTCCAAATAACACACCCGCAAGCGATTCATTCAGCGAGCATAAGCTTCGCTTCGCTGATAAGATTATGGCATGATTCGGGGGCTAGTATTATGCCACAGGCAATAGAATATTCCCTGGCAATCAGAACTATTATTACTACTCGTAAAACATATGATCGCACGCATGTGACAATCTGACAGGCGTGGGGAAGCGGCATGCACCTCCCTGCAGCTTCCAATTTGCCAACCAATTTACGGGCCTACGACGGAGTCAAGTTCAAAGTCAAGCGAACAATCTACGACAGACACCGAGAGCGTAAAACTAGACCCAGCCTCATGATTGAGTCACATTGCACTGCGGATCTGCTGATCGGTCACTTTCTGATCGAATGATTACACATCAGTGTGCTATAATTGATAGTTCAATGGAATGTTTAGAGCTTTATTCGCCACCGTTTAACTTTTGCTTGAATCGAATATTTTATGTTTACAAATGTACATCCCTACATATGTATGTGCATACATATTATGTATATGTAACTCATTTGCATGGGTTTCCAATATAATATCCTGGCAATTCGTTTTAGGGGTAAACAGCCATATTAATAGATAAACAGAGTGTTAATTAGTAGAGAGCTTTGCACTCCGAAGGTTACCTTTTATATTTGGATAGTAAAACTAATGGAATACCTTAATTAAAGCTGTGGGACAGGGACAGTACCAATGGGACCATGACGATGTGCAGTATAATTAATTCCCTTAATGTATGAGTCATTCCTGAATAAAAAGTGGAATTACACAAATTTCTTTTACTGTACCTGCTGCTACTTTCCAATTTAAGTTGTTTTTCAAAGTAAATTCGGTCAAGTAAATTATTAATGCAACCAAAATCATTACTTTTTACACGCAATACAACCACCCCCACGCATATCCATGCATGAGCAGAGCACTGAAAAGACTCTATAGAGTAAAATCAAGAGGGAACAAAGTTCAAAAACAAGAAGAACGGGAAGGGGCAATACCGTAGATAGGTTAGCAGAGCAGAGCAAAGCACAAAGGATGTCAGCGAAGGACAAGCGACAGAGGGAGAAACACACGCCACAAGAGACGCAATAAATGTACACAGGGTTGCTGTTGTTTTTCCACTGATAAAAAAGCATTTTGACTTTGCTATCAGGTTTGCAACGCAGAAACGGAAGTATTTCCATTTAGATTTTCGAACCTTGGCTTTGGGAACCTTCACTTATCTTTATTCAAAGAGTTAAAGCTGGAGCCGCAATGATCGGATAACTCTATTATATGCATAACATAAGAACAATTTACTTGTAAGCGCATCAAAAGCTTCGGCCACAAAATTTAGTCGCATCACAGCACACCGCATGGGAGAAGCAATGGAGCAGTAGGAGGGGAGCATAATAAAGACAAAATGTGCGTAGAAAGGCAATTGAACTCAAACTAGGGAGAGGGAGGAGAACGGGTGACGCGTACAGAGAGAACAACTAAAGTAAAGCTTAAATAGTACAAACTCACGAAACAGTTATTTTCACTCACAGAGAACTTGATGGAAAATTGTTGCTTTGCTCTGCTTTGCCGGCGTGGGAGTTACGGTTATACCGACGTATATTAATTTTCGCACGTGTGTTTGTATATTACACGGACGGGCGTCTGCTTCTGCAGCATCAGGTCATTTGCTGTACACTGTACCAGCGCCGACACTGCAAACTCACTGAACTTAACACATACAACAACTTGTTAGACGCGAGGAAGGATAACAAAGGAATTCGAGGAATTGCGGGCACCATCAATATCCGTACTATTGCGCCGCCAATGGGTGGTGTGACAGGGGGACCGTGACCACTGTCGGTTTAAGTGTACCGTTTCAGACAAAAGTTGAATGTGAATGAGCTTTTTTCCCGTTTCTTGTTGCTGCTGCTGCTTATGTTCTATCGCGCTCATCATTGAGAGCCGCCTAAAGAACAGGAGTTTTGTATGACTCAAATTGTTACAGTAATTAAAAGTTACACTGGTAGTTGATTTTTTTAAGCAAACAGTGTGTTATAAAATTGCACGAATTATGGAAATTCCGAGAGTGTTCAATTCACAAATTGGCGATAGGCAAACTGGCGCTCTTCTCTTATGGCATTCGATCTCAATCGAGTGGGACTATCGATTGCCACATGTTGCTATTCATCGCGGTAGCATATGTGGATAAAAAGATTATATTATTTTTTTAA
This sequence comes from Drosophila ambigua, assembly GCA_018150905.1. NCBI lineage: Eukaryota > Metazoa > Arthropoda > Insecta > Diptera > Drosophilidae > Drosophila > Drosophila ambigua. Next base: position 15,951,478 of record JAECWS010000100.1, read on the forward strand.
TAGTTAAAATATAATAGATCTGTTCATATTTTTTACTTATGCGATTTTCCGATCAAGGAATTGATATATACGCGATAGTAAAACTGGCGCCATCTGTTGAGTGGACTATGGATTGCCACTTGTGGCGAAATACCACGAAAAAAATTTTGGCTGACCTTCTTTGTTTAAAGCTTATTTTATAAGTAATCCAATAAATGGGAGTCCTTAAAGGAAGCCAGTTTGTTACAAATTTGTACATCTATCTGTTAAATTTATTTTTTCAGTTGTTAAAGTCCTAACTAGCTAGTAATATTAAATCGAATATCAAAAGTGATGAACATGATTTTCCTCGGTATATCTGCGGTACATAATGTAAAGGAGTAGCTATATTTTAGTATATTTTTGAGGGTCAGACGATAGACACTAGAAAGTGTGAATGGCTCATTTTATCGTCGAAAAGTGAGCTCCAATTGGATTTTTATAATTCCAATACCGTTTGTCCGCATTTGGGAAAATTGCAAATTCCCGAAAAAAGGGACCATATTTCAATTTTCGGATTTTCAAATATTTTCTCTTTGGTCACACTGCCCACCCCCACTACCAACAACAGCAACAATAAATGCGGAAATTTTTCGCTTAAAATTCGCCAAATACAAGACACAGATTAGTGCAGGTGTGTTAAAATGTATATTACACAGATTGAGGCTCCACGGGCCCCGCCAAACGAGAGGCCAAGCAGTGCCAGCTCGTGCCGCCTGTGCCATCGGCCGGCTTCGACCGAAACCACGCCAAACATTTTCACCGATCGCGAGGGTTTCTGGGATGGTGACAAATTCTGCATTGCCGATGTCTGCCAGAGCGTGTGGGGAGTGCAGGTAAGTGGCCATTGTGGGGTTTCAAAGCAGAGCTGTTTGCATAATGCGATGTTTACCCTTGCAGTACGATCGGCACGAGTATTTGCCGGAACAGATTTGCTCCGATTGCCTGGAAGTGCTGGAGGATTTCTACAAGCAACGGCGGGGAATGAAGCAGCGGGAAGCTGCCTTGCAGGAGCAGCTGAAGGAGATCATTAAAAAGGATCCCAAGTACCGGCCCGGTTTGAACGGAAATCCTGGTGAATTTGAGGCCGGAGATGATTGCGAAATCGAGGTAGTGGATCCGGAAAAGGTGGCGGAGACGAGCGATGAGGAGATGGGCTCCGATGAAGAGAATGACAACGCAGAGGACGAGGAGGAAGAGGAGGAGTTCGAGGACTTTGAGGAGGATGAAGCAGACACAACGAATGCAGACGATGCCGACATGACTCTGGGCACAGATGCGGCTCAAATGGCCAAAATGGCGGTGCAAATGGAGCTGGAGCAGCCCAGTGTGGTGGCCAACTCTGGAGGCGCACGTCCGAAGACCGCTTTTCTGTGTCAGTACTGCGACTTGGGCTACACCCTTCCATCCGAATGCCAGCAGCATGAGCGAACGGCACATGACCCCCATGCTCCGTACTGTTGCACGTTTTGCAGTTTGCTGTTCATCACGCGCGCCAATTTGATTGCCCACATCAAATTGCACCACGATATGGATCGTCCCTATGTGTGTGCCCAGTGCAGGAAGGGATTTGTACGCCGCTCCGACCTCAAGAAGCACGCCATCGTCCACACGGGCGTGCGGCCGTACACCTGCAATGTCTGCACAAAGAGCTTCTCCCGAAACACCAATCTCACGAAGCACATGCGCATTCACAGCGGAGAGAAGCCTTTCGTGTGCCAGCAATGTCCACGCTCCTTCCAGACCGCCCAGGAAATGACGAACCACTCGCGCTTGCATACCGGTGCCAGACCCTTCCAGTGCAACCGCTGTCCGTTTTCCTCCTCGCGCAAGGACAAACTGGTTGCCCACCAGCATATGCACACTAAGCGCGATGTCGAGCAGATACTGCAGCAGCAGCAACAAAACGCTCTGCATCCCCCGACGCCGGAGGAGCTGGCGCAACTACAGCACGAGCTGACGCAACAGTTGAAGCCGAAGCCCATCACGCCACAGAAGCCAGGGCGCAGCTTCCGGTGCGACGTCTGCGACAAGGTCTTTCAACGGGAGCGCGATCTGCAGCGCCATCGGGCGCTTCATTTGGACACGCTGCTGGCATGCAAGATATGCAATTTAGTGTTCAATCGTCGCGAACAACTGCAGCGGCACACACTGGAGGCGCACGGTCCGACCTATACGTGCGCCATTTGCTGCATTACCTTTCTGCAGCAGATTGAGCTGGAGAACCACCTAAAGGTGCATCAGCTGCAGCACAAGGTGGCCCAGAGCACCCAGCAGGCCATGATTGCGGCAGCCATAGTGCCCCACAAAACGGTCGAACCGACAGCGGTGGCCAAAATGCCGCCAGTGCCCCAGGTGCCGCTACAGATGCGTCCTACAGCCGCCGAGCTCAACTTCTACAGCAACATGATTCCCACAATGAATCTGGGCTTCTATAGCGAAACGCGACCCGAGGAATAAGTCCCATACTTTGGTAGTTATTAAGAGCTAAAAGTTATAGTTGGGTAGATTATGCGAGAATTTGTATAACTATCTAGAATTGTGTATAGTCATTAAGATCTAAAAGTTGTACTTTAGAGGATTATATATATGAGAATTTGTGTAGCTATTAAGAGCTTAAAGTTTAACTAAACTGTAGGTATAATACATTAATTTGATGAAGATTTGTATAAGCCGATTGTAAGAAAGGCTTCTTTTAATGCTTATTTATATGAAATAAACTTACATTAAATGCAATCTTTGGACTGTTTTTCTTTTTAATTGAAGCCCCCTTATGCCTTAGAATACACAACAGCGGCGTTAAAGGATGGCAGAATCGAGGCAGCTGCTTGGATACCCATAATATAAGCAAACTCAAACTTGTTTGGAGCCAACCTGCAACTTGTTGCATTCTAGAGAACAGTGGGGCAAAACTGTATTCAAAATTGATTTAAAATTAAACATATTATAACTCAAAAATTTGTATACTGACTGAGTACGGGTATAAAATTAGTGTCGCGTCCCCAGAAGCGACTCACACGTGCCTTCTCGTTTTTCATTTATTAAGAATGAAGGACTCCCCTGCCTCGTGCGCTTTCTCTCTCAGAGTAGCTCAGCAGTAGAAAATGGGGAGTTTTTATGTCTTTTAATTAATGCAAAGACAGCGTACCATTTGCCTCTCTCGCTCCTTCTATATCTCTTAGTTCACTGATCACTGATCACCAGGTATCTTGATGTCGAGGCACGTGCGCCATTGCGACTGGTTTTTGTGTGCCGTCTGGTGGCGGTGCGAGCGATAGGCTTCCCCACAAGTGCAAGTTGCCGCGCAGCCGCAGCCGCAGATCGTTTCTTGAGGTCGGCTCGTGTGGTCGGTCATGTGCTCTGGCGGTTTGTGCGCGTTTCCCAGCGGTTGAAAAATCTCGCCGTATATCCGTATATTCTGTGGATGCTGACAGTGTAATGCTTGATAGAATAATAAATAATATTCAATAGCAGAGGGAGGGAGAGAGAGAAATGTGGCCGGGCTGCCATAAATAAAGTGCGGATTTCAAACGAGACGATAAATCTAAGTACCCCCCCGATTCCATTCGAGCACGCAATCGAAGCGGCATCCGAGACAAAAGGAATCCGTGCAGCCAGGTTATCACCTTACGGTTCGGCAGAGATCGGTAAGTACGCAATTACCCAGTCCCAGGCCCAGCAAAGGAGAAGAAGGGTCATTTCGAGTGTGGATTTATGTGCCCCTGTCTGGCTAGGGGTCCAAAGGTGTTGGCGCTGCCCGCTGGGCGCCCCCGGGCTGCCGTTCTTGCTCTGCCCCCTCCCCGATGACAAATGAACATGTAGCGCTAGCCCCCATCCGCGCTTTGATTGAATTGAAATATCCACCAAGTCGGTGGAGTCGGTGCAGCTGGTGGAGTGCGGTGTACGATGGAGGATGGAAGCAACCGATGGAGGATGGCAGCACTCTGCCGCTTGCCTGATTTGAGTAGCAACTTTTGTCATACCCAAAAAGATAAGAGGCACGAGACGGACATAAAAGGCAGCTGCAGACATTGCAGCCTTCGTGTCTTTGGCTTCGTTTTGTGTCCATTTAAAAGGTTGAGAAATGTAAGCAGAATATTTCGTATGGCTGTGCCACTTCTTGTCACTTGAAATGGAATCCCAACAGTCAAAAGAACCTGCAAAAAGGCGAGCTATATGATCGGTTTTCGAAGCTGCTGATGGGAAATTCGTTTCTCATTAGAATTTATTCCTAGCTCTTGCTTGCGGATTGCGTGTCTGGGTCCAGAGTTGGGTCCAACGCCACCCGTTGTGCCATCCGCGAGCCGTTGATTCTTTCGACAAGCATTAACTTTTACCCATCCGATGGCTGCAGGCCGCTTGCTTCACACTGCTCCTCCTCCACGCACTTTGGTTCTCAAGCCAGCTCCCAATCCGCGCTGAGAGCCCGTTGGCTATGAATCCAATAATTACAGGGAAGTACTCCAGAGCAGGGCTGCTGCACGCACCACAGCTCCCCATTTAGCCCCCCAGAAGAAGGCCCACCAAGGATCTGAAAGGTATGGGCTGCAGCTTGGCTCTTGGCCCGGATAAATCATGTCAAATGCAACGATTCAATCAACTCAACCAACCAACCAGCCAGTAGGTGCAGCAATAAAGCCCAAATGAAGCATGCGATTCATTTGAATAGAAATTGAATGCGAATCAATCGTGGGACAAATGGAAGAACAAATGGAAGGCCAATCCCTCTCTCTGGTTGGCTGTCAGGCAATCCTCCTAGGGAAGATCTCCACACCAAGATAGCAGAGCAGGACAACCGTATACGCATTACCCGCACCTTCATCTCCATCTTCCACTCCCCATCACCCATCCCCCATCTCCCATTCCCAACATTGTTCTGCGAGTATTGCAAATTGTCGTCTGTCGATGGACTGATGGGAATACGAATACATCAATGTCAGCCACTGAGACACACGACACTTTTACATCTGTCAGAGGGGTTCCCGTGCCAGTCCCCTCCCCACGCTGCTGCTCTTCTGCCCACAGGCTGATTTTTCATATTTTATATACAGTTTCTCCTCAGAGTTTTTGTCTCTCCAGTGAGAGCTGCTTGCCACACATCCCCCCGCACATTTCCGCTGCACATCCGTTTCGCGTGGATTTTGATCAGATGCAATTCAATTCACAATTCACTTTCTTTGCATTCACAGACAATGCACGCCGAATGCCATGCAATGCAATCCACGGGTAAAAATAATGCATGTATAACGTTCCACTTGGCTGACAGGTTAAGTTAGACCCGAGCTCTCAGTCGAGGCTTTTTCATCAGCCTCTCATCCTCATATGTACCTGCATGTGTACATATGTATGTACGTAGTATCGTTGCCGTTGCCGTTGTCTTCATCCGTTTACTGTATCATAAACATTTATGCCAATTTTTTTGTGTTTCTACAAATACAGCAGACAAAAGGGAGGGTATTATCGTTGGGCAAAGAGTTTGTCATCTCTCAAAAGGGAAACACGTGGAGAGAATATACAGCCATGGGCTGCATTCAGAGGGTGTGTGGATATAGCAATTATTCCTTGTTCCTTGTTCATTTCCTAGCCAGGCTTTGGGGTCTTCGAGCTATAACCCTATCACAGCTGTAGTTCTGATTGATGGCATCGCATCCATATATTCACAGATAGATTGGTTCCGCTGTATGCACTCAAGGCTTGGAATCTCTTTCGTGCTGGTTTTGCTCAAGGAATTCTACACCGAAATAATATATTCCTTGCAGCCGTTAAGGGTATTCCAATCTTCGAAGCGATGCATCTGCATTTTCGTAGTTATTTTCGCTGATCTTTCGCATAGCTGCCGCCAAAAAACCTGTTCCCTGTTTCCCTGTCCTCAGTGATTTCTTGAGGTATTTGTTTGGCACGACATTTGCTCCTTGCCTTCAACTTCCACAGGCAGCGGCAGCAGCAGCAGCAGCAGCATTGCCCCTGACTGGGACGGTGACTCCAACGACGCCGCAGCCGCCGACGACTCCCGTCTCCAACGTCTCCAACTGAAACTCTGAGACTCTTGCTCGGTGGCGATGCTCTGCTCTGGTGACGTTGTCGTCCGGGACTCACTTCATGTCGTCACGCAAACTTTAATTCGTTCATTAATTCAGTCGGCAAACGGTTAGCCGGTTCGGTGGGCGTGGAAGTAGCTGGAAGTGTTAATTAGTTGTTAGTGTCTCCTTCTGCTTTTGCTCCTCCTCCCCTCCCCTCCTACTTCTGGTTTATGTTTAATGAGCGCCTCTTTGGGAACCTCCTCCAATGTCAATCGTGAGTGCTACTTGGGCTCTCACTGCTTATTAATCTCCACCGATAAGACGGATAGCAAATGGCTCTACACTTGCCCATTTGAAAGATTTGTCAACCGAGCAGTTCCAGGGGATTCCACTGATAATTGGCCAGCAGTACAGCTGCAACTGGGAGCTGCGATTTCCATAATTGTTTAAATTGCCCGATCGGGCAGCCACAGTCGAAACTCCATTTACATTTCCACTTTTTGAGAAATTCCTTTTGTCTCTTCGAGGACAGGCTACAAATTAGTGGAGGGGGGGGACTCTCTGGCCGTTGCATGCGTGGACCCTGGACGTAGCAATCGCAGAACTCTTGCAAATAAATTCTTACAAGCAATTTTGACCCAAGTCCCGAGACCCAAGCCCCGAGACTGCGACTGCGACTGCTACGCCGATGCGCAGGTGATGTTCGAGGTCTCCCAATCCACAGACACAGCTATAGCCCCAGCCCGAAGGGGCAGCCACTCCAATCTCCCATCCATGCCACACTTCACTCCCCTGCACTCCGCTCCTTATGAACTGTTGTGGGTGTGCAGCTGTGGCTGCTGCTTCGCTGTCAACTCTTGGCCTGATCCATACAGACACCCATACGGAAATAGCATGGGCTAGAAGCTGGAGCTGGAGCTAGAGCTATGGCCATGGCAATTGCGATTGCAATTGCAATTGCCAATGCATTTTCTTTATCGCATCCTGCACAAATTACAAAAATATTTCACGTGCCACACGCCGACGTTTGCGTTTCGGCTAACTTATGTCTGTGAGGTGCCTTTGCAGGTCACTCGCCCATCGAACGTGTCCACATTTGCTGCTGCTGCTGCTGGGCCAGGGCCACGAGACCCCACTGAGGAATGCCCTGGGAAGGTCTGTTCTGCCTGTGTGTGTTTTCTCGCTCTTTGACTCGCCGCGTGGGTGAGGGACGTGTTTGGCCAACAGAGGATCTTCCTCCACAGCGCCAAATCGCTGGAGATAAGTTCTGCGGCGAGGCCTCTTGATATTTATTTTTGGGCATCCATTTGGGCAGCAAAGTCAAAAGTTTCAAGGAGTTTTCAGGTAAGATATTAAGCGGAAAATAGAGGCTGTTCGTTTGGGGATCTATTTTCCAGTTGGATGGGTTGTTCTCTGGGGCTGTTCTTTCAGATAAGTTCTCAGGGCTTTTCCCATGTTCTGCCATTCAGACTCTTAAAGTATTGGGCTCTGCTATCAGTCAACATTTCCGCCATTGAGTTTGCTGCGCTGACGGATCCTTTCGTTGAGTAATGATGAAATCTCCGGCAAACCCAAAAACAGCAAAGTTCCAGCTGCCACACTCCAGCCAGAGGTCAACTGTTGATGGTTTCCCTCACCCCAGCCAGCACCAGCAGGAGGACTGACTGACTGACTGACTGATGGCTTATGTAATCGTGAGTTTTGCAATTCATAAATTTTGTAGAAAAAAAAGCTGGCCAGAGCTGCAGGAGAGCTGAGAGCTGAGCTGCAAGCACAAGTCATCCTCTAATTGTTTGCTGCCTTTTATTGGCAAGTGATTCCAATGCCAATGCCAGTGCCAGTGCCAAGATGGTGAGGACAAGTTTTTGTGTTTTTTTTGTGTGTGTGGCAACGATCTTGGCCTGGCCTTAGCGGTGTGCACGTGCTGGCATCCGCATCCGAGTCCGAGTGGCGGCTGCGGCTGGGCCTCTGGCCTGGCCTGGCCTGGCCTCCAACTGTAATGGTAATGTAATGTCCATTGCATCTTGATATTGCGTAACCTGCACGCGACAAGAAATTTAACGCAATGTTTGATGATTGCTGGCTGGATAGAATGGATTGTCCGATTGTTGGACTGCTGTGGACTGCTGGCCTGCTGGATGGATTGCTGGCTGCTTAGATGGATGCTTATGGAGCGTTCGTTGGTCTTGCTTCAAATTGGTCTGGCAGCTGTGAGGATGGGTGGATGCGTGGATGGGAGCTGTGAGCTGTGAGCCGTAAGCCTTGTTGGGGCTTAATGCAATTAAGATTCGATTAAAAGTTTTCACACGCCTTTCTTTGGCGTAGCGCGAAAGAGATGAGGGGAATGGGAGGGCACTCACTCCCACATAAATTATCACCGCTCTTTGGCTGCTTGAGTGTTGACTGTGTCTGTGTGTGTGTGTGTGCTGCCGTTTTCCGTTTCCGCTTCTGGCTTCCAGCACAAAAGAAGACACAGCAAGTACTTTCCATTTTCCATTCGGGGCTTCCTCCCAGTCTTCAATCGCCTTCTGCATTCAGTTCTCTGATTCGTGACTGTTACTTCTGTGCTGCCTACCTGCCTGCCTCTTTGTTTATGGCTGTGAAATTCGTAAATTGAATCTGGCAACCTGTGCAGCAGGCACAGCCACTCCTCCGCCATCCGACATCCTCCATCCAGCAGCATCTCCCCTCTCTCCCCCTCTCTCCCTACCAGCTGCACACGTAATTATCCTTAAAGCCAGAAACGTGACGATATTTGCAATTTTCATGCATTTAAGTTCCGTTCCGTTCCGTTGAAGCTGCTCAACAAGAATGCGAATATTAAATGTGAAATGCGAAACTCAAAGCTCAACGGGGGTGGGGGGGGGGGATTGGAATCGAAATTCGCGCACAATCTTGCGGTTCTTTCAGGGGGCACAGTCAGCTGGCCCAAACTCCTAATTGGCGCCCCAGGGGCAGTGGGTAATCGAAAATCGTGATACCTCAATTGTCAGCTGGGCCTTCCAATAAAAGAAAACAAAAAGCCACACAATATACCCCAATAGGTGTAGCTTAAAACTAAACAACTGTTGCTCCTTTGTGTGGGTTTTTAAATGAGAAAATCAGAAAATTAATTGAATTAAATTGCCACAAAAATGCGCAGGGGTACGAGTGTCAGGGGAAGGCATATCAACCATAAAATAATCACTAGGAAACGCAACAGAAATCCCATTGCAGGGAGAGGGTTTGAAGAGTGGAACCTGGAGTGTTATCTTCCCTCTTAAAGTATTTTCAATCAAACAATCATTTCTTTTCAACTTACCACACGAATAGTCCCTTACATTCCTGCACCTAAGCATCGCATCTTTCAGTCACCTAAAAAGAGAGACAAAAGCATGAGACTTCAGTTGATTTATCATGCGTCTAGGAACCCCTGCATAATACTTATAAAGCACACACACAATCGATAGGGATCTTTGTTCTTAGAAAATGAATATTAATGTCTGAAATTTGCGCATCCTATTAGCGAGAGCTTGGCTTGGCTGCACTGCGCGATAGAAGGACATGGACAATTGGGGAGAACAACTGACCGACCGACCGACCGACCGACCGGACACACACATAAGCCAGAGGAGAGGAGAGCAAATGCGAAGGCAACGAAAAATTCATTGAGTTTCGACTGCCTTAGTCTGTCGACTCGATTCGTAAAAATATTTCTCAATGTCTAACCCGAGGCCATCCACGGCCAAGGAGTCAAGTCAGTCGGCCTCGCTGCCCAGCCCCGATCCCGATGCAGTGCGGAGAGCAAAGGCAAACCAGGCAACCACCTATTAATCAAAATCTCTTGATCTACACAAATCCATGCACTGCGAGAAACGGCCACAGCAATTGGGGCCGCAACAAGGTATTCCTCGTTAATTGGATTGGGGGCAAGCATTCGCAGAGTGTGGCCGGGACGGGGTTCGAGGACAGGCAGCGCAGCCCCACCACGTTGATGGACGACCAAGACGCCAGTTTGTGGCTCCAGCTCTGGTTGTTCTTCCCTATCGATGATGCTGGCTGTGTGCTCTCGAGTAGGCGGGGGCGGTGTCCGACCCTTGGAGAGAAATCCAGGCGAGGGGTACCAATGCGGTAAATCACAAAAGCGAGCCACGAAAAACACGCCACAACCACAGGGACTAGCGATACTCAGCGATGCTAGTTGTGCCAGAGCCAGGGCCAGAGCCAGGGCCAGAGCCAGAGTTAGTGCCCTTGGCTCTTTATTAAATTAAGTTAAATCATGTAATTTCCATGTAGCAAAGTCAAAAGTGCACTTCGATTGGAACTCGTAGAAGGGTAGAAGAGTAGAAGGGCGAACGGCTCGGACCCTAGACCGCAGGTCTGTAATCATTCGCTGGCCTGGGAAATTGCTCCAGCGATGCCTCCAAATTGATTGTAAATGTTTGTCCAGCTGCTCTAAACAGGGAAACAAAACACCAAAAACAAGGCAGAATTCCAGCAGAGATCTCTGGAGTAACCAAAGTTCAAAGAAACATTAAACAGAGTTCAGGATAATCTCTAAGAGTTTTTCGAACAGATATTTGCTCTAAAGAGGGAACCCTGCCAAGCGAATTCCCGATAGAAAACCCCCAAAGAAGTTCCTAGCTGGCATAGACCCCTGCAAATATTATTTACAATTGTTTCTTGCTATATTTTTGCTTGCTAATTAATTCATATCTCAGCTGCAAATGCTGATTTGTTGATCTCGGCTGGAAAATGCAAATGGCCAAGCGGCCCCCCCACATGAGCCAAATGCCAAAGCTAAAGGGAAGCCAGAACTGTGGAGTGGCCGACCCACAGCAGCGTTGTGTCTTCCACTTCACAGATTGGACTGGAGTGGAAATTGTATATCGTACTCGTAGTTAGAATAAATAACTTTCAGTCTGAGAGGCACACACTGCGAGCGCCACAAACATTTCCACAGGTAGCAGCAGAGATCCTCAGTCCAGCAGTCGCTGGTTCTCCGGTCCTCTCTGATCCGAGGAGTCTGCATATTTATGAGATTTATTTTATTTTATGCGATGTCGCTACCTGATACTGATACCAGCCGCTCAGCTACTCCATCCCATCCCCCGTTTGTTTGTGTGTGTTAGATGACATATTTTATTCATTCTAAAAGGCCCCAGCTATGCGATTAGCCATGTTTAGATAGTCAAATTGTTTGGACCGGGGAGGAGTTGCCTCTGCTGCTTGCTGCTGTTGCCTCTGTTGCTGCTGCTGCTGTTTCCGTTGCTTAAGCCGATTTATGGCCAGACATTTCCTTTGATGTGTAATCTGTCAGTAATCTGCAACAAAGTATGTTGGGGGGGGAAGGCCAATCAGTATCAATAAATTGACAAAAATCAAAGTACAACAGGATTGCATTGCATTGCAGTGCAGTTCCTCCCGTCTCTAATTTCGCTCCTTAATAGGAAGTTCTACAACAAACCTAACCGTCAAATCCATCTGCACTCTCACATGTTGCGTAATCGCCATAATAAACCAGAAAGTGGAGTGGGTTGTGGCTTCAGCTTCCAGCCTCAGCTCCAGATATCGGGTTGAGCTTAAGGACTGGACTGCGGGCTGCTGCCTGCCTGCTTCCAGCTCAAAGTCTGCCGCCGCCCGCTGTGTTGACACTGAAAAATGCCGACGCCAGCGGCTCCGACGGCTGCTGCTGATGGCAGCCACATGGTCATTCTACCCGCCACCGCTGCAGCACACACAGATCGCAACACTTTATGACAATCATTTGAGTTAATTGCCAGGCAGCAGCAGCCAGCCACAGCAGCAACAGTGGGACCAAGGACCACACTCCTCGCTCTGTTGCGTGTGGCATAAATATTGCGTCTCATTTGGATTGGCAAATCATCTGTTTACGCTCTTGCCAGTTGCAACATGTTGCAAGCGAACCTGGTCAGAGGAGAGAGAACGAGAGGGCGCGAGAGATCCCATACAGCTTTGGGGGCAGTAAAGGCATTAGCGTCCATGTCTGTCACCTTCGTCATGGTCACGCTAATCGTGGTAATCGGCTGCGCCAATAAACTGACAGGTTTATGGAGCTGCAGACGCGGAAGCCGCAGTCGCAGCCGCCACCTTCACCAGCAGCAGCCTCCGCCGCCTCCTTGGGCCGCTTGATTTAAAAGCAATTAAAATGCGAATTGATGTCGCGATTGATTTTGCCAGCCTGCAATTCTCCAATCCACTCATCTGGCAGCCATCCACTTGTCTTCTTGCACTTTCAGTGTTTCAGCCGGTAAATGGGTCAACCAGGATGAGGATGATATGTTGCTGCCGGATCAGACGTACGCAGACTACGACGTGGGCCAGCATCATCAGCATCTGACCTACCGCAAGAGCCGCCGCAGTCGATCGCCGCAGTCCAAGCAACGCTCCAAGAGCTCCAGTGCCAGCAGCAGCAGCTATGATCGCACGGCGGATTTCTTTGAGAATATCCCGGACTTTCTCGGCGACTCCCTGCCCTCGTTTCTCTACAGCCCCCAGGCGGAGGAGCCAACGCCAGAGCGGAACGAGGGTCAGCAGAACGACGCCCAGGTGCTGGACCACAGCGAGAGCACCAGTCAGAGCGAAAACTGCGAGGACGATGATGTCCTCAAGCTGTGCGAGGACTTTCTCTGTCGCCATCGCATGCGTCCGGACTTCTTCTGTCAGTACCACAAGGCAGTCAGGTGGGTTTCCATTTGCCAAAATTATTCCATAGTTTATCCAAAAATAATCTCTGCGTCTCCAGTTCCACCACACCATCGCCAAAACAAAGAAAAGCCTCGCCCGCTATTGTGGACACCACTGCCCCGTCCTCAGGTGTGGCCGCAGCGGAGGTAAAGGAGCTAAAGATAGCCAAGGATCCCATTTCTAGCAAGATCAGCGCTGTGGTGGAACGATTCACCAAGTTCTCGGCTATTTACACGCTGCCAGTGGCCAAGCGAAAGAAGTCGTGCAACAAGACAACGGGTAATATAACAGGTAGGTTCAAGGGTTAATAAAATCAGTTAAAGGATAATTATTGGGAGGATCAAATAAACTCAATATTTAAATTAACGATTTAGTGCGAGATTGACAGAGCTATTGCGTTTTAAGTATTGCTAATTCTAACTAAACAAAATCCGCAAATTTGAATTTCGCGCTCCCTAGTTTCGTATCGCTCTAAGCATGCATCAAGCAGTTAAACAAGCAGTTTACAGCTTGAAAGCAGTTTCCCTACGAGAAAACACAGGGTTGTTGTCTAGGCTACGTTTGAGGTTTGTGTCCGTAATAAAACCATTGTTTCAAATTCTTTAATAAATAAAAACTGAAAATTAACGTTTTGCAATTAAAATGTTCCCTTAATCAATTAATAATCAATGTATTTAGCGTGAAAATAATTTGTTAAGAATCTCTATAAAATTTCCATAGATTAAAATATACAGTTCCATTGGCTTTAACAAATTTAGCGGAAATTATATAGAGACCAGGCAAGACTCGTGATTTTGTGAATCAATTTGCATTTCTGCTGGGCTCGCTGTTGACAATGAGAATGCAGAAACACAATGCCATGCAGTGGAGATGTGGGAATTGTAAAATGCAACATTAAACAATAAGCAATCAACGCTAATTAACACGCGACCAGCAAAACGAGCTGGGAAGCGATGCCCCAACCGTCTGTGGCGGGAGAGGCGCATAGTTCAAACACTTGACCTCATATTTGAACAACTGCATACAGAGACAAAAGCATAGACACACAGACACCGAGACACAGAGATCTGCAGAGATCTTTTGGTAAAGGTAAAGCCTTTTGTTAGAAAATATACCTGCAGTCAGAGCGAGAGAACAAGAGAGAGAGAAAGAGAGTGGCCTAAAGTACATTTAACAAAAGGTGAGCCAGTGCCAGAGAGCAGCCTCTACTGGGAAGCCTAACCTGAATGCGTTGTGGAAACTCGAGACAAACCTACAGGCAGAGCGAGACCACATCACCTGCTGTGTAATATACCTTGGCCATGTATCCATGAAACTCGGCTTGAGCTGTGAATGGCTTGAGCGTCAGTTTGCGGCTGGAGTTACAAACGATCGGTACATTCGGCGGTGCTAACTAGCTCTATCCCTGCCCCACTCCAACTCAAATCAAATGAAATGATCGTTAAGCCGTGCATAACAAATCCCAATTAAAGTTTATAATTAATAACCAAAGAGTTCACGGGGTCGGTCCGGTGAAAAGTTGAAAGTGCCTGCAAAACTCCAAACACACTCCAAACAGCGAATCAGTCTTGTCCCAAGTGAGTGTCGGTGTGTGTGTGTGTGTATCTGTGAGTGTGAAGTGTACCTTCAAGGTATCTAAGCATCTACACTGGGTCCGTCCACTTCCACTGCCGTGTGCCTGCTCGAGCTGGAGCTGGAGTTGGAGTTGAAGTTGGAAACTCGTTTTTCAAAAGTCTGCACAAAACAAGAAAATAAAGCGCGCGCGCGCTCGAGAGAGCTACGAAAAATAAGAAAAAATAAAATAAAATAATAATAAGAAAAGCAAAAGCAGATCCGATCCCCAGGCAGAGGCTGAGGCAGAGGCAGAGACCGACTAAGAGCCCAGAATCAGCGTCGCAGAGTGCTCCAAAAGTATCTGACAGACACCGAAGAGAGGCAGGCAGGGATTTGGCTGTGGCTGTGGCTGGCTGCTGGCTGCTGCTCGCCCTTCTGCATTCTTTTTGCTTGTTTATTTAATTTTTGTGTGCTGTGCTGTGCTGTTGCTTCACTTGTTGCAGCTGCAAACAGATACACCGATACATCTGTATGCCATAGATACAGATACAGTGCAACAATACAGCGCCTGTGCGGAAAACCAGAAAACCTGTTCTGACAGCCGTGTGTCCCCGGCTTGCCCGTGCATCCCGTATCGTATCCCGTATCCCGTATCCCGTGTGGTGTGCGAGTGAGCGAGCGAGCCTCTATATCGGAATTATTCAAATAAGAAAAGTCGTCGTCGCTGTCGCTGTCGTCGTTGCTGTTGCTGGTTGCCTCTCGTCCTGGACCCCAGTCGAAACCCGAAACATTTGCCAACATTTGAAAAGCAGAAAGCCTCCCCCCCCACCCCACTTCACCCAAAAAAAAAAACAACAAAAAAGAAAAGAAACCAAAAACCCGTTTAGTGGTTCTCTCGGGGGCCACACAAATGTACAACAACGATGGCCACATTGGGCCTGTCAAAAGTCTTCATACTGGATAAATATTTTACGGAATTGCAAAAATTTTGGGAGACGGAGAAGAAGCTGCAGGGTAAGTGAGATATTAGTCCTGGATGGGGGGAAAACGAAGCAAACAAGTTCCAAATGGGTGAACGCTGATTGGGTAAATAGGGAAGTTTGTGGCCCAAGTCTTCGGTAATTTGGGAAGGAAGGGCGCATATTTGATCATCTTCTTGGGTTCTGCATTAAGCTCATTAAATGCCGAATATTTTAATGAACTTCCCCTCTTTTAAATACGATTTATCAATTGTAGTTCTCGGCTCTGTGCTGATTGCTTTTCGATTTACTTGTCATTACCATCTTGGGCTTCATCTATTTTGTTTTCAGTCCACCTCCATGATTATTCTCAGCCCCGAGCGTCGCCTTCATATTCATAATCATCCGTGGCTAAAGCTCTGGCAATCGTATTTACTTATATGGATACCTGGCTCTGGCACACACCACTGTATGGGTGTCGCTTCGCCTCGCGACTTGCAACATTTGTGCGAGGCGACGCGACGCGACGTGCCGCCGCCATCGCCACCGCCACCAACTGGGTAGACTCTCCCCAATCTCCACTGTCTCTCTACCCTGCTGTCCTGTATCACACACACACACACACACACTCGCGGAGACCCAAACCGGACGGACAGACAGACATTGGGCGACCAGTTTTGGGTTTAGCTCTGTTATTCAGCAGCTTCCAAGAAATTTTCTTCGCTGCTGCTGCCTCTCAAAACTTTTTCTACATGCAAAAAAAACTTAAAAAAAAGGCAGCAGCAGACATGAAGAATTTCACAAAACGAAGAAAAGCCAATCAACGACTCGATGACTAATTAGCATGAACATTTGAATTAGAAATCCCCCTGAAAATGTTTTATAATTGGAAAGACTCGAAGCCATCGACTGTAGTTGTTTCCAAAGATTTACTAACCCAAATAATAAAATGATTTGCTGTCTCAAAATTAGAAAAGGTCTTCATCATCATCATCATCATCATCATCATCATCATCAATAAAAACTGAATAGAGCCAATATTTTGGAAGTCCCAACCTCGGGTGGCAGGGCTGTATCTGTGGCTTTTTCTGTGGCTTTTGTCTTACATTTCTTGTGAGTGGAGTGGAGTGCAGCCTTTAAGCAACTAAAACAGAAAATCAGAAGAAGAAAAAAACTAAAACTGGTTTCCCTGCCAAAGCCTCCAGAGCCATCAATGATATTGTTTTTCTGTATTTTGTCGAATCTGATTTCGTTTCGTTTGGCTTGGCTTGGCCTGGCTTTGGGGCGCTCTGTTTTGGTTCAGGGAAAAACAAATTGGTAGAAGCAGGAAAAGGTTTTTGAGTTCGTTTTGCTGCCTCCTTTTGTTGTTGTGGTGAATATTTTTCATTAGCCAATTAGTTTGATTTGTTGAATGGCTCATGAAAATTAGGGGACAGGTTTCCCAAAAAGTTTAGTGGGGGAAAAACAAAAACGCGTTCGCTTGGTTGGGTGTCAGTCTTCGGTTACAATGACCTCTGAGTTCTCAGTTCTGGTTCAAGTGTGTAAATCCATAAATCGGTGGGCTTTTCGTTTGTTCTTCTATTGATTCTACATTCGATTTTTGTCCAAACTCTTGTGCACCTGCCGCCGCTGTCTTGTTTCATCTTTGCGCATTCTTTGGGCCTCCGATGCTGGCGAAATTGGTTCATTAACATTTTATGCTAATCTCCCCTCTCATCCATATTGATTCGATGTTTTCTCATTACTCTCTAGCGGCACAAGCCCCATGCCCCATCCGTGCCTTCAGTCCGATTCGCGTGCAAGAGCTATGCCAGAGCCAGTCAGAGCGAAATTAATTGGTGTGAATTTAGTTTCTGTTTTATTGAGTTGTTAATTTAATTATATTTAAACAAATTTCCGGTTGCACAAAATTGGAAATTCACAAAAGGCAAGTCAGCTGATGAACCTGAGGCTTTTGTTTTTATTAAATGTATTTATATTGATGCATTGATTGACAATGGGAATGAAGTGAATCAAGTGAATATTTATTTTAAATTTGGAAATAGCTCGAATGTCCGAACTGCTTGTTCTCCTGCTTTCCACTCTTGCAATAAGTGGAACAGCAGCCTGAGCTGCAGCGGAGAGAAGACAAGTAGCTGCTGCGCCCCTGAAGGTTCGATGCCTCAAGGGCAGCACCAGCTACATAAGTTTTTCCTGTGTCCAGTCAAATGGTTCTAAGTTTTAAAATTTTTGTTAGATTTGCGAAGTTTGGCAGACTTTCCACGACTTACACCACGACCACGACATATTTTATAGAAATTAAAGTGTCAATAAAAACTAAAATGTTTAAATCAAATAACATTTATCTTCTCGTTATCTACGCATAAAATTAAATTGGTTAATGTTAGTCTGAAAACTCTACTCCTACTCCTTAACGGATATACCTTGAAATAAAGGGTTAATACCTCAGTGGCAATGGTCCTACGCTTCTCGTGAGAGGAGAGATTCAGTAGGGAAAAACTGCAGGCATAAGACAGCAAAGGGATGGAAAATTTCAAAATTTCCTCAAGTGCCACTTTGAGAAACGTTCTTAGCAGTCTTTCGATGCATTCCCCTGCCCATCAGAATTTGTTAGAAATTTCCCAACTCAGTTAGCCAGTTGAAACTTTTCAGTCAGATGTCGATTTGCCTGTCGATTCACATTTCAGTCGTTAGTCGTTTCTTTTGAGCATTGTTTTCGTTACTTTTTACACGAGCATAATTTATTTTTGTAGTATTTTTTGCGATATTTGATACACGAAAATACACTGAAATGGCGCCCATAGTTATTCCGGAAGTGGATATGCTGAGCGTGGCCAAGAACTCCGAAAAGGAGCGTGAAGCCATTCTGGGTTTCGCGCCCAAGATCAAGCTGGTGACGGTGGACTACGCGGCCATGGGTAGAATCGACACCTTCTACTTGGACTGCCAGAAGTATCGCGACTACTACCGGGACCCCTACGACAAGCTGCACAAGCCGCAGACATTCAAATACCATCAGGGCAAATGTGGCATCAAGCTGGACCACAGCGTGGAGCAGCTGCGGCGCCCGATCCAGTGGGTGGAGGAGCGCAAACCTCTGGTGTATCCGATGACCTACCAGTCCACAATGAGACTGAACACTGCGGCGGCATCCATGATAGGAGGACGCTACGACCCCAGCTCCTGCAACCGCTACAAACGCTAGGCACAAAAGCTCTCAGAGAGAGAGAGAGATATGAGGTTAAGCACCGCCAAAACGATTAAATTCAACTAACAGTCAATAAAAATTAATGTATGGCAATTTACACATTTCAATTGAGTTAATTGATTGGGGAAAATCATAAAACATGGGGAAAATAGGCCACGATAAAAGGAGTTAGAAATCAGATTTAGCTGCAGCTGCAGATGCAGCACTACAAAGCCAAAGCACAGCTCACATTCCTTTTCTTATATTTGATTTTCTTATTTTTTGGCAGATGCTTCATCATCTAACGAGGCAGTGCATCTGCAGCAGCGGCTCAAGAGCCTGAGCACTGAGCTGGTGACGCTGCGCAACCGACTGCACGTGGGCCAGGGTCAAGGACAGGCGCAGGGGCAGAGCAATGGCGCCCAGCCACATGCCTCGCCAGGAAGCGGCGGCGGCGTGGTGGTGGTGGCGGGGCCAATGTGGGTCCCAAGGCAAACAACTTTGACCTGAATGCATCCAGTCCGAATCTGAACCTAAGCTCTGCCGGTGGCGGCTTGTCCGCCAGTGCCCTGCAGCAGCATACCAATGGCCACCACCCAGTGTCGCACAAGGTAAGAGTGAACCCACAAGGAAAGCAAATAAGTGAAGACTAATCCCTGTAATCCTGAACAGCATTCGCACCACAACTTCAGCCACACGTTGCCGGGCCATGCGAGCTCTGGGACGGTGGTGTC
The DNA here is from genome assembly GCA_018150905.1 of Drosophila ambigua. Taxonomy (NCBI): domain Eukaryota; kingdom Metazoa; phylum Arthropoda; class Insecta; order Diptera; family Drosophilidae; genus Drosophila; species Drosophila ambigua. The sequence goes on from JAECWS010000100.1 coordinate 15,970,637, forward strand.
CGCACGGAACACATCGATTCCACACCCATTGCCGCACCAGTTGGGCGAGAAGACGGCCTTGGCGCACCATCAGAGCCATGGGGCGTCGACTGGCACGCTACCCCACATGAGCAGCATGGGAAACATCCTCGGCCACGGCTCCCACTCCCACTCGCACTCCAACTCCCATTCCAACTCGCACACGCTGCCCATGCGCTCCTCCAACGGCACTGGCAGCCTGGCAGCGACAGCATCGAACGGCGGCGTAGGAGGAGCCACTGCCTCCCAGCATCATCAGTATTCGCATGGCCATGGCCAGCAGTTGCCATTCATAGCCGGACCGAAGCATGCGAACCCGTGCCACAGCGTCAAAACCCTGCCCTTTGGCTTTGGATTTGCGCCCCAGCCATCCGCCACGGGCATGCAGCGGCTGCAGCAGGTCAGCGTTGTGCCCAAACTGGCGCAGGACATGCAGGACCTGATCCATCTGCCGGGACCACTCACCGAGCATGCCGTTATGCGGACTCTTCAGGCCCGCTTCAACGAGCAGCGGTACTTTGTAAGTATCCCCATCCACCAGGGGGCAGCCGCTACATAAATTCGCTTTCCGTCCCAGTCCCAGTCCCAGTGATTGCCACAGCAAACCGGTCTCAGAGACACACACACTGTACTGGGTATAGGATGTACGAGTCGTCGGGTCTCCTCTCCCAGCAATTATTGTGATAGTTTGTCATTAAATTTAGCTCCGTTTGCACTCAGCCTCTCCGAGATTAACTGCTAATTTCGACAATTATATAGCGTCGGGCGGGCAGTGGCAAATGGCGAAGGAAGTCTCTGCTCTAATCGAGCTGCAACAGTGTGTCCATGTCCATGTCCATTCCGTGTGTGGACGAGAATGAGGTGTGACACATCACATCGCAGGTGTTTAGTTTACTAGCTCAACGTTTGCCTTGGCATTAGAAGCGAGAGATTTAGCAATGGATTTGTGCCCCTCCATAGACAGGGAACTCTGTCATCTATCATACCAATTCCCAACTATTCTCTGGGTAATTATTATCGCTGTCATTCTGTCGCTTAATGTCGCTTCCCTCTTGTGTTTTCAGACAAATGTGGGACCCATTTTGCTCTCCATCAATCCGTATCTGGATGTGGGCAATCCGCTGACACTCACTTCCACACGCTCCATGCCACTGGCCCCGCAGCTGCAGAAGATCGTTCAGGAGGCAGTGCGTCAGCAGAGCGAGACGGGCTATCCGCAGGCCATCATTCTGTCGGGCACCTCGGGCGCTGGCAAGACGGCCAATGCCATGCTGATGCTCCGCCAGCTGTTTGCCATTGCTGGCGGCGGACCGGAGACGGATGCGTTCAAGCATTTGGCCGCTGCCTTCACGGTGCTGCGGTCCCTCGGCTCGGCCAAGACCACCACCAACTCGGAGTCGAGTCGCATTGGCCAGTTCATCGAGGTCCAGGTGACGGATGGGGCTCTCTATCGCACCAAAATTCACTGCTACTTCCTGGACCAGACGCGCGTCATCCGGCCGCTGCCCAAGGAGAAGAACTATCACATTTTCTACCAGCTGCTCGCGGGCCTCAATCGGGAGGAGCGCCAGAAGCTGCACTTGGAGGGCTACTCGCCGGCGAATCTGCGCTACCTGCGCGGCGACACTGGCCAGAACGAGCAGGAGGATGCGGTGCGCTTCCAGGCCTGGAAGACGTGCCTTGGCATACTGGGCATTCCGTTTCTGGATGTGGTGCGCGTACTGGCTGCCGTGCTGCTGCTGGGAAATGTTCAGTTTATCGATGGTGGGGTGAGTAATGTTTACTTGTTGTATACCGCATATCAAATATTTCTGAACGATTTTTGGCCATTTCTGGGCCCTTTTTCGCATCTCAAGTTCTTGCTTCTATTTAATTTATCCATTTAAATCCCGCAAACTGCGGACTAGCTCCATCTGTTGGTTATGCTGTAACTTTAGCGTTGTAGCGCCCTCTGGTGTTGCTTTTCACACTGCTTGGTATTTCGTATTGCGACACGAGACCAACGCTGCCACGCTGGTGCCTTGGCTAGAGCATTGATTCGTTCGCCCGGAACACTGCGGTTCGAATCCTGCTCTAGACCACTAACCATACAGTATATAGATGTGCCAGTTCATACAACGAAAATATACTGTATGGTTAGTGTCTAGACCGATGTGCAAAAATATTTTCAACATTTCTTGCGCTGATGTTTGAGTGGTAATTTACGTCTGAATTTAAATCATGTTCGATACCAAGAGACTTTTGCTGAGCGAGAAATTATTTTTTAGTCGATCCACTGGCAGATTTGCTTAACCAATTTCTCGTATATATTCAACAGGGTCTCGAGGTGGATGTCAAGGGCGAAACGGAACTGAATTCGGTGGCCAGTCTTTTGGGCGTGCCGCCAGCCGCTCTCTTTCGCGGACTGACCACCCGCACCCACAATGTGCGGGGGCAGCTGGTGAAGTCCGTGTGCGGGGACGGAGATGCCAATATGACGCGCGATTGCCTGGCCAAGGCTCTCTACTGCCGCACTGTGGCGACGATTGTGCGGCGGGCGAACAGCCTGAAGCGTCTGGGCTCCACCCTGGGCACCCTGAGCTCCGACTCGAACGAGTCGGTGCACAACCAGGCGGACGCTGCCTCGCAGCATGCCTCCACCATTGGCGGCGGCAATGCGGGCTCCAAGTCGATGGCAGCGCTCAACAATGCGGTGCGGCATGCCACGGATGGCTTCATCGGCATATTGGATATGTTCGGGTTCGAGGAGCCCGCGCCGCACGCCCAGCTGGAGCATCTGTGCATCAATCTGTGCGCGGAGACAATGCAGCACTTCTACAACACGCACATCTTCAAGTCCTCGGTGGAGTCCTGCCGGGACGAGGGCATCGTGTGTGACAATGAGGTCGATTACGTGGACAATGTGCCGTGCATCGATTTGATTTCCTCGCTGCGCACGGGTCTGCTCAGCATGCTGGATGCCGAGTGCTCGGTGCGGGGCACTGCCGAGAGCTATGTGACCAAGCTGAAGGTCCAGCACCGCTGCTCGACGCGCCTGGAGACGAAACCCACCGCCGAGCCGCACGATCCGCGCATGTTTCTCATCCGCCACTTCGCTGGCCGCGTGGAGTACGACACCACGGACTTTCTGGACACCAATCGGGATGTGGTGCCGGACGATCTGGTGGCGGTGTTCTACAAGCACAGCTGCAACTTTGGCTTTGCCACCCATCTCTTTGGCTCCGAGCTGAAGGCGCTCTACGCGCAGCAGCAGGCGCCGCGCGGTCTCAGCTTCCGCATCTCGCCCACCTCGCACTCGGACTTGCTGAACGGCGACGAGCCTGTGTCCACGCTCACCCAGGACTTTCACACACGGCTGGACAACCTGCTGCGCACCCTGGTGCATGCCAGGCCCCACTTTGTGCGCTGCATCCGCAGCAACGGAGCCGAGCAGGCGGGCACCTTCGACCGGGCCACCGTGGTGCGGCAGATCAGATCGCTGCAGGTCCTGGAGACCGTCAATCTGATGGCCTCGGGCTTCCCGCATCGCATGCGATTCAAGCAGTTCAATGCCCGCTACCGGATGCTGGCTCCCTTCCGCCTGCTGCGGCGCAGCGAGGACAAGGCTCTGGAGGATTGCCAGTTGATCCTGGAGCAGCCTCCGGTGCTGGATGGCTCTGTGACGCTGGCCTGGGCGCCGGGCAAGCGGCATGTGTTCCTCAGCGAGGGCATCCGCCAGCATTTGGAGCACCTGCGCACGGAGATTCGCCACAAGAGCGCCACCCTCATGCAGGCCACCTGGCGCGGCTGGTGGTGGCGCAAGAAGATGGGCAGTGGCGGCAAGCGCACGCGTATGACCCACCACTTGCCCTCGCCATCGGCAGCGCCACTGCCCGTGTCGAAGCAGCCCAGCCATTCCCACAACTCGCACAATTCGCAGAGCAAGTCCGCATCCACAACGATGGCTGCCTTGGCGGCCGTGGCTGCTGCAGCTCCGACGACAGGTGAGAGATTAAATTCCCATTTCAAAGAAGTTTTCATTAACTTTTATGCTCTCCCTCGCTCCATTGCCAGTGCCACGCCTCTCGGCAAAGTCCACGAATCTTGGCATCGGTGGAACGGTGACGACCAGGCCCAGACCACAGCCGATTGCTGGCACACCACCGCCAGATCCACACGAGAAATGCGATCAGAAGATTATACAGCAAACCTGCAGTCTGTTCGGACTGGACCTGGTAGGTTTAATCCTTCTGTTCTCACGGCAAACCTTTGGCTAATGAGCGCCCTTTTTTTTCAGGAACGTCCACCGCCTGTGCCACCCTCGCGATCGTACACGATCAGCGGCAACTCGAAGTTGGGTTATCCGCAGAGTCGCCTCATGAAGACGAGCTTTCCCGAGGATGCACTGGCCAGCCCGCCAACCGCTGCCCCAGCGGAGTCGCAGCAGCTGAAGAAGGGCGAAACGGTGACCGTGGTGGGTGCCTCCAGCGGCCGGGGACACTTGCTGGTGGAGCACAAGGGCCAGAGCTACCACGTGCCCTTTCAGTACATGGAACTGTCCGTGGGCAATGCTAATGCCCTGCCTGTGGCCGCCCTGCCTGCCGTACAGGCGAATGGTGTTAAGATTTAGCGATCAATGCTGAAGACTGTACATACTTGATTTTGTATTTTGTAATCTAAGCATTCCACTTTACACATCTACACGCGGATTTATGTGTAGATTCATTCATGCCCCTGCCCCGAGGTGCTTCTCCTGCGTTCATTCACGTAGTATTATTCACAGTGTTCTTTTCACTCGATAGGTTGTAGCTTCAATCGCCTAAGCCCCACACACACAAGTGCCAATCAAATAAGTTCTTCCATCTAGCTGCGTAAGTGCATATTTTGTAAGCGACTGAGATTACATTTTGGCAGTGCTAAAAAGGCCAACAATTACACGATAATCCACTGAACATTGTATTGGTGTTGTTAGCCCTAAGGTTCATTACTTTCATTCAAATAAAAATGAAGCATGCATTGGAAATATTATTTGGGGCCTGTCAATTAAACTGGGAGGACTATAGCCACTCAAAACTCTTCGATTTCAAAAGATAACGTGTAGTTGGTCACTGATTGGAATCGATAGTTGCAAAAAATCAACTGTAAAGATATGGCAACGAATCGCAGCTATATTGATAACAAATCAATAGCAGAAACGAACACAGGCTCTTTGGCCACACAATGCTTTGGTCGGCTTGGCAAGCAATTCAGACGTGCGTCGGCAGGAAAGCTACAATGGAGCCCAGAACAGCTGAGGTAGAGCTCCTAAGGGAGACTCTATTCCGACTGCAGGCAGAACTGGATGCAGCCTACGATGTCATCAGTGTGATGGACTTTGATTTGGATGATGCACGTGCAGCGAGCGCTCAAAGGAACTTTGGCATTAATTCCCATTGTATTGCAGGTCGAATTACTGGAAATGCAAAACCAATGGCTGCGCGATGAACTCACAGAATTAAAGGCGACTGCAACTGATGGGGCAGAGGTTTATGTGCCGCACAGAAACCGGAAGGAGCGACCATCTGCTCGACACAAGCGCCGCTGCTATAGACAGCATGTGGCCGGTGGCATGCATGGCCAGAGCCTCAAAGATATGGCCCTGGAGCGGAGATATGCACGCCAATGGGATGGATCGTTAATAGGGGAATTTTTTCGCTGCCGAGCGGAAGGGGTGGAACATTGAATCTGTATTAGGCATTAAGTATTAGTAGGTATTAAAGCTTATCAAAGGTACTGTTTCCCCTTCACCTATGCAAGTGATAACAATGCCACACAATCTTTATTGGCCGAACGACTATCAGCAACAACATCGGAACCCACGCACCCATCAGGGCAGGCAGACTTCTCTTCACTGATTGAATAATTGATCTAGGTCAATGTATGACCAATGTAGGCGAGGCCAGTGATTTGTGAGGGAGGTCTTTCTTGGAAAATCAGTCTTTCCACTGCATTTTTTATCATTTTATTATTTGTTTAAAAGATAAAGAAGTTGTTCAATGTGACCGCCTGCAGCAATGGCGAAAATGCGCAAAAAAGGAAATTAATCATCGATGTCGATCTGTGATCGTTAGCCAATACTGACGAATCGGTTATATATTCGAAATGGAATTTAAATTCTTAATTAACTTCGATTCTGATTTCTTTTTGGTATTCCTGTTTTTCCGCAGATTAATTGCTTTGCGAGTATATTTTTGCATCGAATGCTAATTGTTCCCTATCTGCAAATCCAAGTGTAATTATTGGCTTAGAGGCCGAACTCCCTCCACCCCCCTCGTTTACAACATGCTGCGGCCATTTATGGCACCTCGAGGTCTACTTATCTGTCTGTGCTGCGTATCCACAGCCGATGCATAAATCAACAGCATCTAATTCCCCTGCAAATAAATGGAATCAATTGCATTTGCAGCTCCACTCCGACCCGTTGAGTTGAGTGTTTGTGTAAGCGATTTGCTGCTCCCCAAATGGATAAATTTATGAGCTCTAGAAATTAAATGGATGAAGCAGTTGGGTGTCAGGTGTACGGGGGGGTTTGGGGTGGAATTGATACGAAAATTGCGTATTAAATCAAACATAAATTGTATAATATGTAAAGCGATGAATTACAGTAGATGGAATTTACTTTACGCCCAAATTCCAATCAAAGACCTTTGAAATATTTCGGAGTTTCTCTAAATGTAAGACTTTATTTAATCGTCTCCCGACTCGTTTTCTTTTATGTTTGCAGCAGTTTTCCATAGACACAATAGTTAAATACAATACAATATATGTATGCAAGTAAAGTTTTCGTATATATACGTGTATATGTTTATATATCGCCATAATTGTACGCGTGCTATATTTACAATACATTTAAAAGTCGCTTGCAGCGATCCAAACCATACGCAAATGATTCAAGTTAACCATTCCAGCATGGCTTTTATTTTCGGTGATTTGTGCGTAAAGAAAAATCATTTCGTTGGGGTTTTCCAGTGTGGGCCAAAATGGTTGTTTTTTTTTTCAAATGTTTTCGTGTGCGTTTCAATTTTTGTCGTGTGTGTTATGTAAGACATACCTAGTTAAAGATTTTTTGCGCGAATACATATACATATATATTTTACTTTTTTGAGTTATTTACTTTTTACCTTTTGTTAAATATATAATTATTTTTTTAACGTATTTTGTTTCGTAATTTTTAGCCAATAACTTGAGATAGAGACTGGGTCTGAGAGTAGAGAGATGGAGGAAGAGAATTTTAGAGAGGGCGACGTGAGCAGAAAAATGTTATAAATTTTAATTTTTGTTATTTTCTTTTTTTTGGAGCAACAGTTTAACGTTTTTATTTGGGTGTTTCAGGTGTAATATAGTTGGTATATATAGCTTCCGATATTGTGTAAATATTAATTAATGTTATTCAGTAATACTGCATAATCCACAATAAGTATATATATTTTTTATATGTATGTACAATGCATAACAAAACAAACCAAACAAATAAAATTCAAAACTCGAAGACCTGAAGAATGATGGAAATTGTGAGCTGAAAATTGATGTGGAAACTCGTCCGCTTATGTTCACAGGATTCGGATAATCAGATAGATGTGTGTGTGTGTGTAGACTTAGACATCAGTCTCGGAGCGCCGCCTTCGTCCGGGGCCGCCGGCAAAGTTGGCCGCAGCCAGACCCATGCGATGTTTCGCCTCCTGGGTGCCCGAATAGCCCCGAGCCAAGCCAAAGTCCACAGTTCGCTTCGAACTAAACGATCGAAGATGGAGAGACAGATAAGATATATATCTATAAACCGCCCCCCCCTCGCGTTTGATGCTCACTTCTCCAGGTCATTGCGGGCGCGTATGATGGTGCGTCCAAAGCGAGTCATCAGTTCCATCAGCAGGTCATCGGGCACCTCCTCCAGCTCGTTGTAGCCAGCACCGCCAGCACCGTAGCCACCGCCGCCATTGCTCTGGCTATTTGGAAGTCAGTCAAATGGAAAATTAGACAGAGTTTTTCTTTGTTTTGTGTGTGTGTCTGTTGTATAAATAATTCGCTGGGCTGACGCAGCAGCCAGCATATCCAATTACTTGGGCTCTGTTAAATTTGACATTTGGTCGGAATACTCGTTGACTACTCGCAATGGACAACCATCCTGTAAATTCATTTGCATGGAAACCCAATTAATTCCATTCAAGAAATTGCTAATTAGCCTTCAATGAATTTTTGATAGTTCATTCTGCCTCAGCCCCAAATCTTAGGAGGAAATTGAGTTTAAAATTCTGAGAAACATTATCTTTTCCATCTGCCCCCGTCTACTCCTGCTCGAAGGATGTGTGTGTGAGTGTGTGCTCACAAATTTGTGGCAACGATTTTTATGTTTTTTCTGTCAACGTTTACATTTTGTTAATTGAAAATTGTTCTCGTGTGAGGACTTTAAATGTGCCAAAAGACGCTGACAAGAGACAAGGAGAGTGTAAAGTGAAGGCTGGGAGAGCGGGGAGAGGGCTCCTTCATATGCTCATATGCATGTGGGAAGGTGCTTCCCAGAATTTCCATTTCCTAAAACCAAAATGCACAGCAAACAGTGTCGCCTCGTGTCGTGTCGTGTCTGTGCGGCAACTATTTTTATAGCCCAATTTTTTGGAGATGGTTTTTCCTTTCCTTTTTTTTTTTTTGCACACAGAAAGTGCCAGAAATTAATTAATTTATGTCGCCCAAGTGTGTGTTTTACAAGGATAATCTACAACTACCTGGGCATGGGGGCTGCCTCGGTGCTCGAGATGGCCAACAGACACACGACCAGCAGGGCCACAGCAAAGCAAGCGAATCTGTTTGTCATCATTGTAGTAGTGGTGGTGGAAGTAGTGCGGCTGTCTGCTGCCTGATCTAAAAATAAACAACAGATGTGGTTACATATATACTTACTTGCATATAAATTTAAAGCTAAGCGACTTAGGATTAGTGCTAGTCCTAGTCCTAGTGCTAGGGTCAACATCAATCAGAGACAATTAAAAATCGATTGCCACAGACACAGCCCCAGCCCAGCACGGACTGTGGCATACGAAACGAAACGGAAGTGAGGCAGTAGACCAGGTTTTCCATTAAGTGATTCATTAACTGCTCAACGAAGCAGGCGACAATCCCCAACCCGCACAGTCGACGTCGCACCACCGCTGCCATTCCCATTCACAGCCAATCCTGAGAGACCTACTCCCTACAATAAGGGAGCTGCCTGCCTGCCCTTTTCTACTGTGAAGGGCGCACCATTCCTCCCACTACCCACAGCAGAAGGGAGGCGCTTCGCCCCGTTGCACCCACTGACAGCTAGAAAGTCATTTGCGTTGGCTACTTGCTAGCAGCAGCAACGTGAACTGTTGTCTCGCTCCCGTGCTGCCTTTTTTTTTGCATTGCTCAACTGCACTTCCACTTCCTGTCATACCCCAGCTCCAGTTTCAGTCCCCATCCTGTTGGGCTGCTCCTAAATGCCTTTGCCGTTGCCGTTGCCATTGCCGGTGTTATGTTTACTGTTGCAAAAGTTTGTGACATCATCGGCTGGGGCCTCGACTTCCCTTTGACAGCTCCTGACAGCTCGGAAGACACAGGTCCCGGCCCCGGACACGCATCATTGCCCACGCAACAGGCTGGACAAATGAATTGACTCTGTGACTGTGAGATGCTGTCGTTCTCACCGCTCACCTCTCAGCGCAGCATCACAACTCATTTGGATCATTTCCACAACACTCAGCGGCTCAACATTTACTCGCTTTAAGTGGCTGCAAGTTCGAGTGGGCAGTTTGAGTAGAAGCAGCGCTCTATGCCTGGTCTTAAGTAGCGAAAATGCTCACCTAGCAACACCTACAATTTGTACAATATTTTCCACAATTTAAAACCCTCTTTAGGAAGAGACACGCCAGAGACTGCGCCCTTGTCTTTGCCTTGAGCAGAATACTTGAGATATTCCAAATGATTTGTTGCTTTATTGATTCGATGATTCGCCGATTCTTAGGCGACTGGGGCGAAGCCAATGCGATTGTTGCCCAGATCGAATTCAGTGTAGTACTGGCCAATGAAGACATCGCCCAGGATCCAGAAGTCGCTGCCCATGTACTCGAAGGCGGACATGCAGTAGCCCTCCGACTGGATGATGTAGGAGGCGGGGGTGAGGGCGAAGTCAGTGCCGCCAATGTTGAAGATCACATCGGGCAGGGAGCTGACCAGGGAGCAGGCCACATAGCCATCCTCGTCCACACTGAGAAGATCGACGAGAATCTCGTAGGCGTCGTAGGGAGCCACAATGAGGGAGGTGCCAGTGTCGGCGATGGCCTGGCAATCGCTGCACAGCGCGTTGCCGTCGGAGGTGGCGCTGGCCATGGTGAACTGCCAGTAGCCCTGCTGGGAGATCGGCACATAGGTGAGGGCGCCCGAGTACAGGGTGGAGTCGGAGCCGCCGAAGATCAGCTCGCCGCCATCGGTGGCGGAGGTGCCGGCGCGGGCCAGGTAGAAGGAGAACACAGACTGATCGACGAGACCCTCGGAGACCATGCTGTAGAAGGGAGGAGCCACACCATCGACGGCGAGAGCCTCGTAGGCCATGCCCAGGATGCCGTCGAAGCTGGCATTGTTGAAGTTGGTGCCGGGCTCGTTGGTGGACTCGGCGAAGGTCTGGCTGGTGATCTGCAGTCCGTTCACGTCGACGGTGTCCTCGGAGAGGTAGCCGGTGAGGCTGCCAGAGCCGTACTGAATGGAGAAGGACTCGCCGTTGGCCACGTAGGTGCTGCTGGCACTGGAGTCGTACTGGTTGTGGGTCAGGCAGGCGTCGCTCTGGCAGGTGTTCGACGGCACCCACAGATTCGAGGAGCCCGAATCGAACAGCACCTTGAAGCTCTGGGCAGGAGTGCCGATGCTGATGGCACCGTAGTAGGCCATGTTCATCGAGTTGGAGAGCGTCTCCTCGTTGAGATCCCGTGCCTGGGGCAGCTGGTACTTGGTGGCCAGGTACGCCTTCTCGGCCAGCACATTCTCGCGCGTCTTCACAAAGTTCTGCTCCTTGAGGACGGGCACGCGGTGCAGCTCGGCACTGGCCGCCACTGCCACCAGCAGCGCCAACAGAGCAAACGACTTGATCATCATCTTTCCTTCTTTCTCTCTGTCCTTCTTTCCGTCTTTGTAGTCTACTGGAGTTCGACTAACTGCCAATGGCCGGGCCCACATCTAATTTATAGCCATTTGGCCATCAATCACAGCCCACCAAATGCCATTCCGATAAGATTGGGGGTACCCATAAAACCAGGCAAGCCGTGGCACTTGAAATTCGGTTTAAATAAAATATAAATACCCAAATGCAAAATCTAGCGATAATTGTAATCCTATTTAGAGGGCGCCGCATATCAGTTCAGGTGTGAATTTTGACTATCTCTTTGATAATGCAATTCATTCGCAAGATATGAATCCCCAAAAGATTGGACTTTGTTTTGATTCGAAAAATTTATTTATGGGACAGCAAATATTTGAGATAATTAAATAAATGTTTTTACGAGCGATAAAACTTTGTTTACAGCTGAGTGAAAAACTTAAACTTTTCATTATCGCAGAGCTGTGAGAAGGTCGAACCATATCGAACCATAAAACTATAGAATAAAGGGGGAGTATTCATAGCGTTAGATCCATAAAAAACCAAGCGAGGAGAATGAAAGGAAAAGCCTTCGCGAATGTGGAATAAGAACAGGAGAGATATCACAAAATATCACAAGCCTTAGAGCTCCTTTTTAGTGGTTTAAAATCGAATGATATATCTACCAATCTCTCAAATATTATCATAGTGCAATAGCTAATACAGGCAGCATAAGTACATAGACCAAGAGGAATTAAATTCTTTTTGCCAGAATTTTGCAGAGAATAAAAACCACAAAATAAAGTTCCCAAAGAGCTGAACCATTTCAAGGAATTTCCAATTTCAATTAATTTCCAATTTAAAGAAATGTTTTCAACACATTTTTAACATCCTACTTGTTGAAGGAAACACCAAGGAATAAAACCATCATTCCATTTGGTTGATTTATAGAAATGAGCCTAATGACTAATTGCTTTAAGCCATTGCCTCGGGCGCATCTTCGCTCTGCCTGTGCTGCACGCAAGAAATGCCAAATTCCAATCAAGCGATTCACTTTGCCCCATTTACGAGGCCACTCGTCCATGAAAGTAAGCAGATAAAAGCAAGTGCAGGTTGCTTCCATTTGGAGTGCTTAAATCCTTATTGAAATCAGATTTAAAATCAAATAAAATAAAATGTTACTTCAATTGGCAGAACCGACCCGAACAGGGACAATGGCGATCAATGTGTGCTGATTGACCAAAGAAAGAAAATGCGCAGAAAATTGTGAGCTTTTTGTGTGGGGGTTTTTCCTTTTGCGCTTCGCTGTGGGCGGTTTAAGCCACAGGTTATTTTCCACAGGGGGGCCTGCAAGTGTCCTGGGCATCCGCCGCTTATCGCTGACCGCACGCCCAGTGTTGCCACCACAAGGTCCGAGGAATGAAGGCATCCACCAGTGAACGGGTGAACGGCTGAGTGCGTTGCGCACTTTTTGGGGGACAAATAAAGTAATCAACGGATTTAACGCAACGCTGGGCAATTTCGGCTGCCCATTCCCATTCCCATTCCATTTGTCCACTGTGTGTCCGTCCACTGGCACACAGTGCGTATGATTACTGTTTTCTGCGGTGACATTTCGTGTGGCAATTATTAGGCAGACGCCTTCAGGCGACAAACGCCATGCGGGTCGGGGCCGGCATCCTGGCATCCCATCTGCTCTCCGACAGACACTCGCTGCAAACCGTTTATCAATCATTTTTTGATTTATGGCCACCAATGCGGAGTGGAAGTGGAGTTGGAGTGCATATCCAGTTGGTTGTAGCGCGTAGATACACATACTAAAATAAAGTATACGCACCCTGGGCCCGTGGGCGGATGGCTCATCCAACTAATCGAACAGCGAATCATTCGCATGTGTACTCATACGAATTTCGATTTATTTTCGCATTATTTGTTTCTCTTTTTTACTGTCCGAACGGCCCAAAGGCTTAGCCGCGCAAATGCAAATAAAAATTAACCAAATAAATATTTGAATAAAAATATAACCCTGAAACGCCGGAACGTAAATAAATGTCTGTCTCGGTCAGTGAGCAACATTCTCATTCCCGATCCGATAGCTTCACACTTGACTGACAATGGGCATTAGTTGTCTTGCCGTTCATCCAGCCATCGCACTATGGTCCCAACGACCACTTTTGTTGGCCAAAATTAATAACTCGCGAACGAAACAAGATTTTCTTATTTAGTTTTTTGTATTGGATATATAGAATTAATAGGAAGTGGATTTACCATAAAAAAAGGGTGTGGCACCGCCTTTTTTTTTAATAATGCATATTAAAAAATAATTAATTGTAGGGAATAGCAAGTATTTATAACAGTTTTATTAAGAAATTAGTTGAATTAATTTTTATTAAAATTATAAAGGCGTAGCACACATAAAAACAACAAAAAATTTTGATTTGAAAAAATTATTTTTTTAATTGTTGCCATCTAGAGAAAAACCCTTGTGTCAGGGTGGAAAACGCTTTTCATGGGTGCTCGTTGGGTCAGAAAGTTTGCGGCTTTCCTACTGGGTTCTGTACAGTCTTGCGAATCAATTTAGCATTCTCTGGGCATACAACTAATGGTTTTAGAACAAAATAGAACGCAAAACAACTCTGTATTTTTGATTTTGAGGTTATAATCTATTAATGAAAATTTTAAGATTTGTGGTCAAATGTGGTATTTCCTACTATATGCATTTCAACAAGAATTTATTAAGCTACGACACACAATAGATTTCAAGATGGGACTAGGTGGGACTCACTAAATATACTTTTTCAAAAATCAGTTTTCAATAAAAATTGGCTCAAAAAAAGAACTCACTTTAACCTAAAAGTACGAAGACATCACAACTACTAGATGCAGTTAACAATACAAAACACGTAGTAAAAACACAACAAATTAAGATTCAATTAAAAAATTTGATCGGCTAATCGTATTTTTCAATTTATGAGAGATTTAAAACTGTAATTAAATTGACACTTTTTCACTGCGCGTGCTGTTCAGCAATAGCAGCTGGGTTGCACAGCTGATTTTGCGAATGTGGCGCCATCTATGGAAATTCCTGGTACGCAACTTATAAGCTCACTCTCTTCCTAATACATAGTGATCAAAACCGCGGTGTTTTTTTTACTTTTGTAAAATGGGTTTTGGCCAACAAAAGTGGTCGTTGGGACCATAGTGCATCGGTTTCCTTCCGCTGATTGCATTTTCACAGCTTGCCGCCGCGATGCACTGACTCGCATTTTATGCACTTTCCGCTCCGCGCGGAAGTCAGCCAAGTGTCAGCGACATTTAATCGAGTAATATATCGCTTCAAGTACGAAATGGGCATTTAGCAGCAAGAGGAGTGCCATGGCAAGAGCTTACTCCAGCAGTGACCTTTGGCAGAGAGCACTCTGCCAGTGACGTTTGAGGAGAGACCAAACCAAAGAGTTCTTAAGTAAATGCCAAAATGGTTTTTAATTAAATGAATCAGTTAGATTAAGGAGCAAATTGTAGAGAATACTTCAACTGCAACAAAATAATTCTAAAAGGTCTCTGAAATAGTTTCACTTCAAGTCTGTCCTGTCGTCCTTCAAATGTTAAGTAAAATATATCTAAAAAAAACACATTTCCACATCCCAATCTATATACCTTTCTATATAAAAAACCAGAAACTCTGCTGTCTAGTCAAAACACCTTTCATTGCTCATCTTTTTGGGACCTTCTTCCAACCCACAAACCGCAATCAAACTCTGCTTACCGCAGCTCAACTTTGAAAGAGGACCCAGAAATCAAAGCTGGACAGTCTAATCGGGTGTTAAGTATACGCCCCCCCGCTCCACCAATGCGAAATTCATCAGCAACCTTGGGGGCATATTCAAATCGCTTGAACTGCAATTGGGCAAAGCGTTTAACCAGAGTGTTGGAAGTCAGCTTTTGGCCATGGTTAACCCAAATAAACTGCTGCTTAGTCAGCAAATACATTTGTCTAATGAGATCCTTGGCTAGTCGCATACCTCTGGGCACTACACACACACAGACACACACACACAGAGGGTGAAAAAATCCCACCTTGACCAAAGGCTAGGGGCTTTGTACAGCGAACTGGGACGGGCAGAGAGATCTGGGATGGAGACTGGAACTTAGGGTTGACTGGGGGCTGCAGCCCGAACTAAAGTGAAACACGAGAGTCAGACATTGAAATTGCATTGCGTTGATTATGGTGTCCAACAACAAGACACCTACTTCTGGCCCGCTCCTGCCCCTTGCCGCTTGGATTTTGTCGGCTGTCACAACGCACGACCCACCCACCGGTGGCCCGCTGCGCTGGTAACTGAAAACGTACTTATGATTGCCGCCGTGGGAGTGGAGTCCCGTGTTGGGCGGGGGATCACACGAGTGGGTCATAGTTGAAATTGAATTTGGGTCATTCAATCCCAATGCCAGGGCTACACGTTGGCTACGCTGGAATGTTCCTTCAGCAAAACAATTACAAATAAATATCCTGCACGTGCTTTCATTTTGTTACCCTGTAATGAAGGTCCCTGCGGAGGGTATGTTGAGTTCAGTGAAGGGCAAACACTCGCAACATGTTCTATTTGCTGCACACGCCACACATTCCCATTCATTTCATTTAAATCCTCTTTTCTCTCAGTGCTTTGAGGGGCACTTAAAGCGAAAATTCGTCTGAAATCTGTCCAGAAAGGAGCAACAAAATAATTATGGAAAATTATGGAACCACAGACAGTACATTAAATTTTCATATACCCAAATCAAAATTGCGTGTACGATGAATGTGTGGAGAGGGGCATGAAGATGGCGGCGGGGATGCCTGTCACATCAGGAAGTCGTAAGGAAAAGGAAAATTCCTCCTGCCGCGTTGTAATTGGATGCTTATTGAATTAGTGACAAAGTCGTGGCTGTGTTTGGGTTCGGGAGGTCCATACAACCCGCTGTTCACAGTGTTGCCAGCTACCATTTTAGATATTCATCAAATTATATGTATTCCGTTTGTCAAATTAAGCAAACAACCGAGCACAGACAGCGAAGATTGATTTGGATTTGTCTTGGCAGCAGACATCTGCCTTGATTTGGGCTGTGTTTCTCTCTGCATCTGCTTCGGCATCTGTGGCAACTTAACTGATTAGTTGACTAAGCCACTGAGTGTACCACAGAGACAGAGAGCAGCTGGCTAAATGTCCACAGACTGTTTGGTCAGTCTCTAGGCATCTCTATTGCTTGGCAAAATCCCACGCAACACCTACATGCCAATGAAAGATTTTCCTGCAGGTAAGTTGATCTTTCAGAGATATCCCAACAAGCCAATCGACCAGAAAATCAACTATAAATCAAAGGAAAATCAACAGCTCAGCACTGCAATTTGACAAGCTGAAGAACCCAATAAAATGTTGTCTGAAAAGCCCAAAAATGATGTCCATCAATCAGGGGTAATCTTTCGACGAGATAAGATATGAAGATGATAGCTCGAAAATTAAGTTATAATAACGCCTGATGGTGACTAGCCACTAGTTGTTTGAGAGGGTTTTGGGTTAATTTTATTAATATTTATAATCTTTGAAAACGTCACAAATACGTAGTAACATTTTTTGGAATTTATTTTGAAAAGATTTAAGCCTTGACCCTGAAGATAATGTCAGTAAGAAATCAAACCAATTGAGGTTCGAAAACGTAGCAATAAATGGGGTTTTTTTTAGCCTAGGGCTCTAGTAGCTACATTATATTCGATAGATTAATTCTACAAAAATGCTGGGGTTCTGCTAGGTTAATGTCAGATAAAACAAGCAAAGGTTAAGCTTAAAAAAGGCTTATGGAAAGCTATGTAGAATATTTTAGGAGTAAACCCAATCAAGAACAATCCTCCAGGCAATAAACAATATTTAAGTGAAATTTAGGAATGGTTTTAAACTCTTCTAATGAACCCACAAAACGTCCCAAAAACCCATAGAATTATACTCCAAATTTCAATTGCCTTAAACGTTTAATAACTACTGATAAAAGGTCACGTCACATGACATTAGCTAATTATAACCTAACGAACGCCTAATGGTTATGTACCATTAAAAAAAAAAGAAACCAAGAAAAGTTTCTGCACTTCCTCGTGGGAGACAAACTTTCTTACGAAGTTCTCTTTGTACTGTGTACGTGCAGAGACAGAGACACCGTCGTTGTCATGCTCATCGCTGCTGTTCATGTTGTGGATAACCCGAGCATTACTCGGATGCCAAAAACAATGAAAATATTGTTGACCCAACCAGAGAGGCAGGCGGCAGTCGGCCGTTTGGGGTGTGGCATGGCAAAGGTGCCACATGTAAAGACAATGAGGTGGAAAAAGTGAACAGAAGACAGGTGAGGCGAGGCGGAACATTTAACTTTGGGAGGCTAAAAGCTTCGCCCCGCCACAGCACCCGTCGACAGGAGGGGGAAACTCACATCCTCCAGGGAATTGCCACGAGAGCGAGCTCTGCTCTGCTCTGCCCATTTCTCAAGACTCGGAAGAGGATAAGGATGAGGCTGTGGCTGTGGCAGAAGCACTACCTGGGCACTCTTTACATTAACTTAAAAATTCATTGCGGCCCAAGGAATTCTTTTATTTTTGTTGTTACATCTTGTCCTGTTCTGCTTCGTGGCCTGAATCTTTAAAATTGATGAAAAATTATTCCAAAAATGTCGGCAACAGATTAAAATAATTGCACTCTACTCGAGCGTTGAAGTTTCTGTCGGGCATTTGGGTTTACGGTTATGGTTAACAGAACAAGCCACAAATTGTTCGGGCAACAGGTTTAGACCAAATGGGAATTTGGTGTTAGCCCAAATGTTTTTTTTTTTTGTTCTTTTCTCCTTTTGTATTTCGTATTCAAATCTAGGGAATTTGCGAATTAGCCTCAGGTGATTTGGCATTGTTGCGTTCGTTTCCGTTTCTTTTTGATTTCGGACTTTTGTTTGCCACCATTTGTGACTTTTATGTGATTCTTTGATGAGTTTTCTTCGTCTCGAAGTTGGCTCAGTAAATATTTTAAATAAATTATAGATATTCAGACATATTCAGTGCGGTTTGGGGGACTCAAATGTGGTATATTTTAGGAATAAATATTGCTGCAAGGGTCCGCATAATTTTGTATATTTATGTGGCACACAAGTTTGACATTCCCCTTGGAACTTTGTGCGTTCCCTGATAGTGTTTTTGTGTGCAGAAATCTCGCTGAGTATTCACGACTGCTATTTAATTATTTATGAATTATATATACGAATTATTTGATTTTAAATGTTTGAAATAATTTTCAAATGTCTTTTCTATTATTTACTAATTTCTTGCACAACAAAAGTGTTGCCTACTTTTAAGGGTAACGCCAAAGGGCGATTCAAATTGTTGCCTACTTTTAAGAGCACATCAGGGATCTACTCATGCAATATGTGTGGCTCGTGTAACGAA
This sequence comes from Drosophila ambigua, assembly GCA_018150905.1. Lineage (NCBI taxonomy): Eukaryota > Metazoa > Arthropoda > Insecta > Diptera > Drosophilidae > Drosophila > Drosophila ambigua. The sequence continues at coordinate 15,989,209 of JAECWS010000100.1, forward strand.
AGGAATCCTTAGGAGAACGATGAACGATGAACTAAGCAACGAATAAGAACTTGGAAAATACTTTTGCACTTTTTTAAAGTTTCCACACACACATCAGTGGCACGTAACGCACAGTGGCAAAGTGCGTCACAAAAAGTGGCAAAATATTCAAATGAAAGAAAACCCCAAAGGAAAATGGAGTGGGAAAATTGTATATGCATTTGCTTGTTTTTGAATATTGTGTCTGTGTGCGTTTGCATTTATTTCCAAAATATAAAGAGAGAAACTCAGAGAGAAAAAAGAAATAAACTTGTGGCAAAAGTTTTGCTAAATACTTTGTTGAAGGAATTTTTTTATAAGCCATCGCCCCACACACACACACAAATTACAAATCCCAATCCCCCTGTCATCATGTGCACCAGTTGTTAGCGTATGTATATGTACACATATCGATGTCAATACAGTGGCTATGGGGCGGGGCGGGGCTGCTGTTGGGTTGCTCTTTCACTTTCGCTTGATTGCATTGTCAGGTCTGTAAGCTCTGGTCCCCCCCATCCTAGCACTGCACTATGGGGAAAATTCCAAATTTTCGGGTATTAATTAATAACTTTTTAACTAAGCAAGATTTTTCGATGCGGTTTTTTGATTAATGTTATGTACACCCATAGAAACATTTTTGGAAAAGTGGGCGTGTTACCGCCCACAGATTAAAAAAAAAAAATTTTATTTTTTAATAATATTAAAAATTGGAATATCTTCATTAATATTTATTGACTATAATACTCCTTTATACATAAAAATAAAGTCTTACTTTTGGAAAACTTAATTTCGATGAAATTCAGGAGCTAAAGAAACAATAGTTGATATTAATAGAAATTTTCTTAATTTTTTCTTAATTCATCTTCGAAATCCTCAAAAGTTTGATATGTGCCTTCAATTTCACATAATAAGAGTATTTAAAAATAGATGGGAAGGGCAAGGCTTTTATGCTTGCTGCTTGAATCAACAAAGAGACATTGCTCTTGAGTTTTTCATAGAGCTGCTGCTTGTTTTTGTTAGCTCCTACGCCTTTCAACAAGTAAACCAACTTTGGATGACCAATTTGTCGATTATTGTTCCTATTTGAGTAGCATTTGCATAATTTTTCTGTGCTCATTAACCAATTTTAATGCTTTTTTCAAATTTTTTTGTTCCGCATGCATTTTTTCCATTTTGCATACAAAAGTTGGCAAACAATTTGAGTTTTGCTTTTTAAATATATAACATGTCTTAAAACATGAACGTTTTTATTAAATCTACTCTTAAAAAAATCAAGAAAAGCAATTTCTTGGTTGGATTTGCCTTTTCCTTGCCCCATACATCAAACCGATCCGCAATTGAAAACTCGAAGTCCCTTGCAAAAAACTAATTTGCGCAGTTAGTGCGGAAAAGTGCACATTGAGACAAACTGCCTTTAAATCAAAATTAATAGTTCTACGACATACAATTGGACGTACACTTATGGACCCTTCTGGATGTTTTATATGTCTCCACGAACTTGAAATATATTTCCAAGAAATGTGCTTTAAGAACGTTTTCTACGTTTACAAAATATTAATAGAACACGCACAACTACATAGTATTATCACAACCATTACATAGTTAAAACCCGTGTGATTGCTATCCTTTTTAAATTTCACAAAAGAATGTTTCGCGTTTGAATAGTGGCATTTTGAAAATAGGCTGCACAAATATTGTAATCTTAAAGCAAGTGCTTTTCTACAGCAACAGCTGACTTTAACAGCTGTTATACTTAACAGTGTTCTGTTAAATAACATTTCTGGTATGGGACTTTACAGTTTGAAGTTTTCTTAATATGTTACTAAAATAAAACAACCAATTTTAATACTTTGAGAAAATGACTAAATACCCGAAAAATGGGAATTTTCCCCATAGTGCACTGGGACCAGCTCTCTAGCATTTGAGTCCTCTATTTGTTGCCTGATAAACTGCCAGTTGGAATGACGTTTGTTGGTTTTTGCTTATGTTTTATGAGCATTGTTGCCACAAAGTTGTCGCCATCCGGCCCCCGCCCCCAGGAGTGGAGCACTCCTTTGAATTTGCATTGAATTTCTGTTTCTGTTTGTAAAATGTAAATGCTGCTCTCCCATATCCCAAAGCTTTGAGCTCTGCGTATATTGCCCATTGAGTGTTGAGCTGTTCAAATAGTTTTCGTGCCTTTAATTGCCTTTTGGTTTGGTTTAAATAAAGTTTGTGCCACTTGGAGATCTTTGAAATTGCTGTTCAAATGGTTTATATCCTGCCACAGGATATGAATTGTTCTTTTGGCTGGCTCATTGAGCTGGAAAAGCACACAAGAGGAGGAGGCACCGAAGCAGCATACTCCTTATGGTTTATGGTTTTTGCTTAAGCAACAGTGGAAAACTCTTCCTGAGTGGAAGTTCAATCAGAGATCAGAGGATGGAAAAATATATAAATATTCTTTAGATATCATTTTGTTTGCATTTTAATATTGCTTTCAATTTCAAAATGATTATTTTAGGCACCTCTGGAAAGTAATTTCATAGAGGCCACGTTTTGGGCATTCGTCTTCCATTTTGTTTCGTTTCCAGCTGAGCAGCATGAAGAGTATTTAATTTAAATGCCGGCCATAAATGTTCAAATATTTTTTAAAGCGAATTTATTACAAAACGGCAAACTTTGTCATACAAACAATTCAGGGAAGCAACGAAGCACAGCCAAGGAGCACAATCCTGGGTAAAGAGAGGAAGTCGCTGGAGGCAAACACTCTGGAGAGTGGGGAGGACTGGCCACACACACACACACATAAAAGCCATAACACCAGGGCATTTCTGAGGAGTCCGTGTGTGGTGGGAGAATGTGCGGTGGGCATGAGACGGATGGATGCATGTCTTATCACAGAAAAGGAATGGCATGGCATTTCCCCTAGCGTGGCAGCAGCAGCAGCAGCAGCATCAGCACCAGAGAATGCTTATAGGAAAATGCAACATAAAATACTTTTTAAATGTGAATAAATATTTGGCATGGGGTTACGTTAAGCACAAAATACCATCAAAAGGTGGGCATGAGGATGGGCGTGATGGGTAATGCAAATGGAGAGTGAAAATGTGTGCTAAGAGGTTAACATTTATCAGACGCAAATTTATATCTCTCCTGCAGGCGCACTTGAAAAATGTGAATCAAATGAAAGGAAATATTACCCTGAGAGCAGCAAAAAATACTCCAGAAGCATTTGGCTACCTATCGTATCATTGCAGATAAATTGTGCACAAAATGTTCTACCAAATGTTGCTGCCACGCTTTAACAAAATTAAAACTCAAAAACACACACGAAAATTGGTTGGAAAATTGGTTGAAAAATTGCAATTCAAAAATACATAAGATTAAAAACCGCAGATCCGGCTTAGAGTTCATCAAAAGCCGCAACATAAAATAATCCCCTTTGCATACCCCTTAGCTCTGATTACGCGAAGAGTCTGCTCGTTGTTGATTTATTGCCGTGAAAGTAGAGTATGAAAGTTAGGTTAATTTCTAAGGGAAACTTTTAATGATTTTTCCCAACCAATTTAACCCGAAACTCGTGCAACTTTTTATGCAGTTTCCAATTCAAAAGCCTAATTGAAGGCATAAACTTATCCGGCTGGGGAATCGTGCCCCCAATTACATTCACATCGTAAAAACTGACAAAATTATGATCAGCAATAATCCTGTGCCATAAGAATGCAATAAATGTGAGAATAAGCCTCGAAATGCTCTTTATCTGTGGAGTATTTTGGAATTTAACGGACTCCCTATTGCAGCGGAGACCACGAAGGACCCATTTGAGTCCAAAGCGTGGCATCAGGCATCAGAATAAGGAATGTGCCATTGTGCTTCGGTCCGGGTGTTTGCTTGACTTCCGCCGGGAGCATGTTAATTTTTAGACGGAGATTCCCTCCGGCTCTACCACGATGATTAGCATGCATATGTGTGTGTTGCGGTGGGGCCAAAGTTCTCTGGGAGCTGTTGGCAAACAACACTGGCAAAACAATTTAATTAATAAAAATATGCAAATTTAATTAGACGAACGGACAACCGGGGGGAGCGCTTGTTAAGACAAATTTTATTCAAAAGTTTTCTACACCATTTTGGGTGTTCGGTTTAAACCCTTTTTTCCTGGGGATTAGCCACGCTCAAGTGATGAAATTTTCTACGTTTTAACCACAATCAAGTAGCGAATTTTACTGCGTTTCAGCCATAGAAAAGTATCGAATTTTGAGGGTTCTTTCAGCGCACTCAAGTGCTGAATTTGCAGCCTTTTCTGAAGACTTTTGTCTAAGTATTTTTTAATTGATGCCCAGGTTTAGGTTCACGGTTACCTTCATGCTTCCCACTTGAATTAATTGAGGCTGAAAAAGTTTCCACATCATTCCACTTAGAACCACCGAAAACCAAGAAGGAACACTCAAAAAGAGAGCATTCAAATGCTGGGAAAGCCCATTAAAAAAGAAACCATATGAAAGGAAGTACGACTGACACCCAAATCAACTGCCATCTTACAGTCTTTTCTGTAGGGGGTCCATTTAGATATTTTCATTTGGCAAATTTAAAGAAAACAACAATTCCCCAACAACAGAATTTTAGCAGTTCAAAGCATTTAAATAAATAACCCAGGGGTGGTCTCTTAAATTAAGTAGTTTTCAACGCCTGTCATTCCACATTTTGGTGCACCTGGGCCACAATTTCTCTGTTCTCGGCTCTCGGTTCTGCCTGTTCCGACAGTTTGCCCCAAAGAAATGTGGTAATATAAAATAGCCAAAACGTGTGGGCAGACAGTGGGATGGAAGTTGGAATTTATTGATTAAAATTGTAATTGCAAAAATAGTATCTGTTGCTTAAGGGAAATCCACTGGGCTTTGCTGAGATTTATGAAAGATATTTTGGTAGATTGAAATGCGTATTTATTGTAAGAATATTTGTGCAAAAGACTTAATTTCTTGAAAGATAAGTGAGGTGGAATCGAGAGTAAGTTAGGAAGAGGAAACCCTTTAATGAACAACCATAGAGTATTTCAAATTTTAAAAAAATAATCCCATTTATTTAAACACAATTATTCGTGTAACAAATTCCATTTAACACTGTATAAACGAAATGTGTGCAAAAGAAAAGGATTAAAAGGATTTCCTCTCCTGTTGCATGGTGCAAAAAAATAATAACAAATCACTTTTCCTCTCTTACTCCACAGCTAAGCGGCTTTCGCGCTGCGTCACACTTAAATACATTTTTAATTTTCATCACTTTTCAATTATTTTGTTTTTTGTTTGTTCTATAATTTTAATTTGATCTACTTGCTGATTTTACTGGCATTAATTTTTCAGTAAAACGAAAATTAATTGCTGATTTATTATAAATGTAAATTTGTGGCTGTAGCCAGAAACACAATTGTTTCGCGAATTTAAAATAAAGTTTTGCGGGTGAAATACGAGTCTGTACTCGTCATTCGAATCACTGAACAGATGAGCAATTCCAGGGCAAATAAGGTTGATCTTTGGATGCGGGCGAGATTAATTTCCGTTGCTTGAAATGTTTAAGCCAAGAAGTTTCGGAAAATATTAATGAAAATAACTTCCCACACATGTTTTAGCCAAGAAGATTCACTTGATTCTAAGCGAAGAAGTTCCTCTTCATTTTAAGCCGAGGAAGTTCCCTCCACACATTTAAGCCAAGAACTTTAAGAAGCCAATGCTCAAGGTTTCAGGCAATTGAAGTAGGAAAACTCTCAAAGCAACTACAGCTTGCCATAAAACCCCCAAAAACTATAAGAACGATCCAATATGGGGGGCCGCATAAAGCTTTAAATGATTGCGATAATCCCAAGGACTTACTTGGTAATAAGACCAGCGCAGGGTGGACTTCAATTTTGCAACATAAAATAAAGATTTTCCCAGATACAACAAGGAATAAAAAGGTCGCCTAGGCCAACAGCCAAAAGCGCAAGGACGAAGGCGAAGCAACAAATGTCCCGAGCTCAACACACATCATCGAAAAGGACATCTTGAGCACAATGGAGGACTGGGGGTTCCTTGTTGACTTTATGGCTTAGGCCGGGGCTAAGCGGCAATTTCCAAAAGGCCAAACACGGGGCATTTGCAGACTTACAAACATATGCAATTTTTAGCCATAAAAACATACATAATTAAGTGGAAGATGAAACAGAAAGAATATACAATAAAAATACAGCCGCTTATGTAAAAGGGTCAACAATAGCCCTAAAAAAGATTATGGGATCAACTTTTACATTTTGTTAATTGGGAAATCATAAATTCGAGGACATTTTTAAATGGACTCGAGACAAAAAAGGGGACAAAGGAATAAATAATTTCATTAATGAAGAAATTATTACAAATTTGCAAAAAGAGATGGAATTTGATGAAATTATTAAAGAAATTAGTAAACTCTTTGAATTTACAAAGAAAACCCAAATAAAATATAAAGCGATATTATACATAACGACATCTAAAATTGGATTATCCTAAGAATTTTTTCTAAATACTATATGTTCTTGAGCATAGTTTGAGCTCTTTCAAAAAATGGGTTTCCCAAACATTCTCGAAAAATCTTAACAGAAGAGAAGCTTTCCGACGGCTAATATTATATCCAAACATTTTTATATTAAATTCAAAAATGTTCTTTAGAATAAAAACAAGAAAGAAATTCCCGTCGGCTTAGTAAGCTGATAAATTTTTAAATAGGAAATTTCAAATATAAATAAAGTTAGTTAAAGAGCAAAATTTATAATTTAAAGACGGCGAAATTGTGATGAACACAATAGCTAAATTCTTTGCTGTAAAATAAATGAAAAGGTGTTTTAAATTGAGTAATTGAAGGACGTATTCAAGAATTTTAAGTTCAGAAATATGTACTCCAATTTGTTAAGAAACTTTTAAAGTAAGAAATTTGGGATAAAACTCATTTACAAAAAAGATTCTTCTTCTCTTATATTAATATTATTTTCTATTCTATCTTGACTATATTATTATCATAAAATGTATCATATAACTCACCTGTTTTAAGCAAATGCACAGATAAAAACGTTTTTTAAATTTGCTTTGCACACAAATGTGAGTTTGTTAATAAGTTTTTTGTTTTAGGAAAACTTCACTGGAAAATACACAGAAACTAAGTTCAAAAACTGGGCAAAACACTTTCAGAATTTTCCAAATTTAAATAGATTTAACATTAACCATTAGTGGGGTGCTCTGCGGGTGCTTCTGCTTCGGCTGCTGGGTGACTGCACCGCTTTGAGTGTGAAACGTGAGTGAAATCGGCAGCCCAAGAAGCCCGCGATTTATACGAGGCGAATGGAAAGCCGATGGCCAGCCGAGGATACGAAAGATTTCAACGGTTTCAGGTAGGGAGAGCCGACTGCCAAGCACCGAAGTACGGAGCTCCGAAGTGGTCCGTTTAGCCCCCGCAAAATACTCGTGTGTATGATTTGTGGGTTTGGGGGATTGTGCGCAATCATTGGAGGAGACGCGGCCAGAGTACGAATTTAATACGAATACGCAACACGTGGCAATTTGTGGTCATAATTGTGAGGCGCTTCGCTTTTCCCTTCTATCCTACCTATCCTATCTGTTTATTAATCATCAATTACGCACAATTATCGAGTCGGGGATCCATCGATCATGCTATCAGTATCGGCACTAATCAGCAGCAGATTATTTTCAATTAGTTTCTCTGGCAGCTGTCAGTCGCCAAATCCAATATAAATCCCCCACAAAATGCATTTGCATGCTTATTAATTCTCTTGGGGCATTATCTCATTATCTAATTGGCCAGTATTATGCCACATTCATGGACTTCTCCATTCCATGACTAAGCAGTGCAGATTATTATATAAAATATTACCATCGACAAATGAAAATCATATCAATGCATAATGTACGTATCATGATGATGAAATTATATGGCTGATATAAATCTGGGATAACGAAAGGTTATGTGTTATCGGTTGGATAAATAAATAAATAAATAAAAGTCTGTGGTCTATTTCTGTTTTCCAGGTTTAAATAAAAAATTATAGATTCGCTTACCAAAGGAAACTCCAATGATGAACGCTGATCGCTTTTTCTCCTGCAAAATCCATAACGGAAAAATATGATATCAATTGAAAATGTCTGGTAATTTATCTTAAAGATACGTACCATATGCTTGACATTTCCGCTCTCCGCTTTATGCGACATTTAACGATTTCGTTTGAGGCCATAGCCATAGCCCATTTGTAGCACATTCTTTCAATATTTTCCACCTAACTACACTTCACATAAAGAAAATTAAAAAAAAAAAACAAAATTGGGATACTTTTTGAAATTTCAACCATTTTTTAAACACTTGGGTTTAAGCACGTGTAAAAAAATATAACCAACACTTTTATCCGTTCTATTTTCAATGTATTTTTTTCTGGAGTTTGTAAAATCAGTTGCTCCTTTATATTGTTGCTTACAGGAATTATCTAAAAATAGAAATAAGATTAGGTAAATTATTGATACAATAAATTATGAATAAATAGATAATATGATACGTATTTAATTAAGTACTACCAAAAACAAAATAAATAGTTAAATGAGCAATGCCTTAACATTTCCATGGTAGACGATTTGTACCAGTTTCATGCTGAATAAATTAAATGCATAAATAAATTATGAATATGATTTTCTCCAGTACATATTTATTTGACCTTTCTCCAGCAAAATCGACATCATTTATAAGGAATATTCTTTGACCTATCCCAAGTATTTCAGCATATTCCCCAATCTGTGCAGATACTCCTCCCATTTAATTGTAACACTTTGTCATATAACACCCACGTTCATCAACTCTCGCTCTCTATTTTTTCTGCATTTGACAGAAGGGAAAATCATGTAGGCGCCTGAAAATGGTCACAAAAATGGGGGAAATGCCAGTGGCGTTGTAGGAAAAAATCCTTACTGCCTGTCAAATATACGCACATGTTTCTGTACATTTGTATGTATGTCTAGTGGTGTATCTTTTTGTACATATGTTGGATGTAGATTTTATGACATTAAACGCGACTAATGACTGATAAATGTGGACTGATAAAAGCTTTACAATGTTTTTTTTATTTATTTTTTTTTTTTTGCTCGTGCCAGCGACGTGTCCGACTTGGTTTCGGTTTTTTGTTGGTGAATCGCATAAAACGTGATACTAATCTCTGGAGCCGCGACCTTGACCACAGTTACCCATCCAACACAGATACACAGATGTATTTTTCTTTATCTGTAGAGGGAGAGAGAGGGAATCTGAATCCTGTGGGACTTAGGCATCATCTATCCAACTGTCAAACTATGCCGAAATCATAATTAAGAGGAATTAGCCAAACATGTGTTAACTTTTTGGTCAGCCTCAAACACCCTCCTCATACATAAATAATTCCCTGCCAAACATCAAAGAAATTGCATTTCGCTGTACTCCCCACTGGATGAGGCTGCCTAATTTATGAAATTATGGGAATAATTTTCCCACCCCCGCACACGCATATAAATCAATACTCATGGAAATGGAAATTGACTTTGTGGGTAGCATGTTGCATGTAGCACGGCGATGCATTCCGCTTCCCGCTGAGTCAGAGCGTCCGGTGGCGTAGTGCATATTTCGATTTTATGACCACAAAGGATGCCAAAAGGTTGTTGGCATTCGCTTTGAGCCACATTAATGCACCCACATCATCTGCCCACCATTCAACGACAATGCACGAGCACGTCAATGTTTTTGGCGGCAAGAATTTAAACAATCTGGAAAAGACATTCAAATGCAAATGGCACAAGCGTTCATGCCTGAATAAAGGGTATAGATATTACATAAATATTAATAGGTATTCTATGCAATCCATTGCAATGCATTGGGCAACGAATTGATTATTTAATTGTTATTACACCCGATACTAAATGGATACAGGATTATGTTTTTATTTCATGCAAATTTATGCAACACCCCATAAATAATATAGGTCCTTGATCAGCATCGAGAGCTTAGCTTCATAATTACAAAGATAAGTTTCCACACCCGACCAGTGCTCTCTCCTCTCCAGTGTGGCTTAACAGCAAAGGAAGGATTTCAGCTCTATCGCAGTGAGATTCGTAATCATGAAACTAATTGTATTTAATAAAAATATATAAGCAACCCACTATTGTAGGTGTCTGAGGAGTCTCACAGGTTCGCAGAAATTCAGATTAGACACCTAAAAAGGGTTACTCTGATCTGATGAGAGCCACAATCTGGATGACGATGCTAAGCCCAAAAAAAGCGGCACATTTCTCATATTGGTAGCACATCAACAACCTAGCCGAATAGGTGTTGTCAGATACTACCGACTAAAGCTTGGAATCCAGCACCGCGGAATCAAAAAATATCCTATCAAACTTCATATAAAAAAAAAACTGTGCCAGGAAGTTTTCGTTTAAGTTTTCCAGACGTGTGTGTCCAGCAAAATCCACAAATTTATATCGGAAGTTGCCACTCGATTGCGTGTGTGAAATTTCTGACATGACACAAAGCTCAGGAATATATGTTCTACAATTATTTCTGTAGTGAAAAGTACGAGATAGAGGCAAAAAGGTACTGACCCGGCTGTAGAGTTGACAAAATCCTTTTAACAGATCCGAATTGCATTTTGCGCCCTTAGTTGAGCTTTGCCTGTTCCGAGGATTACTATTGGCACTATTGCTGCTACTGCTGTTGCTTTTGTCCTCGGTTATCCTCGCCTTAAACCTGTTGCTGCTTCTGGTTTGCCTACTGCTGCTGCGTCTGTGCTGGTTTATGCATTCCTCAACCATATCGGCAGCAACATGGAGCCGTCTTTTTTTTTGGCTTGTGGCGCATGCTGAGGCGTGCCATTTTGCTGTTGCTGCTGGGCGGTATCCAGCGGTGTCCAGCGCACTTTCATCAAAGTTTTTCAGAATCTAATTTATCAATTTACTGTCCAGCATTTCATCCAGTGTCTATGGAAATGAAATTCGCATCGGTGGTGTTGAGCATCGGCAGTACTTCTTCTTCGGTTGGCGGAACCTCCTCTGACTCTACTTGCCCGTTTATGGAGGACACAGCCTGATCGAGTTCACGCATCAATCCCACGTTTGTCTTGGCGGATTGGCCGGATTGGCGGTAACAATGCGCAGAAACTTCACAATTTCCAGTTCAAAATGTACGAAGGTTTCATGGGCTCGCCGGCACACCTCGGGCGTGTAGATGGATAGTGCGGGATCCAATATAATGGCCTCCTCGATGTGGACCGGCTGCAGTTCCAATAATTTCGGTGCAGCGGCTTTCATGGTCAGGTACCGCGTGCATTGTAGCTGAAATATACCATTTTTAAACTGTGCCTTTGTGACGCTGCTATTTATGCACCTTTTCATGTTGCCTTAATACAATTTGAGTGTAAAAAAACTAGTTTTCTCAGCATTCTGCATAAAAAGAGAATTCCCGAATCACATTTTGCGCACTGTTTACAAAAAAACAGCTGATTCATTAGAGTGACCAGGCATATACAGAAAATCAGTTGGTATATTTCGGTATATTTCTGCGAGTAATCGATAAATGCTGCAATTTCTCCAAATCAAATGAAATATTTAAAAAGATAAGGCCCATCAGCATTTGAAGATGGAATTCGCACCCGAAACGACTACAAGAATCTACAATATTAGCATAGGTCAGCAGCCGCAAATCGTGCAGATAACATAACGCAACCCAACCACACACACACGCTTCAAGATCGCACGTGCGTCCGACGGCCAAGAGGCTGACGAATTTCCTGGTTTCGTTTACGTAAATAGTTACAATCACGCCATGACGGAGCTCGTAACGCCGCAGAAGGCCAATCCCGTGAAATCCTTCATTGCCGGAGGCTTCGGCGGCATGTGTAATGTCATCACCGGCCATCCACTCGACACAATTAAGGTATGCCACAAATATTCCACTCGGAAAATGTAGCTGAAACTCCAGCATATGTTTTCTTATCTGCAGGTTCGTCTCCAGACAATGCCCCTGCCGGCGCCTGGCCAGCCGCCCAGATACAAGGGTGTCATCGACTGTGCAGTGAAGACTTTTCGCCAGGAGGGATTCCGTGGATTCTACAGAGGGATTTCGGCGCCCCTTGTTGGCGTTACTCCCATCTACGCAGTGGACTTTGCTGTCTATGCGGCGGGCAAACGTCTGTTCCAAACGGATGACCATATACGCCTCACCTATCCACAAATATTTGCAGCAGGAGCCTTTGCGGGGGTGTGTTCCGCCTTGGTTACGGTGCCCACGGATCGGATTAAGGTCCTGCTGCAAACACAGACGGTGACTGGAGGACCTCTAATGTACAACGGGACACTGGACACCGCTGTGAAGCTGTACAGACAGGGTGGATTCAGGAGTCTCTTCAAGGGAACATGTGCCTGCATTCTGAGAGGTAAGTTCTCACTCTGCACATCCAAGAAGAGGCCATTACATCTCTTGTATAATCCATTAGATTCCCCCACCGGCTTCTACTTCGTGACCTACGAATTCCTTCAGGATTTGGCAAGACAAAAATCAAAAACAGGACAAATCAGCACGACCTCAACTATTTTAGCTGGCGGAACGGCTGGCATTGTGTTCTGGACTTTGGCCGTGCCCTTCGATGTACTCAAGAGCCGCCTGCAGTCTGGTGAGTCATCATCATCATCGACTTGCCAAGTATCGGCAATTATTGAATAATTTATGATGCATTTAACAGCACCAGAAGGCACCTATAAGCACGGCATTCGCAGTGTTTTCAGGTCTCTGATGGCCACGGAAGGCCCAACAGCACTGTTTCGTGGTGTCCTGCCCATTCTCCTACGCGCCTTTCCAGCCACGGCAGCGGTTTTCTTTGGCGTGGAATTAGCCAACGATTTGTTAAACTAATAGGCGAATTATATGTTATTTAAGAGAGAGAGAGAGAGGCTATTCTTGTAATTACATTCTATATAAATATTGTTATCAAGGTAAATGTGTGATTTTAGTTTCAATGGAAGTTGAGCGTGAGCGGATATTTAACTGATATGATTGGATAGTTTTGGATATCTCTATCCAGCTGAATTTGATCTATGTAATTGATTGTAAGAGTTTCAGCAGTTAGAGCCCCATGTAAGTCTCTATAGAATCCACGTTCCCCATATAAAAATTAATATGAATGTAGCTAGTATGTGAAATATTGTTGGGTCATCGCCCGATCTTAATTTCTGCACGTAAATTCTTTATAATTCGCGGTGCATCGAGGGTAATTTTTTGTTGGCTAAGCAAATGAGAATATGAAATATGAATATGCGAATAAATGAAATGTCTGACCGCAAAGTAGTTTCTACACGTACATTTTTAATAAATCGCGGCAAATCGAGGTTTTAATGTTATTAGAAATATTAAGTACTTCCTACAGCAGAGGGTAGTAAGGGGCCGCTCCCTCGTGTATCAAAAATGTAATTACAAATGGATTTATTATTTATTTAGTTTCATCCGTCCAGCACTTCCATTTATCGCATATTTTGTCAACTACATATTTAATTTTTGGAATGTCATAAAATCACCTTAAGCACTAAATACGAGTACCACTTTAAAAATTGCATTTCAAATGATTGCACAAAATAATTTCAAATAAATACGCATATTGCAGGTTTGTAAATGTATACAAAAAAATGGGGATTGGTATTAGAATTAGTGTATAAAACATACAAAATACTCCTTCGGAAAAAATACAACATATTTAAAAAACAGGAAATTGTGTGCAATGCAATATTGTAGGCTGTGATGCTCACTTGGTATAATATCTGTTGTATGTATGTAAATGTGTATATGTGTAATACTTACCAAGAAAATCAGGCGCTTTAAGACTACACATCCAATGGAGTTCGATTTTTAACACAAATATTTAGCATCCATAGTCAAGTGTTGGCTAGTTTTGAAAGATCTTAATCGTGAATTGATTTGGGCTACTTTGCGCTACGAAAACCACATATCTTGCATTTGAAATAATAATAAATAAATACATGGGAAAAAACGGACTGAAGATGAATGTCACATTGTCTATCAAAAGATCAGATTGAATATCACGATTAAGCCCTTAACTAGTTACAAATTTCAGTTTAGCTGCTCAGTTTCTAGTTGTTTGGCTGCCGCTTCTCAGCCGCCTTGACTAGTGTTTGAACCACCGCCGCTGCCACCTCCGCCAGCATTGGCCAATCCGCCACAGCAATTGCTCTGCGCTGCTTTGGCACCTAGGCTGGCTAGTCCAATGGAACTGCCGTCCGACTGCCGCTGGGCGGCCGCCGCAGCCGCAGCACTGCTGCCGTCTTTGCTGCGGGCCTGGCCAATCAGTTCGGCGGCAATCTCGTAGAACAAACGCTCCACATTCTCCGCCTCTTTGGCGGATGTTTCGAGGAAGTACATGTCATGTTGTTTGGCAAACTCTTCGCCAATTTGTGTGGGTATCTCGCGGTCGTCGCGATCCGTCTTGTTGCCAACGAGTATCTTGAGGACCTTGGAGTTGGCGTACTCCTGTATCTCCCGCAGCCAGTCGGGCAGGCAGTCGAACGTGGGCTGGCAACTGATGTCGTACACCAGGATCAGGGCGTGAGCGGATCGATAGTAGCTTTGCGTGATCGAACGGAATCGCTCCTGGCCGGCAGTGTCCCAAATCTGTAGCTTGATCTTCTCACCCTCCACCTCCACGGTCTTGATCATAAAGTCGACGCCAATCGTGGCCCCCTGGCCGGGTGGGAACAGACCCTGGGTGAAGCGGCGCACCAGGCACGTTTTGCCAACGCCCGCGTTTCCAACGAGCACGATTTTGAACAGGAATTTGTAGTCCTCCATAGTTTTTTTTTTGGGTGAGCGGAGCGTCAGAGAAACGTGCGTGTGTGTTTGTGTGCTCTGCAAACGTAGACAAAAGTTAGTTGATTTCAAAGCAGAGTTTAGACACACCTTAGTCAACGACGCGTAACGCCTGTGTGGTTGATGGGCGATGATGATGGGGTGGTTTGTTGGATCAGCTTACGCCATCAAGGCGAAAGACTACGCCTTGTCTCGTGTGCGCCTCTCACCTGTGGCACCGTCTATCTCGTCGGGTGGTGTTAACGTTCGCCCCCAAGGCTGCTACTGCTGCTGCTGCCCTTGTTTTTTTGTTAATTGTTGATGACTCAACAACTCGACGGCCCGTGTACTTGCAATTGCACGGAGGCTGGAAATCAAGTCAAGACGATTTGGCCAGCTTTAAAATAGTCGCTATTCAAATGAGTGCATGCTGGTGCATTAATTTCCAGCCCTTTCTCTGTTTTTCAGTAAAATTCCGCTGCATATAAATATAAACAAATCGATTTGACACTGGCACGATTGTATCGATTGCTCAATACATTCAACTATCGATGGCTCAACTATCAATCGTTTGACAGCTCAACGTGACAGACAACTTATCGAAGAAATATACTAAAATACCATCTCGTTATCATAAAATACCGTAAATATACCTGGTAAAATCATATTCATTAATTTTGATATTCGATTTAATATTACTAGCTAGTTGGCCCTCCCAGCCTTAAGCAAATAATTTTATGCAGTTCCTCAATCAATTTTATTCAGGACTGGCTAGTTTTCAGAACTCCTTATTATTGCATTGTTTACTTAATAAGGTTTAAACAAAAGCGGCCAAAGCATAAGACGTGTGTACGAAATGTGTCGTCATTGTTGCTTGTCAACCAAGTTTCTTCTATGCGTATTGGCTTTTGTATACCTTATTCCTTGTATTTCTGCATTAATGGGAGCTTGAAATTGTTTCTCATTTCGTGCCAAAGATGCACAACAAATAAATACAAATAAATGTACCTCAAAAAAGCACCACGAATTAGGAGCCAAAAATTTTAGTATTTTTTGTGCGTTAAATGGAGGTTGGCGTTCATTTGAAAATGGTATTTTGATGGCAGTCGATGATTTACATGGTACCTACACGCTAACTACACATTTGGTACATTTCAAAGACTTAATGGTGGAGTAGTATGGAACTTAGTATACCCAATTTCCTTTAATGTAAGCTTTTCTGTTTTCCTGCTATTCTCAAACATAGGTAATAATTGGTATAAGCAAGAATATAAAAAATTGATTCCTAAACAAATTTTTGGACATACTTACTTTTAAACCCGATTTTGTAATCGATCTTTGGGTCAAACGCTATAGCTCTGTCATTTCCTGCGACCCTTGGCCGGCGTTTTAGTTTTAAATTTCATTGTTTATTCACTTGGTAATTTGCTTAATAAGTGTAATTTATGCAAATATTGCTGGATTCCTTATCGTTTATCAAATAATCCAAATTTCTCACAATTTTGTTGTTGCCAATTTGAACGTACATAGTATTACTGGGCCTTCGTTCTAGAAAAGGAAAACGAATCGAACTTAGTTGTAGACAATAAGGACAAGTAAAGTATAGTACAATTTAATTACAATTACAACTAAATAACCATAAAAATAATGTAAATGTATGCCTAGGGAAACTTATGGTTAGGAGTCGAGTGCCCATTGCTCTTTCATAGATTTCATTTCATCAGTTATTGTTATTGTTTTTGTTTTTTATCGTTTAGGAAATTCGTGTCTAAATTGGTGTTAGCGTGATTTACGTTTTGATTATAATATTGCACAATTTTTGTGTTTGCCAAACATTTGTTGTATAATTGCTGTCTAACCTCCAGAACAGAACTGAACTGAACTGCACTGTACTGGTACTGGTTTCTTTTTTAGTTAGTTACCGACCGATGCTGATACGTTTAGATACGTTTGTGTTAGACGCTAAATCACTGGATTTTCTACGCACTTGTCAAGCTGAATTACAAAAGTTCATTGCCTAAATAATTTACATCAAAAAGCCAAGTTAACAATCCTCAATACGCAGCCCTAAATAGACTAAGTTCTCATCTCAGTTATTGGTTTGCTTAAATGCTAGGCCTAAACTAAATGATATTCGACTGGTTTCCATACCGTTTTACGCTTTACGCTGTTACGCTCTACACAAAATTCGCCAATTACTAAAATTATGCATTTCTTTCGTATTGTATATTCAGTATTCAGTATATATTATTAATAACTATTGCTCAGTTAAGTGTGTTTGCGTGTTTAGCAAAAATGTGCCAGCTATGAATCGAGTTTCCATAATGCCAATGCCAATTCCCTTCCAATCTCACCTCACTTTTCATTTCCCTTCCTTTCTTCCTTTCTTCCGTTCTTTGCCTATTTTTTTTTGCTCGCTCAACACGACGATATCACAACAAAATGTACCAAGTAGAAGAATTAGTTATCATTATCAGTTATCGTTATAGATAGATCAGCTAACACTAATGCCACTTCACGTGAACGGCGGCGGCAGCACCATCGGATCGAAGGTCTGCTGGAGGCTGGAGAAGTTGCTGAAGCTATCGATGCGCCGATAGCCCCACAGATCCATGGCTTCGATGCAAACATCCTGGATTTGCTTGATCTACAAAGAAAGTGTGTCAATAATGCACCTTAAAAAATGTGGCCTTGAAGCACTCACCTCATCTGGCTTTAGATCCTGCATCCAATGGAATGGCGCTGATCTGGAATCACGATATGTGGAGCTAACGCCGCCAATATTGACCTTGGTGTGCGTCTCCAAAAACTCCTCCACAGCGGGATCGAACGGCAGGCCATAGAACTGCAGTATGTCCTGGGTCATTTCACTGGGATTCAATGACAGATCCTCATAGCGTAGGGTTCTATCAAAACAAATATCATACGTAAGTTTTTTTTTATATTTTTGGAAAATAAACAGATGACTCACCTGAAGCGCGATGGATACTTCTCCAGCAACATCTCAGCTGTTTTGTAGTCATCCTGCAGATCCTGGCAGACCAGTCGCGGATCCTCGCAGTCCTCGTGGCCAGCGCACCACACGCGATGCCGACGCGATTGCATTGTTCCGCGCGGATCCCTCACCAGTAGAACAATCCGCACATTGGACAGACTGTTGAAAGAGACACAGAGAGAGGGGGAGAGAGGGGGAGAGAGGGAGGAATGTTAGAATCAGTAATCATATAGTATATAGTCGTATCTGTTTGATGAGTTATATATAATTGCTGGCGTAATAGTTGTTCACGGAGCCGTGAAGTTCACTTTGCCATAACAATAGTTGGAGGGAGTTGGAGTCGCCGTCGGAGTTGGAGTTGAAATTGGCTTTCAATTAAATCGAATTAAAACTTCTATAATGGCCGCATAATTAGCATTTTAATGGAGCCCAGCACGAGTCGGGTTCCCGATGGATTTTAAGCCAAATGTAATCTATCTTTCTATGCCACCAACTGGAAACTGTTTTTAATTACAACACTCAAACGATGCTCCATCCCATCCACTCCAGCTACTGGCGCAAGCAAATGCATTTGCTGAATTATTTCATGAAAATGTTTTGCCTAAGCGGATACTACAAAATGCTGATAAAATGGCAACGGCGGAAACAGCAATGCTACGTGGCGGGGGAACGTGGCGAGGGTTGTTGATTGTGGTTGTTGGAGCCTGGGGTCGGTAATGGGGTCTTAGTGCGGACCCGAGGGCCGGCCGTAATGCTGCCTAAAATAACCAAATACAGTGGGGCACATAAATAAAGACGCAGTCTTAGTCTGCATTAGATAGTGTAGCGACAGGCAAACAGATTCCCCGTGCAGTTATCTCCACCGAAACGGTCAATAAATTTTAATCATCAAGCTGCTTTCTGTGGAAAGTTTCCAGCGAATGATGTGTCCCATTTCTTATCAACGACATTTAGCAACCATAAAATGCATTAAATAATTCTTATCTCATGATTAAATTCCTTAAAATTTAATATTTATTGGAGTATCTATGGAGACATTCCCACTTCAAATTTCATTAGCAATTGTCTGTGGGCTCTCCATGGCACTCCCTAAAAATCAACAACCGCCATGCATATATTCAGATCATGAGCTCCCCTCTCTCCACCATCCATGCTAGCCATCAGAGAGGAGCATCATCAGAGGCAGCCGCAGGGCATGAAAACACTTTTTCCCTTCCTTCAGCCCAGAGGTTTTCCTCTGCACCCACTTAACCACAATGCTAATGAGTTTGTGGCGGATTGGAAACAATGTAAACATCTATAACTGCACATAGAATATGTACAGACATACGGACATATGTATGTACATATATCTAGCAGCTACATCTACAATATATCCAATACATACATACATATGTACATGTAGCCACATCTACAGCTTACATAGTATTCCCCGGAATATGTATCCGTATCCGCATCCGCAATGAGCACCCGAATGTGATAAATGGAAACGAGCATTCCGCAGAGTTCATTCTCGAGCGAGGGAAATGTGTAAAATGGAAACGAGGGAAAACATTCGAATAAACTTTTCAGTAGGTTGTCGTTAAGTTGCAAAAATAATGCATATAAAACCGAAATATCGGAACAATAGTAGATGAAACCTTGCGTTACACGGAACTAAAAAAATATGGCCAGCTGCTGCGTCTGTACCGTGAACTTTGGAGGAAGGGCTGTGGCTGTGGCTGCCAGGCAGAAATAATAACCGTAACACTAACAAATAACAGTGGGCTTTACTGCCACTGCCACTGCCATAGAGTCCCAGTCCCAGCCAGAGCCATAGTCAATGGCTTGCTGGCAACAGCTGCAAAAATGCCGAATACCAAAAAGTTTGTTCCAAAGCCGCAAACAGAACAAAACGGAAAAATCTACACCAAAAAAAAAAAAACGACCCAAAAGGAAACCAAATTTCGCGAACTTTAATTTTATGCAATGCAATCCAGAGCGAGAATTAAATTAAATTAAAATTATAATAACCAGCGAAATGTAATACAAAATTAAATATTTACGATTCAAACAGGCAATAATAAGTTTAGGCATGAAAATAAAAATAAATAAGTCGGAACACATTTTGTACACATTCTTCAAAACATTTTTCATGCGCTGTAATTAGGCTATAAATAAACATTCAATTCAAAATACGAGGGGTTGTTCATGTTCGAATATTTGCCACCAATCATATACCTATGACACATAGACAGAGGCTCCCTCCATCTAAATATACGAATGTACAAATATGTAAGTTGTGTATACGAGTGTGTATATCTAATTTGAAATAAATGCTAATCAAATTTTTGAACAAACAGCGTAGCGGAGCAAAACCCCAATTTAACACGAACTGACATTTGCCTGCATTACATCACATCGAAATTAAGTCGAAAATGAATTTCTTTATAATTGCATTTCAAGTTGAATAATTTACGACAAAGTGCACTTGACGATGGACCAGATGGAATAAGAGAAATAATAATAAAAAACCATAAAACTCCGGCACAAGGCCAGGCAATGAATTTCACTTTCGATTTGGCCAAGTAATACGAGATGTTGATGTTTTCTTTTCATTTTGTACGAGTATTTGGTAATTATGCGAAAATAAATGAGAGACACTGACACTTGTGCGGCTGCTGGCTATAAATATGCAGAAAAAGCTATGCCGCAACGAAGAGTTCTTCAAGTGGATGTGGGATGTCAAGGGGTTTTCGGACAGAGAGCTGCTCTAGCTGGGAGCATAGAGTGCCCTGAAGGAAGGTGTGCAATAAAGAAAGCAGATATAGAGTCGGAGAAATGCTTGACTAAAGTTTATTATAGTATTTTTGGTCAGTCAGCTTTTAATTGTTATTTATGCGATTCTGCCTCTTGGCTGTTGGCGTTTAATGAATGCAATTATTTTCATGTTATTTGTGGCGAATGTTTTCAATGAGCCTCTTTCACAGTTGCTGGCCATAATTCAAGAGGGCTTTTAATTTAACTTTAATGGCGTATGGCTAAATGTGCGCAAATATATCAAGAGCTTGTTGAATGCATTTAACCCTGGACAAATATTATGGTATAAAATAACGAAACTCCGATCTGAAGTGGCGAGTGAGAGAATCTGTCAGAAGATAAGTACCTACTACCATTCTCCAGAGCAGCAAAAACACTTTGACCCATTGACAGAGGCTTTTGGCAACAACAACAAAAATCAAAACACACACACACAAAAATAAACACAAAAAAGTATTCATATATCTACCATATACATGTGAACATGTGTACATATGTACGTACGTATGTATTTATCTCTGAGTCATATTCGTTTGTTTTTATTTGTATTCCATTCCGAACTGCGGCAAATTTTGCGGCATTCTGACACAGTTTTCAGAGACCAAAAGTAGAAAATTTGCACAAAATATACGTAAAAATTATTATAAAGAAGCCCCCCCAATCAATGGGATACACATAGAAATGGGTTTCGTATAGGTATGTGGCCCACATGATGGATAGATACGTTTACAGCTAGTCGCTAGACGACGACGACGCATTACGGCTGCTCTTTTGTCGACTTTTGTCGACTATTTCGGGGTCAAGCCAAATGCGAGAGCTGAGGCGAACCTCAGAGACGATTAATCAATATAATGGGTACGGTACGGACCGGTCCCCCTCTTTTGTGCTCTCTCTCTGACGGTTCCCCGGCATAACCGATTCGGCTGACCCCCAAACCGATACGTATTTACATAACTCTTACACCCCAAACAAAACAGAAAAGTAAAAGTTGCTCACGTGTGCGCCTTGGAGGCCTTGAACCGACCGTGGACGTTCGTGGACGGAGATGAACTTCTTGGAACTAGAATCATTAGTCAATCCGCAGTCCAGATTTCCCAGTGGCAGATCCACCACAAAAGTGTTCCCCAATGGCCGGCGGCAACTGTGTGACCCATTAAGCGATTTAACCGAGTCTCTTTCATAAACTTTTCTGTCTGTCTCTCTGTCCCACTTTTTGGCCTAGCCAAGTCCCATTCCCCTTCATATTTTAGTGGTTGGATAGGGGACTGACTGTTGGCTGTCATGCGTGTGCAGATGTCTCCTCAATCTCCCATATTCATACTAAGTACGGGGTAATTATTTTTAGGGGTCTCCGCGAGGCTTAGGCCCGGACATAAGCCTATAATGCTGATTAATGGCGCCACGGAAAAGCCAACTGCTGTGTGGAGAGTGGAAAATAAAATTCGAAATGGCTTTCCACACAGTTCCTACGGCAAAGACTTTCTTTCTCTGTGCGATCATGTCTATTTCTCTCAGCTTTCCCTGTGGAAAACTATTCTTAATTAATTTCAATAGACTCCCGCTCTCGGCTACATACATTTCACAAGTTTTTTCAATCAATTAGGCAATTTTGTATACACTACACACATCCTTTCCCCTTTCCCCATGGGAGGACTTCACATTTTTTATATGAAGCACAAAATTATATTTCCAGAGTTTTTGTATTGCATTTTTTAGCTTTCCGTTCGCGAAGGAATGAGAGGCGGGAGTGGGAAAAGGCACTTTGAAAAAGCTGGAAAAAATGTTACGCATACGCTCCGTTGGCCAAAGGCTTGTTATGTGTTAATGTGTGTGTGTGTGTGTGTGTGTGTGTGGAGGAGCGTATATTTATACATATATTTATTTATATAAATATGCATAATTGTCGCGTGCGGGTTAAAAAATGCTCGACCGGAGAGAGAGAGAGAGAAAAGGGGAGAAAAAGCGCGGGGAAACGAGGCAGAACAAAGAGCGTCAATAAAAAACAATGAAAATTTCAGCGTCAAAAAATTGTTAAAATACACACACAAAAATATGGAAACCAAAGAGAGGGAAAGGAAAAACACAGAGAGAGAGAGAGAGAGGGGCAGAAAAACAATGGAAACCACGGAAATTTATTCCACTCCAAGGGCCGAGTATTAAAATTGCCAAAATATTAAATTAAAATTTCAGAGCCTCGGCAATTACCTAGAAATATATGCAAGTCTGAGTGGGTAAAGGCGGAGAAGAAAAACGGCGGAAAAATAAGAGTTCCTACCATTAATGAAAGAAAATTTTAAAGCGAAAATATTGTTACTGGAAAATATTCATATAAATATTATGCACAAAAATTCGTTGGATGCACAGACGAGCTCAAGTAATACTTAAAAGCACAGCATCCCTACATCCCACAATGAAATCTGTGGTCGCAGATTGAAAGACTTTCAGTCGTATGTGAGCTAAAACTAAACTAAACTAATTTAATTGAACGCTCCTTTAAAGCATTTAAAATTAAATAAAAGCTGCAGAAACTCAAAATTATCTGATTAAATAATTTATAATTAAATAAAAGCCTAGTAAAACTGATTTATATTCAATTTGAAGGCATTGCGCGCTTTAATATATGCAAATCCCCAAAAAACAGAGAACTGAAATGAAAAATTAAGGTAATCCTCCACTAAGTCCTCGAAAACTAGTGTCCCAACTCGTACAGCAGCAGCAACAAAACCGCAAGCAAAATATAGAGCAATAATGTATTGTGTGACGCTTTTTTTTTAGGTGAAATAAACTACAAAAGAGAAAGAATTTTTATCGATTTAACAATTGGCCAACAAAACGCAAAAATGCAGTCACGTAAGTACGAGTACAAGTCCCTCCCTTTAGACACTTGGCCCATATATAGTATGTATGTGCATACATATGTATGTATATCCACAGTGGGCCAACACAGAAACCAACTTCAGAAGCAAAACTTCAGCCAGTGCCCGGCCAAAAAATATGCAGAATTCTCTCTGCTGCCAGCCAGCCACCAGCCACCACCCACTGATGGCCACCCAATTCCTGTGTTACAACAACACAAATAGAAAACTCGGAAAACATGCAAAACGACAGAACGATGGCTCCCTCAAATGAAGTCAGAAAATGCGGACAATGAGTCCCCCCGCATCAAAGGGAAAAACAAGAAAACTTTAGCTCTGATTTTGGAATGAAAGTACATGGTTTTTTTCCCGGGGGGTGGTGGTGCACCCACTGCCGCCAAAGAGTAATAATTTTAATTTTAATTACAAATGACATGCGACTTGCCACTGAGCGGGGCCAGTGGGCGTGTGAGAGTGTGAGAGGGGGAGGGAGATTCTCCCTCTAAGAGGCAATTAGGGCGCTTGTCGGGGCCGGCTCTAACTTACAAAGTGCATTATTTTAATGTCTATCTGGAGCATCTCTTGTTGGTTGACGAAATGGGGTCAAGGGATGTCCGGCACTGGGCCAGAACAAGGGACAAGTTTAAAGCTTTTAGCGCTGCAGGAGAACGGCCAGAGAGCTGGCTAAGTGATGCCTTCAAAAGGGGAGCGCTACTAAGTTCTTGGAATAAACTAAACACATTAGGAAACCCCAGAAACGAAAGACCTTGAACTTGCCGCAAACACACACAAAATACCTCTCTCTCTATTCACCAAACACCCACACAAACACACAATAAACGCCATTCAAAGTCAGTGCCTTTCAGTGCGCCCCCGAAAGCAAAGTTAACAATCGCTCAAAAAGTTATCTATTCTCCCCTTTCACCCACCAAAAGGAAATTGCGTGACTAACGAATCAAAAGAGGCGGACTCCCAAGGATAATGTTCTGTTTTGCTTTGTTCTGTTCGGTAGTATGATCCGCAAGTGGGTCAAAGCCCAAAGGAGAGAGCACTGGTGCGGCACAAAGCGTAGCCAGCTGATCAATTTCCAGGCAATGGGCCACCCAAAGGTGGTCAAAATGAAATCATGGCACAGCGCAGAGCAGAGCAGAGAGAGGCACAGAGCTAAGCAGAAGCAAAAAAGCAAAATTGTTCCGGCAAATGCAAACAACAGCAAATGTCAATCAAAGTCACCCGGGGATGCGGCGGCAGTCAGAAGAGTCAAAGCCAACTCGAGTGGCAAAAGAGAAAGGCAGCCAGAGAGAAATGGTAGGAGAGATGGAGCCACCAGTCACAGTCACAGTCGTCGCTGGAGACGGAGTCACAGTTGGACTCGGAGATGGAACCCAAGTCGTATAACCTGGAGAAAGAGAATCACAGTGGTAGCGTGGCCAGTGGGCTAGCGGGGGCGTTGCAGGGTACATTTGAGGAACAACTATCTGCCCGAGCCTACCCCGTTAAAAGTTAAAGGAGCCAAGGTGCAAAAGCCGCCTGGAAACTTGATTAATAACAAACTAAGCAGAGGAGGTGGCAGTACCAGGGATATGCCTATCCACACACACAGAGCACATATGACAGGGTACTGAAGGTCTCTCGGCAAACAAACCGCAAGGCACGTTGATGGAATGGGAACGGAAAAGAACTGAACGGTGCCGAACAGAACCAAACCAAACCAAAGCGACCTGAGTGGCGGCACTGTGTTCCATGTTTCCACTGAAAATGTAATGGAAATTATCGCAAAATAAACAGAAAAAAAGTCATCTTCGAAGTATTAAAAAGTTTGGAATATTTTTAGGAGTATTTTATAAAATATTTTCAGCTTAAAGATACTATATTTCTGACGTAATTTATTGATGCATTTAAAGAAGTAGAATTTTAAGATTTTCATTGTATTTAAAAGACAAATTTCAATACCTAAAGGATTTCTCAGAACTATTTCCCTGTTACATTTTAATTTATTTATTGTCTTGTTTTTTTTAATTACATTTTTTTTGTTGGTTTCATTTAAATTGAATTTGAATCCAAATTTCAATCAAATATAGCCAAAAAATATGTTTTAGCCACTTTTAGCCCACTGTGCCATTGCCCTCCATTGTCTGTGGGGGTTTTTTCTACACTTTTTGCTTGTTTTTTTTTTTTCAGCAGAGTATGAAGTTTATTGGGTTCGTGCATTTGACATGAAGCCTTTAGGGCGATGCTTTTGATAGGCAACCCCAGAGAACCCCCCGAAAAAAATCCGTGTGTGTGCAGCTGCTGATGGTGATGGGGGGGACGCTGCAATGTGTGGTCGGGGGAGGCAATTTGTTGGCTACGATATGTGTAATATATTATAATGACTAAAGCAAAGCTTTTTTATTGTTTGCCGAAAATAGAATAAATCGTACAACTATTCCGCTCTAATGCGACCTTTTCTAATCGGCATTAATCAGTCCAATGCCTGTCCGTAATTATCCTTCGATTATCAAACTAATTTCCCCAAAAACTTGTGCAATTATGGCCCAAAGTTCTGCAGGGGTGGGGAATAATTAATGCATTCAGAAATTGTCCTTTTATGCCCGAGACTGAACCTGATTGACTTATGATCTAATTGAATTTCGCACGACGCCTGCTCCTGGGAAAAACTACGGACACTCCTACGAGTAAAATCAATGGAGAGACACTGAAATCTTGATTGGAATTTATGTGAGGCGGCACTTGAAACTTTTAATTAAAATCAAGGGAATACTCGGGGGCAGAGCTTATGGGAAATGAAATCAAGTGAAATGATTTATGCAGGAGAGAGAGAGAGAGAGAGGGAAGGGGGTTTTCGTTTGCAGGAAAACTGCAGACGCAAGCGATGGAAAGTTGCTTTATGGATGGTCCCGAAAGTGATTAGGGGGCGGGCGGGAAATTCCTTGAGGTTTCCTCTGCTAATGCAGCAGTTTAGAACTCTTTTTCTGCCTATTGATTTCTTTAAAGTTTGCCCACGAATAGGGTCTCGCGCCCTCCGTTTCCCTAGGAAAACATTATGGAACTCTTGAATGGGTTACCGCCTCCTGCTCATCCCCCGCATTCTACGCCTTCTCCTTTTTCTCCTTTTGCAACTATTGACTTGGCTTTGCCTCTTAACGACGTCATCTGAAGAGAGCTCTCCGTTCCGTGTCGAGGAGCTGAGCTGAGCTAAGAAGCTAAGCTGAACGACGGTCTGTTCGGTTCGGTTCGGTTGGGTTCGGTTCGGCGTTGAGCTACTTAATGACTTATCGCCGTCATTATGCCTCGCTGGCTGCGCGACGCGAAGTGACTTTTGGTTTGGACTGCAGCTAAGAAAGCGTAAAGTGAAAGACTTTTGCAACGCGAGAGTGGCAGCAAGATGCCAGGCAAGTGCCTCTGCTGAAGCTGCAACATCGATTCAATTCATATTCATTCGTACTCTTTCGAGTACGGGGGAGATGGGTAACATATTCAAGAGATATTCAAGAACTATACGCGTACATCACCCACATAAATCCAGTTGGTTCCAGACCTTCCT
This sequence comes from Drosophila ambigua, assembly GCA_018150905.1. Classification (NCBI taxonomy): domain Eukaryota; kingdom Metazoa; phylum Arthropoda; class Insecta; order Diptera; family Drosophilidae; genus Drosophila; species Drosophila ambigua. The sequence goes on from JAECWS010000100.1 coordinate 16,016,276, forward strand.
TTCACTTTGGCTGTGCGAGTGCCAGCGGCCCGAAATGCAATTAAATGTAACCAGTGCGGAATACATTAAAAAAGGAAAAAGAGTCGAAAATTGTATACACTTTTTGACATGTTAATAATAAATAAATACGCAAAATTGTAGCGCTTCGAATTGTAGCTTCAATCAAGTAAGAAACATGATTAAATGTAGAGTAGAAATCCCCATGTAGATCCCTTCTCCTTTCTCTTACCTCATTCAATAACATCATGCAAGCAGACCCACCTCTTGGGAGTTCATGCACCTTCCTCCCTGAACCTTCCCCTTCCTTTTCCACTCGTCTGATTGTCATGTAAATGGGTAACTTTTTTTGCTTCTTCGTCTCTTTGGCTCTTAAGTAAATTGCAGCACTTGCTGTCAGGAAACGCCGATGCTTTCGACATGCTGGGCGTGGCCGCTCCCTACATTTGACACTTCATTTTATTTCAGTTAAAAATTGCCCCTCCCTCTTTCCTGTTTGTGTGTGGGGGCTGGCCACTCTCCCAGTCTTGCTTTAGTGCTGTGTCTGATTTATTAATGAACTTTTGGTGTAAATTGCATTCGCTTGCAAGCGCAAATACTAGTAAAAAGAGCGATGTATCTCACAGATAAAGCATGGCTGATAAAACCAAGTCAACGCTTGCTTATCGTCCGTTTTGTTGCTGAGTTCTCCCTGAAGTATACTCACTGGAGCGATGGAGCACTTAAATGTCTTGATTAGCAAACACTTTCCATGCATATCTTGAGCCTTAAGCTAGTTTCGTGGTCATAGTTTCATAGTTTTACCATACCTGAAATGGAAGAGAGAATAAAGTTAATAAAGTTGGACTGCATCGCAGAGGGAGAGCTTAAGCAAAGGCAATTACAAGTTGGGTCCGACTCACAGAAGGGAAACGCCCACGGAAATGAATTAAAACAATCATAAATATCCGAATCCGAGCCAAGGTCTGCCCCAAAATCAATGCAGAGCACGTCGTGTCCGTCCGCTGCTGCTGCTGCCGCTGCTGCTTCTGCCGCTGCTGCTTCCCACACCGAGAACCCAGCAGACACATCTGCATGTGGCAGGAGAAGGTACTACATCAATACATACGTATGTACATGGGTGAAGGTACGGGGCCGGGGCCAGCGAAGGTAGGGGGAGCGGCCTTTACACACATCAGCGAGAGGTGGGCAGAGCGGTGGAGTGTGACCAGCGTTGTTTATGGAGCACGAAAGGGTAACCCGTGTGGACTTTGCCATTATTTGGAGCAAAAGCGAGCGATAAATTGCTGCAGATCTGTGACAAATAGCCCCAGCCCCAGTCCCAGCCCCAGTCCCAGTCCCAGCCACACGTGAAAGGCGAACCACGGGAAAGCTGAACGCAAAGGGAACGAAACGGAACTGCAATTGCAGCCCGAGAATGCAGCTGCAGTTGGAAATGCAGTTGGGAGGGCAAACTGGAACAGAAAGTAATAAGGTATGAGCAGCCGTACCCGTGCCATATACTACTTGGAAAGGAAAATATTTCAACTGCAACTTAAGAAATATTTAGGGGAAACCAAGGCGAAAATATATACATGCGGGAAACACTTAAAGTTGAAGTGTGGGAGGAGAAAAACGCTTAAAAATTGAATAAATACAAAAAAAGAAAACAACAAAAATTCTGGAATATTCTCCATTTACAAAAAAAAACTGAAAGAATATACTAAAATAAAAATTATACTGAGAAAAAACTAGAAATTTTTGAAATAATAAAAATATATACTAAGAAAGGAAACTGTAGGAAAATAAAATATATGGGAAAAAAATAGAAAAATCTTATTTGGAAAAAAAAAACTCAGCAGAGAGAGAAAAATTATTAAAAATATTTCCATATGTGTAAAATACCCAACGTACCAGGCGAACTATTCGCTCCAAGGCATACGATAATCCCAATCAATTTATGAACAAATAGCGCTATAGTTTTCATCCCTGAGCGAATTTCATGGCTAAAATACAATGGAAAACGGACTAACGGACTCCACCGAACGAACTCCTCTTCGTGGCAGCTGAAAGACTGCACCATCATCGAGAAATACCACAAAAGAACAAGGGGGGAGGCAAGCGGGCGGTAAGCGAATCAAATCTTCACATAATAAAATCAATTTTGAGTATATTATTTTCGCATTGGAACGAGCAAGAATCGGGCAGAGCTAAAACTAATTTCGCGTTTATTACAGACTGCAAAATGTGCGCAAATTACATAGATACACAATACACGGACGGACGGACGGGAGGCATAGGTACGAGCGTGCATTCATATCGCGATGAGGCAGAGGAAGAGCGGGCACGCTTCGCCAGCTACAGAGATACAGATACAAAACGAACTGGCGAATGCAATTGTCCGATGCAGCAGCAGCGGCTACGGGGGGATGGGGTAGGGGGTAGGGGGTATGGGGTTGGAGGCAAGCGTGGCTAACAATGCAACGAAGAATGCGACTGCCACAGCCACATCCATAGCGACGACGACGACTGCACAAAAGGTGCCACGTAGAAAATTGCACAAGAATAGAACTAATTTAAACAACTTGCAGATATGCGGCGCAAGGTTGGATCCACCAACCCCCCAACCCCATCCCCTCTCTCACTGTATATCTGTATATCTTTTCCCTCCCAGGCTCTCGTGCTGTGTAGCTGTGTTGCAAAGGTAATAAAAATTATACAATAAACTGTATCTACGTCTAGGCCCAGCCTCCATCCTCCAGTCTCCTGCCTGCCTGCCTGCCTGCCCGCAAATCTCAATGGGAGATGCATTTGATGACTGTCTGTCTGTCTGTCTGACTGCTGGTTGGTCGGCGCTTTTCAATTGCATTGTGCTCATGTTCGGCCTCAGAGAGAGAAAGAGAGAGAGAGAGATTGTAGCTGATAGCTGCTCGTACTCCTATTGTTTCTTCATTCCTTGCGGATGGCCGCAGGAGATACTCAGGTACTCCGACTGAATGTTTTGGCCAAAGCAAAGCTTCAAGAAAAATGAAAGCCGGAAGCTTCCGCTGGTTTTGAGAACCTTTAAACTGCGCCATCAAATAAATAGCTAAATATTTGCTCGAAGCGACACACGATCTGCAAATAATGATACTTGTCCTCTAATTATATTGCCACAAGTGTTAGGCACAGAATGGAAAGATCGAAACAACGAGTACATATATATAGTTATGTATATATATGCACGAAATGCCAATCGAACAGCTGCGCTTTGCATTACGCGATGCACTTCTGTAATGCTTCTCAAGATGCATTTCCGAAACTTGACTCATCCGAAACTTTCCATCCCATTCACTTTTTTGCATGTTCGTTGTTTTCGTTTTAAAAACCTCTTTTTATTCTCTCTCTCTCGCTGTTTTTTTCCCTTCATTTCGATTTATTAAACACCTTTTCTGTATGCATGCAAATCCTTGACTCTGCGCCTTAATTAAACATCAAGGAGCAATCGGCGGAACAGCCACTCGGTGACACACTCAGCCACAGAGCCCCAGGTGTCTCGCCGCTGCTTCCTCGCCTGTCTCTGCCCCCGTTCCATGGCCCCTTCACTTCTGACATATGCAAACGAAGTACACAAAAAACAATGTAAGGAAGGAGAATATGGCTATACCCTTTCAGGTGGATTGTTTCTATACAGTTTTAAGTGGGTTTTATTTATTTATTCTATAAGATAAATCTCTCCTTTCGTTATACTTGGGTGTGTGGCACACAGAGACGTCTCCGCTGCAGGCTCTGCTGAGGTCGTAGATGCCTAATTCCTGCCCTCTGTGAAAGATCTGCTCCAAATAGTCACACCCTCAGTGCCAGGGTATCCAAAAACAAAACCGAGAGAGTCCCAGAAAACGGAAAAGGAAAAGTGAACTGCGTAACTTTTTATGTGGCCCATTTCCCCCATGCCCCCGCCATGCAACACACCCACCTGCTGTGTTCGTCCGAATGAGTTGACACTGTTGTTTGTCTTTGTTGCCACAGTGAGGACCGGGACTGGGGGGCTGGGGGGATACGCAGAGTGCCAGTTCTGCCTTTTGGGACGTGGTTCAGGCTGTTAAGCAAAAGTCACGTTGGGCGCCAATCCCAAGGTTAAGTGGCAGAAAGCTCCAGCAAACAAAACAAGTCCAAGTCGGCAGATAAACCCCAGAAAGGTAGCAACAAAGTACACTAATATATGTATACATACACACACACACACATACATATATAAGTATCGTAAAAAAATGCCAGCTATCTGTTTACCACAAAAGTCGACAGATATTTTTACCTGAGACTGAAACGAAAACGAGATTAAAACTCACCTCGAAATGCAAATTGCTCATCTGCTTTTGCGGTGATTAGATAATGGCATATGGGAAGGAGAAATTTGGGCGTTCAGGGAGCGCATTTATGGGAGAACAGATTTCTGGCCACCTTTTCTGCTGCCAATTTCCGCATCTTAGGCACTCAATGTCTTAGTTTTATCGAACAAATGGACAGGCATGGCTTGGCTCTCCTTCTAATGCAATTTCCTTCTCAGTTTCAATTCCTTATCTGCCATACGCGGAGTATCCATGGCAGACATCAAAAGGAAAGCGCCTGCGAATGCCGTCGAGTCATTTATTTTAATTGCCGATCGGTTCGAGAACCCTTTCACAAAAACGCCCCACGACGATCCCTGGGCCACAAACAGAGCGCGCTGTTCTAGATTTTCCTCAATTACCTCTGAAGCATTTCCCATTCCACAGCGCCGCTTCGGCTGTTGCTTTTCACGCTGCGCCAGCTCCTGCTCTTTTTCATGATTTGTGGCCGTTGCTCGCTTTTAATTATTGCGATTATTGTGGCAACAATTTACAGTTTTCGAATGGTGCAGCCAAGAGCCAACCAACGGCAAAGGCGTGTGGCATAGCCAGAGAGGGAGGGGAAATAATTTAGAGCAGAATGAATTGTCTGGAGAGCGGAGAGCAACGAGCAACGAGAAATTGCAACTTGATAATTATAATGAGCCAATAATGACGATGACAGAGCCAACGGTGGACCCACAGACAGAGCCACAGCCAGAGCCATGACAACCTTGTTCTCTGAGATCTGCGGATCCATTATAACCAGCCATAACTGAAATTCGATACGGGAAGTGGAGTGCGGAGAGCCAAGCCAATCCCATCAGAGATCGAGGCCAGAGTTGCGGTCTATAAAACCCCATTTCAGAGCATTCATTTGATCGACTTTTAGCCTAGCAGAAAATATAACTAAAATATAACTATTACGCAAAGAAATATTTAAATGGAATTCCTTGAATGCTTCCACATATTTCCAAATGTGTTTTTAATGGCTCCCCCATTAGTAGATACTTTTCTGTATTTTCTGCAACTAATTTCCTTGCTCTAAATAATTTCCTATGGCTGCAAAAAAAAAAAAAACCATCCTCAATTGTAGCTTTATCTTTCCAATTTTCCCTGTGATGAGTTGCAAACATTAGTTCAGGGTTATCTTTTCTTTTCTTGTTTTCTTCTATTTTGCAAGGGCACTCGCTCTGTTTTCCCCGCGCTCCTCTGCTTGGGGCACGTGCTGCGTACAGATAGACAGACAGACAGACAGCCGTTGGAGCACTTGAGCGAAACATGTCGGAGAAAATTGCAACACGGACTTTTGGCTAATAGAATTTGAGCTCAATGTGTCAGTTGTTCATTCCGTCAGGAGGCAGTCGGCAGCCAGCAAGCAGCAATAGCAGTTGCAACCCAAATAACATGCAACAAAATGTTGGCCAAAGCAAATGAAATGGAAAATTTCGCAGGTAAAACCAAACTTGTTTGCCGCCAAAGAGCAGGGCGGGGCAGGGGGGTACTTCACCTCCTCCTGCTCTAAGGATGGTTTATTTCACTGCCGTTGGGAATGCCAAAAGTTGTACGTTCCGTGTGCCTCTCTTCTGGCTGCTTCAAATATTTAAACAAATTGTGTGTCGCTCTACAATAAAGTGGATGAAGCAGCAGACAAATCTGTGGCATTGCCGATTGTGGCTGTGCCACTAGCAAGAGAAGATTCTTACATGGGCAAGGTATTTTGTGAAAGATTAAGCCAGAAGATGGTTTACTTGGATGTGAGTCCCTCTAATGAAATGGAGAATATATCTTGCTATCATTCTACAGACATTTTCTAGCTGCTTGGCTTCTGGGAATTCAGGAGTTTCTTCTCCGCATTTTGTTGTACATTCTTCTGCAAAATGCTGTAATTGAAGGAGATTTCAGTGGCAGATATATGCAGATAGTTTCCTTTTTAGAGAATTAACTCTTTTTCCCCTTTTTCCACAGTCAAAAGGAAGCTGAGCTGCTTCTGCCCCTTTTCCGTATCAAGATATCAAAATATTTCCGCTGACTGCAGAGTATTTTTGTGAAATAATGAAATTACACACAGGAAAAAATAACACACCAGGAAAAGCGTTAGACAAGTGTTCCTTCCCTCTATCGGCTCCTGCTGCCGCGCAATGCCAAAGATTTTGTGGGTCTGCAACAAAAGGACGTGACTGGGAGGCGGCTGTAGGGAGCGGCATCCACAGCGGCATTTGAGGATTTGGAGATACTCTCGTAGCTCGTAGTAGTAGGTGGAGGATGGGGAGGAGGAGGAGCACAGAGTGTAGTGCATATTGTGCGGCTGTGGCTGTGCCACTGACACGTACTAACGAGCAACGCCTGACAGAGCGTCATCGTCCCGCTCGACGATGCTTAAAACTTAATTTGAAGCAACAAAAAGACGGGAGGAGCAGCTCTGAGAGTTTGGGGCACGGGCACGGGCACAGTGCGCCATTATGCAATGCCATGTTGAAGGCTTATGTAATGAGTGGCGGAACTAAGAGACAGCGACCCCATATGAAATATCGCTGGAGAATATCGCAGCCTGTCAGCCGCTTGTCATCGCCATGGCTTACACACAGTGCAAATGAGCGAGAGAAATGAGACAAGTACGAGCCCCCCATAAAGCCCAAAAGATGGGTCTCTTCGTGACCCATTTAGGCCCCATGGAAATGCCACAACTAATTATACAAAAATATTTCATTATACGCGTAATATATGGAATAACCGCAGCAGCCGCAACTATTTTTGTAGAAGAATTTGTGCTCAATTCAAACATTTATTCGTACCAAAATATCTATTGAAGAATGCAATAAATAGACTTATAGACAAGATGCTAGATGGTCAGTCAAGGGCAAGTATAATTAATGAAATGTGACAATTTTCTTGTAAGTCACAACTAGAGTTTTGACTGATGATTAATGGATATTACTCACACCCAAAATGGTAGAATTTACAAGGCCTTAAATAATATTTATCTTTATATTGGAAACTTAAAGATTGTGAAATTGCAGAGAAGTGTTGTCACTTCCTAAGGCGGCAACACTTCCTTCAAAATATACTTTATAGCGTAATTAAAACATAACATGAACAGGCAAACATCTGATAAGTAAAATTATTATTATATTATTATTATTTTATGGATCACTCATGTCTTTTGCATTATAAAGATGTATTGCCCAACCTTGAAAGCGGTCTGAATATGCTTTATAGCTTAACTACAATGTACTTTATGGCATTATCTTTATGCCTGCTACGTAGATCAGTTTATAGATCAAATCTGAAGTGTAAAGCAGTATTGTCACTCCCTAATACGTCGTGAACATGGCCTAATTTTCGGGCTTAATTTCTGATACCTTATCATCATACATACATATATATAAATATAGAGTATACATATCTTACATCCAAACTAAGATAAATTATAAGCAAAAAACGGCAGAAGAGTTAAACTTTGAAGCTGCACCAAAGTACGATAAAATACATAATATAATAATATATAATAATGGCAGATACCTTGGATCCCTAATGCATATGCCCAGGATCTTTTAAATATTTAATACAAAATTGGAATATTTCGTGACAGCTGGGGATAGGATGGAGAACACAAAACCCACTCAAACCCTCACAAAGTACATAAATACACACATATTTACATACATACATACATATGTACTAGCTAATGTCTGTATCAGTATCAAAGCGGGGACTGACTGCTAATTCAGTTACCCGTGAGGAAAGGAACGGAAAGGAAAATAACCGGCCTTGGGTTGAGGTGCAGGTCCTGCACACGTGCGATCGACAGATGTACTCCGACAGCCCCACACACACACACACACACACACACACACACACAAACATATGGCGAGGGCGCGCTTTTAGTTATGGGAATTAGTTCCTGGAGTAGGCTCTGGCCCCATCCCATCCCATTCCACCCTTCCCTCCTTCCTGCTTTGCGTGTGCCACAAAAACCAAAGAGAAGGAAAAACTAAAACGCAAACGAAATAAAATATGTATGGCATGGCATTCGGGGGCAGAGTTGTTCAAGTGCGGGTTTTTAGCCGGAGAGTAGCGCAAATGTCCGTGTTAGCCACGCTCTCACACAGAAAGACACAAAAGAAAGAGCAAAGAAATGGGGGAAAAGCGAGAAAACGTGTGGCAAAGACAACATTTTCCTTTTTGGCCAAGCGCCAAAAAGCCGGGAAAAAAATATAAAGGCCACGGCATCAGGCCAACCCAAGGAGACGGGGGAGGATTCAGCCAAGAGAAGAGCAAAGCTCTCGGCATTTTGTATTATTTTGTAACAATATATATTACCATCCGCCGGCGTTGACAAACCAAATTCCACGGAAACTAAAGCACAGAATTTTACGATTTTATATATCCTACGAAGCATGGGCAGCGGCATGATAGGAGGAGGTGTCGCTGCCCCTCTGGAGAGGGGACTGCGAACAGGTAATCATGTGTCTCCAAGTCTCCCCTGTTTGGAGTTTAAATGTTGACAAATCTGCCAGCAAAATGGAACAGATTGGAAAATACAACAGAAAAATCAATTTATAGCTTGGGGTGACGCTTTTTTTTGCAGCAAATTGTGGAAGGTCAAGGATGGATGGTTTGAGCCGAAATGGAGAATTTTTTTTGGTTTGGACGAAGAAAAGCGAGAAAATGAAGAAAACTCAAAAGAAGTTTCAGCTGAAGTCTGGGATCGTATTAAATGTAAAGCAAAGAAGTTTCAAATGGTATTGAAAGCAGAAACGCTGAATAAAAACTACAGAATTGTTCAGAAAATTGTTGGAAATTAGGGGAATACAAACTGTTGTTGTATCTTGCATCTAAAGGTGTTATTCTATAAAAATACCCTGCTGTGAGGGGGTTAACTTCCTTCCACTTTCAAATGGCGTATTACAAAGCTTCTTAAAAATTAATCCAAATTAATTAAATTATTTTCCATTGCAATAAAACTGTTTTGATAAAAGAGCAATGGAATTCGAAGCTCTGGAGCAGCGTGAAAACATAAAAGGCATTCTCTGTCCCAGTGCCAGGCCCAATCCAAGTCCCAGAAGGTATTCATTCCATCTCCCATTGGCTCCCCACGCTGCCTTCTCATCCGCGAGCACAGCACTTCCTTGAGATTGAGAGCAGCGTTTCCATAGCATCCATCGCGTTCTGTTTTTCCCTGCTCTTCCGTCCGTTCGTCCCTCTGTCTGTCGTTTTTTGTCGTTTATTAATTTAACAAGTGCTTGCCCATTTGCTTTTTAATGAACATGGCGACACACTTTTGTGTGTCACTGTGTGTGTGTGTGTGTGTGTGTGTGTGTATAGGAGATGCCGGGAAGAGTGACGCGAAAAGACTACAAACGAACGGAACGCCCCGCCCCTTCTTCCTCTGAAGTTCTTCTATATCTTTATGCTTTTTGAGCATAAGTATATACATATACCATATATCTATGTGCTTGTACATATCTATATGTATGTATGCAAAGGCAGTGGAGACACGGGGAGGGCATACAAAAAATTAACAGCAAGCATAAAGAGGAATGGGCATATAAATATCTAGAGCCGTTACAACGGAAGTTTTCCAATGTATTTGTTGTGCTTTTTGCCATTGTTGTGTCTGGATGGATGCCCAGTGATCATTGGGGGATTGTATGAATGCAACATGAAGTTGGAAACTATTGATGAACATGCCGATCAAGGGATAGCTCTTATTTTTATTTTTTGGCATACAAAATTAAAATAATTCTTAGTTTTAGATGTAGGAGTTAATTCTAATTTGTACAACACATATGTGATATTAATTTTGATCACATAATTTATTTTGTAAGCAATATAATTTTCATATATTTCAATGGGTATTGGGTTAGTCGCAATATCGGCCAGAATCTCTCCCATGATAGTTGTGTTGTGTCCCCCGTTTGATGCTCTTTCTGTTTGATGTAAGCGGATACACACAACGAGTGCAAAAACATCTAAACAACAATGGAAAACGAGCGCGGCATGACAATCTTTAAAGTTGGTAATAGGAAAGCAGCAGCAACAGCTACAGCTACATAGAAGATAAAGAAAAAAACGAACCGGACCACACATACCGCACTCGCGAGGCTTTGGAAAATGGAAAAATTAAAAACAAAGACAGCCACAGCCACAGAGACAGAGACAGACACAGAGCCAGCAAGAAGATTTCACATGGCTGCTGTGGCTGCTACTCCTTCGCATCACCATAACCCAGTTTAAAGCTCGAGTTAAATTGTGATTAACTGCAGAAGAGACAACAGACACCAGACAGCAGACAGCAGGGCAACAGACGGCACTCAGAAGTCGTACGAGAGTACAAGAGTGTGAACGGAATTTAATGAGCCCGGGCCCCAAAAGAGAAAGTCCCGCTCCCTGGCTCCCTCGTTCACTCACTGACTGACTGACTGCCTGACTGATTGGAGGGATAAGGTAACTGCAGTTGGAGGCAGAGGCAGAGGCAGAGGCAAAGGCAAAGGCAGAGGTAGAAATGCGTGTCATGACTAGAAACAATTTATAATGCGGCCTGCAGTTGGCCTGGCTTTCAATCGAAACTGGGGCCTTCGCCTCCGCCTCCGCCTTCTTCTTCTAATTTTTCCCTTCACTGCCTCAGACTCCGCGCCACTCCACTCCACTCCACTTCACTCAATCATTAACAGTCATGGACGCTCAAATTGCCCAGCCATTGGGAGACTTGGAACTGCCTCCCCTCCAACAACGGATGGGAAACTTTCGCGCATAAATTAGGCTAATATATCTCCTACCCAAAAGGTACGAGAGCCCGAGCGGCAAAAATAGTGCAGCCAACAGATTACAGTCTTTAACAGCGTCTTTTGGGCGGCTGCAGGGGCATCTAGCGGGCGGGTGGAGGCTGCTGCCAGTGGGGTAGGTCAGGATCTGTACCTTGTGCTAATGATAGCCACAAAGCTGTCAAAGAACAGCGTGGCACGATGGGAGGGTAGGAGAGGAGAGAAAAAGAGAACTGGAGAGTGCAGAGCATCTGGGATTTGGTGGTAATTTAGATTGGTAGCTCTATGAAATGACTGCCTCCAGGGGGCAGGCAGCCAGGCAGCTCTTAGAGCGCCTTTTCTTGCCTTTAATGTGTCTACAGAAACCAGAGGAATTTTTTATTTTTTTTTTGGAAGCTAGAAAGAGCTTTCGGGGTCAGAGCAAAGTGTATTAGCTCAGGCTCCAAGAGAATGTTGCAAAAAAAAAATAAAAACAGAGTGCAAAAATTAGGTGATATACCATAACGATGATGGCTTATGGAGAGAGATTATAGAGGCAGAGATATACGTATTTGAAGATTATATGCCTTGCCCAAGCCAAAATTCTGAATAAGAAACAGCTGCAATGAGGCCTCAGAAACCACTCTCGGACCTTTGTCTAAGCCAAATGGAGCGCTCCAACATTCAAATGGAGTGCAAGGAACACCTTTTGGGTCCTTCACTGGAAGGTTATCTGTAATCTAAGGCCCTTGGAAGCACCCAAAGTCCATGCACCTTCTGTGCTCTACACACATTGTTCAATTATTTCATTTAGTTTGTGGCAAGAGTATAATTCAGCCAGAGGCCATAAATCTTTGAGCAACTTGGCTCGACCTTCCCTTCCTTCCTACCATCCGCCTGCCTGCCTGCTGCAGTCTCTTGTTTTAACTACGGTTATAGGAAACGGAACAATTTACCCAGGGGGCAAACAGAGAAAATGTTCTTATGCAATCAAAGCACTTCACTTGCTCCGACAACAGCTCTCGCTCTCTCTCTCTCTCTCTCTCTCTCTGTCTTCCTCTCGGCGAGGCTCAACTACGGCTCGTCTCTTACTTACGTAAAATTCAGTCGAAAGCCTGCCACAGGAGACGCCCACATGGCGGACAGAACAGGACATCCCATCCCTGCACCTTACCCCCCACCCACTCAGACAATGTCGATTCGGATTTTTTGTTTCTTTTTTTTTCGCCTTCACCCGACAGCAAGGATCATTTAAAAAGTAGCAGAGCTAGCAAAAACTTGCTCCACATGCATAAATAAATGGCCACAGACTCGACTTAAAATGGTACAACAACAGCAGGGAGCGGGAGCGGGAGTCGTGTAGCAAGCATGGGTTTATAGGGCCGGATGAGATGTGTCCGTGTGTGTTTGTGGGTGGGTGTAACCCGACTGCAGCGGACTTCCGACAGCAGAACCTCCTGCACCAGCTCCGGCAACACTGGGCTTTAGTTACCAAAAACGAAACTGAAGACAGGAAATTCGTTTCGCGCTGGATGCACGTTGGCTCCTTAAAAAGTAAAACAGAGGAGAAAAATACTCGTGTAAAGCATAAAACAACAACAACAACAAAACTGGTGCTTAGCAAAAATGTTGCGGAAATATGGATAGAGGCAGGGTGCGGACGGGGAGAGGATTATTTAGAGCCCTCCCCCATCCGGAATAGAGTCAAGGAAAAAACTGAAATAGAAAAAGTTTCCAATCGAAATAAGTGCAAAATGTTTATGCAGCAAAACATTTTTATTGTATACAAAGAAGTGAAGGGGAGCAGGGATTGGGGGGGAAAGAGTTGATCGATGGGAATCAATGCGTATAATCAATGGCTAATTGGTTGTTAAATTCCCAAATAAACCCCAAATTAGGCCACAGCATGATTTATTTTCGCGTTTTTACCCATATGGAAGCCACATGGCAGGACAGTAAAAACATTATTTATTGGCGTACGAAATTAGATAGTATTACAGCATGTAATAAATTTTAGTTAAACAACGAAAAATTAATGCGGCAAATATGTAATTATTTTACACAAAATGAAATTTTTGGTGGACAGTTTAAGTTGCCTACAGCTTTCTGCTGTGAAAGTCTAGTAAATTTCATACCCGTCATAGTCATAACCGCTTGCTAGTTACATGGCAGTTAATTAGCGTATAGTTAGACACCATTCGGACATTATTTTCCATGTATGAGAATAATCGTTAATTTTCCGATGCGCTTCCGACTTGCCTACTTGCCCGCGAAACTTCTAAGGAACCGAAACGACAGTTCTGCTGCTGTTTTTATGGCCCATAAAATCTTACCTAACCGAAGCCCAATTGAAAAACTTTCCCACAGGCCCCCCACAGTTAACCGACTTTAAAAACGAGAATAAAAACTATCAATTTCCTCAAACAGAGAGCCCCCTACCCCCAGATAGACGCCGCTACAGAGAGATGATAAACGATGCAAACAACTTTTGAGAGAGTGAAAATTGTTCGAGTTGGAGGCAGCCGCAGAAAAGCAGAAAAGTTCCGGCTTTGGCTTAGATAGATTCAAAAGAAAACTTTACTTTACAACTCTCTGCGAAAATTCACACAATTATTAAAAGAAAAGATCACGGGGGAAAAACGCAAACAAACAGAAATAAAGAAATACAAACACAGACAGACAGAAGGAAAAGCACACGCTTGGGACACAATGACACTGACGATTGCAATTTTCCCGCTAAAAATTTCCGCAGAAAAGAAATTAAAGACTTTCTACGGCGTTCGTTCTCTCTCTCTCTCTCAATCTGCAATTAAAAGCCAGCGCAAGGTAAGAGATTGAGCAGAAAAGAAACACAAGACTGCACAGCTTTATGCCGCTCATTAAAAGTAAAACAAAATACTTTTACTATCGAGTGGCTGGGTGGAGTGTAGTGGGTGGGTGTAGTATTTTCCTCACGAACTCACGTGTTTATGAATCGAATGGCAGACGTGGAGGCAGCTTTGGTCAAAGCTTTGAAAAAGGGAAAACGAAAACGGAAACGAAAACGAAAAGGAAAACCAATAAAACTTTAGGAAATGGGGTTCGAAAGGAAATGTATCCTGCAAGTTTTACGAGTCTGGGGATTGCAGTTGCAACTTTGATCACAAAGTAATTACACTCAGAGAAATATTGACCCACATTTAAATTTAAATTTAATAATACAAACTGTGAAATTAAAAAGAAAAAACTTTGATTTTTAATACATTAAATATTTAATCTAAATATGAAAAACTTTAAAATGTTTAAAATTTAAATATTTAATTTAAATGTGAATTCGAGCGGCTACAACTTATAAATTCCATTTCCGTTTCACATCTAAAAATGCATACAAAATCCCTAAAAACAAACTTTGAAACAAAACAGAAACAGAACTGAAACGTCTACTGTTTTTCCGCCAAATTACATATTTATAAAATCACACCCGAAACCAGGAGTTGAGTGTCAGTGGGAGGGGGGGATGTTCTGGCCATATAATTCTAGGTGTGAAAATGGCAGCCACACAGCGTGGCAAAGGGCTAAGGTCAGCAGCAGCACAGTTTGTGGAGAGTTTTATGGATTCATAGTGGAATCACGGGACACAACGAAAAAGTTGTTAAATATCTGTTTTTATGGGGCTTGTTTTTTTGTTGTTAGTTTTTGCTTTAGTTTAATTAAGGCCATGGCTGGCGGAAGAAAGTTTCAAGGATGTTTCTTACGAAAAAACGGAGATAAAATATAGAAAATCTAATCTTTCCAATTAGTTACTCCCTGCTTTTTGTAACCTTTCCATTCTTAGATCCATCTTATAGCAATTTAATTTCCTTGATTAAAACACCGCTTCTTGTTTTCTATATCATTTTGTAATCATTAATTGGAAATCCTCTTTTTGTAGACACATTAGATAATGTGCCAAGACATCTTTTTCATTTCGGCATTACCACACTCCAAAACCAATCCAATCGACGTTTGTTTGCTTATTTTTAAACGCTGACAGAAAAAGAACAAAAACAAAAACTATCTAAACGATACTCACAGAATGAATGGCTGAAGAAGTACGAATATCTCTATTCACTCCGTCGTCTGTGAGCCAGAACTTCGATCAGCCTTGAGGAGAACTATTTGGTTTCTTGTATTTTTTGTTGTTCACTTTTAAGATTCCGTTTCTGTTTCTGGCCGGTTGTTTTTATTTTTTTGCTGCACAATTACCAGGCAGAATTTATGGTCGGAGCGTTGCGGTGTAAATCTTTAAGTAGTCGTGGCAGTAGCCCATACCCATACACATACCCATGCCGCATTCCCTCATAGACAAGGTTCGCATCGCCTAATGCGATTTGGCCCTCCACTTCTTCGGGCTGTGGGGGCGACAGACCTCACTGCAGCTTTATGACATTCGTTTTGGTTGTGGTTTTGGGACTGGCTGGTCGAGTGGAGTGCAGTCTGTAGACCCTCTTCCATCTATGGTTCATCAATTTGCGGTGCGTTTCGGGGCATCAGAGGCTGCCACTGCCACTGCGACTGCCACTGCCACTGCAACTGCGGCATCGTTAGCTGCATTAGACGGATCGATGCCATTGATCGATGGGCCTGCTTTCAGCCACTAAATCATTGTAATTTTCACACGCTCCCAGAGAACAAGGGGGAGCCACTCATACACAAGATCCACCAGAGTTATTAGAAGAGTCTGCGGCTCCGGCTCTGGCTCCCCGAAGCGTTGACGATTGGACTGTGCCTTTGTTCTGGTTTTTATGAGGGGTAAATGTTTATGGCTGCAGGAAAGTTATATTTATTTTGCAGAAAAAAAGAATACGAGCTAGAGCGCAGCGGCTTATGATTGGGGTTTGACTTCGGTGAAGAATTTTTTAGGCTTGAAATTTGATTTTAAAATAAAGACATAATTTGTTGCTACTTTTAAGATTTTTCTCTATAATATTTGGAGTATTTTCTAAGAGTTAAACCTTGGGAATTATTTAATTCCAATCATTTTATAAGTAAATTTTATTTCCCAATTTTTCCAACTAAGACGTCGCCTAAAAGATTTAATGTTTATTTGCACAACTATTAAATGCACAACATATTACAGGTCCCACCATGCATGGCACCGACTGTTGGAGTCCAACTGGTTTTCTAGCTTAACTGGTTTCCAGCCAAATTTCTATACTTATCATTATTTTGTGCCATTATCATCCATCCAAAGCCTCATCAAACTTCCCCCCAATATCATAAAAACCAAGCAAAAAATAAATAAAACCCAAAACAACTAAAACGCAGTCGTCTTGTGGCCATGTTTTTTTTTTTAGAAATTATTTGTACGCCCAAACACCAAACACCGAAAAGCGAAACTTCAAGTACGAGCGAGCAGCTGGTGTTGCGGCTGGAGAAAGAGGTACGAAAAAAATCAATCACTTTCACTGCCGGCCAGCCAGGCCAAAGAGAGTTTTGTCATAGTCGCAGAGGAGTCCATTCGGATTTGGCTTTGGCTTTGGGTCTGGTCGGTCTCTCTCTCTCTCTCTGTCTCTGTGTTTGTGTGTCTCTTGGCCTGGTCTTGCGTTGCCGACAATTTTTTTATTGCTGCTTTTCACCCATTTACGCCACAAAACCGATCTCTACCACGTACCACAAACATAAAACAAACAAATATAATAATAAAAAAACCAAGTAAAAGAAGTCTAGTTTTCGATTCGTTTCTATGTTCACTGGCCATTCCAATTACATGCTTAATTTAAATGTATAGTACCTTCCTTTGGTTAGGGTATCCAGCGTAAAAGAAGGTTTATCTCAACCCACAGCCGAAACCCGTTTCGCTTTTTATTTCGAATGCAAAAAGCAAGACAAAGTCAAGAGACAGAGACACCCGCACCGCACTGAGAGCCCACTGGAAAATTATGCTACTTGAACGTTCACTGAACCCACGATCGCTCTATCTACGAACGCTATATACTCGTACTTACATACATATATATTTATATATCGCTTCCCTCTCCTTAGGCGGCGGCTGCTGCTGTATCTCTGCCGGTTTCTGGTTTATTGTCAAAGCTGTCAAGTCAAAAGTTCACAAGCGAAAAAATGTTAAACAGGCCACAGCCAACAGAATGGTGGGGGCTTCGTCGTCTATGGTGCAATAATCGCCTCAGAACGCTTCGAAAGAAGTTTTCGGGGGGGGTCTTGACATCTAGCGGGTAGTCTCTTTCTGGCATTGGCCCCGCTCTAAAACGCAGCTGAGAAAAGTTTTCGACTTAATGGCCACTTTGCTCATTATAAGCCAACTAACGGCCGACTGAGCGGGGCCCAAACTCTTTGTGGTTTCTGCGGTATTTACGGCTTGGCTTTTCCCGCTGCAGTTTCTATGGCAAAAGGCAAAAGAAGGAGGAGCCCCTTCCATTGTGTGTGTGGCAGCCTGTGGCCTGTGGGTGACTTTCAATTTTCACAAAATTTTAATCTACTTCAAGCCGGAAAAGCCGCTCAAAGTTAGCGGCCACAAAAACCAGAGCAGTGTCGCTGTGTCGTTAAACTAAATGGAATATAAGGCCCAGATGGTGCGGGCTAGTTTTGATTAAAGCCGGCGGTTAAACTAACTAAAAGATCAGCAAACAAACCATCAAGAATGTCTACTGTAAAATTGGTTTTTCTTTCATAAAGTTCATTGCAGTAGTTGTGTATTATTTCCTTGAATAAAATATATAAAAATAAAACTTTGATTCCGCATATAAACCGAAGAAAATCCTCCTCCATTTACCATTCCATTTAATTAGCCGCACATTCGCTTCCTTATCGCCCCCATGAAAAATCACATAAAAATAATGTGTGATTTATAAATAAAATGCCTATTTGGCATTAAATTTAAGAGCCTGGGCCAGAGGTTTGGTTTCTGTGTGCTGTGGTAAGTTCTGGGCACACCCATCCAGAGCCCAGAGCTGCCAGAGCCGACCGACAGTCCCGTAGCCCAATCGACAATTAGAAGCCCAGTTAGCGGGACGCTTAGAGAGCGAAGTGTTTGAGCGAGTGACTCAGCCAACACTCAGGCCTCACCACAAAGCGCGCACTGACCCAAATTGTGGCCAAAAAGAGTGTGTAAACGGGGGGCAGAGGAAGGGCCATAAATCCAAGTTCTGGACAACATTTCCGGAATTGTGATGCATTTCACTCTGAGGCTTGGAACTGTGGCAAGACTCTTGCGTTAATAGAGTGTGAAAGAATGTTGGGCTGCTGTTGCTGCTGCTGCTGTTGCAACCGGAGAAGAGCCAAGCCAGCAATTAAGTGCGAGACGAAGCTTAAGTGCCCTTTCTAGAGCTACTTACTGGCATCGCTCTCGTGAAAATGGTCAAGAATAACGAGAAAATAACTTGATTTAAGTGGAATCAGTAGTGGAAAAATTGTAAGAAATTGGGGAAAAGGGTAGCTGCTTACGAAATAAGTAAGATTTGGATTTATTTCAGAATAAATAAAGAAGTTTTCATTTGGTTTTCTATCCCTCAAGGGAAGCTTATCAACTCGAATGGAATTTGGTAGGATATTTGGGAAGACAACTGGTACATACCCCTCCATGCATAAGGGTAAAATATATAAGAAAAGAGGCCACAGACAGAGCAGGCTAAACGAGCTAAAAGAAATTCCGCAAGCTCTATTTTCAAGCGTCTGTTAATTTACTTTACTGGCCAGCCAACACTTCTTCTTCCGTCTTAAGTTACTCGCCAGCTCATGTTCATGTTGATGATTTAGTGTGTTAATTGTTTTTCCACAGAACTGAGAAAGGAAAGCCCAAGCCAGTGGAGCAAACATCCATTAAGGGAAATCCAGCATTTTCTTTCTGACATTTACAAGCACCGGGATGGGACATACGGAGAGAGTGCGGCCCATAAATGACATCTCCATCGATTCGGGTTTCTATTTATTTTTATTGAAACGAAATTCTGTGTACAAAAATGTCAGTTTGTCTCTCGAGTTGATTGAAATTTGTTTAGTAGGGTAAATCTTTTGCATAACATTGACACAATCCACAGGGCAAAGCCACACAAAAGCCAAAACCAATACATAGTATCCCGAATGTCCCTATAGAGAGAGAGAGAGAGAGAAAGAGAGATAGAGACAGCTAGAGCTGGAGGTGGAGGACCATTGGCAGTTCTAAATGTAATCGAAACCACAAAGCCAGCAGCAGCTGCAGAGTGTTGGGTGGGGGGGCATTGTAGGACCCACCATCACATCAATCAAATACATTTTCCTTTTCTGTTTGCTTGGCCAGAGATTGTTCTATACACTAATTTTATCGATTACTGTCCTCTTCTCCGTTTTTTGGTTTTTGTTGTTGCTTGTTTGTTTGGCTTACATTTTAAATGGGAAATTATGTAAATGAAACTTTTGTGGTATAGGGAAATGCTCAGAAGGGATTCGATTTCGTTGACTATTGCCAGAGGATTTGCTTAGCTCTCTCTTTCTCTCTCTGTGTGTGTGTGTGCGAAAGGGTTTTCCACTTTGCCAAATGTCAATAGCTGGGAGGAGCAGGATTTCCATTTTCCGTTTAATGGTGATGCAATGAAACCTGAGCCGCCACAAAGTAAAAAAGCCTCAAAAGAACAAGTGTTCAAACAGCATTAATCACTCAAAACGTTTGGCGATCGATGAGTTTTGCTACCAATATTCGTAATTGCTGATTGAGACTTATGAGAACATAAATGGGAGGAAGTGAACAAGAGATTACTTAATTACTTAAAAGTTCTTTTGCTTTGAGCACTAGACAAATATTGGGTTTATTTGCAAGTATTTTTTTCGAGTGGAAATGGAAGCAGACCCTACGCAATCACTTGAGAGTAAACAAGACGGGAATACCGTTGATAAGGCAGTTTACGTCATACATATATCCGCTTGGCGTAACCCAGTAAGCCTCTAATTTAAATGTGAAGTTATCTTGTTTAAAAGAGCTCCGCTAAGCTCTAAGACCTATTGCCGCAATAAAACTTACAGATAGGCGAATGTCAGAAAGCCCACAAATGGTATGGCAGCAGAGATACATTTTATCAAATGATTCATTCAGCGAGAATATTACTATCAAATAATAAATAAATCAGAGTTTGTAATTAGCGATAATGGCATGGAATCATTATTGATTTAAAAGCACTTCTCAACCAATTTTATAGAGCTTCTAAATTGGTCTGTGATAAATAGTATATAAATTATTCCAGATTAAACAAAGTTCCGCAACATTTTGATAAGCATTCAAGGGATCCCAAATTCCCAGAAAATAGCCGTACGATAAGCGCAATAATCCAACTACAAGTTGACCAAGTCCCAGTCAAACACGACACAACAATATAGTACATATGTACATATGTACGAGCGTATGCATCAGTAATTATCACAAAAGGCGAGAAGCCTTGGCCTGCTCCAAGATAAATGAAATGAAATGTAGATGAGAGAAACACACAAAGAAATTGTAGGGGCAATGCTTATATTTTAGTGGCATTAAATACGCATCAAGATAAGTCCCCAAGCAAAACGACTGCAGTTTCAGTTTCTCTATTGTTTGGTTTATCACGAACTTGGACAGCGCATAAACGCGTCACGACACTACGACCAGGCGCCCAAATACGCCTGTTATCTATCGCCTTTCACTTTCTATAGCATCGCTCGCTTCGCCCATTTACATATGTGTCGTGGAGCACTCACCTTTGATCCTCCAGCAGTTTTTCGGCCTGCGCCAGGCGCAGCCGCACCGTCTTCATGCTTTGGATGGGGAAGAGGCGACAGAAGCGCGTGAGGAAGGTGGGCCGCCAGCAGAAGCGCGGATACTCGCGACAGACGTCCCACAGTCTGGTGTTGTGCTCGAAGAGATATGTGTGCGTCTTCCCGAAGTTCAGATAGTCCGTCATGTCGGCATAGTCGCAGTTCAGGAGGTTCTTGAGATTCTGCACGGCCAGATCCTGGTCGTCGGGATCGCGGACCTGTTTGATGCCAAAGTCGAGCAGCGGCTCGTAGTGGTAGTAGTTGCCCGGAATGGCGTTCAGAATGTCCCCCAGGAAGGTGGAGCCCGACCGCCAGGAGGTGACCACCACACTGCGGACGGGTGTGCCGTTCGTCGCGGGCGTCATGTCGCTGAGGCGCTCGGCCCCGCCGCGCGGATACTCAAAGTTCTCCATCTCGGTGAGGATGCGCGACCGTTGAGCCGACAGGACATCCACTATAGTAGCTGTCAGGTTGTAGACGACAGTCTGCGAGGGCTGCTGCTGCTGCATCTGCTGCTGCAGGCGCTCGTAGAAGGAGTTGCGGCCCAGGGAGTTGGAGGGACCACCATCGACGCCATAGGCGGCCGCCTGGCTGAGCGCGGCAGCCGCTGCCGCCGGGCCGCCGCCAGATCCCTGGTTGAAGGGCGTCGTGAGGGGTCGATGCTGGGTGGTGGCTATCAGCAGCAGGATGCACAGACTGCCCACGCCACAGATGCCAATCAGATTCGCCCGGCGCGACATTCGGCTGCGTCGACGCTTCGAGTTCAAACTGACGCGCTGCTTAGAGCGTGTCCTGCCAGGATCGACGGCGGTATCACTAGCGTTGAGTAGCGCACACGACTCCAAGTCCGCATCCAGTTCCGCTGTGCTCATTTGTGGCTGTTAATGCTCCACTAATTGCTGGCAATGTAACACTTTTGCACTGCACTCTTGGCTATTGGCTAACACATTCCCACTGACACGCTCGCACACATACCGCGCCTCCACTTAGCTGGAGGACATTGCAATTGTTATTGTTGCAGACGCGTTTATTGTGTTTTTACGCGCTTATTCACAAATGTTTCCGTTGTACGCGTCCGGTCGGGTCCAAAATTTTTTAGTGTGATGCGCATTTTTCGATATATTGCGGCGATTACACTAAAAAGTCCGATAGCGGCGGGAGAGAGCTTGAGCTCAGTTTTGCGTTCAATTGTGAGTTTTGAGAGAGCCAAAGCTTCACCCCGTTCACCTTCCACTGCATGCGCTGCTGCCGCCATTTATCGATTCACAAATTCAAATGTTGCTATTAATAAAAATCAACTTTTAACTTGTTAAGATGCTTGTATTAATTAACATCTTGAACGATTTCCTCTATAAATTCAAATTCTTATTAGCCTACAACATCTGTTTACCTCGATACTACTTTTGAGCGCAGAATTTTCCAAATGTGAAATTCAAGCCTTTTCTTGCAACGGCTGAAAGGTCTCGGGAAAGAAGCTTTCAAAGTCAGTGATGAGACGATAGCCCCACATGTTCATGGTCTCCTTGCAGACACTCTGAACGGCTTTTATGTCCTCGTGCTTCATTTTGTACATCCAATCGAATGCCGGCTCATTGGCATGCCGCCAGGGAAACTCCCAGCCATCGCCCTCACGGTGAGCACTGCGTGGATGGATGCCGCGGATCACCTCCTTGGACCGCTTCATTGGCAGGCCGTAAAAGTTGAAAATATTCTGCACGGTCTCTTCGGGACTGTTGGCAAGGTCTTCGTATCGCGCGATTCTGTTGGACATTCGAATGTTTTACATTTTGAATGCTTTAAGTTGGTTTAATAATAGTGGACATACCCAAAGCGATGCGGAAAACTCTTCAGAAGACGCATGGCCGTGTCATAATCACTGTTCATATCACTGCACAGATTCGCCGGCTCGCAGTCCGGACTGTTGGTGCACCAAGCGCTGTTGGAACGTGAGTACATTGTGCCGCGGGGATCGCGGATCAGCAGCAGGATCTTGATGTTGAGACTGTGGGGGCAGGAAGCAGGAAAACAGTAAGTGATGAACAAGAACTGTATTCCAAGGTAGTATACTCACTCCTCTCGATCCAGCAGCTCATGCAGAAACTCGAGCCTCAGATTGTACACGGCCATGTTGAGGAACGGATGGATCTTGCAGATATCGGACATGATTTTGGGGTCCCAGCAGACCTCCTTCGGATAGATGAGGCTGTTCTTCCACTGCACGCCATAGAAGCGCTGGAAAGTGGACGATTGCATGCCCCAGCTGAGCATCGGCGCCGACTTGTTGTAGTCGCACTTGAACAGCGCCGCAATCTCCTCCAGCGCCTCCTCATGCTTCTGCGCCGCATTCATGCGGCTCTGATAGGCAATCAGTGGGGCATAGTGCTGATAGCAGCCCGGCTGAAAGGACAAGTTGTCCAGCAGCTTCAGCGCTCCGGAGCCCCGGAATGTGACCAGCAGCGAGCGAATCGGCTCGCCGCCCGTCTCCAGCGTATATCTGGTCAAGTTGCCCAGGTGACGGGTCTTGTAGGCGAGCATCGACCGTTGCAGGGTCACCGGATCGGGCATCAGCAGGGGCAACAGCAGGAATATGAACACGGCATACGACACATAGATGCCAAAGCAAATGCAGGTAAATTTTGTGCTGCGCGTCAATTGAACCATGATCGAAAACTACAAATTTTATTTGCTAAACGGAAAAATTTGGTATAAATCTCAAAATCTGTTGCTGGTTTAGTGTTCTCACGACTGATTTACGTCGAATACTAAATGAAATGAACGCCTGGAAAAGAGTCAACTGTGATCCCAGACGTATTTCTCTCAGACCCAGATCTGACTGTCACACACTTCAGTAATGATTACAAAAAAATCCTCAAGCCAGGACATTGCTTGAATATCATCCAATATCTAAGTAATCCCTGCACACACAAAATATACAATCAAGAACAGATTAACAAATATATGCGATGACATCATAATACTTAATTTAAGCTTTAGACGACAAATATCTGAACATATTGTACCCAATAATCCAGCTGTACAACATATATTAATGTTTAAATATCTGTACAGTCGTTGGCACTGGCAGCTATTAAAATAACTACTCAACTATTCTCATGTAAGACAATTCCTTAATTCAATGGTAACATCCAAAACTTTATTGGAATATCAGTTGTATCAGTTGTAGCTCGTTATATATATATATATATATGTGTATTTTATATACGTAATTTTAATAGTTAATTATATAGTAAATTGGTATTATTAAAACACTAGAACACTAATATTGCTAAATTATAATACGTAAATGTTCTTCGTTCAAATATGTATGTATATAAGTATATTCTATATAAGATTACCAATATGCTGCTGCTGCGAATCAGAGTGCAATTCGTTTGGAAAAGTAATCGAAAAGGATATGGGGGACTAGACAAGCGCACAGATGTGTTTGAGATTTTGATAAATAATAAATTAATTCCGATTCACAGCCAGCAGCAGCACACTGGACGTTGTTCCGAGTAAATTTTGTAAAATTTCTATGGGATTTCTGGCACTGCACAAAATCGAACCTGTATTTTGAGTCCAATACGTATAACTGGTAATTAAGTCTGTTAATGTAGCTTAGTCTGTGTGTTTTCCACAAGGCAAGGGGGATGATTCTGGTTGATGAATTGGGAGATGTTAGGGAGAGAATCTCGATGCCCCAAAACAACTTTATTATCTGCGAGTTAAGCTCATAGAGATGCGAGTTATGGCCAGCTAACTTTAGCTGCTAGTAATGCCTTGTATAAATGGAATATTTGTGAAGATAAAAAGCTTATTAAATGACACAGTCTACTGCGGATCTCCACTCCGGACTCCATTCCGGTGCCGAAGTACATAAGGAAACTTATGAATCAACTAAGGAACAAGTCGATGGTGGCCCCCAAAAATAGCCTGCACCACCACCAACTTTAAAGTACTTACGCATGTGGGGTGGGTGTGGGGTGAAATTAATACTAGCAGTTAATACCATAAGCGACAATTGAATGTATCCTCAATCGCTATTGCCTTCGGTCTCATCGTCCAGCAGTAAGCTTGTCGAACCATAGCTACGGAGTCTGCAAGCACAAAACACGGAAATTAATTATTTCATTCCACAGTAAAAGAGGGGAATAAATACTACCAAAATAATACCACAAATGAAAATAGTTAGTAAAAGATGCGAAGATGAGAACTGGGTTCCGTGCGGCTCACCTCATCGTCGGATACCTTGAGACCGTCCAGATTGATACTGTTCCTGGCATAGCCCTGCTCCTTCTCGTGCGCCTCGTACAGCTGGCGGTTCATCTCGTCCTTGCTGGACGCCATCGATGGATTGCCCCCATTGGTCATGCACTTCAGGGGCAGCACGAGATTCGAGCGATTGGCGCTGCTGCAGTTGCTGCTGCTCCCGGCACTGCCGTATCGGCCATGTCCGTTGCCCGACCGCTGCCTCTGGTGGTGGTGGTGCGAGCCATGGGGATTGTCGAACTTCTGCTTGGCCCGCTCAAACTCCAGATTCCGCGACTTTGACTCGAAGATGTTCTCCTCCAGATGCGTGGGCTTGGCATCGTAGAAGGCCGCTGCTGCCGCCGCCGCAGCTGCGGCCGAGGCAGCTGCACTGCTCTGCTGCTGCTGCAGCAGCGTTCGCTCCGTGTGACTGGAACGCTTCACAGAAGCCGCATGATGGACAGCCGCATCGCTGCCATTGTGGGAGCTGCGCATTCCCGCCTGCGAGTCATCGAAGATCTGGCGCAGATCATTGATATTCGGCAGACAATCGTTGGGCAGCTCTACGGCTATTTTGTTTCTCAACTGAACGCCACCCATGCCGCGCAGCTGCGGACTGGGGGCTCGTCTTTTCGTTTAGTTACGAGGTGTTACGTGGGGCGAGTGGTTAGGAGTGGATTAGCAGGCAGCACCAGCACCAATGAAAGGTTAGTTTTAGTGGTTTAGTTTAGTTTAGTTGAGGGTAAAGACTAGGGTACGAATATGTACAATGGAAATACTTGTGCGATTCTCACCTGTTTTGTAGATGTTGGATTTGCACCTGAAAGCCTTCCGTCTGGCCCACTAGTTCATCGTTGGAGCGCTGCAGACGCCGCACCTGATTCACCGCCGAGTCCAGTTCATCCTCGGCGCCCGCAAGTTCGCGCTTCAACTCCTCCACACGCTGGCGTAGGCGCTTGACCTGGCAGAGGAAAAGAGATGAGATATTATTCTGCGTTGCACTGCTTACATTCCAGTCTACCAATACACACTCGCTATCAAGCAGTATTCCATTCATTCCATGCTTCCCGCTTAGAAATAAGCACAATGGGCGTGCGCAGATAAGCTGCCGACCCCCGCCAGGCAAACGGCGATAACAAATAGGAAAATTTCTAGCTCCACTTCATGTTTGGGTTCTATCGTCAAGTCCCAAATAAAATGTGTGATTGTGCGAAAATTTAGGGGCCGCAGATTATGATCCGCTAGCACAAAAACAAAATATTTCTGAGGTAAACAAGCACCATGCGGAGGAGGTGGCATATTTTTGTGGCCACTCTCTCGGGCACTGCAAGTCGCAAGCACTCAGAGGAAATATGCCACTATGCTGACAGTAAACTGTGGGCTTGTCGCACCCCAAACTGAATACACTTTGCACAGTACCGTACGCGAGAGCGGAAGAGAGCAAGCAAACCTGTTGCAGCTTTTGAGCTTCTTGGGAGCTTTCCTCATTTCTCTCACAAACGTCAAGCGGGGAACAGCTGTAGCTGCGAATTACGTACGAAAGGGAAGGCCAAACACACACACAAAATATACGAAAAATGATTGCGCAAAGTGTGATTAGCAAACTGATGGGTCCTTGTGCGCGCCGCTTGGCCAGCAGCAAGGCTGCGGCACCCAAATTCAACTGGCAGGATCCGCTCAACCTGGAGAGCCAGCTGACCGAAGATGAGGTGGCCATACGCGACGCCTTCCGCGGCTACTGCCAGGCGGAGCTGCTGCCCCGCGTGAAGATGGCCAATCGACTGGAGCAGTTCGACAAGAAGATCATGGAGGAGATCGGCAGTCTGGGCGTGTTGGGCTGCACCCTCAAGGGCTACGGCTGTGCCGGAGTGTCCAGTGTGGCCTATGGCCTGCTCACCCGCGAAGTGGAGCGCGTAGACTCCGCCTACCGTTCGGCAGTGAGTGTCCAGAGCTCGCTGGCCATGGGTGCCATCTATGACTACGGTTCCGACGAGCAGAAGCAGAGATATTTGCCAACCATGGCGCAGGGCAAGCTGATAGGTGAGTGTGCCCAAAAACAGGGACAGTGACGCCCCAGCACCACCTTAACTGTGTCTCTTTGTTTGCACACCCCACAGGGGGCTTTGGCTTGACCGAGCCGAACCATGGCAGCGATCCGGCTGGCATGGAAACCAATGCCAAATACGACAGCAAGACAAAGACGTACATCCTGAATGGATCCAAGACATGGATCACCAGCGCCCCCATTGCCGATGTCCTGGTTGTGTGGGCCAAGTGCGAGGATGGCAAGCTGCGCGGCTTTCTGGTGGATCGCAAGATATCCGGCAAGGGCCTGGACACCCCCAAGATCGAGGGCAAATTCTCGCTACGTGCCTCGCCCACGGGCATGATCCTGATGGACGATGTGCGCGTGCCCGAGGAGCAGCTGCTGCCCAATGCCGTTGGCTTCAGTGGACCCTTCAACTGTCTCAACAACGCCCGCTATGGCATCGCCTGGGGTGCGCTGGGCGCCGCCGAGGCCTGTGTGGAGATAGCCCGCCAGTACACACTCGATCGCAAGCAATTCGGACGCCCGCTGGCGGCGAATCAGTTGATTCAGAAGAAGCTGGCCGATGCCACCACGGAGATTGCCTTGGGCCTGCAAGGTTGCCTGCAGGTGGGTCGCCTCAAGGACCAGAAGCTGCACACACCCGAGATGATCTCCCTGCTGAAGCGGAACAATGCGGGCAAGTCCCTGGACATTGCCCGCCAAATGAGGGACATGCTGGGCGGCAATGGCATCAGCGATGAGTACCATGTGATCAGGCATGTGATGAACCTGGAGTCGGTCAACACCTACGAGGGCACCCACGACATTCACGCCCTGATACTCGGACGTGCCATCACCGGACTGGCGGCCTTTGCCAACTGATTGCAGTTGCCATTGGTGGGGTAGAACTGCATTTACAGAATCGTTAGATTGTTACGTGTCCTATGGAATAAATGTATCTTTGTCTAGAAGTGTTCTCTTGTCCCACCCTCAAAGTTCTTGCCGTCGATAAGCTGATAAGCTGCCTAATCTGGTGCCAGCCACAGCTACTCCATAATAATCAGATAAGGTATCTCTGCTAGCATCTACTCACCTCTGCCTCGTATTGCTCTGCCCGACGCACTGCGTGGCTCAGCTCTGTGTTCGTCTCGGCCAGCAGTTTCTTCAGCTTGGCATGCGACATTTTCACCTCGCTGATCTCCTTATTGCGCTCCGAGAGCTCCTGCTGCAGGGCGCGCAGCTCCACATCGTTGGCCTGCATGGGGCGGCACTTGCGATCCGAACGCTCCTGATAGTCACGCAGTTCGGCGCGCAACTTTTTGTTGTCGCGCTCCAGCGCCAACTTCTCAGACTCCAGGCGCTCTCGCTTGCCCCACTCGGAAGCGTTTTCCGCCTGCAAATGCTCCAGTTCGGTGCGCAGTTCCGTGAGACGGCGCTCCAGATTCTCGCGTGCGGCAATCTCCTCCTGCAGCGAGTTGTTCACGATGCGCATCTCTGCCCGATGCTGCTCCTGCAGCGTCAGGAGCTCGCGCACCGCCTCCTGCTTGGCTGAACGCATCTCCTCATGGCGGCCGCGCACATCCTGTATCTCCAGCGTCAGCTTCTCAATGCTCTTGTGGAGTTCGTGCTTTTCACTGAAAGAAATCAGAAATTGAGTAAGCTGGAAGGAGGGAGACGGGGCATGACTCGATTCACTCACTCCCTTTCGGCCTGCAGAGTTTTCTGCGCTTCATCGAGGCGCAACTGCAGCATGGATATCTTTTGCAGCAAATAATCCTCGTCAAAGTCATCCTTCGATAGCTGCTGTATCAGACGCTTCTCCTCGGCGGCCGCGGCCTCGTCCAGGTCCGTCAAATGCTTGGGCATGGCTCCCTTCATGGCGAACTCCTCAATGTCCAGATCTTTGACATCGTTGGTCAATTTGGTGACCAAGCCATCCTCGCTGTTGATATTCTTCAGGCCATCCGCGGAGATGTCCGGCGAGCAGTTGGCATCGCGTCCGTTGGCCTCCGCATCCTCGTTGGTGTCGGACCGATGGAACTGGCCCGCATGCTTCATCATCAGCGTGTGCACCTTCTCCATTTCCTTCTTCAGCTGCGTGATCTGCACCTCGAGATCATTCTTCTCGCGCTTCAGCGAATGTGCCTCCTTCATGGCGACGTCCAGTTTAACGCTCAACTGCTTGGACTCCTCCCGGGCCTTGTTCCGCTCGTTGCGCACCTGCAAGGGAGTTGTTTTTAGTTAGCAAACAACTGCAATACCTGCTGCATATTGATTCAACAGCCGCCATGGCAACCAGCTTACCTTACTCCATTTCTCGCGCCAGTTGGCAGTGCAATCGGACCTGCAAACAGAGTTTAGTGATTAACAGACGGCCGGCAGGTAGCTCTCTTGGTCTCTGGCGGAGTACTTACCACCACTTCATGGTCTTCTCCATCTGCGCCGCCCTGGCACGCGCCTCATGCAGTTCGCGTTGGCGTTGCGACTTTTACCATGGAAGAACGTACACCATTAATATGGAAAACTTGTTATCGTTGCGCTGTACTCACCTCTCGAGCCTCCCATTCGGTTTCACCGAATCGCGCCGACATGGTGGTCCCCATGACGCCAGCGCCACCCACGCCATCGCTGGGCAGCCGTCGACTGCCGCCCCCCACCGGTGCAGCAGCTGCACTCTGCGTGGTAGACGCTGCCTGTGACATTTTCTGGATTGGTTGCAGCAAGTACTTTCGATGGCTCTTGTTTTGCACACTCTGCCTAACTTAGCTGTTGCATTTTGACGTTGTTTCTTGCACTTTTCATTGAACAAAACATGAATACAGAAAAGAAGGTATGGTACGGTACTATTAAATTCTATCGATGGAATATCTATCGGTGCATTGTATCGAAATTATTTGGTCACACTGAAACACCGCAAGTTTTTTCGCTAAAATTGTTTATTATTGAAAACGGAAATAAAACATGGCCAAGCATCATCCCGATTTGATTTTCTGCCGCAAGCAACCCGGCGTGGGTAAGTTCTTTCACAAATACTGCGTTTCCCTGTGGTAATTGCAATGTTTTATGTCACACACGCGCGGCAGCCATTGGACGCCTCTGCGAGAAGGATGACGGAAAATGTGTGATTTGCGACTCCTATGTGCGTCCCTGCACCCTGGTGCGGATCTGCGATGAGTGCAACTACGGCTCCTACCAGGGAAGATGTGTAATCTGCGGGGGACCTGGAGTGTCCGATGCCTACTACTGCAAGTCCTGCACCATGCAGGAGAAGGATGTGAGTAGCAATTTGTGGGACAGAAAAGGAGATTTTGTTATATCTTTTTTGTTATGTTATACAGCGCGATGGCTGCCCCAAAATCGTGAATCTGGGCAGCTCCAAGACTGATTTGTTCTACGAGCGCAAGAAATATGGCTTCAAGCAAAAGTAACTATCCCAAAGGGTGCCCAACTTTCTGATGCTAATCACATTTCTTCCCTTTGCAGCTACTAATGTGCTCCTACTCTGGATACCTCATATACATTTCTAATCAATTTTGATTGTAATTTAATGAATATACGTAGAATGTTTTGATATAAACCTTGAATTGGGGGTGGATATTTTTAGACGGCCAAGAGCTTCTCCTCGCCACCCAGATCATACTGCAGACAGAGGCGATCGAACTCTGTCGACTTCTTGTCCAGGTCGGTGATGAAGTCGCTCTTTGGGTAGAACTGACGCACTTGCTCCAGATAGCGCGTTATATTCTCCGTGGGCTTGCCCGTCAGATGCGACAATACCATCAGGTTTATCAGAGTGTCGTAGTCGTTGTGCTTCTTTATCAGCGACTCGCGCAGAACGGCGTCGGCTTCTTCGTAACGCTCCAGGCCCAGGTGGACCACCGCCTGGCCATTAAGCAGTGCTGGCGTCGGCTTGAACTTCTCGCAGAACTCCTGGTAGATGTGGAAGGCGTCTTGCATCTGCTCCGTGCCCTGGGCCAGAGCCACCCAGGCCTGAGCCAACTGTGTTAGCGTGGCATCGTCGCTGATCTCCTGCATTTTGGCCACCAGCTGCTTGGCCAGATCGACACGCTGCAGGCGCAGCAAGCATTGCACAGAGAGAGCCATCGACTCCAGATTGGTGGAGCCGTGCAGGATTTTCAGGGCGTTCTCGAACTGTCCGTCGTAGCAGTACACAATGGCGGTGGCAATGTGCCAGAGATTCGTCTCATCCTCATCGCCGGCCACCTTGTCGGTCAGCTTCTCCAGCACTTCCTCGCACCGCGACGGCTGCTCGAACGCCTCGTGGACCAGGCGCAAGGCCTGCAGCGGTGTCGAACTGCCCTCCTTGATGTCCGAGACAATGATGCGGCCCGAATCAATGGCCAGGTACGACAGGTACATGTATGAAAGCAGCTCGGCTCCAGCCGTACCCTGCTCGGGCAGCACAAAGTTGATGGAGCCCATAAAGTTGCCAACGTAGTACTCGTTCCGGGCATCGAACAGCACCGCATTGGTGTCCTCATCGTTTTGCTGGCCTCGGCTCATAATATTGAAGTTTCTTTGGGTTGTATTCGACAGAAAACAGAATTTACAAATGTAAACTGGATGAGTTGGCTTTTAGAGGTGTCAAACAGAGCACTATCGATAGTATCGATTGCTTTTTTCAAAACATTCAAACTATCGATGGCTCAACTATCAATCAATCAAGGTGACATACAACTTATCGAAGAAATATACTAAAATACCTTCTTATTTTCATAAAATACCGTAAATATACCTAGTAAAATCATATTCATCAATTTTGATATTCGATTTAATATCACTAACTGTTTTGCACTCTCAGCTCTGAACATATAATTTTATCCAATTCCTCAATGAATTTTGTTCCGGATTGGCTAGTTTTCAGAACTCTTTTTTATTGCATTGTTTACATAATAAGGTTCAAACAAAAGCGGCCAAAGTATAAAACGTAAATGTTGACTAAATGTGACGTCATTGTTGCTGCTCAAGCAAGATTCTTCAATGCGTATGGGCTTTTGTATGCCTTATTTATTTTAATTGATGTTAAATGTTTTGTTCCAAGCTCCATTGAAACATTATTTATGATTTAATCCTAGATTGATATGTTTTTTAACTTTTAATGCATATGTTTTATATATACATTTATCCCGGTTCTGATACCTATTATTGGAACCCATGAGCTGCCAAATTTCGTTAATATCTTTAAAACAGAGACTGAGTAGTTTCTGCATTAATTGGTGCCTGAAATTACAAACAATATCTGAAGTCCATAATATCCATTTTCCCAAGGTACTCCAACTTGTTGCTCATTTCGTGCCAAAGTTGCACAACAATGCTGCTATTTTATTTCCCCATGTTGCTGAAATTTTTGCACAAACAGGGCACTATCGATAGTATCGATTACCCAAGAATCCTCAGTGGCGCCGCCATGCCTCTGACGGCCACTGCTGGAACTATGATGATTTTGTTGTTTCAACGTGACCAACGTGACCGATATTAAAACTGAGCTACAAACAGTAACATACTGGTGAGCTTTTGTCTGCGCAGAGGGGCGAAGGCGCGAACTTCAAATGAGCAGATTATGTATAACTAATTTTAGCGCTATTAAAATCGCGTTAACATACTGAATTTCCTCAATTATCTATTTGAAATTTGGCAATATACATATCTGCGTGGAACAGGACGCTTGTAGTAGTTGGTTTTGCTCTTTTATTAATGTTTTTTTATATTTTAAATATAGTTTAATATATGCAGCTATATAATAGTTATTTAAAATTTGAATACTACAGTTTGTCGAATTATTTATAATTATGTTTACGCTGCCTCTGAAGGCGCTTTAAACTAAGGACTTTAAACTAATTTTTGTTGTGTTTGCTCTCCGATCGATCTGCGAGGCTTTCCCACACTGCTCCACCCACCCTCGCTACGATCCGCTTCGGTCTGCTATCATTGATTGCTACTCTAAGGTGCTAAATACGTATATCGTTAATTCATTAATTTAATTATACAATTGAAACAACAACAATGCAATTTCGTGCGGCTGCTGGCTGCTTGCGAGAACTGTTGCTGTTGTGGATAGTTGATTAGGTTTTTGTTGTTCTTTAAAACTATATAATACAATAAAGTCTTGGCCTTAAAATATAAATTGTTTAAACAAAATAATTAAATTATTTTGCGCTGGTTTACCGTTAACAGTTTTCATATCTCACACACACATGCACACACCACACACACAGACACACACATTAAATAAATTAATTAAACATTTTGCTGTTTGTACTCAAAACTGCTTCGAGCGGCCAACTTGCATACGGGATGGATGGCCACAGATTCGCTACTGTTTCCGCTTCCACATCCACATCCACATCCAGTTCCGCGATTCACAGTTTGGCCTTTCATAAGAAGCCCATGTCGAGGGCAGTGTAGAGGGCGCGTATGTCGCTGTGGGCCGAGATGCGCCAGAAGGGGAAGTTCATGGCCTTGGCGGCGGACTCCTCTTCGGCGCCATCGCCGATCACCACGTAGGTGCTCTTGCGGCCGAAGCGTGTCACGATCCGCTCATAGCAGGTTTCCTGGCCTACAGCAAAGAGGAGAGGTTAGTGCCCAGCACCGAACGGGAATGGGAATCTCTCTGCGGAGTCTACTCACCGATTTTGTGCGCACTGTAGATGTTCTCGATGTTGAAGATGCTGCCCAGGCCGAAGAGCAGCACCTTGGCCAGCGCCGGGGCCAGCTGTGTGGAGGTGACCAGCACATTGACGCAGTTCTCGCGCTGCGAAATCATACTGAGGCACTTGAGCGCCAGCGTGGCCCAGTTGTCCGTAGCCACCTCGATCTCTGAGCGTATCTGCAGCCAGGCCTCGCGCTTGCCGGGTCCCAGCAGCGTTCCCACACTGCAAAAGGAAGGCACGAGAGGCGTTAGTGGCAAGCGCTTAAAAATTTAAATCCAAATTCATTTTGTACTTACTTTCCCCTGTAGCTGTTGTAGATGTCCTTGATCTTGCGATAGCGAAACGCCAGCTTGCGCATCCAGTCAACGCCGCCGCGCACTCCCGTGGGCAGGCAGAGATTGGGCGGTGCGCCGGGCGGTGTGCCCGTGTGGAAGCCATCGGTGGCGAAGTTGTAGGCGCTCAGGTCCTGGCCGTTGTCGTCGGAGCTGACGTCGTCGATGTGCACCTGGTCGCACTCCTCGATCTCGTTGAAGAAGAAGTGCGTGTCGGCCATGTTGAAGACCATCTCCTCCATGCGGAAGGCGATGGTCATCAGGGTGCTGTGGTCTTTGGTATAGCGGTTCGCGTAGCTGCCCGAGAGCAGCGTGTGGAAGATGATCAGGGTCTCGTCCAGGTCCCACACGAAAACCCGCTCCGGCGGCTTCACCGCCTCGCTGTTGCCCGTGTCCGAGGCTGTGCTGCGCGTGGGGCTCGGCTGCTGGTGGCGTCTGCCGCGCGCGCGTCCCGTCTTGCCGGTGGGCGTTGTCTTGGTGGCCGATGCACTCGAGGAGCCCGCCGTGCCCACGCTGCTGCCGCCGCTGGAATTGAGTGCGGCCGCGGCAGCTGCAACGGCGGCAGCCGAGCCGGCCGTGCCGCCGCTGGTGGCCAGGCCCGAGGCGGCGTTGGGTGAGATCGGCAGCGGGGAGTGCGGCGAGTGGGTGGCGTGGTGCACGGGCGTGGTCGAGTGCGTGTCCGTGGGGCTCTCGGACAGGTTGGAGGAGGCCGCCACATGGAAGCCGTGCCCGTGGCTGGCACTCGAGCTCGGCGAGCTGACCGCGTACGGCGAGTAGTTGGCCGGATTGTAGTAGTTGCCGTACTGCTCGTTGTAGTAGCCGCCGTAGTCCTGCTGCGCGAAGTTGTTGTAGCCCGCGTACGGATTGCTGTACAGCTGCGAGTTGTTGTTGCCGCCGCTGGCATAGGTGGGCGTCAGATAGGCAGCCGCCGCCGCCGCTGCGCCCGGCTCCATCTTGGCCTGGCGGGCAGCCGTGGCGGCCGCATAGGGCGCCCCGTAGCCGGAGTAGAACGGCGGCGGCGTGTACTGCTGCATGCTGTTGTAGTAGTAGTAGTCGTGCTTGCCGTCGTACACGGCCGCGGCGGCGGCGGCCACGGCCGACGAGTTGACAGCCGCCGCCGTGCTGCTGTCCAGCGGATTGGCGGCAGTGCAGCCGTACAGATTGGGTCCGCTGCTGACGGACGTCACCACGCCGTTGTCCAGCGCCGCGTGCACTTGGCCGGGACTGCGCGACTCCGACTTGACGGCCGCGCCCGAGCCACTGCCGTCGTGCGTCCAGTGCGCCATCACAGATCCGCCGCTGACGCCATCCTCGACCGCCCCGCCGCCGCCGCCGGCCTGCTGATATGTGGAGAAGCTGCTGCTGGCCGACTGGGCGAAGCTGGAGGCGGCCGCCAGGCTGCAGCTGCTCGGATTCGGATTGGGATTGGGATTGCCGTTCACATGCGGATTACTGGCCGCATAGTGGCCGCTCAGCGAGGCCAACGAGCTGATTGTCGGCTGCAGCGGCTGGCTCTGTGGCGGCAGACCCAAAGGACTGCACTGTCCTACCACGCCCACCCCAACGCCGACGCCCATGCTGGCCCCGGCGCTACTTGGTCCATTGCTGGCCAACACGGTGCCGGGATGTGTCTGCTGCTGCTGCTGCTGTTGGCTCTGTTGCTGCTGCTGCTGTTGCTGCTGCTGCTGTTGGGTGTGTGGCTGGTTCTGCTGTTGCTGTTGTTGCTGCTGCTGCTGTGAGAGATTGCAGAGGCTGCAAAAGACAATCGAGACATGGATGATGAGTAAGGAAAGCCATGGACATAGCTGGGTATCAAGAGTACTAAATAAGTGGCAGATAATTGCCAGATATTTGAACACAAATAATGAGGGGCAACGGGTGCTGGGGCAGATCCTGTAATGACTCACAAAACCTCTCAAAACATGCAACACCAACCCAGACACTCTTGTCCCAGTAGAATCCATCAGAATCACATTTGGGAAAGAGAGAGGGAGTGAGGGAGAGCGGCTGAGGACGAGTGAACCTTTGGCTCGTTAAGGAAACTCATAAAATGTTTTCCAATAATCTTTAAACAACCATAAAATTAACGGCACGTTGTTCGATGTTCGTTGTTCCCCATGGGCCTGGTCTGGTCTGGTCTGCCTGCCCCATAACCGAAGTCAAGTGTGTCCCAGAGCCCAGGCCAGTCCCAGTCCCAGACTAAA
This sequence comes from Drosophila ambigua, assembly GCA_018150905.1. Lineage (NCBI taxonomy): Eukaryota > Metazoa > Arthropoda > Insecta > Diptera > Drosophilidae > Drosophila > Drosophila ambigua. The sequence continues at coordinate 16,052,560 of JAECWS010000100.1, forward strand.
GGGCTCTTTAAAATCTTGTCAAGTGTTATAAATATTTTTCTACGATCTCTCGCTCTCTCGCTGCTGGCCTTTGCTGCGTTCTGCGTTATTTACTTGGATTTGGATGAGAAAAGGAAATCGTTTTCGGGATGCCTTTTCGGGGCACTTGAGAGGCTCGTTCTTGCCTGGCCCTTGCCCTGCCCCTGGCCCCTGGCATGTGCGGACAATCCACAATGCCCGGACAAGTCCCGTTCAACTGTGTGTGTGCCCCCGGCCCCTGGTCACGGGTGGGACATGTGTGCAGCAAATGTCGAAATGCCCAAAACGGGCGACAAATATTTTTTGTATATTTTTTTGTATATTTTACGATTCGTGTTCTTGTTGTTGTTGTTGTTTGCTCTGTGTATTATTGTGTCCCCTCGTCGATATTATTATTCCTATGATTATTATTTAAGTAGAAACAATTGCCGCTCAAATGCGAAGTGCACTAATTGAAAAATCCCTAAGGGACCCCCCAATAAAAATCAAATAAAAAACCCCAAGCTGCAGCATAAATCACCCAAAAAACAAAACAATGAAAAATGCTCAGACACAGAAATAATGTAAGAACGAGTGGGACAGGAGGAGGAGGAGCAATAGACAAAATGGGGGAGTATTTCTTCTGGTAATACAATCCTTTTCGTCAGCAATTAAATGGAGTTGCCATCCCCCCGCACCAGCATGCTGCACAGAGCACCGTTCACCGTTATACAATAATCAGTGGGGCAGCCCAAAAATGTGGGAATGTGTGTCTCGTATCTGTCTTTGTGAGCTCTTCTTGTCATTGGAAGGGACTCCCCATCGCAGTTCTGTGCGAGCGTTTAATGATCTCTAAATCTCTTCATTTGGAAATATAAACATATATAAATATGATCCAATAACTTGTCTATTGCATCCCGGATATATTTGATTAAACCCAATTTCTTCCACTCAAAACTTCTTCCATTTAAGCTGTAAATATTAAATCCCTGCCAATATTCTCCTCCCAATCTTCGGTTCAAACTTTATATAATAATAATGAGATAATTTGGAACCCCCGCTCTCATAGATTTATATCATCTCCCATTCTTTGCTCGCCGTCTCTTCTCCTCTTTACCCCTTGTGTTCGTTCTCCCCTTTTGGTTTTGCGCCTTCGAAAAGTTTGTAACAATTTTTCATAATTTTAATAGGAAGGTAAATTAAGTGCCCAATTTCCAGCGGAATCTGACACCTCGAGATGATTTTCTTTTGCCCGGGCGGGGTGGGGAGACATTTATCTTGCGAGCAGCAGACGTACACAGAGGGGAGCAGCTGGGGGCAGAGCATATTTTCGCTGTGAAAAACGACGCGTGCGCTGAATGGGGCTGGCGACGCTGGTATATTTTTTTTTGGGTGTTCGAGTGATCCAACATTTTGAGTGGATTCTCGCCCTCTGAATGCTGGATGCGTGGATGGTGTGTGAGTGTATGTGTGTGTGGTAGCCAATGGGAGATTTATACAAATTATAATGAACATTATTGAAGAGGGGGAGCGGTAGATGAGGCCTTTAAGTCTAAGCCGCAACTGTTGCCGCCCTGAGGCCCCTTTAAGTAGTTGGGCCGCTGCTCTCGCCATGCCCCTTGGCAAGTGTTAAGTGCTCTGACACTTTTCCGCTCATCTTCTTTGTCCCTGGTCTCTGGTTCTGGCTGTGGTTCTGGCTCCGGGCTCTGGCTCTCTTCTGTGTCACATCTGAAGCGTGCACCGAATTCTTTGAATCGTTCAAAACGGAGAGGCATGTGTCAGGTTGTGAGGGCCACATGCAAAATACTTGTGAGAGTAGGACCCTGCCCCTGGCCCTGCCTCTCGCTTCGTTTCAATTGAAACCAATTGAAGATGGTTTGGTACCAGTCCCCGTCCCAGTCCCTGACCCTGACCAAGTGTGAGGGATTTCCTTTCCTTTCTGTTGTGCTCTGTTCTGTTACAAATTGTCTACGCTTACAGCTGTGAACCTTTTTTGTGTGGAGGTCCTCGAATGGGATACGGATAGGAAATACTTGTGGGACGTGGGTCGTGGGATGTGCCATGTGGGAGTACCTACCGATTGCGTTCATGTGTATCCGTGTGCTCCGTCTTGGGACGTTTAACCTGCAAATCAGATGGAAGAAAAGACACAGAGTTAGTAAGGAGAAAACACACACAAAAAACAATGCAGAATAAATTACATAAAATTGAATTATTAAATACTTTTATGCCGCACGAGAAATTATATAAAGCGGAATAATTTGTTTATAAACAACTCTGCTGTCTGCTGTCCCTGTCTCCCCTCGCTATCGCTGACACCTGCACTTCCCACAAATGAAACTTTATTTGGGTTATGGACTGACTCTGTCTTGCCCAAAAAAAAAACAGCGAATTTTACATAATTTTCCATCAGCTACTTGCTGCCGCAGCGAATTTCGAACGCAGCCTGCGTGGGAAAAAGTTTTATTCAATTCAAAATTTACTGCTCAGAATTTGTCGGATGTGCGGCGCCATTTAGGGGAAACACAGCATGAGGGGAAAGAGCAGCAGCAGCAGCAGGTGGAGCGACAGATAGTTCGGGCAGAAGCTTTCGATAAGGAAATGTCACTGGCCAACGCGGAGAAGGAGCTTTAGTTGATAAGAGCTGCGGAATGGTAGGAGAAGGCAGAGAGCATAATGACAGAATGCGGAGGAAACTTCAGGCTGGAATTAATTCAGGAAATAGAAAATAAACATTAGCTGGAAATAATCAAGGGAATACAACTGTATGCCGCTGGATGGAATCTTCGAGCTCCAGCTCCAAAGCGATGGCCACTCCATCCCTAAAAGCGTTTGGCATTAAGCATTAAGCGGCTCAGTAGGTTTGACAAATGCCAAAAACAGCGCAGGGAAGTCCAACGGCAAACAAATTTATGCAAATCGAACGGAAGCCAGATGCAGCCAGAACCCACATCCAGGTGCTGGAATGTGTCCTGCTCACCCTCTGAGTGTGGCAGCAGCAGCAGCACTCCAAAAAAAAGAAAAACAAAAAAAGTTGAGCTGCTTTTTGGTTGACAGCTTCTCCGTGGCGAGCTGCAGATCTCCCGATGACCACACGCACGCACTGTCCATCATCTGGCGATCCGTTTGGTGGGGGATGGGGGCTGGGGGCATGGGGGTGTGCAAATTTGTCGTCGGGCAACACGCGCATGCGCGACGAACGCTCCAACGGTAGCGTTTCAGCGCGAATCGCCTGGAGGGGCAGGCCCACCGACCGACCGGTGAGCATCGGCCTCGAGAGCATTGAGCATTGCGTGTTGCACGAGCATCCGAATACGAATCCGAGTTCGAATCTCCTTCGTATGGGGGTAGGGAAAGGGGTGGACTGAGGGGTGTGGGGGTGCCTTGCAGGAGATGAAGAAAAGATCCAAATGCAACCTTTTACTAAACTAATTTATGGCACAAGCTGACAACGTAAACATTAACACAGACAACGGACAAGAGCAGCAGGCAGAGAGCAGCGCTGCGAGTGCGAGAGTGCCAGGCAGGGGGCTGGTCAAAGCTGCACAGAACTGCAGAGCGAGCGAGCGGGAGAGACAGACAAACAGACAGTGAGCCAGAGAGAGAGAGCTCGAACTCGAGCTCGCTGTAGACCTGTTTTCGAGCATCTTTAACGAAATTCCAGTGATCGTAATCTCTTTGTCTCTTCTGCTGCTTTAGAAGAAGATTAAAACACACACACAGACGGGGAGACAGAAGACGGAGACAGGGAGGAGGAGGAGGAGTAGACACAGAGCCCAGCGACACACAGAACAAAAGACGACAAGAAGACGGCGACAAATTTTTTATTAACCTGGCCCTAAGCCTGCCCCTGCCTCCAACTCCGACTTCGACTTCGATTCGGGGATACCCCCATCCACAGCTTGATAAGCATCAAAATTTGTTTCTTCGTCGGGCCCTAATCCCCCGCACCCCGCCCCACCGACTGACCTGACCGGACCATCCTTTAACACTTTGGCACGTTAATTACGTTCGGGGCCACAATCATCGCATCATCGCATCATCGTATAATCAACAATCGCCAAGTGTCAATCGCTGGGGCCATAATCAATATTTTGACTCTCCAAAGTCTTCCCCTGCTCCCTGCCCGCCACCTAAGCCGTGCTCTTCGCTGCTCTTGGCCAGAGTTATTCTCTTTGTCATAAATTACATGCAGCGCGTATTGTCGCAGTTGAATTATGGCGTGTTAATTTTTACGATTACGGCTTAAACTTAATTAAAATGTGATTAATGTCGCTGCTCGAGCTGTGGCCCAGCGTCCGTTCGGCTTTTGTGGGCCAGGCTCTTTAAATTCTCATAAACCCAGTCGCAGCCAGCGAGAGCGGGAGAGAGAGCGGAGAATGGAGAATGGAGAGTGCAAGTGGATGGCCTGTGCGAGTGCTGTAATTTATGCTCTATTAATATTTCTCCTGAAACATTCAACATCCAGCTGCACTTTCTGTGGAACCCCTCAGCCTGCCAACCCTCCTACAGCCCCATGACAGTCTACGTTCGACGTTCCACGTTCGTGATGTTTCCTCAAAGATTTTACTTTGTCTTAGGACTAGTTTGGGGCAGCCATAGAAGCTTTTCTTGATACGACTACTCGTAGTACTTATGTCTGGTCTGGCATGGCATGTGGGTTCCATTGAATCTTATTGAGATGCTGATTCGGGAAAGAGTTTTCACTGGGAATATTGCAAGAAAATGCCTATAAGAAATGTATAAAATGGAGAATTAAATGATGATGTTATCCCTTGATAGATCTTCAAATGTTGCAGCAGCATAGGCAAAAGTTGGCCTGCTGCAGAGGCAGTTAAGATCCCCAGTTGACTTTTTACAGCCCTCAGCCCTACCAATTTAAGCCGCTTATGATGTGCTGTGGTGACCAATTGTGGTCAGGTGCACAAAGTACATAATCCTAATCCCCATTTAGGTAGCCCCACACACATCTTGAAGGGAGTCTATCAAATGTGGGATAATGGGGGATAATTCTTAGAGAATAATAAATATAATGGGAATAATTCTCAAGGAATAATAAATATTCCAAGCATAATTCCAAGTTGAATAAGAGTCGTAAAAGAGTTAATCTGAAGCAGAATCGAATTTCTTTTAATCTTTAATAAATATTGTGGTGGGAAAAAGTCGTAAAACTAAACTCGGATATTGTTCAGTTCATGTGCTACGCTTTAAGCTGGCTTTGATTTATGTTTAAAGTTTTCCATGATCCCCAAAACCCCCCAATAAATAAGCTTTACAAGCTCTCCGCTGTCAAGTCCATAGCCAGTAACCCACATCTCCCAACTAAAGTTTGGTTTCTTCGTGTCTAAGCATTGCTGTGAGAAGCCCCACAATCGCACCACCAAGGAAGCTGCCAATGGCCAATAAAAACAATAACCATAGCAATAGCAATAGCAACAGCAATGACACTAACATTAACCGACGGCACAGCCACAGCCAGCAGCCAGCAGCAACAGCCTGAGAGCGGTTTTCCACAACACTTGTGGAGCTTCTCCTGCGAATAGATCGGCAGCAACATTGTACGATTATTTGATTACCTTTGGCTCGATCATTTTGTCAATTAATCCACAGCGCGGGGCTGCATAGTTGTAGGGCATGAGGGTGACCATTCTGAAGAACTTTCACTGGGAACCGAACCAAAAACACACACAAAACACACACACAAACAAGCGAATGAATGATTGGAGGACTCCGATGATCCGTTGATGCGATGATAAAGATGTTTTGAAATCAAATGCCTTTACAGTGGGATTAGCGTGAGGCAGAAAACACACATCACATGCGAAGAATAAGCAGAAGAACACACGAGTGATATTTCTATTAGATTTAGCGGGTTCTAGAGACTCGAGGAGCGACTCGACCGGTTCCCGTAGCGTACGCTTTGAATGGCTCGAATCGAATGAATGTGAATGTAATTGAAACAGCAGCAGGCCAGAGCTCAGCCAGGCCCGGGGAAACACTCAACACTAACAGAGCACTCAACCACTCAACGCACTCAAGTGAGCGCCGCTGTTTGAGTGAAAATCTCAGCATTGGATGGCGGCGGGCGGCACTCGGAACGAGTTCGTGCGAGCAGTCGGCGCGCATATGGCCGACTCTTTTCCGCGCACACACACACGCCGCCTGGCTAGACTCCGCCCCCATTTTGGAACAGGGGTGGTCGGTCCTCCACTACGTACAACCAACAACCACTTTTCCATGCATAAAGTTTTGTTTTTAAATTTTTGTTGTTTGTTTCGCTCGCCTCTCGGCGTTTGAAGAGATTTTCTCTGCTGGCCAGATGCGGGCGAATGTCCATTGTCAATGGGGATTTGCCGCTGGCCAGCGCCATGCGTAAATCCCAAATCCAAAAGCGAAAATCGTGTTCCAATGCGCATAAATTAATTACCAATGCGAGGGCCTCTGTGGAGCCGACGCTCTGGTGGGCTGCGGGCTGCGGCACATTATACAAATTAATAAACTAATCAGATGAGTATTTCGAATGCTCGCACTTTCAATGGGAACCGACAGCCATTTTATGGCAATCGTAAAACACCAAACAACAAAAACCAAAAACCAAAAATCTCGGGTAATTCAAGACGCTCCAAAAAGTTATTGGTTTTGGGCGGTTTCTGCTTTTTTTTTTTGTGTTCCATTCAGTTGTTGCTGGATCCGTAACGTATTAGAAAAGGAGCTGCCCGAATAGCCCGGAATGGCATTAAATACAGTCATGTAGGGGCATGTAAGGCGAGACGAAGCGTGCTGGCTATAGAGTATCCGCCGATACGCGATATCTCAGCGGGTCTGTCTGATGTCGGGCATGTCTGATGTCTGACCCACCAAACAAATTGGCATCTAATCAAAAATCACAGAGGCCCGGCCCGCCCCCATTCGTGAATCACTTTCGCTGGTAATTGGGAACCATAAACAAGATGGAGGTGGAGCGACATTAATGGCTTTAGATCAACGCTGGGAAATGCTTTAATTTTGATGGGATTTCCCCTTGGAATCCCAAGCTGCCAAGACCAAAGAGCGTTCCGTTTCTGTCTACGCTTTAGAAGCAAAGTTCGAAGCTGGATATTAAATTACTAATCAAGAAAAGGCTCCTGTGCTGGCATAAGCAATCGCACAATTGCACATTTATTTATTTATATATACGGAATGCCCGTCGCCAGTTGCTGCAAACAACTTGTAAACGAATTTTATTGATTTAACACTTAATTTTTGCTCAATCGTCTAAACAAACATTGACGGGGCAGGAGTCCGTCCGTCCGTCGCCAGTCGCCAGTCGTCTGAGGTTCGCTTGGGGCGTCTGCAGATGAGGTTTCACGTAAACACAGCAGCAATTGCAGTTGCATAAACAGAATTCGACTCATATGCAGTGGAATTCCGGCCAGAAAGCTTACTCACGCCCACTCGCAGTCCCCGGAGGCAGAGTTCTGTTTCTGGGAAAGTGAAAACCAAGCAACAGCCCAGCGAAAGTAATTCGAATCGAAGGGCAATCTTGACTATCGATTGGCAGGTGGCAGCGTATCCTTTGGTTTCGGGCACAGCTCCAAAAAGTCTCAAATGGCGGAGCACCCGGCCCGATGACCTCTGGGGGGAAATGGTTCGCTCAGTTGGGCATTAAATTAGCCTTAATCGCTTTAGCACGATCGTGAGACAACATGTCGTCAATTATATCTACGCTGATCAGCAGCAGTGCCCCCCGCCCCAGCTCCCCCTGAAGATTCTCCCCCCCCCACTTTGAGCATCTTCTGTAAACAAATCTGCGCACAATTTGCTGCAGTTGCAGATATTTTCTTGGTGGGGCCTGCCCTGGTCCGGTCCGGTCCGGTCTGGTCTGGTCTTCTGGCATGTTGCTGATGCTGAGAGTTGCACATTTGTCGTGGACCGGTTGCCGATCGTCCATCCTGTTCTCCTCCATAGAGCCCCCCGCCCTGCTGCCTGCTCCCTGCCTGCCTGCCCCTTTTGTTGAACGTGCTGATCGTGCGACTGCCACACAATGGTGGCTCACAGTTGGGCTGGGGGAGGGAAGGCAGAGGCAGGGCCCGAAAGTGTTTAAGATTTACGTTCGGTTTTGATCGGCCTGGACCTCCCCGAGTGTTGTATTAATTTTACACAGCTCTCGAGGCGATACAGAGGATCGGATCGGATCGGATGGGGTGGGGAGGCTGGCAGCAAGGCCTGCTCGCGGGCGCCATTTTAATGCCAAAGTTTTAACACCTGAGTCGAGCACATTTGTTGCCATGTTCGCATTCTTACAACTTGATCTGGGCCCCATGGATGTGGCTGTTTATCTCGACTCTGGCTCTGGCTCTGGTTCTTCCTCTGTCTCAGACTGTTCCTGTTGCACATCTAGATAAGGACCTCAGGCTCTAAAACATTGAATGGCTTGTCTCTTGTCATTTTGTTGGGCTCTCTCTGCCTACGAATCTGCCTGCTTTTATTTGTGCACAGTTCAAAAGTCATCAGGGGCATGCGTCATGTGCCTAGGAAGTGGGTCAGCTTTTGCTGATTACAGAGACATTTCCTGCGCGTCAGCACATGCCAATGCTCTGAGGCATTCATTGAGCCATTTGGCAAGTTTTCGAGTGCACTCCACTGCACTCCCCTCCCCAGCAGGCGAATCGCTGAGCCATGGAACCACACAAGAAAAAATAAAATAGAAGCCACAGACAAAAATACATAAATACTTCATTTGCATGTTGGCACGAAGCAAGGAATTATTATTATTCCATTATTTCATTATTCCTGCTCCTACTCCGCAGGGCTTAGACCGTTTATGCTGATTCTTTAGCTTGGGGTTTCTTCGTTTTGTCAGTGGTTTATTATGCTCTTCAATGAAAAGAATAAGAGATTGCTTAGCCGAATCAACAGCGTAATGCACTTCCCCTTGATTCGCTTTCCATACACAATCAATTCCCCAGAAACTTGCGAAAAGCGAAGCTAGCTCTTGCAGGTATATTGAGTTTCCCTTTGGCAGCACACAGCTTTCCACTTGTGTAAATATTTGTATTAAAACAAACTCATTTCTCCGATGAAATCTCAGACGATCAGCTGTTCCAGAGCCGCAGCTAAATGCGATCGTAAATCATTCAGATATTGGTTCATTCCAGCGGGGAAATATATTTTAGATTTTTTTTATTTTAGATTTTGAGACAACTATTTTATGTGGTCGCTCGGCCGATCATTAAAGTGTGGGGCCCCGACAACTACTACTGTGCTGGTGCCATAAAAAAGATGAACATAAACTTTGGTTTTATGAATCAAAACTCCTCCCCCTCCCAAGGGGCAACAATGAAAACAAAGACTTGAACTGTGAAGTGTGGACTGTGGACTGTGCTCTGTGCTCTGTGCATTTTATGTGGGCGTTTTGCTGGGTCTTGATTCCTCGATAAAGAACGAAAATAAACCGCGTCAGGAATTGCATTCTACGATTCACTTGCCCCCCCAATCCCGAGCATGAGTAGCTGATTGAAGCTGATTATGATGATGATGATTACGGCCACCAGGGTAGAGCCAGAAATGGTTCGTTTATGCTTTCATTCTGGAGAAAAAATTATGCGGAACCTGTGTTTGTGCTCCGGGCACGTGCCGGCCGATCCGGGAGTGTTACAGATGGAGGTCATGCCAAGGGGCGGCAGAGGGAGAGGGAGGAGATTCGGTGAGAGAGAATCGCCATGGTGACCCAAGTAAAACAAACATTGGTCAGGAATTTCATTAAAAGCCAGAACCCCAGAGCCCAGAGCGAGTGCGACTGCGATGTGGCGTTCTCTTGGCAACCGAACCCCTCGCTCCCCCCATCCGCTTTGGTGCCGCCCAACAACCTGCTGGCCCACCCACAGAGAGAAGTGTGTCGCCTGTCACTGGGAATGAGCATCAAAACTCTGCGCCCGGACTGTGGAGTGAGGAGTGGGCAGAGGATAGAGTGGATTGTGGGACAGACTGCAGGAGAGTGCTGATTGCTGTGGTGCGGTGCGGGGGGAAGGGTGTGGCACGTGCAAGGGTGCAAGGGTGGGCACGGGTGTAGGTGTACAGCAGGGTTTACCTGTGGGAGCGACTCTCTAATTAATTTAATTATGCGCTCTCGTCTAGCGCGTGTCAAAACGCGAAACAACCGACAACAAAATTAAATACTCACGCCTCGCCGAGCCCTAACCAAGTGCGCCCTCAACTATGCAACGCGAACATATGCTACGGATAAGCCCCAATACCCTGCAAGCTAAGCGATAAGGAGGGTGTGTTGGACCAGCGAGAGCAGCCACTGCATGGAGGGTGCCATGAAGTTGCTCTGCGAGGGCTAGCAAAGAGCGGAAGATGGGAGGGAGTCGTCCCTCTTGCAGGAATTTCAGAATATTTTCTGATATTTGAATTGGGCATAACCAAGGAGAAGTATTGCCTAAGAATTGCCGAAGAATTGCCGAAGAATTGCCTAAGAATTGCCTAAGAATTGCCTAAGAATTGCCTAAGAATTGCCTAAGAATTGCCGAAGAATCTATCGGAAATTCTGAGAACTTTCATTCATTGGTTCTCAATGGTTAGCAATTGATTTTCTGGCTTAGACTCTTTCCCACCTCTAGCAAAAATTAATGCCCCACAGCCCAAGGAAGTTCCGCTTTGGAGAGTATCCCTTGGTCGACCCTTAACCATGCTGCGTTGGTTCCCTGCTTTTTGTTTAGTTAAGCGTTGCCAAGCCTATGAAATTGTGAGCTCTCATCCCAAACGGTGTCCTCACGGCAACGGCAACGGCTACGATGAGGCATCGCTGACAAATTGAATTTGTAAACTTGCCCCCGCAGCAACAACAAATCATCGGAGACCCCCAGGGATGCTGTTGCTGCTGCTGCTGCCGCTGCTGCGTATGCTGCGAATGTTATGGATGATGGTAATCCTACACCTATACCCGTACCCGTACCCGCAGCCGTACACGTACCCATGCCCTATCCATGTTACGCTCCTCTGGATGGACTTTCTAACTTGGTTTCAGCCCGCTGAGTTCTCCATCCTCTCCTATCATCATCATCTGCACCCTTACTGCCCACCCACCCATTTGCCACTCGCTTTTCCGAAAGTGATGATGTGAAATTACAGTAGAGAGCCGCTCTTTGGGTGGTTTTCACTGCCCGAGCGTTGGGGGGGTGGGAGAGGGGCGTGTCAATCCAGTTTGGCAAAAAAAAAAAACACACAATTATTAACACTTATTAATGTTGAGGTTTTTGTGTATATGGCACCCCAGGGCTTCAATTAAAGTCATCCCAAGTGCCAAACAGCTGCCTCAAGTGCCGCACTTGAGTCTCGGGGGTTGCAGCAATATGGGGCAGGGTACCCCCCTGGGCTTTGTCGTTGTTTAAGTAGTCATTAAGATTGAGTGTGGATACGATTTTTTCACAGCTGGCCACCCCGCCATCACGTCCCGCGTTTCCGGCCGCCCTGCCCTGCCCAGCCCTGCCAATTAGCCCACAACCTTTGACTTTGGCCAACTTCCTTGACGGCGGCGTATCCGTATCTGGATCTAGGGGCCATCCCATTGACAGCTATTGTCTTCTAATTAAACAACAATGTTGACCTCATTCCCAAGATGTCACGGCTCGGGTTCAACGATTGCCAAACTTTTTCTACAATTTTCCACGACATTTTGGTCGGAAAAATCGTTGGCAAATTATTACAGAAAATGTCAGAGAATTTCGCTGGCTTTGTTTGCTAATTAAAATCGCTGATTGCAACCCTTCAGGCAGCGCCTTGAGCTGTCCTTCAGGTGTGTCTTAACCCTTCTAGAGGCGGATCAACCCTCCCTTCCTTCTGGGCGCAATCATCTGGCAGGCAGAGTTCTTTGTGTGCTAATAAAGTCACAGGGACGGGATGGATGTTCTGGATGGCTGAATACATGGCTGAATAATTCGTTAAAGCTGCTCTGCAAAATTAAATTCAATTCAAGTATTTCCCAATTTAAATCAAAGCAAACGAAAAACCTGCAGAATGGCCAGCCAAGCGATTGCCCAACTTGGCCAGAAATCACTTCCATTAAAGACAGCAGCAAGCGAGGCACAGAGCTTCCCTTCGGAACCGCAAACTGTGCCAACTGTGTGCAACACTTCGACGGGCAACTGGCAACCGGCAACCGAATACTTGTGCCACTGCACCCCCCGCCCGGAACGATTATCAATTTCATCGTATGTGGCAGCCCTAAAGTTGCAACGGATCGGTTTCACACAGCAGACCTTGGCCACATTTAACTTTTGTGCTGCTTCTGTTCCACAATTGTGCAAAAAAATAGCAAAAATAAAATAAATAAATAAAAAAATAGCAATAAAAATAGCACAACAAATTCTATAAAATAAGCTGATTATTTCCGTTAAATTTAATTGCTGGAAAAATGTAATAGCAGGCGGAAAACCCTCCTTTAGCTGTGCCGTGCAAGGGCAAAGCTGAGCTACAGAACCAACTTTTGATGCGACAACTTTCCATGCCGCCCACGGGACTACGGGCGCTGCGAACAGGTGCTGGCCTGGACTTGCACCGGAATCGACATCTTTATCGAACTCGAAATCGGAGGCTAAACCTACTCACTCCACCACGCACCAAACAACTGCCGGTGAGAGCTCTCAGCACTCTCCTCTGGACGAGATCCCGTCCCATCCCGAATATCGGCATATCGAATTTCGTTTTACCGCCTCGCCAATCAATGGGCAAAATGTGAATGATTTGTTTGTTGGCATTTTGGCTGCCAATTGTCCAGAGTCTGCTGCTGCTGCCACTGCCACTGCCGCTGCCACTGCTGCACTTTTTCCCAAGCCCCGGGAAATGGAAGGAAAATGTGCAACGAGGAAATCTGATATTTTTTTTTTTTTGTTGTGCTGCTTAGAGGGCCCGGAAAATTGCTCGGGACCGGGTCAGGCCCCGAACAGGCCGCCAGGCATTTCGTGGTAAAAATTATGAAAAAAATTCAAGAAAAAGAGAAAAAAAAAACTGTCACGATTGCTAACGAGCAATGGCTGCCCCCTTCCCCCATTACCCCTGTGTAGGTCCTAGGATTGTCTTCCATCCTGTCTCCCATTCAACCCGTCGAGTCAAAGGTCGCACAAATTTGTCTCAGAAAAAACCGCTTAATTGGTAGGGAGAGGAGGCCAGGGCAGAAGGATTGGGTTGGGCTTGGGCTTGGGGTTGGGGGTTGGGGGTTGGGTGTGTGGGAAGGGCAGCTGCCTGTCTGCGCCTTTGACTGACAACAGCCACACCTAAGTGAAGCCCGGGAGAGAGCAGTTGGAATCTTATCATGCTCCAAGCTGTCTGCCACTTGATTGAACCGGAAATGAGGCGCAACCGCAACATGGAGTCGTCTTGTTTTCACAGGCTGCGACCACTTGACCCAGCTCAACCCCCTGGCAGTGACACTGTAAAGGAGATTCAAAGTGAACCGAATCGGATACCGCCTCTCCCCCTCAACCCCTTCCATCGCGCACACATATAGCCCTTCGCCCACAAAATGTTTTACATCAATTTGTTGCTTAAAGTGCCGCCGAGCAGCAGCAGCAGCAGCGGCAGCAAAGGCAGCAGCAGCACCACTTTTACCCCAACTGTCAAATAATTATGACAAGTTCATTTCGTCGCACTTTTGCTCATTTGTTTGGCTCCCATTTATACTCGCGTCTATTTTTTCCACATTTTTAACCAGAATTTGTGTAAGCAACCAACGCAAGCGAGAAGCAGAGCCACATCTGCCCACCAATTACCGGAGCGTTGTAAGATGCTGTGATGCTTTTTGATGTGACAGATGCCTCTCCGTGTCGGCTATGGAGGTGTGCTTTTGCCACTCTATAGATGGTACGGCAAAGCAAAGCAGTTGGGGCAGCAGTTGGGGCAGCAGTTTCTGCTGTTGCTCAAAAGTATGCTAGGATTTATGGCGCAGCCATTAATTGCAATTATTTGAGAGAATAAATCAAGCAAAGATTTGGTATATTTAACAGAAAGATTTCAGGCACTTGGATAGCTCTACTCATTGCAGGAATAACCTCCAAAAGTGGATGCTAGTCGCACATTTCATTGCATTAGCTGACTTCCTTACACACTGCCGTTGATCTGCTGATCTGCTCGGAATAATTATTCATCGAACTGTGCCCCGCAAAGAGTTCTGGGCTATATATAGGAAAGTGCTGGGCTATCTATAGACGAACGGCAGCTCAAAATATGCTGTCGAAAGTGACAATTGATTGCGTGCAGACCGTTTTGTCATTTGTGGTTTGGTTTATTTCTGGACAGCTACCAGTCGAATTTAGACCAAAAACTAAACCAAAGCGAACCAAAACAAGCCCAGAGACGAACAATGAGTCATGAGCCAGAGAGCTGCGATCCGGGACCTGGGATCCGGGGGCAGACACAAAGCGAAATCCCTCACTCGAGGCACAAATATTTGCAATCATTAGTGGGCATTAGAGGATTTGAATCCAGCGGCAGGGAAAGGAAAGGAAAGGACAACCCATCAAGCATCAAGCAACTCTCATCAGGCTGCTCTAATTTTCTTTGCTGAGCATCTTTCTTTGCTGCTGCTGACAGGCGACATAAAACAGGATAAAAAGGACTAAGCAGCGTCGCCAGTTGAGCCGCTTACGGGCCTCGAGCAAAAACTGAAACAAAGGGCTCTCTCGTCTCACTCTCTTTGTGTAAGAGTGGGCCCAAGGGATAGACCTGCTCGTGGCTCGTAGCTCGTGCACTGTTCCTGCATGTAATCCAAGTAAATATTATTCATGCAAATTTATGCCGGCACACATTTTGTGGTTTTCCCAGGGAATCACGAATTATGTCAGGCGAAAAGCAGGCGATAAGCGTAGACATGCAAAGGTTAACCAAGGGGGGGAGGGAGCACTGCTCTGGCCAGTCGGTGGAATGCTTAAGGGACAGATCCAAATAAACAGAGAATAATAAAAATAATCCCAGACTTAGGTAACTCGCAGCAAATTGATTACTCAGTGGAATTCTGCTGCTCATCTGCTCGGCGCACAAATAAACAGAGACCAGATGCAAGGAAGACCCTGAAATCACGTTGACAACGAGCCTCATCATCATAATTCAATACAAAACTCGTGCCAGTGTGGAGCGCTGCTCCAGCTTGGAGATTTGTTTATTGATCTTATCCGGCAGAGCACTGACCATGGCTACCGAAATATTGCGCAGATTCGCTGGCGAAACTTTCGTATAAACAAACAAACAAGTTCATTTGCTGGACAATATGTACTTGGATCTCAGGCTCAGGCTCAGATCTCAGAGATCTCAGAGAGCTGCTGTCGTAACAGGTAGCTGGAGATGCAGAAGAGCAGATTCTGCACTTCCTGTGCCACGCCCCAGACAAACATTTGCCACTTAAGCCGGGGAGGGAGGGAGCGCACAGCGGACAAAGCGGATTACCAACAGCAGAAAGATGTCCTGTCCAGGGGATAAACAGCTTCACAGATTCACAGATTATGCTGTAAAAATGTCCCCGTCGCTGGACAGACCCGCATAATGAGCTGGAGCCAGCAGCCCCCAAAAGGTACTCTCCACCCCGCCCCCCGCTGTACGAGCACAACATTTAAATTTAATTTTTTGGGCGTGGCTGTAATGGAGAGCGCCCACAAAATGAGCAGCGCACCGCAGCGCAGCGGGCAAACGAATTAAAATCCTTATTTCATCTGGGAAAAAAACCCGCAGAGGCGAAAGTCCTGCGGGCCCACGCCCTTAAAGAAGGGGCGCGGTGGGGGGTAGCCCCAGCTGAAATGTTTATGCTCCCTGGTTGAGGTTCCCGTTCCCCTGATCCATTCTGCATTGTTTGTTGTTATAATGGAAGAGCGGCAGCAGCGGCAGCAACAGCGACTAACACACCGAAAAGCGCAAGGCATCTGCACGGCACGGCATGGCACGGCGTTTGTATGTCCTTTTGTACATTTTGCTGCTCCTTTTCGACTACTCAAATTTCAATGAAATTATCCTCACGGCATTTCACGTCTGTCCCTCTCTTTCTGGCATGCTATGCCTTTCTCGCTCTCTCTCTGTGCGAGTGGAACAATGCCGAATAACATTTTTCGCTGAAATTATTTGCTAATGGCCTCAACCAACAACACTCTGGCGCTGGCTCTGCCTCTGCCTCTACTGCTGCTCCTGTCCCTTCGTCCTTTTTTTTTGCATTTGCATTTATGAGATTTTTGTGTTGTCTCTCTGTTTTCTGTCAAATAGACAAACAAAAATGGCGGCAAGTGACGCTTTTTTCTGTTGTTGTTTGCTGTGTGTTTTTGTGCTCCTTTGGCTTAGTGCCTTCCACATCGACGGAAGCCATTTTGTTGGATGAGGAAAAACTTTTGTTTGCCCTGGCAACGCCAACAACCTCGCAAATTGCTTTGCTCCAAAACTTTGCTCAAGTTACGCGGATGCCGGGGGGGGATGCCAGTGAGCGAGAGAGAGAGAGCTGAAGCTGTAGCTGCCTTGGCAACCCTGGCAATCAATAGACAGCAAGAACTCCAGGACTTGCACAGACAGAACTGTCAATCAAAGGGCACAGCACTGACAGAGGACAGACAGACGCAGGGGATTCATGGATACGTTAAGAATTCCGATCCAAAGATCTGCAATCTGTGCAGCCCTTGACCTACTGCCTTCTTGGGCTGGCTGCAGATCCCTTTTGTGGTTTTATTTCTGGTCAGATGATTCCCACTCGATCGACAGGATGCGTCTGTCTGTGTGTGTGCCTTTTGTGCGCACTTAAGCTGAAAATTCCCTGCTCCTGTGACTACTGTGCTGCATTGTCTGCAGCATTTAAAGGCTCACAAATGGCCAAATGCGCAGTAGCATCTTTGATTTCTTACAGTTCACTGTACAGTGCAGCCTATCGGCTGGCAATCTTTCAGAAAGAGAGGAGCCAGCATTAGAGTTTTGTAATTATGAATAATTGATGCGGAAAATATGATCTTGGAGTGCTCGGAGTCAAGGAGCAAAGAAGAAGTGGCTTGGGTTTTATTTTTGGCTTCTGCTTTGGCTCAAAATGTGTTGGTTATGCAATGGCTGTCTGTGTGTGTGTGGTCTATGCAAAGATTGCGCCAGAGAGCAACAAAAAGAGAGCTTATACTTGGGAGAGCCTGCCGCTCAGGCCTCTTCCTTGCCGAGTAAATTTGATAAATATTCTTAGCTAATTGTGTACATCCTGCCACTCACTTTGTAGTAATCCAGCGTTGAGAAGTTCTGACAGGGTACATTATACAACATATTCCAGGTGTTGTAATTGCTGCTGTGACACTGTCGAAAGCTGCACATTGGAAATGTTACAATTCACAAACGAAAAGTTTCCTTGCCATGGCTGGAGACAAACGTTGCACACACACAGATACGATACGGATCGGATCGGATTGGATCAATTATAAATATAATGTATAAATTATAAATGAAGTGTCGCATATATTTATTCGGTTTTATTGCACGGCGGCGCACGACACTCCACTGAGCGTTGAATAAACATTAAATTGTGTTAATCGAGCAGTTCCGTTACGCAAATTAATTTGTGCCAAATTAATTCTTTACGATGTGAATGAATGAATGTATTTTTTTTGGTTTCGCTCTCTGACGCTGAAGCTTCACGTCTGCTGCTGGTTCTGTTACTGTTTCTGCTTGCGGTTTCTCTGAGCCGACGGGTGGGAAGCTTTTTGCGTCGTACCGATGTCGAATGTCGCTGTGGTCCACTGTGGCTCTCGCCCGAAATATGACTTAAAGCTGCCTGCTCGGTGCTCGGTGCTTGGTGCTCATCGCGATGCTCGCACCCGCAAAGCTGTCGACGTCGTCGCTGTCGTTCGCTCTCTCGCTCTCCCTTGCTCCGCAACGAACCGAACTCGAGATCGCGTTGCTGTGCTGCCCTATTGCCGTCTCGCTTCGTGTGCCGTTTGCCCTTCGGCCGAGACGTGTCTGGGCTGTCTCGCTCTAACCTTAGGGCAGAGGCACTGGCACTGGCACGGCACGGCACACACCGTTTTGAGTGAGTTTTCGTCGTTGGTTCACTCAGAGGGCGGCGCATCAGGACTTTCACTCCAGCTGGCAGCACTCCAAGCGTAACGGAACATTTGGCGAGAGAGGAGTCCAGAAATCAGGCAATGCGCGGAGCTGGCAGCCCAGCCCTGGCAGCGGGACTAGTGCTAGGGCTTCCTGGAAGGCCACCGACTCTTGGCTCTTGGGGACGGGACCGGGACCCTACCCTTCCGCGAAGCCCCTGGACTAACCGGGGCCTAACCCAATTTGGAAACACTTGATTGGGCGCCAGGCAAAATGTCGACTCGCATTAGTCCGGCCAGTCTCTGATACCATGGACAGGGCACAGCCGCTGGTCTTTAGCCAAAAACAAAACAAAACAAAATCACAGCCCAGACTAGGAGACACAAAGGGAAATTTTGTGTCCTCTTTTTGGGTTTCTTGGGGACGGGCTGGCGTCTGGTCGACGACAACGATCTTTGGAGCAAGTTATCCCTGCACGGCTCAGCGCATCGCGACAGTTGTTAACGTGTTTAATTAGCCCTGCAAATTCAATGAATTGCGACAGTAACAGTTAGGCTTAACAGCACAGGAACACAGCCAACACAGCCCATACAGCCACGGAGCAACAGCAGTTGGCACCCTCCGAGCACCACTCCCTTGCCCTTGCCAAATATTTGTGCAGCCATTTTGAATTGGAGTCCTGCACGGGCAGCGCACAATCCTCCCCCATGACAGGCGCATGCGTGGGCATAAAAGCACTCAAAACATTTTGGGGGTGGTTGTTGGGGGGTTGCACCCTCAGGGGCGTGTTCCTTCTAATGCCAGCCATATCCGAATATCCGCATATCCGACTTTAAGCCCCAAACTAGCGTATAGCTTTAAATTGTTTGCTGCGACTTCCTTCTTTAATGAGACAGATTGGATTTGATGGCCTCGGGCTGATTGGCGTTGGTAGCTGGGAAATCGTTATGGTTGGGCATTTGTGGGTCCTTATGGACTGAATTAGGACTGTGTTCGACTTGAATTTCACAGCTATGTAAATGATTATTGAATAACTGCGTCTAATGGGCACGGGCAACTATTTTGCCTGGCGGCTATTTAATTTTAATGAGATCCGAGAAGTAATTACTCAAATTTGTGTCTGCCAGAGAGAAATCTGAAGATGCCAGAGAATCCCAGAGCCTTTGGATTTTCCTTACACTTGTAAAAATATTTACAAAAGTCTCCTTGGGCTGTTTGGAATTTATTTCGATATATTTTCGCAAATATTTGTGGCATGCCATAAGGTCAAAGTTTGTACTTCCCCCGTTTCTCTCTTAATTTAATTTCAACAAGCATTTAATTTCATTTCATTCATAAAACCCCCGTCGAACGTTGCAGCGTCGTCGTTCGCTGGGTAATAGGATTATTGAGGCAGCACACACGTGCCCCAGACCCGCCAGCAGCTTCGGCTCGGGGGGGCTGCTGCTGCAGAAATGCATCAGCAAAATGTCCAAGGCGGACGTCTCGAATGCTCGCTGCCTTTTATAGCCCTGGGCTTTTATTATTAGTGACGGATTTCCGAGTCATTAGACAAAGTTATGCACGGGACCACCGCGTCTGTTTAAGCTACTTAAATGCGCCGCCGACCACGGACCATGGCCCACGCCCACAGCACCGAGATCAGATCTGGCAGTGGTCTTGAAACGGGTACTGGCACTGGCTAAAGGCGAGCGTACGTGACTTGCTCATGTCGCAATTGACAGGCGTCGGCTTAGGGCCTTAAACAGCTCAGCATTTAATAAAACAAATCAACTGATAAATGATAAACTGATAAACTGATAAATGCCAGCAGAGTGGCGGTGCCCCCCTGGAAAGACTTTCTTTTGGGCAACCTTTTTCGGGGTCTCTTCGAGGGTCTCACCCACGCCACTTGAACACAAATCAATAACTTTATTATGAGAGTAAGTAAGTCCCTTCTCTCCCATTCTCTGCCCCGATTGTGGCCTGTTTTACGAGCTGAAAAGCGTCTTGTTTAACTGCCGGCACAATGGGCGCCCGCTGAGAGCGCGTTAAGAAAAAATCACTTGGCATCGGAGCTGGCGACAGTGAGGAAGGGACCAAAGGGTCCCAGCTCCAGCCCCGCGCTTACATTGCATCGATCCAGGCGCCGTGTGTGCTTATATAATTTATGGGCAGCGGGTTCGCTCCAAGCGCCAGTTGACAGTAAGTCACCAGCGGGCAGAGCCCGAGCAGGCAGGAGACAGGAGGCAGGAGGCAGGCGGTTTCGGTTGCCAGCTGTCCGTGTGAGTCAGCCGGGAGTAGCTGGGAAAGTGGTGGGTTGCTTTCCAAAGGGTTCAAGCAGGACACCAAAAGGGTTGGGAAGGACAGGGAACGAGGGTTGCGAGGAGCGAGGAGCGAAGAGCGAGTGCGAAGTAGCTGATGAGGGAAAACTTAAAAGATAACTTTAAATTGGAAATTAGCTATGGAGAAAAGATTCTTTCGTAGCTGTATTTATGCATTATTTATAGCTATAACTATTCCACGCTTTGTTTAAAGTTTAGTCTGTAAAATGAGACATAAACCTGGCAAATCCATGAGTTTCTGTATACTTAACAGCATTCCGTACGATATTCCCCTTTGATACGAATTTATATACAATAAACACTCTCTCTTCTTGTGTATTGTAATGGAATATTCCATCTGTTGCTGCCGTGGCTAGCCTACCTGTAAGGAAACTCCCATTGTTTATCCCTTTCGGGCGATACGCTCCCCCCTGTGGCTGCACAGACGTACGTACAGGCGTAGTACGGGGTTAGCTATCATATCCAAGTTTATTGACTTTTGTATAGTAGACACATTCCCCAGTCCCAGTCACAGTCCCAGTCCCATTCCCACTCCCTGTCCCATTTCTCGATTGTACATTTGGCTGATGTTTCTTTTTTGTTTGGCCGCGAGCAATGTAAACGGCGCCAGATTTCGATTCGATTCGATTCGATTTCGAGACAGTCACCAATATGCACCCCATCAACAGTCGACAGTCTCTCACACAAGTATGCAGACATACAGACACATGTACGTACAACTGGTTATTTTCTGATAGGGTCAAGTGTCAGACAGTAGAAAAGCAGAGAGGAGGGTGGTGCAGGCATGTAGCAAATTACACACATGAATATGTATAAGTAAATAAATAAATGTCTGGAGACATAACAATGACAAATCGCAGAGCTGTGGGCATGGGGCAGGGGTGGAGAGGCATCTAATTAATGCCAGATTAGTGGCTGGCTTAAAGGATAATTGGGGACTAGCTGGGGGTACTAGTCAAAGGCTGTGATGTGAGCTGAAGTAGCATCTTGGCAAAGGGAGAGCATTGATAAATTTCTACTTCAAATATATTACTTTTTAAATTATAAATCACAAATAAATAGTGCAGAGTACTCACCAGTTATTAATTTATGTAAAAAACCCTTTAACCAGATGTTATATTATTACTTAAAGCTGCTCCTACAACACTTTCTTCTTTTTTGGTGTGTAATACATTTCGGGAACTAGAAAGAAATGAGAAAATTAAATGAAAAGATTAGTTTTTAATTGGTTAAAATTCCATTTGAACATTCCTCAGCCTGATGATCAACACGAAGCCTTCTTCTGTGTGAATATAAAACCCAATTAAATATGTAAGCTTTTCGATTCCGCCACTGTGACAGTCGCAGCACCACCCCCGCTACCTCTCCCTCTTTCTCTATAAAGGGGAAATGCATATCATGCGACATTCCGAGATGAAGCGATAAAGCCAAGAGCCGGGCCAGCACTCGACTCGACTCGACTCGACTCATCATCATCTTGATGAGCCTCATCAGTGTCGAGAGAGTGTCGAGAGTGTGGCTCTGGATTGGATTGGATGGGATGGGTTTGGTTTGGATTGGATTGTAGTCAGTGGTGTGTCGTGGCACGTGTAAACGACACCCAAATTAGAAGGAGATTATTTTATGGTCTGCCTCGGGTCTGCCTTATCTGGGGGCTCTTCCCAGAATTAAGTTAACCCGAGATTGCGGAGGAGCGCTACCTCTGCCAGTGGTCCCTCGCTCTCTGGTCACATGATAAGAGACAAATCGGACCCCAGTCTCCTCCTCCTCCGCCTCCTGCCTCTGCTTGGCAGCTTTGTCATGTAAATGGTTCGTCTGTTCGGGCCAAAAATCAATTTGAAACGTGGCGCCAGCCTAATGAGAAAAAAGCAACAAACGCAGCATGCTGCCTGCCCCCCCTGTGTCCCCGCAGCCCAGCTCAAAGCTCAAGTTAATTGAGTTATAAAAATTATACTTTATGCATACAATTTGCATTTTTATGAGCCTCAAATGTAACGTGCAGCGATTTGATTTATCGAACAAGTCGCAGACCCCACCCCCCTCCCGGCACTCTGTGGGCGGCTGCTAGAAATCTGACAAATTGCTAGGTGTGACTTATAACATTTTAGGTGACGATCACTCGGATCGAGAATCGAGATAAGCCCCAAAAGTTTTCCCTCTCTCACACATCTACAGTTTCAAGGGATGGTGGATGCTTTTCGAAATGTCAGCATCACGAAAGATTCGCATGCGCCTGCCTCCTCTTCCTTTTCTCACACAAGCAAAAAAAAATAAATAAATAAAACGAAAAAGGTAAAACTTAAAAAAATAAATGAGTTATGAAACCATAAAAACCGCAAAATCAGCAGCGCATCAACCTGGTAACAAGCCCAGTGGATGGAAACAAAAAACAGACGCAGTTTTTTCTTTTGTTTGCCGGATTTTATATAGAAAACTAAATATCAAGTGAGATGCCAGCGATGGGGCGGGGGGGAGCTGTGGATGAGGCAGAATTTTGGATGCCCTGGCGCAGGAGATTATTGAAGAGATCAGTTCACTAAGATAAAGTTTTAGGAATATGTAAGTTTTGAGCGATTATAATAGGTGGGATATTGGCATTTACGGTGTGGGACTTTAATAATACTTAACGAAGGTTATGGTACAATTATAAATTAGTAACGAACTTTGCAGAAAGCTTGGAAAAATCTTTCGAGCGAAGACATTGAAATCAGAGAGAAATGTCAGAGTTTAATTGAACACACCCATATTTATATTAAATATTCGGTGAAATTAAATATAATGAATAGCAAGAATTAAATAGAATGTCTTTTTAATACCGCCCATATTTCAGCTAAATATAAAACATTTTAAAATAAATAAATAAATAAAAATATTAATACATAATATATATATTATATTTGCCTTAAATATATTTAATCTGATTATGAAAATTAATTATTCAGACACGAAATATTTAAATAAAAAATGTTCTTTTTCACTTTTCACTCTCCTGGCAATTCTATTAGCACATTTTTAAAATTCAGGGACTTTTGCTAGGGGTGTCGAAATATGTTTGCCTACACATGTATATATTTAAATGCAGTACATAATATGTGCATACAATTGTATCAGCTAATGGCAGTAAGCTTTGAGCAGTCACAAAAAATGAAAGAACTCTTTTACGAGTAAGATTCACAGCTCTTGGCAAAATAACATCAAAAAGGGAACAACTTTGGCAGGGCATCTGCTGCAGAGAAGTGACTTTTGTTGCCGTTTGCCTAACAGACACAACAGACAGACAAACTTATAGTACGAGTACGAGTACGAGTATGTGTGTGTGTGTGAGTTATATATGATTTTTTTCCTCACTAGATTTCTTTATAATTCTTCTTTATTTGTTTTGACATTTTTATAGCTTCAGCGATGGGCGACGACAACGACATTGCACATTTCTGCTTAGCTGCACATAGAAACGGAGACAAAGATAGAGAGCGAAAGAGAGAGACAGAGAGAGAGAGAGAGATAAAGATGTGGGGGCACTTTCAAAATGGCGTCTTGCTGCTAAAACTTTGACAAACATACGTCAAAATTGATGGGGCCCATGCCCATGCTCTGTCTGGCCAGCTGCTGTGGCTGCTGCTGCTGCCTTATCGGGCCAACACGTTTTGTCTTTAAACGTTTTTGCAGCTACCAATTCGAAAGGGGCACAGAGACTTAAACCCGAGAGAGGGACAGGCACAAGGACTGGGGACTGGGGACTCCTCGGCCATGTGGCTGGAACACCCATTTAACAAGTCAGCCCGACCAGGCAAAACCATAAATATTGGCAATTTAACAGAGTCAACAGTATGACTCGTGGGGACACTGGGCACTGGGACGTGGAACGTCGAAGCCTGGAGCAGGCAGCAGTCGGGGGCTATTGGGGCTCGAGGATTGGGGGTCCATAATACACCTTGTCGTACACGATCCTTATCTCTTGGAATTTCTCGTGCGTGTCTGGCGTGCCAAAAAATATAAAAATAAAACACAAGCGACTGGCAGTCAATGGGAGGCTGAACGAATTCTGGATGCACTTTGGGGCATGGGAAGAGGTTCAATGGAAGCTTTGGATGCCAAAGCTGTGGGCTGAAAGATGTTAACATAATTCCAAATCGAACTCTGAGCAGATTATAAATCAAGAATATTCTTTCTAGCTATAAAACTGCCAGCACTCAAAACTGTCTCTAAGGGGAGACAACCCCCCCGCACAAGGACCACCCAATAGCGCTGATACCCTCGGGGCAACTTTGGCAAGTGATAGCCTGGTCAGGAGCTGTCGCTGTCGGTTGCCGACTGTGGCAACGGGAATGGAGTGCGCGTGAAAAATTAGCCGTGGAAATGCATGTTGTTCCTGTTCTTCGTGTCGTTGTTGTTGTTGCTGTTTGGTTGTTGCTGTTTGTTGTTTGGTGGTGCTGTGGCCTGTCGCCATTTCTCGTGGTGCGACTAATAAGCACAACAAGCTCATAAAATTTCGAAAGCTGCAACGCCGTCCGTCCGATTTTAAATCATTTTAAATTGTGCACGCGCTTCGATCATTTGCTTTGGATTTAGTTTACGATATTCAACAGAGCTTCGATCCGGCAGGGGCAGGGGAGGGGGAACTAGTGGGATAGTGGAGAGTCAGTCTGTCATTTGTTTGGCATTTGCAGGCATCATTAGAGCTTGTTGTACAACATACAAATTAATGATGAATTAATAACAATGCCAGAGCATAAAAGACACGACAAGACAAGCTTTCTTTTTCAATGATGGGGGGACCATGGGACACGGTTCCAACGCCATAGAGACATTGACAGGGCCCCACAACGACACCAAAAAACAACAACAACAAACAGTCACAAGAACAAAGAGCGAGGGCAGACGTCGAAGACGACGACGACGACGACGAAGCGTGCCAAGAGACGACTTGGGTCAACGGCTGCTCTGAAGCTCTTTAACCCTCGCCTGGGTCAGAGGGTAAACCAAGATGACAGTTACCAAAATATTGGGATGCTATGAACGAAATTCAGATAGTAAATAGAGGCAGGGCAAGACCATGAAGTTGCCCAATGACTAAGTGAGAAAGTTAAGGGCGAAAGGCAATTATTAAACTATTAAAAAAGCAAAAAATATATATGTACTTTCAGCTAAACAAATGTATAAAATAGTAAATATTATAAAGATGATAATAAAAGGTAACTAATAGGTAAAATATATTCCCACATTTATAGATCGAAAGCAAAAGTAATAAATAAAATAAAATAAATAAAAAGTTAAAGTAAAATAAAAATAAATAAAATAAAAAAAATAAATAAAAAAAAAAAAAGCAAAAGTAATAAATTTTTAAAATAAAAATATATAAAAAGTTAAAGTAAAATAAAATAAAAAAAATAAAATAAAAAAAAAAAATAAAATAAATAAAAATAAAAAAAGCAAAAGTAATAAATAAATTAAAATATATATAAAGTTAAAGTAAAATAAAATAAAAATGAAATAAATAAAATAATAAATACAAATAAAAAATAAAATACTTTCGAATAGTAAAAATCATAGAAAACTCATGAATATCAATTTAATTCATAATAGCAAGCCACAAAATCTCTCTGAATATCTCTGAATATCACGCTCTATTATCACCTGGAACATATCTCCCAGCTGCAGCCCACAAATCGTTTTGGAGCATCCCAGCAGTAAGTCCCCATAGCAACAGCCGCACACAGGAGGGTTAAGCTGAGGCTGCAACCTTAACCTATCTGCCCCGTTAATTGATTGTTACATTCTCTTTCAGCGGGCAGGGGCAGGGCAGGGGGATGTGTGTGTGTCGTCTGCTGACCAGACAGTCCCCACCTTCTCCCCCCCCCCTCTGTCTTAAGCAGCTGCGCGGCAGACGTGTTGTTTTTTATGATTGCCCATTTTTGACAATGAATAAAAATTATTATAGTGTCGCACGTTTTGGTTGCTGTAATTTAATTAAAACGATGTCGCGACGACCCGCATCAAGCCATGAGCCATGCGCTCCATGAGGGTTTTCCCGGAATTTCCCCCCACACACCAACAGAGGGGGGGATCTACAGGTGACAAATGTTGGACAGTTCGGGAAACATAACTAATTTATAAATGAGAAAAATCCCAGCTGGATGGCGGCAGACACCAAAAACAAAAGGGATGCGGATGCGGATGCCCTGGCCACTCTGCGCTGAGTCGAAGTCAAACAAACCTCTTGAAAAGTCAAGACTTTTCCTCGTACACGTATTTGCAGAGTGTCTGCGGGGAACGGAAGTGCTGCCCGGCAAATACAGCTGTTGGTTGGGTTGGGTTGGGCTGGCCAATGGATTTGCTCGATAAACAAAATCGATTTGATGGACGAAAATCGCTTTTTGCCCAGACAGTAAATGGAAATGCATTCCGCAGGCAGCTGGCTGGAGGGAGGGGTGTAGTTGGAGCTGCGCTGGAGCAGGGGAAACCTTTGCTGGTGGAAATACTTGTGCGGCTTCTGTGCGGAGAGAGAGAGCTCTGTGGGCGCTGAGCCTGTGAACCTGTTTGCTCTGTTTGGTCTGGCCTGAAACCATGAATGAACTGCAACTTGGACACGGGCATTGTCAGTGTCAATACGCGCCGAGTATATAGAAATGCACTCAAGGTAACTTCCTACTTGCCCCATATCGGGTTTCAGCCCAACCTCTTTTACACCGACAGATTACTGCACCCCCGAAGCCAGCACCGAGCACCGGCAGCAGCAGCAGCAGCGGTTCCACGGCTTAACTGTCCAACGTTATACGTTGTACGTTATATTTAGCGGTCAGCAAGAGCCAAAGAAAGAAACGGGAGAAAAACTGAACAGAAATAGCAAACAAAATGGCGAAGACAACATCCACCCGCTGGAGGTGTGGGAATTTTCAATATTGATTGATTGAACAGCCGTCGTTGGTGGATCCACACAGCTGCCAGAAGAGAGACAGAACAGGGCCAGAAGAGGGATAGAAGAGAGCCAGAAGAGAGTCAGAACAGGGGCCAGAAGAGAGCCAGAACAGGGGCCAGAAGAGAGCCAGAACGGAGCCATAACTGAGGTAATGGATGGGGCATTTTATTGGTTTTGAATATGGATGAATATTCAACATTAAAACCAAATAATATCTCAATGAATTTCTCTAAATTTCTTTAAAGATCCACAACAATTCTGAGATGTAGTTTTCCAGTTCCTGCTCCTCGTAGGCTCCAGAGAATTGCTGTTCACATTGGGGCAGCAAAAAGAATTTACAGCCGCCAGTTGTGGCAGTTGTTTTTTTACAGGATTCCTTTGGTCTCTATCGGTGGGTCCCTGGGGATCCCAGATCCCAGATTGATGACAGCATTTGTTGTGACACGCATTAACTAGTGGTTTCACACACTCTACGCTGCCCCTCCCTGGACGGCCCCTCGCTCAATTAGCAGCGGCAATGCGCTGCTTTCCCCCCCTCTCTGGCGGACGGAAACAAATTGTCGACACCTAAAAACAGAATAGGAGCGACAGAACAGAGGCCTCCTGAGCGCAGGGGAGCGGAGTGCAGTGCATAGGGGTGCCTTGAAATATTAATAAAAATAATTAATTGTGTTAAGTAAACACAATTTTTGTGGCAAATGATGGCAGAGCAGCGGCTATATTATAGCTTTACTTCCCACAGGTTTAGTGTTTCTGCGCTCTCGAAATTTTGGGCGTAATACAAGTAGGAATCGCACCCAAGCGGTGGAGTGTCGTGGAGCAGGAGCCCAGTGGAGGAACGTTCTTTGGGGCTTTGGGTCTTTCGTTCGTTCGTTCGCTTCGCCCGCCATGTTTGAATACGAGTCGCCAACATGTTTACATAAAACGTACTTGGTTTTCATTATTATTTTATAATTCAAATTCACAAAATGCACAAATTCTGCTGATTTGCCCGAATTGCAGCAGCAGTCGTTGCGCGGAATGTGCCGCTCTGGCTGGATGGCATGGCAGATGGGTAATCGGATCAGCGCTGTCTGGTCTGGTCTGGTCTGGCCTGGTCTGGCCTGGCCTGGCTAATCCTCTGCATATGGCCTGTAGCTGACTATCTGTCGGGCCACAATGTTGAGTATCTCGCGGGCTGGCATGTCTTGCTGCTCCCCCACAATGGCCGTTATCCGGGCGCACTCCTTCACGTAGTTCTCCAGCTCCCGTGGATTGAGGCTGCGTCGCGCTGGCTCCTTGGACTGCAGCGCCTGCAGGCACTGGCCCGTCATGTGCGCCAACTGCGAGCGCGCCCCACTGAACGTCTCATCCAGATCGTACAGCTCCAGCGGTGGGGCGGGCGGCTCGCTAAAGATGGGCGGAAATGTGGCCAACTGCAGGCTGGGCAATGGGATCTCAAACTGCGGCTTGATGATCCGCAGCGGTTCGTATTTCACGTGCAACTGCTCGTACCCATCGATGACGTCCTTCAGCAGGCGGTTGCTCAGCGCACACATCTCCATGTCGAACATTTGCTTGAAATCGGTGGGCATTTCGGTGCCAATCGAGTCGATCAAGCAGGCCTTGGGCATGTCCGCCAGGAAGGCCAGATCCGTGAAGTGTTTGTTGTCGCTGAGCTGCAGCCGGAATCAAGAGAGGTTTGAACTAGGAGCGCACTCCCTACTCACACAGCTTCCTGCACTCACCTCCACGTCGTTGAAGTCCAAGTGGGTGTAGCTAATCGCATCGCCTCCCAGGAGCTTCAGTATGTACTCCAGCATGGCATCGTTCGTCTTGTCCTGCAAGTACTTATCGTGCCAGATGTAGCCGGAGCCCAGGGCCAGGATCTTTCCGCCCTTGCCATTGGTATAGTATCCCGCCAGTGGCCGATTGAAGGGATACACCACGGGCCCTGTGGTCAGCAGGACATTGGCGGGCTCCGAGACATTCAGGGTGGCGCCGTACGGATACTGAAAGTGTATCTTGTACTTCTCGTCGCTGAAGTCATAGTCGACCTTCTCAATGTCCAGTTTGATGAGGTGCCGCCACATGGACTCGCAGACCACGCCGCCACCCACAATGCACTCCTTGGGATGGAAATTCTTGTAGTAATGCGGTCGCACCACATTGTCCCCGTTGATGTAGATCCCGTACTGCTCCAGAAAGAAATTCACGTTCGTGTTGAACTCCTGTTCGCCGCCCTCGCCCAGGAGAACCAGCAGACTGCCGCCGTCCACCTCCACGTAGTGTTTGAGCACTTCGAACTCGTCCTCGGTGAAGCGATCCTGGGGGCCGGCCAGGACGAATATCTTGACACGCGAAAGCCGCTCCTTTTGCAGCTCGGCATCGCTTCTGAGGGTGTTCGAAACGGTTTGTTTATTTGGTTTAAATTCGAATCTTTTGCCCGAATACTGACTGTTCCACATTCCAGTTGGCCTTCAGCTTGCGGTGAAGCATTTTGTAGTTGTCCGATACTTGAAATCGCTCATTTTTGGATGTATCAAAGCAGATTATGGGCTTATTAGACATTTTTACGGCCAGATTTCAGACGAATTTTCGGTTTTGGTTTGTTTTGCATTTTTCGTTGCCCGGGCAACTGCAGGCGCCATCTAGCGGTTCAAGAGGCAGCACCGTGATCCGCCCATCTGGCAACCTCCGGCCATTTTTCAACGCTTTACAGCACTTGTATACACCAGTATATTCACGGTATTTTTCGGTATATTTCTGAGCGTCAGGCGGTATTTTTTACCGATAGATCCGCGGTCACGCTGGCGGTATATCTTTCCGATAAATCAGCGGTCACACTGTGCTGTGAAAAATTACGAAATTTTTGGTGTTTCAATTTTTAGGAGCCACAAATTTTCGCGAAACGAACTATGGCATCGATCTGTGGACGCATGGCGCTTCGTGCCGCTGCACGCCAAAATGTTACATATACGCCCGTGCGTTTTTGCAAAAGTAAGTGCAGAAATCAAAGCGAAATCTCCAGCGCTGCCGTCACGTCCGCCGCCCCGTCGTGGTGTGTTGGGATTTTGATATGATGGCGCCTCTACATCCGAGTTTCATGGCTAGGATTGCATAATATGACAGCCAATGCACGGCCAGTACACATTCTGCGGTAATTTATTGCATCTGGAGCAGCAGTTTTTGGCAATTGAAAATGCGCCTGCCTCGTTGGGGAGGTTATGTAATAACTATGCGCAGGGAAATGTGTTTTATGTGCATACGGTGGGGGGGAACGGCAGTGATACGCAGTTCGCACCTCGACTCTGCCACTGGACTCTATCGGGGGCTAATGACTTCGAATATTTAGACGATGACACAGGGCCGCAGAGGTTCGTTGCGGGCGTTTGCCGTTTATGTAACTCCGGGGATCGCTGCTGCTGCTGCACAGCTGATCCGAGTCGCAGTTGCTTATCAATCGAGGACACAAACACAAGCTAATGTACTGTTGTCTTTCCATTTGCAGTGATGAACGACCCCATGGAGCATGCCACGGGTATCGAGAAGCGTGAGCTGCTCGCCAAAGCCGCCGGCAACGAGAATCCCTTCGACATGAAGGTGTTCAAGCGCGGTGCTGGCACCAAGGAGAACCCCAACTTGATTCCATCGGCCTTCGATGCCAGAATCGTTGGCTGCATCTGTGAGTAAACACAAACCCAAGTAAAGGAGCGACATACTAACTCTTCATTTTGCAGGCGAAGAGGATCAGACCTACGTGCAATGGATGTGGCTGCAGAAGGGCAACCAGAAGCGTTGTGAGTGCGGCCACTGGTTCAAGCTGGTCGAGAAGGCAGCTGTTTAAAGTTATTATTAATTAATTAAATAAACCAATTAATAACAAGAACACACCACACAACAACTACTAAGCTAAAAGTCAACCAACACTTAGCTGTCCAAATAAAAACAGACATCAAACCCAGAAAACCAACAACAATACCAAATAACCAACCTCGGCGGCTATCAAGGGGGCAGGCAGCAGCTCTTCCCGTTTTCAGTTTTAAGTCCTTAGTTTCCACCGCAGTCAACGTTCATCCGAGGAGCGATGCTTGAGTACATATATCAGATAAACGAACAATAAAGGCACCAAAGTGATTTTCAGCGAAAGTAAATCGGAAGCGAGTCTAAATATAGCAAGGGAAAAATGCTCGATCCCAGTAGGCCTTTCCTTACAACCAAACAAATGTCTCAGCGACTGTTTCGAATCAATTTCATTCCATTCGAAGCTGTGCAAGGGATAGGTTTCGATCCCAGACTAAACAAAATAAATTATATATTTCCGGTTGATATTCCCAGTAGGGAAATAAATTGAAATTCTCGACAGAATGTCATCGTATTTGGCACGTCTGTTGAAGGCTCAGGCCGCCTCCAAGCGACTCATCTCGCAATTGACGAAGCGCAAGGGGAAACTCGGTTCCCTGCTGTGTCGCATGGGTCTGCAGAAGTGGGCGGATACTGAACCCACCCGTGAAATTTCCACAACTCCAGTACGAATGGCGGGTAAGTGGAAAAACTGCAGCTATAAATGGCAACTAAGTCCCGAACCCATCAGAAATGGCCGATGACATGGAGCTGGCGACTGGCATTGCCAAGCGCGAGATGCTGCTGAAGGAACAGGGCTGCGGTGATCCCTGGGGTCTGGGCAAGATTCTGAAGCGTGGATCTGGCAGACTGAACGATCCCACACAAATACCATCGGCATTTGATGGTCGCATTGTGGGCTGTTTGTGCCTGGACGACCGCTTCGCCAAGTGGATGTGGCTGGAGAAGGGACCACCGAAGCGTTGCGAGTGCGGGCACTACTTTGTGCTGAAGCAAGTGCCGCCCGTTTAGTCAACACACACATACGCACACACACACACACTCCAAATAGCCCCCCACCACCACCACCACCGTGCACGTGTCCTACCATAAACATTTACACGATTCTCCTCTACCAGTCACCACACCCTACACGCAGCGTATCCAGAGCAGAGAGAGCATTGTGAACCAGTGATAAAACATAATATTATCAAAAACAAAATGCTTACATGTATATTTCGCCAGTCGCACAACTCTTTACTTCACTTTAAGGTAAAGCCCGTCAGGAGGTAGCCGCTATTGCCGCTCATATTCACCTCTGGATGGGTGCGATTCGGAAGTATTTGATAGGTGCGCAACCAATTCGAGGTTACGTGGAGTGCGGTAACCTTGCCGGAGGTCTTTAGCTCCATGAAGGTCTCCTGCAGCAGCTCCTTGCAGGTGCTGAAGACCACAACGGGTCGCGAGGGCCTCACAAGTGGCAGCAGGGCCTGCAGTATGCTCGATGGATGCTCTTTGGCTGCCACCACCAGGCTGTCAAATTTATCGTGCATCAGTGCGGTGGCGCGTTTGTTCTCCAGCTGCCAGCGCAGGGGGCCTTTGCTGTTGCCTGCAAACGGTAGACGAATGAGAAATCAGTTTCTGAATGGGAAAACAAGTTACTTCCTTACCACTTGGAGGAGCCTCGTCTAGCTTGGGCTTCTTGGTGCTCGGCTCAAGGGCCTCCGGCTGCTCTTCGGTGGGCGTCTCGGCCAGCGTTTCCTCCGCCTCCACTTCACTGGGCTCAGAGGGGGAGACATTTGTGGTCTCTCCCTGGTAGAACTCCCTCAGCACCGAATACAGATTGACGGAGACGCAACGTTGCTGCTGTTCCAGCGGTAGTTTCAGTGCAAGCAGTGCCTGTTTCTGGGGCACATTGCCGGGATGCATGTGCACCAAGGTGCCCTCGGTGCTGGCGCCAATGGAGTTCATCATGGCCGCCGGCAGCAGGCCATTGGTGCCGCTTTCGTACAGCAAATAGTTGCCAAAGCCGCATACTCCCGAGTAGGAAATGATTTGGGAGAGCGTGTCCACGCGTATGCCCATGATTTTCTCCGCATCCTGTCGATAGAATATGTCCACCATCAGGCGGATCGTCGGCTGTCGTATCTGGACAAATTCAAAGTACTTTTTCTCCTTTTTCAGGAGATACTTCTCCTGTGAGTACTCGGTGCGGGTGTGGAACGTCTTGGAGTTTTCAACGAGCTTTTCAATGATTTTGCTCGACTCATTGCAGGCCTCGCGCAGCTGTTCAATGTCGGAGGACTTCAGGGCCTGCGCCTCCCCATTGTCGCATATATCACGATTGTCGGCGCCACTGCTGGAGATGCCTAGAACCTCGCGCGTGCTCCTCAGCTCCGTGTCGCTGCACAGCTCCAAGGTGTGCTGGCGCTGGGCGCCACGTTTTCCACTCTTTGTTTCCTTGACGCACATCTTGAACGTGGAGCCGTACGGTTGATCTAGCAGCGACTTCAGCTCTAAAGTCTCCTTGCCCAATGTGGACGTCGTGTCTAGGTTGCCGAATTTCTGCAGCTTTGTGTACTTCTGGCGCTGTATGACTATGTAGTCGCCCAACTGAATGTTGGGGGTGGTCAATTCGGTGCTCATTGTAACCTTTTTCTTTAATTATTCTTCTAAACAACGTGTTTTTATTACACAAATAAAAAGCGGCGCGCGAAGAGGAAGAAAACTGTAGTGCTGTGAAGCTGGCGAATAGTGGCCTCTAGGTGTGGGAAAACCCTGATAGAATCCATCGACCACTCATAATTAGATGGATTCAAATTATTATGCGGATCAAGCATCCAATGATTACAGTCTTCCCGTGAAACAAGTGTTTTTAGCTAAGCTGGCAAACTGGCAAAAACATTCTTCTCAATATACACTAATTATTATTTTTTGAGCACAAAACGATAGACCCAGGCATCGATGTTTTCTCATCTCTAGTGGTACCTGTTGCTGCAGTGTTTTTAAAGCAAACATCGATGACTCGAGCAGGTACATATATTGGGGAGCCCAGGATATGCCTGGCCGGTAGAAAAACATATGACATTTGTTTGCTAGCAAACAGTTTTTGAATCTGAGTACTAGGCTCAAGATTAAGATGGTCGGTCTCAACGCAACAGCCGAGAAAGAGGGTTGAAAATGTTTATCGTCCGCAGTAGAGATGGGTTTTATACTGCCATCTCTAGTCCGCAATAGAGCTGATGAGACCACCTTAAATGGCAACATACCCTGATGGAAAACTCGTGGGAACTATTTTGAGTCTAACAAACCAGCGATAGCGAGCACGTAATCTTTTGGAATCCAATCTGTTCCGTAATCGCGGACATCAGGTACAGATATAGCCATTGATATTGCGTATAGAGTCGACCACGTGACAATTAATCCCATACCTACCCCCCAGGCAGAGCATCTGAAGACCAACAACAGGCAAGAAGGGAAAGGGAGAAGTCAAACCTTCCCGCCCTTCTACCGGCTTGGCGTCCCTCGCTAGTCAACAAAATAACTGACCGTGCAAGTTTTTGTGGTATACGCCCCAAATTATTGCTGAAGCCCGCATAACCAGGGCAGCGTCGAGTAGAACAGGGCAGAACAGAAGCCACGCAGCAATGTCCGAAGGAAAATCAGAGAAGCTGCCTTTTATTGGCAAGCAGCAACCAAAGCCCGTGACACTAAATCCTTCGTGGGAGTCGGAACTGCCGCCAGCCGATTCGAATGGCAAGGGTTCGATGCTGGGCCTGACGCCCAAGGATAAGTACAAGATTGTGTTCTTCATCTTTATGCTGCACGGACTGGGGACACTGATGCCCTGGAACATGTTCATCACAGCCAAGTCCTACTTCGAGGACTTCAAGCTGGGCGCGAACAACACGGTGCCGACGGAGGTCAACTACAGAAGTACCTTCATGCAGAATATGGGATTTGCATCGCAGATTCCAAATCTCCTCTTCAACTGGCTGAACATCTTCGTGAACTTTGGCGGCGACCTGACCAGCAGGATAGTGTATAGCATCATCTTTGAGATTGTCATCCTGCTGGTGACCATTGTCCTGGCTATGATGGACTCGTCCCAGTGGCCGGGCATATTCTTCTGGGCCACCATGGTAAGCATTGTGTTGCTGAACGTCTGCAATGGCATCTACCAGAACACCATCTACGGCATCGTGGCCTCGCTGCCCATCAAATACACGGGCGCCGTCGTCCTGGGCTCCAACATAAGTGGCGTGTTCACCACCTTGATGTCCATCGCTTGCACCGCCTTCTTCGATTCCAAAAGGACATCGGCCATCTATTACTTTGTGACCGCGATTGTGATTCTCCTGCTGTGTTTCGACACCTATTTCGCGCTGCCAGTGAACAGGTTCTTTAGGCACTACGAGCAGCTCAGCCAGAGCAATGAGAAGAAGTCCGACTCGAGGGCAGAGCTTAATATTCCCTACTGGCAGATCTTCAGGAAGGCCTCGCCTCAGCTTTTTAACATCTTTCTGACATTCTTTGTGACCCTCTCGGTCTTCCCGGCCATCCATGCCAACATTAAAGCCACGGACCCAGACTTCTTTATCCCCAAGGACTACTTCACCTTAATAACTTGCTTCCTCACATTCAACGTGTTCGCTATGCTCGGCAGTCTAACCACCTCCTGGGTGCAATGGCCCGGTCCGAAGTATCTGATTGTTCCCGTGGCTCTGCGCATTGTGTTCATTCCCCTGTTCATCATGTGCAACTATTTGCCGCCAGATATGACAAGGACCCTTGCCGTGTACTTCCCCAACGAGTGGGTCTATTGGGGTTTTGCCGTCGTAATGTCGTACAGCTCGGGTTACTTGAGTTCGCTGGGCATGATGTATGCACCGCAGACGGTGGAGGCCAAGAATCAAACAACTGCTGGCATGTATGCGGCCGCGATGCTGATTACAGGCATATTCTCGGGTGTGATGTTTTCTTATCTGGGTCCTTTGTTATTATAACATCGGTCAAAGCTTCACTGCATAGCATGCCGCCCACTAATACTAATGCTAAACTGATCTTGTTAACATTTCTTCATGCTACTATTATCATATTTGCATTCATTAAAAATATTGTCGTTGTGACTAATCATTTTATACTAACTTCATTGAATAATAAAGATTTTTACTGGGAAAGATTTGTTTGTTATTTCAAAAAAAAAAAAAAAAAAATGAAAATGATCTCTATTTACAATTGGAGCAGATGGAAAAATGGAAATTTGCACGTACAGAACGATCCGAAGCGTAATATGGTTATTTTTAGCGAATGTGTCTATTATTCAAAAAGGAAAAAGAAAAAAAAAGAAGTATCTGTTCTGCTGCATTTACAATAGAACAAGCAACATGCAAATTTTCACACACAGAACGAAGCGAATATTCGTTATATGTGTATTTTTAGCGAATGCCGAAGTTTGTCCTAATTGAAAGTCACGACACGTATATATATATACATACATATATATATCAATTAGTGCAAAGGTCTAACAAGTCAATAAAAGTGTCTCACAGCCTCTTCCGACAGAGTAGCTCCGACACAGCATAAAGAGGCTGCCGCAAGCATAAAAAGAAAACAGAACATAAATAAACAAACAAACCATATCAATAGAGACAAACAATTGGACGGGAGAATTTCCGGCACGGCACAGTAGTCAACAGATACGACATACTCCTATCAGTTGGGCTGATCGTTTGAATGAAATGTATCTGTTGCTGGCAGGGGCAAACATCTAGATCAACAACAATCTCAAGGGGGGGTCGTCGTATCGCTCCCAAATGGCTTGGACAAGAAGTGCTTACATAATTTTCAATGTCTCACTTAGTTTTGGTGTATTTCAGGGAGCGAGCGCCGCTATCTGCTCGTGTGCGGCTTCCACACATTCACTACAACTTGGAGGAATCCTCAACCGCTCTGCTGTGGTTGCCAATATACCAAGCTGATCTTTGGGGCGTCATCTTGTGGTAGCTTACCACCAGTGTGGTTAGATGCTGCAGCTATAGTCCTAGGCATCGGATATCCCCAGACGCTGGAGATGCTTGGTCCTCGCACTCTGCAGGATAGTCCCCGCCACTTGGTGTCTGTTGGCGGTGAGGTCCAGATGGGACAGCGACAGCTCATCCAGTATCTCTCTTAAGTACTCAATCTGAATGGAGCATTCACGGGCGACTAGCGACTCGAGCTTGGCCAGACCGTTCATGTGCTTGCCCGTCACATAGGCGCTGGACACGCTCAGACAGCGCAGTTTGTCACTGCATGGTCATGTTCTCATCTCCAAAGCAAAGCACTTTCAGATTACTTAAGTCTCGGCGAAGATAGAAGCTTAGTTCGTGGCGCATGAGGCGGCGTCCCAGGTACGAATCGAATGCCTTTGAATGCACATTCCATATGCATAGCACCTCCATAACGGCGTTGGTCAGCTCAAAGAAGTAGATGTAGTCCGCTTTGCTCAATGGCTTCGGAGACATTCCGATACCGTGGCTTCCTCCACACAATCAGGCAGAGCAGCTCCCGGAAGCGTGGCAAGCGACAGTCGGCACATCTTTATTTGATCCACCAGTGGCAGTTACTCAAGTATATGGCACACAGAATCGTCGTTTAGCTTCTCCATTGGCAAAATATGGCAATATTTAACAAAGTTAAATTGTACTTTTTAGAAGTGCAATTTGTTGTGTTGTGGATTTAATCAGCTGTCTGCTGGGACCGAAAATTTGTAGTGGAATGGTGTCTGACCTAGACAGGCTATTCAATGTACAGTGCCATCATATTCCTCAATTTTGATATTCGGTGTAATGTTACTAGCTGAATAGAGTTTTCAGCGCTGAGCATCTAATTTAATCCGATTGATGAATCAATTTTCTACAAGATTGGCTTATTTTAAGGACTCCTTCTATTGGGTTGTTTATAAAATGACGCGAAAAACAAACGCAGGTTTTTGGAAAATTGTATCAGCTATATGCAGTGCTGGAAAATGCTGCCAGAAATTTAGCTATAATTCGTTTGTACGGTCACACAGAAAATTACACTGACAATGTCAATGCCATTGTGTACATATATATTGCTCTCGGTATGACTGAAGGCATTTCTCCTGCTGGTTTGACCAGCCTGTCTGAAGTTTACTTTTCTTATCCACTTATTGGTTTCAACTTGTACCACTCAAGCACCAACAGAAAGTAACACTCTGAGCTTTATCACGATGTTTTTTGGATTTTATTTTCACTTGATTCAAACAATGCCATTGTCATTGTCATTGTAGAAACTACAATGTAAATTTGAAGTGTCGGTGTTACCAGAAATTAAAAAATACCAATATTTGTTTGGTATTTATTCGCTCTATCGATTAAAATCCATTTTAATTATGATGTTATGATATTAAATTTAGCCACCAAGCCGTTACATCTCGATCACTAAGCAAAACGCCTTCCATTATAATCACATTATTACACTCTTTATTTATTGGTGATGGAAAATCAGATAATCAGTAAATTTGGTTCAGATAGCTTAACTCAACACTTGCTCTTGCACTCAGAGTCTTCGCAAATGTCACAGAGCTTCGATTCGAGTTGATAAAATTCGGTGGCCTTCTTGTTCGTATCGTAATAGTCGTAGAGGACAACGGGAGCTGGTTTCTGATTGGCCACCGCATGGGTCCTGAACGCCTCGAAGGGTATGCATTTGATTTCATCCCGCAGCAGATTCTCAAAGTAGACAACAACCACAGAGTCGCCGTTCTTGGTTTCCACCAACTGCAAAGGGAACGAAACAGGTTAATAGATTACAATGGAATGACGAACTGTGTGAACTTACCCTGACACGCTCAATGGCTTGTATGTCCTTAAAGCTATCTTCATCGGCGGTGTACCCAGAGGGCAAGGATACCTCGAGTATGGCCATGTTGGAGGCCTTTGCCTTGCCCTCCTCCACGTACTCCACGCACACGCTCAGCTCGAGCTTGGCTGGCGAGGACTCTGGCCGCACAATAGTTTGTATTTTAAAGCTGGGCTTTGCTTCCTTCTCCACCACATTGTATTGGTAGCTGATCTGAACAAGAGCTGCTCCCGTGCCCTTGGCCTCGAACTCCAGCGACTGGGTGCCCTGTGGAAAGTCGACAGTCTGCAGCAGCAGATCATTTTCCTCCGTTACGCTCAGTTTCTCGGTTTTCTCGCGCTTTCCCTTGTTCGAGACATTCACCTCCCACTTGGCTGCTTCGTAGCCCGACTGCTGGGCGAACTTGATCAGGGCCTGCAGGCCTACAACCGTGTCTTGGCTGGAGGCGAACCCACCGAAGCTATTGCGCTGGGCCACCAGCCAGCGGATAGAGTTCAACACCGAATCCGGTGTCTCCTGCTCCGTTTCCAGCAGAGTGAGCAGGGCATAGGAGGTGATCTCCACGTCGTGGCTCCACACCCAGCACCACCAACGGGCGCAGCCGCTGGAAGATCGCAGCTTCTCTGTGTCCTCCGTCCACCAAGTGCGATCGTCTTCCTGCTGTGCCAGCGCTTTGAGGCTGGCCACATGCTTAGCGGCGTCCGGCGCCTTGGTCTTTTGCAGGGCATAAATGGCTATGGACTTGGGCAGCAGTTCCTCGGACTTGTCCGTGTTTGCGCTCAGATAGGACACAGCCTTGTCGATGGCCGTCTGGTTCTTCGTGTCCTGCTCGAGCAGCGCCAACAGGGCGTTGGCTGTAAGGGTCAGAGAGGAGCGCTGTGATCCATAGAAATATTCTCCGGCATCGGTGAAGCTGCCATTCTCCGCCTGACGGCTCAGCAGGAATTCGTAGCCACTCGCCAAGCTTTTCTCATCCAGATCAATGATATCTTTGATTTTGCCAAAGGAGCGCAGCACATAGGCGGTCAGCCAAGTGGAGCCATTGCGTTCAGGGTCTTCCTCCCTCCATTTGCCAGGGCCGAAGGAGCTGAAGCTGCCATCATCGTGACGATAGTGCAGCATATTCTGATAGCCCTCCTGTAAGTTTCGCTTGATGCGTGTGTCAATGGCAGGCGTCAGCTTCTTGATGCTCTTCAGGTAGTCCCTCACCAAATAGTTGGGCACCAACTTGGACATTGTCTGCTCGCCACAGCCGCTGGGCAATCTCAGCAGATTCTCCAGATTCTTGATCACCGGTCCGAGCAGATCGCCAACCAGTCCGAATTCGACGCGCTGTGAGTCCGGAACTATGTCCTCTGGCACCTCCAGCTCAAAGGTGTTCTTGTACTCTCCCACATCCTTGAGATTGACGAAGAAGGCACGATTCTGATATTTGGTAACACCTTCGGGGATCACCTTAAGCGACTTGTGCACAGCATCGCCAGCCAAAGGCGAGATGGCTGCAAACTTCAGCAAAATATTGCCAATAACCTTGGGCCGAATGAGGAACGAGGCACCGGCTGCCTCGTTGGCTCCCACACGAATGACATGAGTGCGCTTTTGATCGCCAATAACCTCATTGGAGGCATCGACGAACTCGAACTCATCATCCTGATTGTCCAACGTCAGCTCCACATCCAAGTTCTTGGGCAAATAGTTGAAGACCAGGGCTGGCACATTGATGAGCTCGCCACGCTTTACGGAGTAGGGCAAACGGATGGAGACGAAGAAGGGCTGGAACGTCTTAACGTTCACCTTATGGTCGGTCACACCGAGTCCCTTCTCGGCGTTCAGGGAGAATCCAGTGAGCACCCAATTGGTGATGGTGTCGGGAATGGTCTTCACCCACTTGAAGATCTCTGTCTCTGTGCTTTCGATGTCGGCGAATATCCAAGTTTCTGCAAAGTTCTTGCGGACCACTGGTGCCGCCGAGGCCGACTCCGCAGCGAATCCTGCAGCTGGAACAGCGCCCAATGCTGCGGTTGTTGTATGGTAGACAGGCGCATCCTGCGCGATTGCCGTCTTCCGCATGGCCGAAACTGTTCCGCCAAAAGAAGCGAAAGCTTCTGTCAATGATAATAATCAAATGAAAATCTTTTGCGCACTTCTGGGATGTGAAACAACTTACGTGGATGGCTGGCAGGAGCGGTGCGATTGTAGAAGAAGTAGGCATTGGTCATGGTAACCACACCGCTGCGTTCGCCGGGATAGTAGGAGAAGCCACCCTGCCAGGGTGTGGACGTGTCATAGCCGCCCAAGCGCCAGTTGAAGGAGTCCTTCTCCAGATCGTTATTGCTGCCCAGCAGCAGAACGCTCTGATCCACAGCCAGCAGGCCCACAAATGACTTGGGCGGCGTCTTGATTTCCAGCTCAACATCGGCACCCGGCTTCACCTCCTCGGGGGCCGTGATCTCAATCTTGTTCTGCAGCTCCACCTCGACGCTGAAGGTGTCCTCGGCGTAGCGGAACTCACCCGTTTCATCCACATAGTACACATAGATGCGGCCGTGGGGCGCGGTCAGGAATGTGGGCTTCAGTGTGATGTTGTAGACCTTCTGGGGCTCGGCCAGATCCACTCGCTCCGTCTGCAGAACATTGCCGCGTCCAATGATGTTGTAGTAAAAGTACTTGAGTGGACGACTGGAGTTCAGGGTTACTTGGTACTCCGCGCCAATCTTCAGGCTGCAAGATACGACTGGGTTACGAAATTGGTGCGAATGAAACGTATGCCACGTACCTCCAGGTGTCCTTTGGTCTCCTCACTTCGGCCTTGAACCACTCCTTCTCCTTTTCCTCCTCGCTGGCGTCGGTTTCGATGTCGATTTTCTTCGGCTCCCTATAGGGATAGGTGGTGTAGAGCTCGCGCTTCTCATCGGCATACGCCAGCTCAATGCTGTAGTAGCGCGTATAGTTCTCCATGTCCGGCAGATCGGGCAGGGTGATCTTGAAGGGCACCAGACTGGACTCATTCAAGTGGCTCTCGAACTCGAACGTTTTCTTCTCAATCTTCGGCAGTTCGGGCTGCTTCTCCTCACTGCCATAGTGATAGAAGCCATAGGTATGACGTATGCCTTCGGTGAACTTTGCCTGCAAGCAGAATAAAGCAGAAACTGCATAAATAAGCCAGCCAAATGCCTTTTAAAGCTCTACTCCGCTCACCTTGACCAGCGACTTGGTGTCTGTCAGCAGTGTGCCATCGACGAGGGTTATCTTAAAGACAAGCTCCTGCTCCTTGTCGGGCTTGAACGAATAGCAGGAGGAAAAGTCCGTGCAGGACATCTCGTAGCGATACGGATACAGCTGTACTCCACCAGTTTCGTTGAGTTTCACGCCCGTAAAATCCTCCTCGACCGTGGCCGTAATCTGGGCATACGTTGAGGACGTTTTGTGTGGCAAATAGCTGGCAAACTCCTTCAGATTAAAGTCCAACTTGGCCTTGCCATTGACCATATCCGCGGTGCCAATTACCGAGTGGCCGGGGAAATCGGTGCGCACCGATTTGCCATCCACATTCTCCCACGAACTGGTCTCATCCATGTACACATTGACCAAGACCTTGCCATTGACGGGCTTGCCATAGGTATAGCTGCAGACAACAATCGTTTGAGGGATTATTCTCGGCGTATGGATCGACTGTGGGTCTACTTACTTGGCCTTCAGCACTACGTTCATGTCCCCATCTCGGACGGACACCTGCTGCGTGGCATCCATTTTGACGGTGTATTTGGGCAGCACATACTTCTCCACCTCAAAGGAGACACGCTCATCGGAACGACGCCAGTGGCCGAAGGGTCGTCCGCCGGGATAGAATGAGCGGCCCTGCTGGGATTCGCCATTCTGCACCAGAAGTGTCCAGGTGCCCAGCGTGGCGAACTCGGAGAGCTCAAACTTTCCGGTGTAGACTCCACTCGTGGTCTTGATGTGCTTCTCCTGCTTGATGCGGTTGCTCTTGGTGTCCTCGAACCACACAACGACATTGTCGTCGGCCGTGTCCGGTCGCAGGTTCTCATCGAGGAAGATGACGCGATAATTGATGGTGTCGCCGGGCTTGTACTTTCCCTTATCGGTTTGTATCTTAATGTACGGCTTAAAGTCATCGTAGTTGAGCTTTGTTGTGTTCACAAATTTCAGCCCCGCTATGCCCTCGGCCGTCAGATTGTAGTCGCCCGTCGCCAGGGGCGGCAGCTTGAAGGTTATCTGCTTGAACTCATCCGACTTGGCAAGCTCCACCGTTTGGGTCTCATTGAACGAGGGTCCTGTGATGCCAATCTTGAGGCTCACCGGCTCCCCGGTCTGATGCACGGCCACGGCCACATTGTAATCGCGATGCGAGTGTATGGTTCCAGGTCCCACAATGGTGTACTTGCTGCAATCGAAGAACCGAAGCGTTAATTATGGTTATGGGTTTCAATATTTAATGTTTATGTGGGCTGGAGCCGTGAACTATGTTTCTTGATTAGCCCCCGCCGTTAACCTCTGGATTATCAATACTCCGGCAGTATCATCGAATTCAGAGCTGGGTTTTGTTTTTGTGTCGCAACACCAAACAAAATATATATGTATGTGCATGTGTATGTTTATTTATACATGATTTTCATTAGAATACCGGAGATAACGGTAAGTGTTTCCAGAACCTGATCCGCCAAAACCGGATGGCTTTATGATAATGCAAACAATTTGTTTACGAGCTGTTTATAATCTTTTCTTAGCACTTACAAAACCCGAAAAATTATCCACTTGATAGCCTCGGGGATTTAATATTCCATTGTTTGGGTTTTGCCTAGTTTTAATTAAATTACATTCAAGATTGACGGGCGGCAGGCTTATCGTATTCCACATTAAACCTTCCAATTATTTGTAATTATCTAGCTGCTCTTGATCGTGAAACGTGATGATTAATCAGTTGTAAATTAGCAACAAAAAAACCCCATTAGATCAAACAAAAGATGCGAGGTGTGACTTGACTTAAAAAATAAGCAAAATAAAAAAAAATGTGGTTTACTTAAAAACTCAATTAGCAGCACAAGTTTGTGCTAAAAAAAATGGCTAACATTAGGATACATATGCACATATGTACAGATATTTATGACTGAACAAATCTCATACTGCATTAACTACTTCTCAATATGATTGGAACAAATCGAATTAAAATTGCAATAGTGTCCTTTTAATCAGTCAAGGGCAAAACGGCAATAAATTAACAAATATACTACTTTGCGCTCGTAATTTAGTAACTAACAACGCGAACTATGTACTAAATAAATATATGTATGCATATATGAATATAGACACACCATATATGTAACTTATTTGCCTTGAAACCTAATTTAATGATGCCCTACCTGCCCATATACATATTCATGAAGTTATCACGTATTTTGACCGATCGAAAATGGACTGAACTTACCCCTCGCATTTGACCGGTTCCATCATCTGCAGCAGCGCGAGGAGACTCGCACAAACGGTCACAGCAAAAGCGTCTGCGCGACGCATTTTGTGTGTGTGGCGGCGCGTCCGAAAGGTGGGACAGACAGGGAAGAGCAAAATAAAAATAAAAATAAAATTACAAGGAGGGACACACTTTGAACGGGTGGGGAGGGGTATTCGATTATTGTGATTATTGCAAGCGCGGATACAACCGACGGGTCCCAGAGCTGAGCTGAGACTGGTTCAGTGGGAAGCCTCACAGATTTGTTATAGCATCGGACAAACCAACAAATTCAAAGCCGGGCCTGACGACGCCAACGCCGATGTGGACGTGGACGTGGACAGTGGCGCGAGTCATACAAAAATAAATACTGATACAAATTATAAGCAAATAAATGTAAGCCTGTGTGA
Organism: Drosophila ambigua; assembly: GCA_018150905.1. Taxonomy (NCBI): domain Eukaryota; kingdom Metazoa; phylum Arthropoda; class Insecta; order Diptera; family Drosophilidae; genus Drosophila; species Drosophila ambigua. Next base: position 16,097,380 of record JAECWS010000100.1, read on the forward strand.
GGGCCTCAACGTACATAAGGTACTGCACATGTATTCTGTGTGTATAGATCTATTAGCAAATCGATGATAAGTTCAGACGAGACAAACAAACAAAACCAGTAATAATAATAACAATATAAACAACAAAAAAAACGCCGGCAATCGCAGCTTGAATATGTTTTAGGTTGGGCTAGCCAACTAGAATGTAATCATGTACATTTTTTGGTATGAATTTATAGATAGAAATCGGAAAAAGAAATATTTAACTGGAACTTGTGGTGTATTTCGTCATAGCAAATAATGATTGAACTATTAATGAAATCATACTAGCCACAAAACATTTTGCAAGTTTTTAGAACAAATTATATACTACACAGAACACGTCAAGGGTTTGGCCCTGATTTATCTGATTTTTCTATGAATGAATTTGTAGTGCGATATGGCAGGTGTTGGTCACAGAACTTTAGTCATGCGAAACTCAAATTAATTAATGTAATATACATGGCTAAACCATATACATATGTATCTCTGAAATTATATATTTCATCTTTGTTTTTTTCAGTTATTAGCACTTTAATTGTCTCTAATAACTGTCGCTTCGTGCTTTTAGTTACTTTTTATCAAGTTTCGCTTCGATTAGGCTAATGGACACGGTTCTACACTTTGAATATGGCTAAAAGTCATTAAATTTACGTACAATGTGTTGTTAGAGTTTCGGGGGGAATTCCTGAGAATAGTTTTCGCCGAACAACAGATATTTTGTAGTTTGTTTTTGCGCTTAATATTTGGAAAAGCCCAAAATCAAAGTGTGAGTAATTGGTGGGAGGGTCGTCTCGCTTTGCTTAAATTATTTATTAGCAACAAACAACAAACACCAACGAAGCCGGCGTACCGATGGGAAATACAGCGTACTACGGTTTTGCCATGGCACTTATAAATATATCAAACTCTTTACCGCTCTCTCTATTTACCTCTCTCAGCTGCGTCAGCTGTTGTTGTTTTGCAGCGCTCTCTCTCTCTTTGGGCCTAAGAATGACGTCATCCATCTGCTTGTATTTCACATTTCCTTGCAAAAGAGAAAAGTATATAGACAGAATGACTAATAAACGAAAGATATACACATGTAAAGAAGATTCGCAAAACCGGTTTATTGTTTGGTGAACCCCCCTCCCGGTGATACAGATAATCTGCTTGTATAACTGTTACCTTGTCGGACTTGTACCGACATGTTTGTAAATATGTAAATAGAAGCGGTCTCAGATCTCAGAGTGATATGTATGTAAAGTTGTAAAAGCAGGGGACTCCTATTCAATAAACATGGGTTATCGCGCACCCAAACAGAACCTAGTACTTGTGCATGTACATATTTAGAGCTATTATCTCCACAGAAACAATAACAATTCCACACACAAACAAATCCACAAGTTGTTTCGCCAACAGCAACATTTATCAGGCCATTTCTTTGGGCCGCCATTTCACAACACTCGTTTCTCGTTTTGGACAGTTTCTTGGGTTGGACCCAAACTATTATTCCTACTTATCAGAAGCGTATGTTACGTACCTTGTCAGAGAGCTTATTGATGGTCAAGTTGGAAAGTTTTGCATGAATAATACCGGACATTTGGCAGGGCTAATTAAACAAACGGGTTTTAGAATGCTCCGAAAATAACAATAATCGCAATAATCACGGCGCAGCCGGAGCAACACTGGCTGCAGCTGCTGCCGCCTTTTACGCGCCAAGGTAAAGCACGTGAACGAACAGCTGACTCACCATGGAAACACCGCGCTCCACTTGTTTTGAAAGTTTAATTCACTTTTTTGGTTTTCTCGCGAATTCTGAATTCTCTGAGAGAACAGCGAGCGATCGCTGGTCGCTTTTTCCAGCTGTTTCGTGGCATGAACGAGTCAAACGCTGCCTAACATCCAAAGCGAGCAGACGCCACCAGTTGCGATCAGTTTTTAGTGCCCAGTGCCACTCAACTTATCACCCGAACGTGCTCATCTCACGTACCAGATAAGGACTAATATCAACAACATGACCATCAAAGAATTACAAGGCTGTCTGGGCGATGTCTGCGAGACTGCAGATCAGCAGAATGGTTCCAGTAGCTACGCAGGATATTACTTTAGCTTCTGCACCCTCATCTCGCACGTTCTTCTAACTGGGATCACCGTGGCCATCGTCTACAAGTGTTTGGTACTGAAGCTGGCTCACACGGCAGGACATGCTTTCTATTGCACAATTGCTGTGAGTATATTGGAGCTTGGATCGGTTACGTACATAATTCTATAGCAGGCCAATCTTACCTACAGTTTGTGTTCTTCATGGGCGAGGCTTTGTTGGTGAGAAACAGCAGGAGTCTGGAGGCATGGATCGGCTCGACCAACTTGAATCGCTTGCATGCGGTGCTGGGGCTGCTGGCGTTCCTGGTCGGCGTCGGAGGTATTGCCATCAAGACATGGCAGAAGCTGGAACGGAAACGAGAAGATCCCAACGCTAAGGTACGGCATTTCCGCAGCAATCACGGCTTCTATGGTAAGTTCATCCGCACTCGCCCGCAACTCGTGTGGCAATGTTTAATTTATTCTCTCCCTCAGGCATAGTCGGCTGTGCTTTGCTGCTGGGCAGCGTGCTAAGCGGTTTACCTCTGTATTTCATCAGCAGCAGTAGCGTCAGCTTGAAATTCCTTCATCGTTTCTTCGGCCTCACTGGCTTCCTCGCCCTGATGGTCTCGCAAATGTTCGGCTACAATACGGGCTTCGGGCGGCGCCAATGGAAAGCCCACCACCAGAAACTGTTCAAATTCTTTACATTTATTGCCACCATAACTACCTCAAACTACGAATTGCGAAGATTTCTACGTGATATTTTTGTACTGATATCAAATAGTCTCTTCGCAGCGGAGCCAGTACAAACAAGAGAAGATCTTTAAGTGCATTAGGAAATTTATAACTGCCCTAGAAAGTATCAAAGCAATTAGATAGAATATATAGAACTAGAATTGGACATCATCAGGAAACGCAATAATAATTACTTCTCTAGAAATCTATCAAGATTAAATATTTTGTTGTTTATTTGTTGTGCCTTTATTGGTATTTGACATAATTATACAGTGCTGCATGTGATAATATACTTTTGATTATTTGAAAGATAAAATACATAACATTCTCTACATATTGTTGTTGTTGTTGCTTTTAACGCTGTTAATCAATCACCAAAGGATCAAATCCTAGAACTACACTTTTGAATGGATGCTACAGTTATTGAATATATATATAAGAGTATAATTAATATATTAATTTATTTAAGATATATATTTAGTTGCGACTCTGCGAATTGTGCATAATGTCAAGAGCAGCTGGTATATTGCCCTGGACCGACTCCAGTAGCTGGGTCAACCAGGCGCCCTCATTGCTGAATCCCATGGCCATCATGGCGTGTATGGAGTCGTTGATCCGTTCATCTAACCAACAAAATAGGCATGAATAGTGATTATATTTATATTACATTAATTTATATTCGTCTGTAGACTTACCGTTATGATAGACTATCGGAGTGCGCTTCTCTTCGGGGGCAGTAGGGGCTGCTGGAGAGGTGCCGATGCTATTGGTGGAAACCGATGTGGAAGTCGAAGTGCTCACTGTATCAACCTGGGAAGTCTGGGTGTTGACTGTGGCCTGCTCGCGTTGCTCCTCCTCTTGCATATGCTGACGCAGGAGCTCCCCCAACTGACCGAAGTCGCGCACAGGCTGCTGTGGAGCAGCTGTGGGCTCTATTGGGTCCAGCGTGATTAGCGAATCAATCACTTGCCAGTCGGGATCCAAGCTCTCTGAGCGGCGCTCCCTCACCGGCTCGGCGGCCACTGGCGTATCAGTTGGCTTGGGCAACAAGGGTTCTGTTTCAAGGGAAGCCAGACCTGAAGACGAGACAGAAGATGCTGCTGTCGATCGGTTGGCTGATTCAGCCTGCTTGGTTTCCGGCTCCGGTTCTGGTTTCTTTGCCTCAGTGGGTGAAGCTGTCGAGGCTGGTTTCCCGGCCTCAGTGGATGAAGCTGTCGAAGCTGGTTTCCCGGCCTCAGTGGATGAAGCTGTCGAAGCTGCATAGCTTCCAGAATTGAACGACTCAGTGGGATCAATCATCTTGGCAAACATTTCGCTGAAGTTGTTCAAGATTTCAATGCCGGCGCGCATGTACTCAGGTGGCACCATCTGCGAAAGACTCTCCAGATTAATAACTGGAGTAGTGGGAGTGCTAGCCTGGGCCTGGGCCTGGGATGGCTCTGACTCCTGAGTGCGTGGAGCAGCCACTGGCTCTTCGGTCTTGGTTGGAGCAGCAGTGTTGGTCTGCTTGTTTTCGGTTGGCTTTGATTCCGTTTCGGTTGCCTTTTGGGCCGTTGCAGTGGGCTCCACAGTAGGAGCCTTTGTGGGCTCCTTCTCCTTGGGCTGTTGTGCTGGAGACGCACAAGTGACTGGAGTGTTGTTCTCCGGCATGTTGATCATCATGTCCACAAACTGGGACAATACGTTGCCATGGCGTCGGGCATGTCGACGCTCGCGGCGACCCTCTCTGGGCGATTCAGCTGTTGCTGCTGGAGCAGCTGCCTGAGCTGCTGCCTGAGCAGCCTCTCCGAAGGGGCAGTGCCCGCGGAAGCGGTGGCCCGAGCGCCGGCCACATTTATTCGCGCCACTTATCCAAGCCTCCACCACACTTGGCCCGTTGTTGGTGGGCATGCGGACCATCAAGTGATCTGGATGCTTGTGAGCTGCCTCACAGCTTTGGCAAAGGTCATAGTTCGGGCATTGGACACACTTGTAGCGGAATCCAACCAATGGCGACAAGCCACAGCCGTCACACTCAACGGCGTCATGTATGACGAAATTGCTCGGGTCATCGGCAGAGGGAGGAGCAGCCGTGGCGGCAGCCTCGGCCCTAGCCTTCTGCGACTCCTCCACCACAGGGACAAGCGGTGCAATCTGCAGATGCATTTTCTCCTCGCGTTTGGCCAGGAATACTTCATAGTCATTTTGATTGACAATTTCGATTTCATCGTGGTCGTGATCTGGGTGCAAAGGAAATAATAGCAAAATAATTATAATGAGTCATACAAATATATATATATTTTTGTTTTTTCTTATCAAAGGTTTTTTTCTAGGTGATTCACATTGGTGATAGTGGGCGAATTTTAGTGTGGATAAAACAGCTAGCATTAATGGCTAAACTGTCAACACTGCCACCGTATCGGTTGCAATTACATTGAGCAATATGCATTTGCTTTGTCCATTTGCATGTTTCGATCTGTGGCCGTCTGTGCCCTCAATGCAAATTAGCTGCATTTCATCGAACTCGATGCAATTGCATTATATAACAGCACTGCACTCACCAATCCAGAAGGTCCTGATCTCACACCTGGCCAGCTGGCGCTCCTGGAACAGATACATCTCAATTTCGCGACGCAATATGTTGAAATTCTGAGAAGGCATTCTCAAGTATGCATTCAGCTTCTTTTGGGGTCCAGCCACGTCTGGGCCCTGATAGGTGATTTTCAATAGTTTCTCCGGCATTTTCAAACTATTTTTATCTACGTTTGACAAACTGTTAATTTAGTTATCAGTTTATTATTGTTTTATTTCGTACAGGTAGCAGCTGCGTCGAGTTTTTATTTTTGGTGCACGTACAACTGCGTCGTAGTTGCTCAGTGGTTCGATTGTTTTAAAAAGTAGTTCGGCGAGCGACTTTTATACTAGCTTGGAATGTTCTTGATTGTTCGGGGCCCAAAATTTTTGCAATTCACGCCTCTGATGTGGAGTTGTTATTTAAAAAATGTAAAGTAATGCCAAAGCTGGTCTTCCGCGGATCTATCGAAAAACATATATGTACCGTCTGACCATCGGAAATATATCGAAATATACCGTGTCACTATCAAAATATACCGAAAATATACTGACGGACACGACAATATGCGTTGATATTTCTCGATTTTGATATTCCGCTTTATATTACTAGCTAGTTTGCCCTCTCAGCCCTGAACAAATAGTTTTATACAATTGCTCAATCAATTTTGTTCAGGATTGGCTAGTTTTCAGAACTCTTTTTGATGGGATTGTTTAGATAATAGAGTTCAAACAAAAACGGCCAAAGCATAAAACGTAAATGTTGACTAAATGTGAGTCAAAGTTGCACAACAATGCTGCTACTTAATTTCCCCATGTTGCTGAAATTTTTCCCATACAAATCAAATGTATCATACGAAAAGAGCGAAAAATGTCAGTATTTTTTGTGCACTAAATCAGTTTGGCGGTCATTTTAAAATGAGTATTAAAAAATATAAAATAATATAATGCAAAAATGAATAATAAAACTACTGAATCGTTGGTCAATTACTGGGTATAAAATTATTTTTTCCGTTGATTTATATATTTATTTAAAAATCAAAATATTCCAAAACTATTTTCTATAAATGTATAATTATAGATTCAGAATAACCTTAGATCTTTCTGCTTTTAAGCTTCTTCAGCAACTCCAGCAATTGAGATTGGCGACTGAAACCAGAAAATATTATTTACTGATGGTAATTGAATTGGTTTTGGATATGTACATACCGGCTAGCGTTTTGTGGTGCCACAATTTGCTGCTGTCTGCTTTCCATGTCAGTTTTGGGATCTGGAATTATAGTATGGTCCTCTGAAGCGGTGGATTCTGGCTCTCTGATATGATCCTTTTCGTACAACTGAGTTTCGTCTGGGTCTGGAGTAAAATTGCGAAGGGTTTCCCCCATGTCTGCAAGTTAAATGGAAATTAAATTTGTTTTGTGAGACGAATTTGAGAAGTGCTTACGGAAATACTGCTCGGCCATCAAATACAGCGAGGTAAGAGTCGTCTCGGGTGCCGCAGCGACGACGAGACCATCCATGTTCAACTGCAAATTTTCGAGTCCCTTTTGCCGCTGATCATAGTAGATATCCTCCCGTTGAAATTCGTTATCGTTGTAGTCGTCATACAGGAACTCCAGCAGATCGTTGACCACATTTCGTGTGCTACCGGGACGTCCCTTGGCCAATGCGGGCAGTGCCAGCACCTCGCCCAGAGCCAGCAGCAGCAGGGCAAAGACGAACAAGCGATTGGTAAATTTGCACATACTCGAACTCGAATTCGTACCCGTACTCTCGTGTGGTGCTTTTCAGCGCAGACAGGACCGCTGTGCTCTGACAGCGTGCGACGAATGAGTCGTGGTTCTACCACATAGAACAGCATGAGCCTGGACCATGGACCGATGGACCGATGGATGCTGGGAAGTAAAAAAAACCCGATTTCTGGACACAGTTCAATGTCCGTCGACCAGACCAGACCCAAAGACTTCCGCATTGCAAGGGAACTGTGGGAATATTCACTGAGGCTTGGATGCACATTTAATGCTTCCTTTTCTCGCTGCCAGATGGGAAAGCGATTCATACACCTTAGACGCTAGATTTCTCGCATGTATCACATTTCAGACCAGACCCCTATCCAAATGGGTTCATTCTGAAAGCAGCAGCTAACCCAATAACCTCGTTTTGCTTGTAGAAATCGTAAATCATCGAAAATATACTAATTGATGGGATGTAATAAATGTTTGTTGACTCTTCGAGTTAGCGGCGGCGCCCCACTGTTGTGTGTGATCAGGTGTGTCGTCTGGATGGCCAGGTTCAATGACCAATCATCAATCTCACTCAGGAGAATGCACAGCCGCCACGCTACCCACAGGAAGAGGCTGTGTAGAGGCTGAGCTTGAGGCTGGCTAGCAGTCTTTCTAACTGCAAACTGGTTTCGAATAGAAACTGCACAAAAACCTGCAAAAATTATGGAGTTGCTGGCCTTTGTCTCTGGGTAATTGCTTTATGCACGGCCTCCTGTCCCTGTGCCTGTCCCCTGGCTCTGGGCTGTCAAGATTATATCTAGACTTATCCTTCGGCGCATCATCAGTGAACCGTTAGACGAGTGCCCAGCACTTCCGCATTTGCCCAAGGCAATCATCACGAAGCTCGGGGATTACTAGGTTTTTGCGTATTTATTTATTTGTTAGATAATAGTAATAGGCTCGGCGCAGCTCAGCTTAATTCTAGAGTGTGCATAATGTATGTGTGATGTGTACTGTATTTAATCTATAACTAATATTTAGGCTTTCGTTTAGCAGCAGTCTGGAAGCTCTCGTACGCGTCAGTAGCCCTCGATTTGGCGGCACGCGCCGTAGCTGTCGCGCCTTTCGCCGCGGGCACAGCGAGCCAGCCCATCGCGGAGCAGGGTCTTGGAGTCGCCCAGATCATCGGAGAGCAGATCGAAGCTGATGATATCCGTTTCCAGCAAATGCTTCGGCTCCACCTGGGTGGGCTCGTCATCCAGCTGCCAGCCGCGCGCTTCGTTCAGGACATAGGCCGGCGCATCGATGGGCGGATACAGGCCATTGGCCTGGCCGCTCAGCTCGCTGCGATAGATGGGCACGCTGATGGAGCGTGGATGCGGTGCCGGGGCGTACTCGCCGCCAGCCAGGCGGTTCGTCTCCAGGTAGCTGTCGCCTCTCAGGGCGCGCGAGTTGCGAAAGTAATGGGATCCCGGCTGATTGTAGCTGTCGAGTAGCTTCGATCCTGCTGCACTGCTCGTGGCCGGCACCGGCGGCAGCGCTTGGATCAGCTCTGGCTCTGCCTCCAGGTGGAAGGGCTTGATGAGCTGCGGCATTTGGATCAGTTGCGGCGGCAACACATCCACCTGCTGGCGCTGCAGTCGCTGCGCCTGCTCAGTCTCACTGGCCGAGATGTCCACGTGGTAGGGCGTGCGTCCCTCAATGTATTCGGGCAGGGCCGAAGCAGGGACAGGCTGTTGCAACTGCTGCAGCTGCTGCTGCTGTTGCTGCTGCAGCCTCTGCAGCTGGTTTCTCTGGTAGAATGACTTCAGCGAGGGACTGCGTTGTGGGCCCTTGCGATTGCCGTTCTTGGTCGCTGCCCCACGGCTGAGGATGTCCAGCAGACTGAGGCCGTCCTGCGGTCCGGGTGGTATCAGCAGGATCATGAAATTCTCCAGATCGGCCCGAATGTTGTACTGCCCCTCCTGCCGCTGGTCGTAGGTGACAGTGCGACGCCGCAGTGCCTCATCTGCCGCACTGGCGCCGGAAATCGGTGGTGGCTGCAGCAGAATCGGTTGGGACGACTCCACTGCCTGGGCAGGTGCCATGGCCGGAAATTCTTCTTCCTTGATCAAGGTGCTCTGCTCCGCCACACTGACGGTGGTGGTGGTGGGCGACAGCCTCTCGGTGGTGCTGGCGGCTAAGTGGGACGCAGCTGTGGTCGCTGCCAGCAGCAGCAGCAGCGTGAAAGTCTTCCAGATCATGTTGGGATGTGGATGATGCGATTCTAAGCCAGGCTGGGTTCCGTCTCACGTTCTTAACTCTCGCGCTTCTGCCTCGCAACTGATTCAACGATCGCTGGGCAGCGCTTCGACGTTGTATCTCCGTCCGCGCAGGCGCAACTTTCATATCTGGCTCTGCCGGCTTCGCTGCTGCTGCGGCTGCTGCTGCTGCTACCGCTGCCTCTGCTGCTGCTGCTGGCTTTCTTCTCTCGCTCGATTCTCGAACTGATGTTTGCTTTTGTCCATTCCATTCCACTTACTTACTTACTTACTTGCTTGCTTATTCCTTGTTTCTTTTTGTTGTGCCGTGCCCATTTCGGCTGCGTGACTTGGGAGCTCTCTGTTTATTGATATTGGCCAGCGGTCAGCCGTTGGCCGTTGGTGGGGGCGAGGCGGAGGCGGTGGCGTCTTGTCTTCTTGGTTCTCACCAGCTCGACTGGCACAGTGGGACGGGCATTCGATTTTCACGCCAATTAGCTAATGAGGAAGCATTCCCGTTCGAAGCTTCTTCGGCTAATAGCCAAAGCACGTACTCAAAAGTTGCTGTCAGCTGAGCAAATTTAAATTCATTTCCAATCGAACGTGGGGGTTCTATTAACAAGAACTGAGCTTTATGGAAACTACAAATAAATACAATAAATAAATATACAGACATACATATTTAACTGCGTCAAACTTCGAGTTCATGCACCAAAACTCAGAGAGAACGTGCTGGATCAGAGGATAACCGCTGGTCGCTAGTTTAAATCCAATCTAATGGATCACTAGCAGTTTATACACTTAAATATGCACATGTTATGGCGCCAAATAATTTAGTTTAGATTTAGATTTGGTCTAGAAATTAAACCAAAGAAATCAACTGCAAGCTCCACACACTGTGATTCATTCAAAATAAATGCTTAGCATGCACATGGGACGTTCAGATTTGAATACCTGCCAGTTACAGAATTTTTAAGGCTGTTCCTTACTCAGTTCTCTGCGCTCCTATTTAGTTGGCTCGCACATCCATTTGAAAACAGCATTCCGCTAAGGTATGACCACATTGCTGGGCATCAAAACCTCTCAAATTTGCGATCTGGAATATAGATAAGACTCAGGCATGCATTTATCATTGCGCGAGCGAGCACAATCTCAGAATACTGCTTGGGATTTTTTCGAAAATATTGTGTTTTATTTTGTTTACTTTCTTTGTCTTTTGCACACACACACAATGTGTCAGAAGGGGTGTGGTGTGGTGTGGTGGGTGGTGTGGGTGTGGGTGTGGGTGTTGGTTTCGTACAATAAGCGTGCTGTGGCGCTATGGACGACGTCACATTACAGTTGAATGACATTGAGGTTGGTTTTAAGAATAATAAATACCTTTGTTTTGTCTAAATAATTAGAGGTCTTTGCGGTTATTTGTTGTTAGAAATAGTACATAGTATTGCCGTGTTGTGTTGTGTTGCGTGTGTCTGTGTCTGCTGCTATGTAGAACAATTACAAAATAATACAATGGAAATAAGTTAGGCATAGCACATAGAAGTTATTCGATTATGTCTAGACGAATAAAAACAAAACGCTGGACATATCGGAGGCCTACGTAAGCGAGCTTTAGATTAACATAGTTTTTCGTTTCGTTTATGTTTGAAATTAGATCTTAAGTAGTAGGTAAATGTGAAATATAAAGTAATTATAAATTTCTAACCTAGATGATGTTGTATACTGGTCGGTCTGTGGTCGGTCGGTGTTGCTTTAAGGTATTGATTAGTGGAATTTGTATGGCTTATCATAAATATTTTGGGTCAAATCTTATCAGCAGATTAGACCACTTGTCATGTTTACTAGTGGATATAATTAATCTATGAAGGGCAATTAGCGATTAGTCCAAATAATGTCTAGTTATGTGTGGATTAAAGCTAAAACTGCCTGCCCTGCGTGATTTGTGGGATTGTTGGAAGAGAGCATTACAGAGCACAAATAATTGCCGAATAAAAAGCCAAAACAAGCTCCAACCATTGGGATAATACACTGGGGAGCATGCCCATTTTAAAATTAAATTCTAACTATGAAAACGTACAAATAATCTCATAAAAATCATTTAACTAAACAGCCTCCATGATGAACAGACGAACGCAAATGACCGAAAACAAACTGAGCAAAACAATTTTGACATAAGCACGCGCATAAAGCAGCCGACGACTAATCCTCCTTCTTGAGTGGTTCTTCAGGTTTCAGCGTCAGCTCTGGTTCCGTTTCCAGCAGCATATTTTTTCGTTTCAGAAATTCCTCCTCCGGCAGCCGTTTGTTCACAGTGAAGCAGACGCGATTGAAGTGATCGCACATTTGGTTGACTACGCTGGCGCCGTAGTGCCAATGGGTCAGGGTGGTGGCGATCAGCAGCAGGTAGAGCAGCGGCCTCTCCAGCAGCGGTATCCACATGCTCAGCAGCAGGGAGAAGGCAAACATGGGTGTCTGCCAGTGCCAGGCCTCGCAGCGCGTCACCGACATTTGCGATACAATCAAGCGGCACTGTAATTAAGAGTGGCAGTGAGAGTGTGAAAAATAAATATGTTTTGGCCTGTTTGGGGTCGCAGCTAATTTCTTATAATAATTATCCATGAAACAGACTTAAATTTGTTGTGTTAATTCGTGATTTTGTGTACTGTTTTTGTTGTTAGTTGTGCAGCCTTAACGGGTTTTATTCATTTTGTCCCTGAGAATCTGTTGTATCAAGGGATCGTTCTCGTGTGGAAAGACGAAGACGCCGCGATCCTGCTTGAGGTAGCGCTGAGCACGATCCTGATACCAGCCATAGATCTGATTCACCGTCATGGGCTGTGCCGTGGCATGCTCTACTTTCTGGGTGCGCACAAGGACCTCGGTGCTGCTTTGGCTCTGGGCTTCCGACAGTCTGGCAGTTATCTTCAATGACTCCGGATCGAGTTTCTCGCGCATTTTCTGAATCTCCTCCGGAGTGCAATTGAAGTATGGCCAATCGTGACGAGCATAGAACTTGAGGGTCAACGGACGCTCATAGTCGGAGGCCGTCATCATAATCTTATCTTTGGCTTTGTCTCCCACACCGTCCTGCAGCTCGTCCTTTTGTGCAGCATCCTGGGCACAGCGCCGACCACCGCAACAGAAGGGCGGCGGCATTAGAAATAGTTTTTGTTTTGCGTGTTTTTATCGAGTCGAATGGCTCATTAAAGCTCTGTCCCTCTGTGTTGACAGTAAACACATTGGGCCTCTGCTCCCAGTGACTAACAACTACACCCGATGGTTGACACACCCGTCATGTCACTTATCTGAATGATTCAACGCACACGCGACACAGTTCGATAAGAGGCAGTTGGATAGGCGATAGGCGGCATGACTTACGCTGACATTCGAGAAGATGGTGCCGCTGAGCATGAACACGGCTCGAGGATCCGTCTCCATGATGTTGTTGGGCGAGATGTAGGGCCAGAGCAGCAGGATGATGAAGTACGAGACAAATGGCCACATGGGACGAATGGCTTCCCATGGGGACAACAGGCGGCCTGTGCGTTGGGCATAGGAGCTGTGCAAAAAACGGGATTAGCTAAATGACCAAAAGAAGATTTCTGATTTGACTCACTTGTAGACGTTGATGATGACTAGCGGGAGATTGGCCATGGCACTCACATGGAGTACGGCCTCCATGACATTGCCCAACGGCAGGGTGCCGTAGGAGCCCAGCGAGAGCTCGACCTTCCAACGCTCGAAGCCCAACCACCAGGTGACCAGGTACATGGCAGTGCTGCCCCACATGCTGAGGTCGTAGCCCCAGGGCAGATACAATATGCCCGTATTGTACTTCTCCCAGTGGGACACAAAGAAGTTGAAGTAGACCGTCAGGCAGACGTAGTACATGCGCATCGGTCGCACGGAATAGACCCTGCTCCGACCGAATATGCTGTAGAGGCATGTGGGTATCAGCATAGCTGTGTACGAGTCCAGGCCATGATCAAAGAGTTCGCCCAGTGGCCCGGACAGACCGATCCGTCGCGCCTGCTTGCCATCGATGCCGTCCAGCGTGTAGGCGAGAAAGATGTTCACTCCCGTGCACAGCCAGACCCACGAGGGTATCGGGCTGGTGTTCTCCTCCCCCGAGCTGGCCTCGAAATTCCAATCATAGTAGGAGAGCAGCACCAGATTCATGGCACTGAACAGGAAGCCCAGGAACGTCATCAAGTTGGGCGCAAACCAACGCGGGAAGAACTGAAATGGGCCGTCGAGGGACATTTCACGATTAAAAATATTGATTTTTTGTTGCTGTATTTAAGCAATGTCCACAAACCTTGACCAGCCAATTCCAGAATGGATGCATTACATATTGGCTCAGCGGGGAGGTGTCTATGGCGCTGTACTGTAAGAAATACAAGAAGTACAAGACACGTACAGAAATGGTAAATGAGAATGATACTACAATGCATTCATATGTATGTTCATCAGGTATACACCATTCAACTATAAATAGAATGGTCTATGAAGAACTGGTTTGGATCCTTCTGCTACCTACCTTGTAGTTGTCAAAGCCATTGATTTGCGACCGGCTCAGGTATTTGTAATCCATAATTCTCTTGAATAATTCGTGCATGTTGTCGGTCTTGGGGTGGCGTGACGCACGTGCAGCCAGGGTACTACCAAATCGGGAATCTAAAGTATTTTAATCTACACGGAAAACACGCGAGCCAAGACGCCCAGAGGAGCGGCAGAGTGGAGTGGGGTTTGATAATAGCAGCGCCTGATGTTAATTAAATGATTTTCAGCACATTTTCGTATAGATTTGCACCACACACCGAACGAAAATGGATCGAAATAATTATAGCGCGCGCTTTAATTCAGCAGGCATCTATTTTTTTTATTTATTGCAAAAAAAAATTTGCAAACAAAAAACGTTGCCGCCGATCAGTGTGACCGCAGATGTACCGATAAAATATACCGCCAAAATGCAGAGGAACGAACTTAACCCACTGAGCACCGCTCTATTTAAACAGTTGAACACCTTTAGTTAAACTGCGCAAAATAGTACTAGTTGTACATTATTCTAGTAGATTTATGTTTCCTGTTTATTAAAACAAAAATTGTACCGTGATATCTTTCACCTGAAATGCTGAGCAAATTTTTCAATATTCGAGCATAAACTGAAATACCCACTGGTCGACAATGGGCTAAGCGCATGATCGGAAATATTTTAATTTTATATATAATATTACTATATTACTAGCTAGCTAGGACTATCAGTACTTAACCTACGACTTTATCCGAAATATGAATTAATTTTCTGCAAGATTGATTAGCTTTGATGACTCATTTTGTTTGTTTGTTTTTTTCTCTAATAAGGCTTGCACCGGGCACGTAAACAAAATATAAAACTATAAAATGTATGTGGGAATGAAATGTAACGTAGGTGGGATAAATGTTACTTCATTTGAGCACTTGTTGCTTGTCATCCGGTAGTTTGGAAATAGCTGCGCCGTCGTAAAAAACATAACCTAAAAAAAAGTGGTAAATGCACGTGTCGATACACGGAAAAAATGAATATACAAGAGTATATCCTGCACACACGACTCAACCACCAGTATCTGATCAATGCGGCATAGCTGTGATCAAAGCCCGGTCATCCATGGGATGATTTGAACAAAAAAAATATTGTTTCTTCATTTCCCTTAATCCATGTAAAAATTCAGGTTTTCCTAGCTGCTTTTGATGAAAGTCAGATTTTGCGGGAAAAAGCGAATACGGCTGGCTGGGATGGTGCTTTGCAGCCCTCGCATCGCTCAGAAATTCAAATGCTATATTTAAAATTGTTTGGATGCGACCTTCTTGTCCAATCAGACCGGTTGTGCATGGCGGGCAGCACGCACCCACGGATCGCCAGCCTTTAGCTCATCCACAATGCGGGTCATGAGGTAGCAGAGTCGAAATAAACAATTAAAATGTTTGATTTAAAACTGTTTGGATGGGCTGGCTGTATTTATTGTAAGGACGTTTCGAAAATTCGTGTTATACTTAACAAATCACATTGCGTAAAAAACATACAAAAGAAACTACACATAAACTAATCCGTATTCGTATTGAATTAACTAATTCGCATAACAAAATGTGTCTAAAAGGAATGTAGAGTGTAAAACAAATTGATTTAATTAACGCTTCATTAACGTCATTGCAGCTGGCTTGTTGTATATCTGTACCTAGATGTACATACATATCATACGCATATCCTGGATAAGTATAGTTGCTTCTAGTAAATTCGCTACATATGCCGATTAATCGATTAGATTGACTTAGATTCAGTTTGATTTCTTTGGATTCTTTTTGCGTATATTCCCGGGACAGCCGGCGGCGCTTAGGAGATGCAACTTCCAACCGCCATCCAGAGGTAGGTGCACATCGTCATGGCAGAGTGGACAGCGTGCCGCGCCCGTTTTCAGTTCTAGGGAGCGAAACATTATCAGTATTAATTGATCTGGTCAGGTTTGGTTGCGCATGCCTACCCCGACAATAGTCCTCCATCTGATGCAGCTCGTAGAGCTGCTTGTGCACCGATTCCGTACAGCGGGCGCAGACCACATAGCTCTCCTTGGCATCGCATTCCGCTGTGAAATAAAATAAATATGAAGCCATTGAATCTGATGGATAATGTTTCTTTGACTTACTGGTCAGGTGATAGTTGAGGGCGGCTACCTCCAGCACTTGACTGCATTGTGGGCACTTGGTGAGAAAGGGACAGGCCTTCCAGTAGTGTCGATCCAGCTGGGTGGCATCACTTCCAGCACACGACCAGTCACAAAAAGGACAATGTCTAAAGGGAATCACAGCTATGAATAAAAGCAGGGAAACAGCAGCTCTCTTTACGTACATCTTGGGTGTGTTGTCCTCGGTGGATTCCGAATTGGAGGCAGACCCCTTTCGAGAATTCGATGCGGATAGCATGGAACGTTTCAGCTGCTCATTGTATTGCTGCTTTCCATTGCAACTGGCATATCCGTTGCTGGAGCTGGCAGCTAGACCCAGGCCCTGACCGCTCTTACTTTTGAGCAGACGCGAGGCATCCGAACTGGTTGTGGGCTTGTCTGCCGGTGGAATGGCTGCATCTCCGGAACTGTGGTCCCCCACGTATTTGCTGGCCTCGAGCAGCTCCTGCTTGCGATCCAGATCCAGCTTGTCGAATTCGGTGAACAGTTGTCTGTACAGGAGATTGCGACGGGTGATGTCATCGTCGGGGGGCAGCTGCTTGCGCACCATGCGAGGATTGATCTTGTAGACCAGAAGAAGTATGCGTTCTGCCACCTTGCGCACGGGCTCGGCTGGATGATGGATACCAGAGCACCCGCATTCCGAGAGTGCCCGACAGGTCAGACCACTGTGCTTGTCCGTGCTGATGCCCTGCGTGTGCACCAGCTGCTCGAGCATTTGCAGACGGCTCATGGCTAGACGCTGATGGGTGCCAGATCCCACGCTGCGGGAGAGTGCCGGAGCCACCAGACACTGCTCGGCCACTTCCGGACAGGCGGCAATGCTGAGTATGGTGTGCTGGGCCAGGGTGTGCAGGCGGGCCGAAGGATCGCCCGATTTGGCTAGTAGCTCGGGCAGCAGGCGGTCCACACACCGGGCCACCTCACTGGGCGAGACACGTCCTGGCACATATTCCAGGAACAGGACGCGAACCGTCTCCGTGGCCTGGCTGAACACGGAATAGACGGCGTCACGCACGGCTCGATGAAGCAGCAGGGCAGCACTGCGTGCCACCTTATTGGGACTGGCTGCGTGCTCATTGCTGGCCACTTCCACCACCTCGAGCTCTTTTAGAAAGTTCCGCAGTCGCATCAAGCCGTCCTCCCGATCCTGAAACTGCCGCGAATAGAATTGCTCCACCTGCAATATACATTTTGTTTGAAAGTTTTATATGATTTAAAGTAGAGGATTCTTACCAGCTCACTGCCAAAGACCAGAATGGGAAGGGCTGCCTGACGACGTTCGCGATCGTTGAGGCGCGAACGTCCCCGGTTTGGATCCGCTTCCAGCAGGGCATTGCCTTGGCACTCCCTTAAAAATTCATTGGTATTTGAACTTAACGATTTTTGTGTTGTGTTTACGGAATGGCAACGTTTACGGTTACGGTTAACGGGTTAGAAAAAAGAAAGTAAAATCAATCAACAAAAGACTTCAAAACATTCGACGATCAGTTAGTGTTGGGCTACGGAAAAATGCTTGTTAGTGTCGGCAAACAACCAAACTATGACTACAACTATCGACTGTACCATCGATGGTCTATCATGCAACACTGTATGTGGAAAAACACCGATAGATATCTAAATGAATACTCAATTATTGACAGTTGTTTGTTTAAATCTTTTTCTACGCACAGTTATTGCCACAAAAAAAGTTGGACTCACTGTCTCAATGTAGGTATGGCGCGCTCCTCGTAGTCCTCGTATGAGTTGCGAGGGACACTCTTGTTGCGTCGCCTCAGCGATCCCTGGCGGCTGCACATGGGCGAACTGTGGCGCGATGGTAGGCGCGGCGATTGCGGTATCTCGTCATGGGACTTCCGCCAACCAGCAGTATGTGTGGGCGTGGCATGGATGGCAGATGGTACTGTTGGGACTGGGGCAGCTGACACGACCACCACACTCTCATTGCTGGCCTGTCCCAAAGAACCATCTGTCGAAGATTTATCGTCCTGACTCAGGCTGGTAATGCTCTTTGGACTTAGGGCCGCCTCGGCCAGGGCGTGGGCCACTTCCTGGAGACTTGGAGCTGGTGGCAGGCTCGGCTTTCCTCCCGCATAGATCTCACAGCTCTGATCATTCGAGCTCTGGACGCCCTGGGTCTCCAGGAGCTGCTGTACCTGCAGCTGCCTCAGCACAGACGCTCGATACATTTCCATCTGCTCCTTCCGTAGCTTGGCGGTGGTGAAGTCCTCCTGCTGCACCGCTTGCCGCTTGGCCAGCGAATATCGGCCCAAACGCTCTCCCGCTGTCCGCAGTGCCGTCATGCAGAGCTTTAGCTTCCGGGCGTATTCAAATCGTTCCGAGTTGACCGCCAGCGTTTTACGCTGTTCCAGTTCCCTGATGTACTTCACAATGGACTCCTCCACGTACATGGAGAAGAGCAGGTCATCACAAATGGAGGCCAGCGCCAGTTCCCCGGTGGCCGTGTCCAGCGGTGGGGCCTCGCTGACAATGTGCTCCTCGCCATTCCCATTGCCGTTGCCATTGCTACCAGTGCCCACGTCCAGATCCTCGCCCAGCACATTGACCGCCAGCAGGGAGATCTGCCCCGTTCTGTTGTACTCATTGCTTTGGGAACCGATGAGGCGCAGCTTCAGATGCGTGCCCCGCCTTGGAGTGACGGTAACGCTCTGCAGCTCACGGGACTTGTAGTTTGTGTTGGCATTATCGGCCAGAGCCACAAAGCCGAGGAAATCAAAGTATTGCGACGACGGTGTGCTGGGCAACGACTTGGGTGAATAGTGCAGCCAAAGCTCAACTTTCTCAGCTGTATATGGAAAGAGAATCTCATCAGTATCGTTTAGTTTCGTTCCGTCAGAGAACGTTGTACTTACGAATGAGATACTGGTGGGCTAAGAGTTGGATGCGATAAATCTTGGCCGGCTGCTGGAAACGCAGAATAATGTCATGCGTGGTCAGGTTGCCGTCCACCGTGCTCCTCCAGCCGTGCACAGTGGGTCCATGTGTATTCAGTTCGCTGGCCGGAAAGTTAGCATCCTCATCTAAAACAAAACAAAAAACAAAATTACCAAGTCAGCATTACGGTGCTTTGAACGAGAGAGCGCAACAAGCTGCTCCCTTACTCTCTCTCTCTCTTACTGTAAGACACGCAAACCTAACGCTTATCTCTCTTCTGCTCTTTTTATACCCATTACTAGTAGAGTATATTCGCTCGTGCGTATGTCTAGTCATAATCACTGCTGCATGTCCGCTTGGGTCTTAGTTCCCTATGCTTTCGCTATTATGTACTTTTTCTATCGAATATTAATATTATTAGAGTTGTTTATATACTTAGCGTGTGCACTGTTATCCCTATTAAACTGCTTAGAGGGTATCCCCTAGTCGAAACGGCGACTATTATGTTCCATCTCTCTCTTCATTAGTTTTTTCTGTTTTGCATTTAAGCGACGTGCCACCTTTGCCTGGATTTAGTCACTCTTTAGTTGCTCTGCGCCACTAATTAAAGCACACAATCATGGCAGAGGGCTATACTGGAGCCGCCGCCTGGCTGCAGATACAAAGTCTGTTGAACAGCATAAATCATATACTGATTTTCTTGGTGGCCACCTTTTTCTTTGTGCTGGCCCGCAGCCTGGACTTCAAGGACACGGCGATGCATATGTTTCTGACCGGCATTGGTGTGAGTACCGTCTTGACAAGAATCAGACACTGTCGGCGACACACATCAGTGCTTATCTTATCGATGCGCTAAATAGTAATTCTCTTCCCTCGGACAGTTCCACGTCCTAATCGGCCAGGCCATGATGTCACACTACAAGGTTAATCCCATCACCCGCTGGCTGTCGCACCGCAACAAGTCGCGTTTCCATGGCATTCTGCAAATCATTGGCGGCTCCATGGTCCTCCTGGGGGGACTGGGCAAGTTCTCCAGCAAGGAGGTTCACTTCAACACCTGGCATGGGCGCGTGGGTGAGTGTCATTCGGTTACACTTTACGGCTCATTGACTCCTTGACGCTAATCTATGTAAATTTCATTTGTCGCAGGCGCCACTGCTAGCTTCTTCTGCGCAGCCAGTATTGTGGGAGGGCTGGCCAACTATTTCCAGCCAAAGTTGGCCCTCAAGTTGTTCCCCCCTCGGAGCTGCGTTTCCGCCATAATCTGTTCGGCCTGGTCACCTATACGCTAGGCATGGGCGCCATCTACCTGGGATACTACTCAAAGTTCTTCACGAAACATGTTGACAATGATTTTATTCCCGGCTTGATGCTGGTCACATCGTTGGTCTATGTATTGACTATCATCTCGCCCGTTTCCTCGCTCTTGAGCAAGCTGAAGTATAGGCAGAAGAAAAAGCAGGAACAGGCCAAGTAAAAAAAAAACTAGCCACATCTGCCGAGGACAAATGGTAAGGCTACGGAGGCTATTCGGGGGGAAACTTAGTACAAAAAAAAGCGCTTGGCTCACTGCCAATAAATAAACTTTGCCCGCAACTTTAATTGGATATGCAGACAACAAAAAAGGCCAGACATATTATGACAAACTGTCAGGATTACCATGATTTATTTGGGATCATGGCAGATGTTTTTACATCCTTTCAATTAGCACAAGATAGTGCAAGAGTTACTCCATATTCCGACATTATCGTTAGGGTATTTAAATCGTCGTTGTTAGCTAGAATTGACAGCTATTGCAATGTTCCATGACAAATTACCTGGAACTGTGTGGCAAATTGAAAACGCTGTTTGGGGGAAACTAATATTTATTCAGAAATTAAAACCCCTTAAGAAATTAACTTAAGTCTGTCCAAAACTAAAATCTAACTGCTGCAGCACCCGACGTACATATTTTTAGGTGTTGTATTGATTTCTCAAGTGCAGCCAATTTATAATGCGACATGGGTAAGGGAGGGCGGTGAACGGATGCTTACATGCAGCACAGCAGCAGTCGCTAAAACAAAATGAAAGAAAAAACGCGTAAAAAACCATAAAATAAGCAAAATTATATCAACGAAAATATTGCAGGTAAAATGTATTGTTGTTTGGATGGTACCGCCGCTTGTTTACCTGAGGCAAATACTACATTAAATGGTATCTTTTTGGCCATTCTGACGATGTAAAAACACACGTAACTATGCTGCGGGACATAAACACGGCGACGACCATGCACACACGACACGACAATTGATAAATAATGCTAAAAAACTTTAAACTAATTTAAAACAATCACGACCCCGGAGCAGACGGCCAGTGTTGTAAAGCTGTAAAAACAATCGATGGTGTTATGGCACTCGATGTTTTGCCAATATCTTTGTGTTTATTTATTTATTTTAAATTTGTATAGCTTTCAATTTTTAATTTGTTCGCTTTTATATTTATATTAATTGAGTTTTTGTTTTTAAACAGCAATATCAGTTAACTAAAAAGAATTCTGTTAAAACATCGGCTATATCGATACATCGATAGGCGGTCAGCTGTTTGACACGCTGCAACACTGCTCTAATTGGCTTACAG
Source organism: Drosophila ambigua (assembly GCA_018150905.1). Classification (NCBI taxonomy): domain Eukaryota; kingdom Metazoa; phylum Arthropoda; class Insecta; order Diptera; family Drosophilidae; genus Drosophila; species Drosophila ambigua. The sequence goes on from JAECWS010000100.1 coordinate 16,118,944, forward strand.
ATTGCATTTGCACAGCCAAAAACATCCAGCATGCCAACAAATGCCCACAAATACAGCATTTTGCTGCCCACCTACAATGAAAAGGACAATTTACCTATTATAATATGGCTGATTGTGAAATACATGAAGGCCAGGTGAGTAGCTATCCAAAATCGGAGTAAAAACAGTCTTTGTACAGTTGTCTCTTTCCATGTAGCGGCTACGAGTACGAGGTGATTGTGATAGACGATGGCAGTCCGGACGGAACATTGGATGTGGCCAAGGATCTGCAGGGCATCTACGGCGAGGATAAGATTATCCTCCGTCCACGCGCCTCCAAGCTGGGCTTGGGTACAGCCTACATTCATGGGATCAAACATGCCACCGGCGATTTTATAATTATCATCGATGCGGACTTGAGTCATCATGTAAGCATAGATAACACCACACTCCGTGTGACGTGTAAACGAATCTAACTCCATACAGCCCAAGTTTATACCGGAGTTCATCGAGCTGCAACAGAAGGGCGACTATGACATAGTTTCGGGCACGCGCTATGCCGGAGACGGCGGTGTCTATGGCTGGGACTTCAAGCGCAAGCTGATCTCACGCGGCGCCAATTACCTCTCGCAGGTACTGCTGCGCCCCAATGCCAGTGACCTGACGGGCTCGTTTCGTCTCTACAAAAAGGATGTGCTAGAGAAGTGCATCGCCAGCTGTGTGTCCAAGGGCTACGTCTTTCAAATGGAAATGTTGGTGCGAGCGCGCCAGCACGGCTATACCATTGCCGAGGTGCCCATCACATTCGTGGATCGCATCTACGGCACATCCAAGCTGGGTGGCACCGAGATCGTTCAGTTTGCCAAGAATCTGCTGTATCTATTCGCTACCACATAAACCAACCAGAAATGAAGAGACGTGCGGCGAGCGCGGACTGAGTGGATGTTTAAATTAATTATTTCTTTGGATTTCTTTGCATTGTTTGTACATTTGGTAAGATTTGTTTAAAGAATTTTACATACAACTAATGAATTATGCATGAGAAGTTTGTTTGCCGTATTTATAATAGTTCAAAATTCTGTTTTCCTTTGGTATCCTTTCTTGCAGGAGGAGCTTCATTTGTTTTTATAATTTGAATAATGATAACTAACTTTAATTGATTTAATTTAATTTAATTTAATTACTCAAGTCGAAAACTTTGTGCTGGTTATCTGGATTGCCATACAGTGTGCCGCAGTCATCCTCCAGGGAGTCGCCGGAGCCACCGCCGTAGTTCTTCAGGGCCAACGTGAGCAGTGCATTGCGATCTTTGAGGGCCAGCACGACAAAGGCGCCGCTGGGCAATATCTCGCAGGTGCTCACCTGAGCGGGTGGCTTGAAAACGGCCAGCGATTTGGCTGCCACCAGAACGAACGAATAAGATTAACACGCCAAGATGGCAAATCGTAGGCCGCAAGACTCACCTGAGTTGAGTTCCCACATGCGTATGGCAGTGTCGCGTCCCTCCTTGTCATAGGAGACCAGCACCTTGCCGAGTGGATCGAGTTTCAAGAACGTCACCGGCGCATTGTGGCCAATCAGGGTGGACTTGCAGTTGCCTGTGACCAGATCCCAGATGACTATTTTGGCATCTTCTAGACCAGCTATAACACAGGCATTCAGCTGGGATATGGCCAGGGAGACGGTGTTGCAGCTGGGCTTCCACTTCTTGAACAGAGTCCCACTCTGCAGGTCATACACCACAATGAAGTTGGGTGTGGTCGGCTCGTTCAGCTCCTTGGCCACCACACAGACGTAGGAGCCCTCATGGGTAATGGCCGAGAGTGCAGTCATGAAGTCGTGATGCGGTATGCGCAGATCGTAGAGCAGTTTCCGCTGCGACAGATGCCACACGAGCAAGGGGAAGGGCTTCTGCGTCTCATCGCCACAGACAAGGATGCTGCAGTTAAAAATTGATAATTGTTTCACCGCAACATTCAAACTTATTGCACTCACCGTCCGTCGCCAGAGACCAGCAAGGAGTTGAGGAAACGATCTTCGCCAGCCTTAAAGGTGGTCACACAATCCCCAGAGTCCAGATTCATGAGATTCACATACATCCGATTGCGGGAGAGGCAAACCAAATGATTCTGATCGTGCAGACCGAAGTAGGGCATCTTCTGGTTCATCACGCCCTTGAGTGTGACCTGATCGCGGAGAGAATGGCGAGAATGTAGAGAATAATCATCGTTTGAGTACAGTTCAACCACTCACCTTAAACTTTCCCTCATCCAGATTGATGACACGAATCTCGCGGCGACAGAGCACAGCCGCCTCGTAGCTGCCAACGGGACACATTGCCGTCGGCTGCTGTATGCCCTGCAGCTCTCTGATGCGACAGCAGTTCTTCACATCCCAGATGCAGATCTCGGCACGTTCTGTGCACAGTGAGGCGACGTAGCAGCCCGGCTGGGGCAGATTAATCAGCAGATCGTAGCCCCGGACAGCAGCAACTGCCGCAGCATCGGCATCGCCATCATCCTGCTCGGGCTGTTCATTGCCGTTCTCTGCGTCCAGGTCCGCATTGAGAATCTCGAGGAAGGCGAACTCCAGCTCATTGGTGTGCTCCCACCAGGAGCGTATCTTCTGATCGTCCTTGAGGGCGGGCGACTCCCTGAAGCGCGTCTTCAGATAGTACTTCATGAGCGTGTAGAACTGTTGCCCGTCGTAGCTCAGCTCGTGCAGATACTGGACGAGGAACTGCTTGAGGAAATTGATATGCACATAGCCGGTGGAGCCGTCGCTGCCAACGGCGGCCAGCCACTCGGCGTGAAGGATGTCGTGCATCAGGTGATTCGGCCCAGTGGCATGCACCTTGTTGGCGATCCATTGGAGGTCCGTAAAGTAAAAGCAATTGAAGAGTATGTCGATCTTGTGCGTCGCCGGCTTGTCCTCAATCACGGCACAGAAGTGATGATAAGGCAGTTTTAAGTACTTCTGGTAATTGTAGCTGCAATGCAAGGAGGAGATGCTGTGAGGATCTATATCCTGCATGTGGAGTGCAATGAACTTACGTGTTGGCACCCTGGCTACCCTTGAACTCGCTGTCCTGCCGATCGAAGTAGTCCCGCAGCGCTTCATGTACCAGCCACTGCTTCTGCGCATACCTCGCCAGGACGGCGCGTCCAAAGCTCCTGTCCGCTATCCTAATATTCTTAAGACCTAGTAGCATTGGTCCCATCAGCCAGCAGAACTTGGACCATACCTTGAAGGCGACCTGCGCCTCCAGCTGCGTCATCTTCTGGAAAACACCCAGACAGTCGCTCTCCCTGATGCCCCACGGCGACAGCCGCACTATCAGCAGCAGCAACTCCACCTGATCCGTGGCAAACTTCGTCTCCAGCACCTGCAGTATCCGGCTGGATATGTCGCCGATCTCGCTGATCGGCTGCGCCACATGCCCCAGCCATGCCAGCCACCACAGCGACTTGGCATGGTAGGGCGTCTTGCCGTGCAGCGACTTCCATTCGTCCGGCAACTTGAGCGCCCCATTGGCCGCGTAGAAGTCGCCGCCGCCGGAGCTGAGTATATCGTGCCACTGGCGCTCAGTGAACTGCCGCAGCCGCAGAAAGCAACGCTGCGGTATGCCCAGCTGCGCCAGCGCGCCGAGCATATCAAAGGAATCGTCCTGCTGCTGCTGCTGATCCTCCTCCTGCGCCTTCTGCTCCTCGTGCAGCTCGCTGACGGTCAGGATGAGCTTCGAGTGGCCCAGCTGCTGTGGCAGCCAGTCCAGTGCCGCATCGCGCTGCAGCTCGTCCACGCCATCAATGATGAGCACAAACAGGCGCTGCTGGCGTCCCAGAATCTCCCGAATGGCTCCGGCATAGCCCTCGAGGGTCTGTCCAAGGAAAGGTATGTCCAAAATGAGAACTGTGACTCTTGCAGGAGACTCATGCACTTACGTGTGGCACCTGGCACTGCTGGCCCGACTCCAGCACCGACATCTGATTGGCCATCGAACCCAGCAGCGAGGTGAGATCCGAGGAGCGGGCACTCAGGTTGGCGTATCTGTTGTACGATGTGGGAATATTAGCAGCAGCAGCATTGTATGGATCAGAATTTGGGTACAACAAAACTACCTTAGTATCAGCTGCGCCTCCGGCTTCCAGCGGTGCACATTCTCCATGATCTTGGAGACGAGCACACTCTTGCCGCTCCCCCGATCGCCGGACACGACCAGCGGCTGAGCGGTGGCGTCGCGTATGTAGCGCTTCACGTCGTTCATGATGTCGAAGTTGGCCGAGTTCTGGGCAAGCAGCTTCGAGTAGTGGCCGACGAGCTGGAGCTCCTCGAGCAGCACCCTGTCCACGCCCAGCGTGTTGTAGGGTATGCTGCTCTTCTGCTGATGCTCCTCGAAGATGCCCGCCAGCGACTTGTCCAGCAGACTCTCGATAACCGCCGACAGCTCCTCGTCCAGTATGTTCATGGTCGGCAGCAGCCGGATGAGATTTTTCTCGCACAGCTGACTCTTGAGCTCCGTGTAGATGCGGGTGATGCGACGCAGCACCTCCAGCTCCAGCTGGCTGGCATTCTCCGGCGCCCGGGAGTAGTGGGCGCCCGTCTGTATCCAAATGCAGCGCTTGGCAAGCTCCTGGCTCATCAGCACCGTATTGTTGATCTCCTGCTCCACCACCGTGGTCAGATAGGAGTCCTTCACGTCGTCCGAGAAGAGCCGCAGCAGCACCGCCAGCAGCTCGTTCAGCTCCCCGTTGACCTGCGTCGAGTACGGATCGATCTGCTGCGTGTAGAGGCGATGGCACATTGGCTGGTAAGAATTGTCTATTGTATACCACTTCTCGAGCAGCAGCTTCTCCGCATCGCTGGCGGTGCCCAGCACCGAGGTGAAGTCCTGACTCTCGATGGTCAGCGGCAGCATCGGTGTGCCCAGGTTGGCGCCCAGAAAGAGCACCGGTATGATGTAGGCGCCGGCCGAATGGCGCGCTATCTCGCACAGGCAGTTGGCGGCCTCCTCGTGGCCACCCTGGGCCTCCAGCGGCGTCTGTGTCCAGCGCTTGACCTCCTGCAGCCGGGTGAAGTCCTTCTTCGCATTGCCATTGGTCTGCTCCACATGCTCCTCGCTGTCGTGCACATCGGCTATGATGAAGTCGAATCCCCGGCTTTGGCACTTGCTCTTGAAATGTTTGTACAGGCTGTAGATGACGCGCTTGTGCTTCTTGTACTCGGTGCTGTTGTCAGCCAGTATATAGATGACGATCTTCTTGTCCCGCTCGATCTTGCGGCCGGGCGGCGGCTTGCCCTGCAGCATGCTCAGATTGCCCACGCCCGGATTGGCATTGGCCACATCGCTGGGCGCCAGCGCCCCCTGCGGTGTGGTGCTGTTGGAGTCTGTCAAGTGCAATGTCAGTCGGCATAAGCTCCAAGCTGCTTCTGCTTGTCCCTACTCACCTTTTTCCGTGACACTGGTCTTGGCCGGAGCCGTCTGTGCTGGCGGCTGCGTCTGATTGCCATTGGCCTCTGGCGCTGCGGTCGTCTCGGGCAGAGCCTCCACAGCGGCCAGTGGGGCGCGCTTCTCGCTGCCCAAATCATTGGATATCAGGGCATCCTTTTTGTCTGCCTCCTGGTAAGGTGGGGAACTGCAAACCAAAAAATTCAGTTAGCTTTGAGTTCTCCTTCTGGGAGGGGGCAGGCCCTGTGGCACTCACTCGTCGGACTTCTCGGAGCCACTGTCCTTGTCCTTCTTCTTCTTTTGGCCGGAACTGCACACGTTGCCCATTATTTGACGTAGTGGAGCCTCTGCTTGATGCTAGTTAACTTAAAATTGACTATGGCTGTCCTGCAAAGGGTTAAGCGTAGAGGAGGAGGTTCAGTTTGCGTCTAAGTACACCTCAAGCTTAGGTTTACATCCACTTTGGATGGCCTCTCACAGCTGTTAAATACATGCACAGACATCCATTACCTTCGATGGTGCTGCCCCGCACATCAATTAAGTCCTTGCTGATTAATCTGACGTGAATGCTCCCAAGTGTTCAGTGCAAATCCTTCTATTCTGAGCATATTTGATGGATTCCCCGTATCTTTCTTGGCCCCACAACAGGTCAATGACAAAAACAAAGTCCTGCCGCAGAGCGGGTCAGAGAGCGCCAGAGAGCGAACGAGATAGAGAGAGAGAGCGAACGCTCAGGCAGGTAGAACGCATGCTCTCTGCTCGGCCGTTAATCAAGTGGCCGGACTGGCCTGGTTGGGTGATTGGGTGGTTTTGGGTGGTTTGGGTGGTGGGTTCTGTCGGCTGGTCTGGGTCTGGGTATCGTCTCGGATTTATTGCGGGCAATGCGCTTGGCTGGATTTTTGTGTACACGCTTGAAAATTGTTGACGCGCGAGCTCCCTCTCTCCCTCACCCCCAGCCCTCTCGCTCGCTCTCTGTCGCTCCTGCTTCCGAAATCTCTATAGATGCTAAATATGTTTTTTTTTCTCGTTCGCTCTTTTTTTTTTTTTTGGTTTTATTTAAGTATTTATTGGATATCAAAATATGTTCAATCGCTCGGACAGACACACCACATTATTTTGGTGTCTTTCGCATTCAATTTAAATTCCTTCACCAAAGCTAAAAATACACACATTTCCCCCCCCGCTATCTATATACGCAGAGAGATACTTGGCTGTGCCGTTATATGCATCTGGCTAGTTCGACATTTTGTCGCAGATGTATTTCGAAATGGTTCAATATCAATTAGTTGGTCGAACCTTTCGTATTTGCCTTACTTTTGCAGATGCCTGCCACACACACACACACACACTCACACTCGTGGCGTACATACACACTCTAATCAGTATATGTGTGTGTGTATGTGTGTGTATGCATCGTTTAGTTGGTTAGTTGATTTATTTTAATACACAAATTTCTGGCACTTACTTTTCTTTACGCGCTTTTCACATGCGCCCCCGTACCCGTACCCGTACACGTACCCGTCCCGACCCCAAAAGCACCGTACCCGTACCCGTACCCTAACCCGTAACCGAACCGAAGCGAACAGCGAACCGCGAACCGAATCTAAAACATTTTCCACCCACTGCACTTGCACTTTGCTCAATTAATTGCTTAATCAAAATGTTTGTTACACTCTTGCTGCCCCGAAGACATTTTCGCCTCTAAAAAAAGTGTCTACTTTTTCCGCGTGTGTGTGCGTATGCGTGTTTTTTTTGTTGTAATTTTGTCTTCTTTTTTTTTCCCCCGTTTGTATTTGCTTGTGCGCGCTTGTGGATAGTTTTTCCCGTGACTGTGCGTAGTCGTCGGTGCTCGGTGCTGTGCGTTTTCACTGCTTCTGGCCCGTGAGCGATGGAAAATTGTACGCCGAGCGAGCGAGCGAGCGAACGAACGAACCGAATAAACAAGTGAGAGCGCGCGTATAGTGAAAGCTTTCTTCGGTGCGCTCTCACCAAAAGCTCGGCGGCGAAAAAAGTTTGAAAAAAGTCCAATAAAAAGCGGCCGAACAAATGCTTTCCGAAAATTACCGTTACAGGTAGGGCTAGCGAGAAATGTGGATTGTGGAATTCTACGCACAGCTCAGAGTAGATATTTGTGAGTAAAAAAAGAACAATTAATAATGCTATAGAATTGATTTATAATAATTTAAATGATTTTTGGTTAGCTAAAAATATTAAGAATTCATTTTTGAATTAAATAATTTATTCAAGAATTTAAATTCAATTATATACGAGGAAAACGGCGAAGAAAAATGCATAGCTAAAAAATAATAGACATATTTTTGAGTTATTAAAACAATTTGTTTTATCGAAGACATGCCCCACATAGGTATGCTATAATTTTGGCAAAAGTAAACCAGCAAAATGGCTTGAGTGCACCCACCACCGGGGCAGCATCGTGAGCTGTCAGAAATTGGCTGCTGCTCTCTTGATCTGTGGAAAAGCCGAGAGCCTGGAAAAGACTTTCGTCTCGCAGCAGCTGGGCTGGCTGCATTTCGTGTTATTCCGCCAAAGTGTAAAGTCTCCGTGGCTCAGAGCCCAAGCGTAGCAAAAAATTCAAAAAGTTCTACAAATCAAAAAAAGAAAAGCAAAGAAATTCACAAATTGGTTGCGAAAATGCTTTAGATCAAAAGCAAATAGAGAAATCAAAAGGAACAGAAACCCAAATTGGAAATAATCAAAATGAATCGTCTGCTGCTGCAGTGTCTGGTGGCCACCATTCTGGTGTACAAAGGTTCGTTTGGGATTAAATATTATTAATCAAATAAATTAATCGAATTGCGCGACTGAGGCGCTGGCAAAAGGGAAAAAAACGGCAGCGGATGAACGAAAGACTGCGCTGAAATTTGTAGAATTTTCCATGTGAATTGGCTGAAAAATGTATATGCTGCTGGATTATATAAGCTGGCGGACAATGCGCAGGTCCCGAACGATGCTGGAAACGACTCGCATCTGGAGCAGGCATCGGGGGAAATAGGTCAATGTTTTTGCCACCAAGCAAGGCAAGGCAACGAGAGGCGGAACAAAACAAACACAGGGACAACAGCGAATCCGCGGAATCACAACAGAACACTCGATAGGGTTGGGGGTTGCTGTTGGGGGGTTGGGCCAACAGCTGTCCGGGCATTTGTTGATCCGTTTTTGGACTTCGTTTCGTTGCAGTGACTTCCGTGCCGACCAGCACAACTGGCACCAGTGTGCAGACCACCACAGAGATACCCCAACAGGACGACGATGACGATGATTGGGACGAGGACGACGAGTCGCTGGAATCCGACGATGACGGCAGGGTGTACAAGAACCCGCGCAACTCCCCATCCACCGAGTGTCCCAGGGATGAGGAGCAGGCCACGCTGCTGGGCCAGAAGTGCTTGAGAAAGTGTTCCTCGGACGAGGACTGCAAGAGCAAGAAGAAGAAGTGCCTGTGCGACGGCGTCTGCGGCAATTCGTGCATCAAGCCCGGTAGGCCATGGCCCATACATCACATCCCTCGGCGAATGAGCCTTACTCACTGTGTTTTTTCCTCCGCTTAGATCGCGAGTGCCCCGAGCTGGCTCAGCCCACGCTGGGTCAGGTCACCGTGGCTGGACGGCACTTTGGTGCTCGTGCCTCCTACGCCTGTCCCCACGGGTATCACGTGGTGGGCCTGCAGAGTCGCCTGTGCCAGGCCGATGGCAACTGGGCGGGCGCGGAGCCAGCCTGCAAGCAGAACAGTAAGCACTACAAATAACCATTTAATTTCCATTTAAATGCTTTTTTCTGGGTGCAGTCTACTGCCTGAAGCCGCAGCAGATCGAGCATGCCAGAAACTCGGCGCTGCCCGAGCAGGAGACCTTCGACTTGGACTCGACGGTGCAGTACCACTGCCACACGGGCTACGTGACCAACGGCTTTCCGCGCGCCAAGTGTCTGGCCATTGACAACCAGGCCAGCTGGTACGGACCCGATATACAGTGCGAACGTGAGTAAACCTTTTACACGGGCAAAGGAATCCTTTGATCTCAATTAATTGCTTGGATGTTGCAGCACGCTCGTGTGGCCAGCCACCGGATCCGGCGTATGGCTGGCATGCCGGCGAATGCTATACGTACGGCTGCAAGATCACCTACAATTGCGGCACCGGCTACGAGCTGGTGGGCAAGCACGAGCGCTACTGCCAGTCGGATGGCTCGTGGACGCCCAAGGAGCTGCCGACGTGTGTCTGTGAGTATATTGAGATTGCGATTTGATTGGCTCGGCGGCGATTGTAACTGAACTCCATTCCCTTTGAACTCCATTTACCCCCCGTCTGAAGCGGATAGCGCAAATGTAACCACCACCCAAGCGTCGTTGTCCTAAGCACGAGGGGCACTATATTCGAATATTTCCGTAATCCAAGCAGGCAGGCAACCCCCCAGCCCAAAGCCAAAGTCAAAGCCAATGCATAAATTAACCACCCAACTCGTTCGGGGCTCCAATTCCAGTCTTGTTCAACAAACAAACAAACAAAACAAACAAACGATAAAAAATCTTTCTGATATCCAACGAACTATTTGATCCTAGCGTTTACCGACAGATTGTTCCAATTTTAATGCAAAAACCTTGTTGTTGTTGTTGTTGGCCTTTTAATGTTGATTGAATAAATAAAAGTTACCGCAAATCTTAAGCAAAAAACGAAACAAAAAAAACATTTCACGATTTAAACGAAAACGAAAAAACCCGAAACGTGTTTTATTTGGTGGCCTGTGCCAAGAGTGGCTTTTGTCCAAGATTTGTGGTAACTTTTAGTCCCTCGATCCCCTTGCTAACTCTTCCTCTCACTGCTCTCTCTCTCTCTTTCTCTCTGTGATGCAGTGGTGACCTCTGTGGTGTGCCCCACGCCGGAGAATCCCAAGAATGGCAAGGCCACCTACACCACGCTGGCCTACAATTCGGTGGTCAGCTACGAGTGCCGCTACGGCTACACCCTCGTCGGCGAGAGCTCCAGCCGCTGCGGCGCCGATCGCAAGTGGAGCGGCACCCTGCCCACCTGCAAGGGTAAGCCACTGACCTCAAATTACCTGACTGAGACTAAAACTTACACTTGCACCCGCGCAGAGATCAATTGCGGCCATCCCGGTGTCCTGTACAACGGCTGGATCGAGAACATTGAGGCGGGCACTGGCCTCGGCGCCAGCATCATCTTCCGCTGCCAGCCCGAGATGATGATCAACGGCTTGGGCTCGAGCGTCTGCCAGATCGATGGGCGCTGGCGCAACGCCCTGCCCGAGTGTCTGGCTCCGTGCGTGGTGCCCACCATATCCCAGGGCTATGTCATTCCCATCGAAATAACCGTAGACGAGAACGGAACGACCATTGTGACGCCCAACGTCACGACAACCACCCAGTCGCCCGCCCAGAGCCTGGGCGTGGGTGTGGAGAAGGTCAAGCACGGCACGGCGCTGGAGGTGATGTGCGACGAGAACTACGAGTTTCCCGTCTCGCTGCTCAGTCCGCCGACCTGCAACAACGGCACCTGGAGCATCATACCGCGCTGCATACCGGCCCGCTGCAAGAGCATGCCGCGCCCACCCAAGCACGGCATGGTGATGGCCCCCAAAACGGAGCACGGCATGAAGGCGCGCTTCAAGTGCAAGGACGGCTTCAAGCTGGTCAGTCCCGAGGGCAAGGATGTCACCGATCCGCACGACTATGTGCTCACCTGTTCCTTTGGCAATTGGACGGGCGAGACGCCCAAATGCGATGAGGTCTTCTGCTCGTTCCCCGGCTACATACCCAACGGCAAGGTGCTGCTGGTGGGCAACATGGGCCTCTACGACTACCGGCCGTACGTCAAGAAGATTGTCAACAACAAGCAGATCATGTACGACTGCGACAAGGGCTATGTGCTCGAGGTAAGAGGTAACCAACTCCACGTGTTGCCTGCAGCTGATTTGCCTTTTCTTGCCGTACAGGTTGGTCCGCCGGGTGCCACCTGCGTGGCTGGCAAATGGCGGCCCCTGGACCTGCCGCAGTGTCTGCTGGGACAGCATCCGAGGCTGCGTTGGAATCGCCGGCGCCGTCGCTCGCTGCAGCTGCGCCAACTGAGATCCGTCTATCTGCTGCAACGCCAGCGCCAGCTGCAACGCGAACTGGCCGAACACCAGAGCCACATGGAGGCAGGTAAGTGCCGCCTGAACACAGCTCGTGCTGCAGGGATTTTCTAGCCGTAATCTTTGCAGCTTCAGCACATCGTGTAAAGCGCAGCGCCAATCCCAATGCAAATTCTCATCCCACGGACCTGGACCGGGCCTACTCCAAGTACTATGAAACGATCAAGGAGCGCTATCAGCGCTATGTGCGCAAAATGCTGGGCCACAACAGGATCTACCAGCGGCTGCACGCGCACGACGGACTCTGGCACAACGGCCACAGCAGTCCCAACAGCCCGGAGATGGTCATGATGCGCGGCAAGACGACGCACAAGTGGCACGGTGGCCCGCACGCGGCCGAGGACTTTGAGCTTCGCAATGATTATCGCACGGGCGGCGTGGTGCCGCTGCCCGACATTAATCAGAGCTCGCGAAGCCACGCCCAGTCCATGGATCACAGCTCGAACGAGGCACCGCTGGCCAATGGGTCGCCGCCACGGATGGCGTCCAGGCAGCTCCGGCCCAACACGACGCTCTCCTTCATCGAGCAGCTAAAGTCGCAGATCGTGGGACGGCGTCGAAAGCGCAGCACGGCCAGTGGCACGGGCCCAGCTGGCTCCGGTTCGTCTGCCACGCTGCCCGACGCCGATGTGGACACCAGTGACGGCGGCGAGGCTGGCAAGGGGGCGGGGGGCAAGCGTATTCGCGGACCCTGCGAGGATCTCGACTGGGACTCGTTTGCCAACATCACGACGGTGCGGCCGGGCAAAGTGCCGGGCCGCAACTCCGTGGGCATTATGCTGCAGCTGGAGTGCAATGCGGGCTTCAAGCTGAACATCAAGGGGGGCGAGAACGCGACGGCCCGCTGCATACGCGGCATCTGGAAGCCCGAGACGCCCAGGTGCATGTCCGCGCCGTGCCTGGTGCCGGCCGTGGAGCACGGCCAGTACTACAAGGTGGAGCCGCACACGAAGCAGCTGAGCGACAAGCCATCGCTGACGCCGCTCTCCACCTACGAGGAGATCCAGTCCAACGAGTTCGTGACCCTCGAGTGCGAGGATGGCTTCAACATACAGGTGGGGACGAGTCCTTCCTCTCCTTGGGTGGGCTTCAATTTATTTTAATTTATTGCTTTGCCATTGCAGGGCTTGGCCCAGCTGCGCTGTGCTCACGGCTCCTGGTCGGTGGCTGCCTTCTCCGAGTGCACCTCCGTGCCCTGCACACTGCCCAACATTCCGGGCGTCATCTACGATGTGAGACAAGCCATTGAATGCATTCTGAATTAATAAATTTAACATAAACCTTGCCTGCAGGGCGGCTACCGTGCCGGCCTCACCATCGGCCATGGCAGCACCGTGAGCGTGCGCTGTGAGCTCTCCACGAATGCCAATCCCATTGAGATGTCCTGCCACAAGGGCGTCCTCACGCCGCCCAGCATACCCTGCGAATCTGGCATGCGCCGCTCCCGCGAGGAGCTCGAGCATGCCACGCCCACGCCGACGCATCCCAAGGTGGAGCACAATGAGCTGGACAACGAGCACGACCATCACGACAACAACACGGACCACGACGACGATGACTTGAAGATGTGTGGCCCTCCCATGCTGACCGATGGCGCCCTGGTGTACAAGTGAGTTGAGTCTGGCAGCCAAAGCTCAAACCCATTAGCAAACCCATTTGATTCTGCTGATCTCGTGTAGGAATACGGACATGCATGCGGACATCGATGGGGTCTACGAGAGCGGCACAGAGATCTTCTTCAACTGCATACCCAATGCGGCTGGCGACCGGCAGACATGGCGCATCATCTGCGACAACGGACTGTGGATCGGCCGATCCTACAATTGCGGTGAGTCTTGCGGCTCAGCTGATCGCCAAACTGAGTGCCATATTGATGCATTATCTTGCCAGAGAACGGCACGTGCGTGTTCAAGAACAATGAGGCGAATGTGGTCAGTTTCTACAACGATTTGGAGATACGCGAAGATGTCGTGGACTTTCCCCCGGGAGCAACCATCATCTCCAGGTATGCGCTGGCTCTGGCTCTGGTTCAGTGCTGGCCACGCGACTAATGCCCCTTCTTTGCTGCTGCAGGTGTGTCGACATTGGCAAGTTCTCGATGACCGGCAGCCACGAGCGCACCTGCATCCATTCGGAGTGGACAAACACAAAGCCCGTGTGCGCAGGCCTCAATCAGGAGAACGATTATGCGAGTGGGTGCCAGCTGCAGAGAGCGTGCCAGCCCAAGTGGCTTCGATTAATCTGAATCCCTTCTCGTTTGCAGTGGAGAAGGCGCCCACCATTCTGTTCCGCCACCAGAACGGACCCATTGCCCAGAGCAACGACGGCAAACTGATTGTCTATCCGGGCACCACGCTGCACATGGAGTGCCTGTGGATGCGACGCTTCGGCAACCCCAAATGGAATGTCAGTCACGTGCACAAGTGGGTATAGCACAGCCAAGGCTGCAAAATGTATAATTAATTTATTTCCTTGGCAGAAACTACACGGAGGGCTGGGTGACAGAGGCAGATGCGGGCCGGGACTCGTCGCTGGAGTATCGTCTGAGCATATTGGATGCGGGGCACGATGACACTGGATTCTACTCGTGCATGACGCCGGCGCGGCACGAGCACGCCGTGGAGGTGGTGGTGAAGGCGATCAATTGCCCGGAGATACCGATACGAAGGGGCCTGATCGTGAACACGAACGACACGAAGCTGAGCACACGCGTGCTGTTGTCCTGTTCGAATGGCAACTCGTTGATTGGCGCATCGGAGCTGTTTTGCTTGCCGAGTGGCAATTGGAGCGCACCGTTGCCGGTTTGCGAGAGCGTCGAGTGCGGAGATATACCGCTGCCGAACAATGTGAGCTCGCCGCGCGTCTCCGTGCTGTCCCGGGAGGTGGGCGGACGTGCGGCGTTCTCGTGCTCGTCGGGTTATGGGTTGCGCGGCCCCTCGGAGGCCATCTGTAACCCGACGGGCGAATGGTCGTCGCCATTCCCCACATGTGTTGAGGTGCAGTGCGATAATCCCGGTGCGCCGCAAAACGGTTACGCCCAGGGCTCGGCACCTTATCGTGCCGGCGATGTGGTCCAATTCAATTGCAACCCGGAGTACATGATGCAAGGTCAGCCAATAATTGCGTGTCAGGATAACGGCCGCTGGTCGGGCGGTCTCCCCAAGTGCGTGCAGGCCTGTTCGTATCCGGGCACCGTCATCAGCGGTCGCATGTCCTCGGTCAAGTTCTACTACGCCATCGGCGAGAGCATCACCTTCACCTGCGACGCCGGCCTCGAGCTGCGCGGCTCCAAGGTGCTCAAGTGCATGAAGAACGGCAAGTGGTCGAGCGCCATACCCACGTGCGTCACCAATGACGCACCGCCGCCAGGCTCTGTGGGCTCCAACAAGCATGTGTCCAACACCATGGGTTGAGCGTGGGGATTATCGTTCTCCGTTTTGCATCACAACGAAGCAGCCGTGCAGCGGGTGAAGCAGATGAAGCAGCCGAGACAGGCGCGCGGCCGTTTAGTAAGTTATCGAGTTAAATCAAAGTGATACTAATACATATGTACTAACTAACTGATGCACATTCAAGGCTCACAGTCGCACGCGTATACTAAACCAAACCAACTTACTAAACTAATACACTGACATTCTTGCGATTTCAAATTTAATTGTAACTGGTAATGGCCTAACGCTCATCATTTTACTATTAATAAATGTTCGTCGACTAAACACGAGTAGTGCTCGCATTTTGAATTAAATTTAACTCACGAATATCTACGAATTTAAGCAATTATTAAAGCAAATGCTTTCAAGAAGCTAGGCAGGTAATAAAGTAAATAATAACATGGGCAATTGGTGCTAAAGAAATTTAAGAGAAAAACTGGAATCCATTATGCTCAAAGTTTTCTAGGTTTTCTTGCTGCTTGGCCTCATATTTAATTTGATATTTAATTTGATATAATTAAGGATCTAAAATCCTCCATATTGGGCCTTCTACGTTAGTTCTTCTACGCTTCAAATATTTCAAGTATAAGTTATAAGTTCAGAAAAAGCTGTCACATGATTTTAGAACATAAAGCTTTTGGTGTGTATCAAAGTTTTCTACCTGCAAGCTTTTTATGAACTTTGCTTAAAGAGTCCTTCGCGTTCAGCTAAATAATAATTAATAATTAAATAAGAATAAATAATAATTAATAATTAATTAAATAAGAATAAATAATAAATAAGAATTAATACTTTTTATTTTTTAAATCAAATATAAAATGATGCTTAAAAACAAACAAAATAATACTAAAAAAATCTTTGCTGACCGAAAGGACTGCAAACTGTTGAATTAATAATTATAAGCCCAAATCGCATCACTCGTATAATTACTTGTGCAAATGTTTTTATATATTATTTACACTGTCAGGAATTAATATAATTATGCTACACTTGGCTGCAAAAAGTAAAGCATTTAATTAAATTAATTTAAAAATGCCACGACAAGCATGCAATACACAGTGTTCTGCGAGCGGGGGGTGTGGGGAGCAGCATGCAAACACTTGTAAAGCACACACTCGACTTTTGTATATTTGTTTGATTGTTGTTTTTGGTTTTATTTGGACAGGCATAAGAGCAACAAGGACGGCGCAGGCGGGATCAACAATACAATGAACATTAAGGCTTAAACACAGACAAATAAACATAAACATTTATGTCAATAAAATGAACTGATGCTTGACCCGCTCGGTCAGATAAAGCGTCTGGCCCGGCATGGACACACACACACGGCTAGACCCACAAAACGCCCATCAACGGAAGCGTTGCAACACTTTGGGGGCCAGCACTGGCCACTGCCCGAGCCAAGGATGAAATTTGCCAGAGTCTTTGAGGCGTCTAAATATTTTTTGACAAAGGCCCCCGACATCAATACGCACGAGTGCAGAGACTTGCAGCAAGTTGCTACCTCTGCCATGTAGAGCGACGAGCAATTGTGCCAGTACACATGCAGGAGTATTATTTCGGATAGATGCTATGAATCGAGGGATCTGCAGGTATGTTTTTAACTCTTATATCAAACAAGTTGAATTTATATCTCGAAAGAATTTAGGCTGAAGCGCTAAAATATATTTTAAATATATTTTTATTTGCATACAAAGGTTTAGCACTGCAGCGTTAATCGTAGTACTACTTTTTGTTGCAAAGATCAAAGATCTGAACTGAATAGATAATTGCTATATATTCAGCATCTTTTATATATAATTAATTAGAGGCAAATAGATCGATTTTTAATTGTTTCACTTGTAAAGTCATATACCTCGTGAATAGGTTCTGCACTGCTGGCCAGCTCCGAGGCCCTGGAAGCTGGCCTAATTGAGTTTGAATATGGTTTGCTTTGCACAATTAGATTATTGACTATGCTCAAATGGGGCCCTGCTGCTATCAGTATCTATTATTCACTCTACTCCCCACATTATTGCATTAACTAAATTTGATCAAATTTAATCCAATTTATCTAAATTTAATATATGTACGTACAAATGTTTTTGGTTGGATGGCCCTATTTTTCATGAACATCTGTTGGCAATTTTGGTTCAAAACAAACCAAAAAAAAAAAAAAAAAAAAAAAACAAATTGCTTTTCAAACTGTGATTTAATTTGGATTTAATGTCTGCATAAAACACACACAAATTTTGTTTTGCGGCCACTTAGTGGCCCAAAACTTTCACGTAATGGAAATTGTGGAAACATTTGGTTTGTTGCAACGTTTTTCCCTGCTGTATCGGTTGTTTAACATATTGTTTTATTTTCTTGAAATTAATTAAAATCGCTCGTTTGTGGGGTTTTTGTGCGGCGCGCCGTGTGTGTGTGTGTGTGCGGATAAACTAATTACGTTTTTTTTTACGTTTTCGTTTTAAAAATTAATTATAAGCTTTAAGTTGTATTAAAATTATTTTTCCCGGTTCTTTAATCGGCTTTATAAAATATAAACTTTATGTTCGAGCGTGCCCCGCTGGCTACTAGAATCTCCAAAGGCTTCAAAATATCTTTAAAGTGCTCAAAATTCTGTTTTGCCTGTTTATGAATGGGGTACAGGGAAGTAAACATTATTCAGATATTTAAACATTTTCCCTAAACATTTACAATCATCATCGCTGCCTGCCTGATGCAATGAGCAGGGAAATTCCCCAAAGATTTTGCACCGCTTCCAAGCGCCTCTGTACAGCAAACGCATTCAACAAATACGAGTATACCAAAACTCTACACAACATCGGATACATTTATCAATAAATATTGAAATACTTATGCTGCTCGGCAAATATTTCATGATGCTGCTGCGGACATACATATACGATTGTACGAGTTTTGCTGTTGGTTCGACTGTTCGCCTCGCTCCCTGGTGTAGAGCCAAATGTAGCATATTTTTCATTTCAACACGAGCAAAATTGCATTTTTAAATATATATTGAAGCGAGCAGAAGCAAAGCAAAGGAAACGAAACCATTTGGAGTAATAAAAAAAAAAAAAAGAAAAAAAATAAATAATAAATATGCTGCACCCAAAACTAACAAATGCACAGAATGAAGCAAACAGACAAAACAACGGGTAGGAAATATTTGAAAAAGCTTTTAAGTGTTATTGATAGTTCAGCTTCGCTCGCCCCTCAATGCATTTGCTACGGACAGAGTGGCGCGGGATGGGGGGCTGACCAACTGGAGCAGCATTTTGTGTCATTCGTTGCTGTTTCGCTTTCCGTTTTGCATTTGTTTTGTTTCAGGGTTTTTCCTTTTTTTGTTTGTCTTGAATCTGTTGCAGATCCGTTGTTGCTGGGAGGAAACGCTTCCGGTTATTTAAATTCTAACAAATACAAATTGTTGGGCGTTTGCTGCTCAGTTAGGACACAGTTGCCAGTTGCTGGGAACACACACTCAACAGTTGTTTGACACCATTCCCATTGTTGGCCATGGCTCTTCACATGGCTTTTTGTACCCTGCCATTAAGCAATATTTTGCATATCTGGGTCACATTTCGAATGCTGTTAGTAGAGCAGTCTAAAGCTTTGTGGATGACCTGTCAAAGGTGCTCAATTGTGGATAATAGAATTAAAACTAATTCGATTCACCGATCAGCTCGCAGTACAGAGAACTTGCAGATTTTATTTAAAACAAAATTCCAAGCAAAAAGTGCAGGATATCTTCCTAACGGCTTTACTCTTTCAGGCATTTCCTTCCAACCAGTCGAACCATTTTTTTTTGCAGACCATTGCAATGGTCAATGCATTGTGCAGAGTCGTGGATGCATTTTAGGTTCGATGTTCGATGATAGTGAATATTTTGTCGCTTGGTTTACCGTGCTCTTCACGGCATTGTGTATTTATTTGTGTGATTTTGGTTTCGTATTTGCACTTTGTTGGGGCTTTGTTTTGTCCACATTGTGTGTGGTGTGCTGTACACCATTGTTTTTCTCAACGGAGCGTGGAATGTTGTTTGTGGACAGCTGCCACAGGAATTGTGCACACGCATCGTACCCGGGTTGCAATATGATGGCACTCGCCCCTCCCCACACAAATACGCTTAGAGCTGGTCATAATATGCAGCTCTACAAAATGTTTGTCCAAGTTCATATTCAAAAATTCATTGGCGGAAAATATTTAATTGATTTATTTATTATTTATATATATTTATTTTATATTTATTTATATTATAGTTAGAAGTCTCTAATATTCTTTTTCTGCTAACTTATGCTGCACTTTTATTTTATTTTGTTTTGGCTGCGGCTCAAAGCGCGCGTAGTGAGTGCCTGTAGCTCGTGAATGGCTTGGCTGTGAAAACCTTTGACCCACATGCTCACTTGGCCCCCACTTGAGCACATTATTGTCTCTACTCAGTCAGTCGAGTGCTGTCGTTGCCACAGATTTTCATAATGTAAGCCCACGCACAAGAGCCAGCGCAAGCCAGCAACAACATATGCCACAACAAGTGGCAAGAAGTTGCGGCGCAAAAGCAGTGTGCGGTGCATACTTTAAGGCGCTTAAATGCTCACGCTGAGAGCCGCTGGCAGGCAGGGCCATAAATAAACTGGCATATGCGCCGTGAAGTATGCAGCGGAAGCTCTAATGCAGTTAGATGATGATGACGACACTGGGCTGCCATGGAATGGTGGAGTGCTGCTTGAGTGTGCAACTTGCAGCGTTCCTCGCGTGTGGCAAGATAAATCTCAACAAGTTTTTATGCGTTTCTTCTCGCTCTTCGCTCTTCGCACTTTTTTTTCTTTACCCATTTTTTCTCCTTTCTTTTTGGCATAACAAAACTTGACTACATAAGCCGTGCAAGCCAGCGGAGTAGACTTGCTAAGCAAAAAGGAAAAGGAACCTTGAGGAAATGCGCCCAGAAGTATGCAGCATCTTATGTACAATATTTCCTCTTTTGATGGCTCCCAGACACTTACTTTCTTTGATTAGAATCTGGGCTGCTCTTTTCCCTTTTCCCTTTTCCCTTTTTATTCAGTTGCGTCTGTCGCTCGCATTGCCCTACTTGGGGTCGGGCTCATTAAAGGCGCTGGCAAAGACATTAAGCATACGCCATGGTGACCTATTTTAAAACGTGTTTTTCGCTTTTCCTCTGCTTTGTTTGGCGACATTTTTGCAACTATCGCTGACTGCCCGACTGCCTGACTGCTGGCCTGCCTGCCCGCCTTGTCCTTTACCCTATTTGTTGCTCTGCATGCGCTTTGGGCATTTTTATTTTGCCTTTTGGCCATGCTCTGTCCCTGTACGTGCGGAGCGACATGCGGGGCTGCCTGTTGTTTACGGGCATGTTCGAAAATGAATGCAACATTCCTCTCTTCGCCTCTCACTGGAAGTTTCCAATAAAAAAGAGAAAAACACGCAGCGGCTCTTTGCTCTTAACAACTGGCACAAATAAGGCTCACCTTTGACTGGTGCTGTCACAGTGATTTCAAAGAATTTACACACCTTTGATTAACTTTAGAGTGCTCTAAATTTAGAGGTTTACTCCTGCAATATCGTTGAAAAGCTTAATGAAGAATAAAATTTAACTTTAAAAGCTTTTATTCAAATTTTTAAAACTTCAAGTAAAAAAAAAAACACTTTTTGGCTGTCATCCGAAGAGCACTTAAAGGCTTAAGCCCAAACCCATTATTGGCACAATTAAGTGCGGGTTCCGGTACCCGAAAGTGCTCAATTGTTTTTTTTTTAAGTACATTTTGGAAAGTATGTAGCAATTTTTTGTTGAGACTCCAAACAAAGAAAAAATACTAAAAATAGTTGGCATCAGCGGCAGCTGTTGGGTCAGTTCATTGTTGACAGATTTCATGACTCCGAACTTCAACCATGTGCATATACATATACATACATATAAACAAGGCCTAGAACTAAAAGGCTGTGAGCCATGCATCTAGTCTAGTACATGGTATATGCTTATGGGGCAGGCTTTGGCTCACGAGATAATTGCCAAAAGTTGTAAAAAACTTTTGTGTTCTCTTTTTTTTTGCCGAAATTTTTTTTCTGTTGCTGGCCAAACATTTTTCAGCTAGTCAAAAAGTTGGACCGTTGGGTCAAGCTGTGTCGTGATCCCCATCGAGGGCAGTGGGCAGGGAGCATGGGCAGGGGCAGGGCGGACATAAAAGTTAGCTAAACATTTTATTTTATCTAATTGAGTGTGTTTAAAGTTTAAAGTGTGCCAAAGTTTGTTGTGCTTTCCGAACTGGCTTTGATCGCCTCCAAAGCTACTCCAAATCTGGCCGCAAACTGTTGCACGCCCAGTAACAGGCGAATCCACTTACTCCCCATAATGATTATCTTTCCAATGCCCAGTGCTCACAGCTGCTGCTGTGTGGCAGCTGCTCTCCGGGCTTGCCCATCATTTTGATTGAGTTGGTCAACATTTTGTAATTTATTTTTGCTCTTTGCACATCCGATGCGGGAAATGAAAGCGACGCATGCAAATGCCAGCCAAAAACAACAACAAAACAAAACAGCAGCCCCGCACTGCTGACGGCAAAATAATAAAGTAACGAAAATGCCAATTTCCCGTCAATGCATATCGTGAATTTCGCATGCACGCGTCGTATACGCAATATCCAGTGCCACGGTGCTGCGCGGTGTGCAAATATAAAAATGGGCATTCCAAATTTATTGTGTTGTTTGCCACATGCGATAGGTGAAGGCCCAGTGCAAAAAAAAAAAAAAGCATCTCACAGCAATCATGCTACCGAAATATGAAAATTCATTCAGGCCAGAGAATATTGAAGTGGTCGAGTGCGCAATTCGTGGCAGCCCACCACAGTCAAGTGCTGCAAATGTAATGAAATTCCCCAAAAATGTTGTGCAGCAATAAACTATTTGAAACTATCGAAAGTTCGTAATATTTTCGATGGCCACTCTGCTCGATACAAAATTCTAATTAGGGCGCTCTTTAGGCACAAATCTAGTTGAGGTGTTCCTCCAGCTCCTGCTTGAATTATGTTAAATGGAAGACTGCATACCGAACCGAACCAATGTGTAATTTGTTATTTAAATTCGTTGATTGACAGGTCAGAGTAAATAAAAAAGAAAAAATAATATGCATCCATGTCCGCTTGCCTATTTTTGTTGAAGTACCTCGATGATGATTACGGACTGCGGTCGTTGAAATTATTATAACAAATTGAACTGTCATTTGAGGTGATGCTGCGCGTATGCGTACGGGTTTGAGGTGGGCATGCCATGCGTAAAAACTTTCGAGGGCACTCCAAGTTGGAGCGATCATGTAAGCACACTCTTAGCAAGCTTAGCAAGTTGTGGGGCCACAACCTGACATTGATAACAATTAAACAAGTTTTGCATATGATTTTAAGCTGAACTGTAATTAAAGCTTCCTGGCAAGTGCACTGCAAAGGCAACAACAGCCAATGGGGAGAGCGGGAAAGCGGGAAGCGGGAACAACAACCCCAAACTGCAAGTGCTGCAAACTTTGCTTGGGGGGAAACTCATAACTTTTACTTTGAGATGGAGCCAAAGTGCAACAACAATAACCCCCAAAGAGTAAAACTTTTCTCCATTGAAATTCCCTCGTACCCACACCCACACCCGGACCTATCTATCTGACGCTATATGCGTGTGGTGTTAATAATAAACCAAACCAAAAAAAAACCAAAACTTTTAACGAAAAGCAAATAAATTGCTTTTGCTTTTGTTGTTGTGTGTTGGGTGTTTGCAGCTGCAGCTGCGATTCTTATGGCAAAGTGTTAAGCGTGTTGGTTTTTGGTCTGGCATATGCATGTGCGTGCTGGCGGTGCAGAGGGAGGGGGGGGGGGGGAGACTGTACCAAGTTTTAAGAGCGCCAACAGCAAAAGTTTATGCTCTAATTTCCGAAAAGGAAAAATTAGCAAACTATTTGCACCATCGCCATATCATAAACATGGCTGGCGAAAGAAATTGCAGCAGGACGTTGCCTGGGCCTCATGTGTGTGCGTGTATGTGTGTGTGTGTGCTCGTACTTTCCGTGTACAGTTGGTCACAAAAGTCACATAAATTTTGGAATGACAGCAGCAGTTTTACAGTTTTTGGAGGTCGTGTGGTAATAAACTTTTAGTCGTTCTCTTTTCCGGCTCCGGCTCCGGCTCCACAGCGACAGTTCCTCAAAAGCGACGCACAATGACGAGAGAGAGAGCGACAGAGACGAACAGAGATGGAGCGAAAGAGATGGAGTTAGGGACTCACTCGTAAAATATGTTTATGTCTGTGTCGAGTCAGTCCCGTGGCTGCTCTCATAGGCCTGCAGCAGCAGCAGCAGCAGCACTCAAAATTAGTCTGCTGGTCTTTTCTATGAAACTATGCCATGGGGATTATTTTAGTTAAATTGCACGACTGCGATTTGGGTTCAGAGGGTTGTATGTCTGTGTCTGAATGGGCATGGCAGGGCCAGTGCGCCTTTGGTTCATAGTGGATTTTATATATTTAAATGTTGCCCCAACCAACAGATTGATATTGCAACTTCAGAGCAGTCTTGATAAATATATTGAAACGTCCCGCACCCATTCAAGTCTTCATTTATTTATTTATTTATTTATTTATCTATTAGTGGAGGGATAACAGACAGCACATAGATCTGTTAGAATAATAACTTCATTTGTTTTGTCGCCCATGAAAATTAAATCTCTTGCGCTCGCGAATGAAAATCGGATAAAGCAATCGTAAAACCGCGACACAAATTAAACCTGTAGTGGTGTGGTGGTGGTGGTGGCCGTGCTGGACACACCATAAATGATTGCCACAAACAAAAATATGTGTAAAATAAATAAAACCATGTGCCAAAAGTTGGGAATCGCACCGCACCGCACAACATGCGAAATGGCGGCTCTGCTGCTCGTCCCATTTGAAGTGAAATGCCGAATAAATTGTAATTAAATTGACAGACAACAGGCGCAAAATGCCCATAGCCTATCTCCATCTGCAGTCACTTCGCTGCACATACACTCGCATTGCATTTTGTTGCATAAAACGAGGCATACGTTAATTATGGCAAACGAGCAGCATGGCAACAGTTTAGTCAACGCACTCGACTGACGCGACTGACGGCGAAAATCAATGGCAAAGCGACCAGCGAATTGTGGCCGATTTAGCCTGGTTTAAAGTTTGCAATGCAACAACCAAACGAACAACAAAATCCATGGTCTGTGGCCACGGTCTGATTTTGGGCTTTGATCTGTTGCTGACCCGAATAAAATATGAATTCCGCTGTTCTTAGTTTGCCTTTGCGGCTTTGCACATAGTTTTTCCTTTCGAGTTTTGGGTGCTTTAAATTTGGAATTAATGAATACATTATTTTGTACTTATGTTTTCGTATTCCTTTTGCCAATCTTAAGCATTTCCTAGGTAAGCTACAAATGCTTTTAAATATTATAATTAATTAGAATCATTTTAGGCAAACAATTTGACTTGGTTTGTGGCAGGAACAGATTTTGTTTTTATTTTATTATTATTTTATTATCAAAAGATTTTGAACGAAACTTTGAGAGTCACTGGTACTGGTGTACCATCAATGAATAAAGTCTAGCACAAGTGCAGGCCTAATTAATGCAAATTAAACCACTCTGGCGCGTCTCTTAGCCTGTTACTGTTGGTTTAAAGAAGATTTTGAGCGACAACAGCTCGCAGCACAACATCATTAGGCTTTTGGCAGTGAATTTTATGTACCAAGCAAGCTGCCAAACGAAAACGTCGCCACTTACACAGTCCTTAGTCCATAGCCCTTAGCCCTTAGCCCTTAGCCATTCGCAACCCCTACAATCCTGCCCTACCCTGGCCTGCCAGCCCGTTCCACATCACTCGAAAAGCCGCCCATTTGCGTGCGTCGCTAATTAGTGTAAAATGTTTCCTGTTATTTACCTTTTTCGGTTTTGTAAGCAACAAAGCAAACTGGCACAAGTAAGAACGTTTCACTCGAACGTAGGCTGTTGACATTCCGACTAAAGGATACCCCGCCACTCGGCAAACAGTTTTACAATGAGAAATATGCGAGAACTTTCAGGGAGGCTTTCCTTTTAATTCAAGGAAAATACTTAACTTGGGAAAAAGTGGTAAATATTTTGGGGATGCTGTCGGAATGATTCTACGATCGTGATTCGATAGATCTTTAATATATTTGAATTGTAGTGCTGAGCGCAAAACTAGGCACAGACTTCAATCTGCCTGTTACAGGCATTTGTAGGAAATGAAATGAAACCAGAGGCAGGAGCAGGAGCAGGGGCAGGGCCAGAGGCTGGAACGGGCACAGCAGCGACAGCAGCAAAATTTGTAAATGAGCCACTGCCGCTGGGGGGCGGTGCAGTTGTTATAGTAGTGGATACGACGATACGTTGTATCAGTAAAGCGTTTCGGTGTCGATTTTTATTTGAGCCGCGTTACGTGACCTGTGTGGCCAATAATGGGAGAGGGACGCAGCCAGCACCCGGCACGCAGCACGCAGAACTCAACTGAATGCTATTTACTCAACAGTTTGTGCACAAACGAAGACAAAATCAGCGCTAATTAACTCGCTTTGGAGCATAAACTGGCGAGACCAGTCCCGCACACCATTCAGTCAGTTGTGGCCCGCTTAGCATGCAGAGCAGCATCAGTTGAACTGAACAACTGAACAACTGAATGAGAACCAACTCGTTTCCGCGTAAATTGCATTTTAAAATAAATTATAATGATTATTATGTTGCAAACAACAGATGTCAGCCGTCGCGCCCTTTCCCTGCGACATGCCAAAAGTGGGTTGCAGCTGAAAAGACTCTCCCCATGGCCTCTATCCTGCCTGCTCGCTGGGCCCCCTCGGCAGCCCATCCGCCGCCACTCGTTAGCGCTGGCAGGAGACGGCAGGCGGCAGCAGCCGTTATGCCCGTTTGCCACTGGGTCTTATGGTGCAAGCATAAAATTTTTAACTGAACAACATTAACGCAAGCATTTTATGGCGTTGATCTTAATATTATTAAATCAGCGACGAGTTTATTAAGCGCTAAACAGATGAGAACGACAACGGTTGGGAAGTGTGTAAAGTTAAGTTCAGGCAGTTTGAAGTTGAATTGCTGTGCAATGCACTCATAAATCATAGCCCATGAATTGGCAGCTACATATATCAGACTCATTCTGTTGGATACAGGCCGGGGACCACATACATATTTAATCATTAATCATGTAGCTAGGATACACAAGAGCCTTATTTAATTTTGTAGCATTCGTAGTGGTCCATTAAATACTTTTACAGTAGAATGGCAAACAAGAATTCCCTATTCCATTATTAGAATTACTCTATATTCTGTGTATAGTTCTGTAAATTGTGCTTAACCGAATGAAGTCAAATACTTCTTATAAGTATATTTTATTATGATCACAGTCTGACTAGTTACAGATGTGCGCTGCCAGTAATTTGCTGATTTTCTGTATCCTTATATTTGCTCATATCTGCATCTGCATCTCCAGCTTAATCAATGCACATTGCTTTATATTTATGCGTATCTCTGGCATTATTCATAGCTGTAGATATATCGGCCAGTGAGCGGCCTGCAGCATTATTACATATTTTTGTGCGAATGCCGACAGTCTGCCATCCCCACACAGTCGGCAGTCCAGGCCAAATTAAGTATCCGCCGCGGCGGACTGGCAGTGTTAAAATAACTGCAATTTTCGAGGGCATAAGTTAATCAGGGTCGAGCTTTTAAGTGGATTACACACATGCGAGGCAGCTCTTGTTGGAGCAAAAAGTGCCGGACTTCAGGATACTTCAGTTATTGAAGGAGAGGGAAAAAAAACTCAGCTTAAACGCTTCTCGGTGACCCACAGCGGTGTGTGCTGGCAAGGTTAAAGCTAAAAAGAGGACTCCAGCCGCCGCAGGCCGTTTTGCCTTGACATTTTGAAGACATTAAACTGAAACTGCTGGCAGACCGCAGTCCAGGCAAAGGCAATGAGACGGAGTGGCAGCAGGGCCCTGGCCAGGTCTGGTTTGGTTTGGTCTGGCATGGTCTGCCATGGTTGAGAGCAGCAGCAGATTTCCCCAAAGACAAATACAACGCCTGAACAGGAGTGCTCGACCCTACGACTTGAAGTCTGAGGTTCGGGTTTGGTGGAGACAGGACTCTGGGTGGCTGGGTGGCTGGGTCTGGGGCGTGTTCAAGTTATGAATAATTAAAGTCTGTCTAGGTGTGTGCGTGTTACCGTGTGGGCTCGTTCGGGTTCGGCCCGGGTTCGTTCGTGTGAGCGAGTTGATAATTTGTTATAATTGCCGGGGGATGCCACAGGTCAATTTTGTGGGCATTTATATAAATTTACCCAAGACAAGTCAGCAAAGGGAAGCCCTCAGTGCTCAGCAGCTACAAAAAAAAGATAAATGTACATTTCTTATATAGTTGAAAAGTCGAGCAACTAATCAAATTATGGCATCAAAGCTGGTCTTAACTATCTGTGGAAGAAGGGTGCCGTCAGGAAGGATGAGAAGTTCATTTGATTGCCTGAGAGCTTGGGCTTCGATAGATCTAACTCTCTACTGAGTTTAACAGATGCGCGTGTAAAGTCTTTACCTTTGCGTTTATTTTAATAATAAATGCAAAAGTCCTTTATTAAACAGATTTATACTTGACTGGCACCACAAACAGTTTAATTAACTTTCCATAACTGAAGATCCATTGACTGAAGTGTGCCCGTAATTAATTCTGTAAGTGTTTCTACATGCTACACAGAATACTGAACTGAACTGGGCTGATCTTGTGCTGCACATATTAATTTCTCTTTAAATATTCTCTATGTGTGCTCCTCTTGCACTTTATGCTCGCTAACAAAGCTCAAAAGAGCTGTGCACAGAGAAGTGAAAGGCTTACGTTAAAAGTGTCGCAAAGCTGCAGGAGCAGCGCAAGGTCGCAGAAAGCTCCGAGAGTCTTTTTTGTTGGTCGATTTCTTGAGGCGCCTTGTGACGACCATAAATACCTTAACAGCTTATGCTTTACTTAAGTCACCTCAGCAGTTAAGAGCCAAGTCGGAGCACGGACAGGACACGAGCGGGCCCAGCTGCAGTTGGCTCTGTAAGCACATTAAGCGCTTTGCCAGGTGGTCCGCAGCGGGGCATGGTACGAATGGCAGTGCGCTTGGGTGTGGCAGAGTCATTTAAGACCCATATTACGTTTAAGCGCGCACAAAAAGCAAACTTTATTTTTTTTTTTTGTATTTTTTTTTTTTTTTTTGTATTCCTGTTGCAGTGCCACAATGAAATAAGCGAGTAAACTCAATAATGCACTTGGCGCACACAACACACAATTGCCTGGCTCTCACACACACGCACACATATAGATACACACACACATACAAACACTTAATGCTTTTGTAGTTGGTATTCTTTTTTTTTAACGCCGCCAAACGCTTTTAAGCCCATCCAGCGGCAAACATACGTATGGCAGATGTCGTGGCCATTTAACTGCAGAGTTGTTGCTGCTGCTGTTGCTGCTGCTGAAATGTATGTGCGTGGCTCCCACTTCGGTGCAACTTTTTATTGAGCCTCCTTTGTTTAAAAGTTTCCATGCCCCATAGATCTGTTCAATTGATAGCACTTCGGGCGCCCCATACTCAGCGGCTGGCCTGCATGGCCCATTGACAGCTGCAAAGTGGACACACTCGGCACACTCGATTTATCCAAGCAGTAAATATTCTTACTTTAATTTTGGTAATTTAATTCACTCATAGAATCAATGACATTTGGATTTTCTTTTATTTATTGAACGTTTATTTGATTTATAAATAGCACAAAACATCAGCCAACAAAATCTCAGCTGAGTTAATTTTTCAGTGGCAGCAACCACATTAACTACACCCCCAGACTATGGGCCAAGAAACCGCAGCGTACATCGACGCGTTATTATTTACGTTTTTTGTTGCGCACAAAAATTACAATAAATTTATAACCACCACGACCACAAAATGTGGTCAGCCAGACAATAAAAGTTTCTGCCCGAATCGAGTGACCAAAGTGCGGAAAAACACCGAACCAACTGGACAGGACAGGACAGCACAGCGAACATAAATAAATCAATTCGGACAAGGAGAATAAAATGTACTATGTACAAACAATAAGCACAAAAAAGGACTGCGGACTAGTTGCAAAATAGTAGCCAGAGCATTTAACTTTCACAGGGCTGTCAATTCAATTGAACTTCATTTTTTTTGCTGCAACGAACAAAACGAAACGAAATTAGAACAATTGAATTGTAAATACTAGAGCAGATGAAAGCGGTTTGGGTATGGGTTGAGGCTGGGGCTGAGGCTGCTGCTGAGGCTGGCAGAATAAGATGACGATGCTAAAGAGTGGCATCGAAAGATAGCCAGCCACCAAATTGAAAATGTTTGTCACGTATTTTACAAATTCACTGCGACGACCACCACTGCGACTCCCCCCTCTGTAGAATGGAACTGTATCTGTGTCGTATCTGTGAGACTGTGAGACTGTAAGACGTGCATGTATCAGTTATCTCCATCGATAGTTGCCTTTTTGCCGCAATCGGGAGTGGAGAGGTGTGCCGTGTGCTGGGCGGGCGGCACTGGGTTCCTGTGGTTTAGTCTGCAGCATCGATTGTTCATTGATATCTTTTGTGGCATTTCGGTTGAATTTCTTTTTAGTCTTTTGCCTTTATTTGCTTGTGGTTGCCGTTGCCGTCCCGTTGCCTCTGGGGAGCTACACCGAGATCTTGGATTATAATGCAGGTCGTGTCCAGTGTGTGTGTGTGTGTGTGCATGTATTCCAATAAGGTAAAGCCGCATTGAAATTTTGACAATTTTGAGCTGCAGAACAAACCGAATTATAGTTGACAGCCGACTTTAAATTGGCTGGCAAATATACGGATACTTGTACATATAAATTAGTAGCGGAAAGAATATAGAAAAAGCAATCGATGAGAATGGAAAAAAATAATTTTAAACTTGTATTCTGTTCTCTGTTTAAACAATATTATATGTGATCTATTCTACTATTAACTTAATAATAATAAAGGTTGGTATGTGCCCCACTTAATTCTTATTTCTTAATTCCCCTTTTAAGTTCCTCAAATGATTTTTGCTTACCATCTAAAAAAGTTCTGGGCTGCCTTAGATCCTTTCTCTATTTTGTAGCTCCGAAAATCTTTAAAGTATTTCCCTGGGTCTAGGATTCCGTGCTGCACTGCAATCATTTGGTGGCACATCAAGTCTTATAAAAGTCAATTTGAAACAATTACGGAATGGGTCTCAGTTGTCGTGCTCTGGGGAAATTATGACGAGTAGAAAAGTGAAAAAAAAGGAACTTAAATCTCTGAAAAGTTTGACCAACTGGCACTAATAAGCGCTAATTTCGTTAGTCCTGTAACAGGAATTGGAAGTGGAGTGGGAGTGGGAGTAGGAGTGGCCAGCGGGAAGTGGGGAGTGGGCGATGCTGATGGCATGC
This sequence comes from Drosophila ambigua, assembly GCA_018150905.1. Lineage (NCBI taxonomy): Eukaryota > Metazoa > Arthropoda > Insecta > Diptera > Drosophilidae > Drosophila > Drosophila ambigua. Next base: position 16,149,448 of record JAECWS010000100.1, read on the forward strand.
CAAAAAGTGAGTGGAGATTTTGAGATGCTGCTCGGACGATTTAACAAAGTCGCTGCAGCTCAAACACTAATTCCATTCATTAAAAAACTTTTTATATGCCAATTTTTTGTTGTTTTTGCCCCGCTTGCTGGCTTGCTGCCTCTCTGCAGTTTTGCCTTTTACGTTGCAAACTTTTGCAGCTACTTGGCTGCCATAAAGACAAGCGGATGCCTGCTCGGCTGGCAACCAGCAACCGTCCAACCAGAGACAAAGCCCGTCACGAGAGCGAGCAGCGGGCGAAAAAGTCTGATAACTTCCTGAGTAGTCCGCTGTACATCATCAGTCACATAATGAAGTAGTTGCAGCTGCTGAAAATACTCGTAACTTTTCAGTTTATGGCTTGTCCAGGCCCTGAGACAAATGTGTGCAGCAAGCAGGCAGCGAGCAGGCGGACTAAATTAATTAATTTCCCTCGCAGGCTACGTGGTATGCTAAGCATAGCTGGTGGCCAACCAGAAGATGGATTATTTAGGCGGGTTGCAACCTATGAAACTTGATAAGCTCGCATATTGATGGGCAGATTCGTATGAATTTTGGCGAAATTCTAAACAGATTGCAGTGTGTGTCGAGCGAGCTGGTTTGGGAGTGATTAAATAACAATTTTAATGAGGCTTGGAGGGCTACACATAACTGCTATTCATATTAAATTATTTATGGATAACTAAGGCACACTTTAAAATTTATTTTTAGATATTAAACTGTTCGATGTTCTGCGGAAAAATGTTTTCTACCATCAGTTAGCCAGAGGAAAGCGCATAAGCCCTTCAAGTATATTAAGTATACGCCCCACATAGTCAGGCAGTCTGGCAAGCAGGATTTAATGTGTAAGTAAGTGCGGATAAGTATATAATCGGGGGCACAGCTGCAATGCAGTCATAAACTCGCACCAAATATCAATTTATTCACTTAATTAAGCACATATGTGACTGCGACATTTACCGAGGGGAAAGGAAAGTGCCAGCGAGCGAAGAGACGAGAAGAGGCAGCTCAAAGTCAATTGCAATTTTATGAGCTGTTGAAAATGAAGCATGTTGAACGGGAGAGAGAGAGCGGGATGGATGCCAACTTCACTTCACAACCCATTACGCTGATTGGCTTTTAATGTTTATCAATACATTACGCAGTCAGTAGCATCAGCAGCAGGAGAAGCGATGACGATGATGCTGATTCCGATTCTGCTGAAGAGCCAGCCAGCGCAGAGATGCAGCAAGTGGAGGTAGCAGGGAAGATAGCTAGGGTATGCGGCATGAACTAATAGGCTGACGGGGTATAGCCAAGATGGTCTGTGGTTTCTGTGGCTAACAGAGAGTGCCCTTTAAATATGCATGACCAGCGCTATCAGTGGTCTAAGGCCTCTTGCCGTGCCTGTCACTCATAAGTTTCCATTATCACATGCCAAACATTTAGGCCGCTATTAATTTCATGCAAGAATTATAAGATGCACCATCACACACACAGTCATGCCCCATTTTGTTGAGCAGTCGGAGGGTGTATGCCCCTCGCTCTGCAATTTTTGCCTTGTGTGCATAATTTATATTTCAGCGCGGGGCAGCCGAGTCTTAGCAAATGCCACACAGCAGGGTACACAGCGCAGGCAAACCGGAGTGACCATATTTAACATTACGCCAGCACAGTGGACAAAGTCCATTGAAAATCTTCTGCATCGAAATCTTTGTCCAAGAGGCTCGCTTTTATTTCTGCCGCTCTTGGAAATTATTTAATATTTTAAGCCAACAATTTTGAACTGAAAGTGGCTTAAAATTTAATTACTAATAATTCAATCAATTAACTTTTGAGGGTCCACATTGTCCAGCGCAACTCGCCTCTAATTTGGTTCAAAAAAGAATCCCAATTATTGTTGCAAAAATATATGCAAGAATAACTTTGAATCAAATTATGTGGACAATTTTGCTGGGGCTTGCCACAGTTCATCAGATGACAACAGAAAAAGAAAAACAAAAGCAAAATAAAAATGCAGAGAAGTAGCAACCGACTAGCAGTGCCATGCATCATCATCATCATCATCATATACAGCAGGACCAGGGACCACCACCAGCAGCAGCAGCAGCAGCAGCAGCACTGGCAACAAAAACTACACCAACAAGCTATACTAACTAAATCCTATTATGAACTTTGAGCTTATGGAAAGACTTCAAGCGGCGCATCGTCTGCCACACGGACAAACTTGGCAGTCCTGGAACCACTCGGTCCCTGTCCCCGTTCCCTGTCCTTTGCCCCACTCAGAGTACGAGTATGTCTGGGGGTGTGTGACTGTTTGTTAGCAACATTTACACTTCTGCATAATTAAGTTATGTGCAACACACAAAAACATATACATACATACACATATAGATATGTGCAAGTGCTCATACACATTGCATATGTATATGGGGGGTATATGGGATTCACCTTTTGGTCTGACATTTTGCGGCTGCCCGTAGTTTTTCATTGCGCATACGCCGCATGAACCGACCCGACGCAAGGTTATGCCGCTTTAATTGTTATAAATTATGTATAAATTAGTTAGCTCTATTAAAGTATCGCACTTTAAGTGGCAGTAGCTGAGCAAAGGCAAAGCGCACTGCAGCCCAGGCAAACTACTGTAGCTGCACAGCTGTTGGCAATTTGAAATTTCTTGCTTGGTTTGGCACCATTTCCGTTCTCTGTTCGCCCGCAATTTATCAGCTGAATGTCGACGCTGTGCATTGAAAACAATTGGCAGCTAATTTTGCTGAAAATTCCATTCCATTCCATTTTTTATGCTCGCTTTGTGCAACTGAGTAACGATACCGTACCGAGTCGCTGAGACGCTGGGCAGCCACAGGGAATCAGGGAGCCAGGGAACCAGGCAGCCAAGGCGCCAGAGAGCCAGTCAGGCGATTGCCTCTGGCTGGCGGTTTCATCTGCATTGCAATTGTAAAATGCAAAATACATTTCTAATGAATATTGAAGTGTGAAATTTGAATTGATTGCATTTGATTTGTGGATTTGCAGCTGGGTATTTACTTTGAGGCGTTCCAGTGCTGCCGAGCGGATTGCAGCCGAATGGGACATGTCAATGGAAATGGTAACCATTCCGAAAGCCTTTCGAAATTCAATTGAGCAGGCAGACAGCCAGTTGCCAAGGAAGCACTGCTAAATACTCGCACACAGCACAGTGAGTCCAACGACTAATATATGCATAAAGACGATGTTTGTTTGATATGAGAACATATTGGATTAAATGGTTTCTGGCTCTGCGATAAGTCAAAACGTTGTCGTCCGCTGGGACCCTTAACCTTTTCGCTGACGTTGACCATACAATTAAAAACAACACACGTGGATGGCTGTTTTATTAATTCAGTACAACTGAAACCCTTTGGAGTTTTTGTTGGAGCTTTAAGATAATTTCGTTGGACATCTGCTGGGTTGCGACTTGAATTAGTCTATGTGAATGCAGCACAGTTCGTTGGTCGAACAATCGGGCGACTCAAATGTCAGTTGTGGATCTTTGTTCTTATTTGCACATTGATTAGGCACTGCCGAGATTGGCACACAGCCTCCTCCATTTGCTGCACAATCTGGTAATTTAAATTGTATACATATAATTAATATACATATACTTCATAATTTACTTACGCCTGCCGTTTGAGAAGTGAAGCAATGCGCTCAGCATAAAAGCATAAAATATATATTTATCCAGCAACATCATATTACCATTTACTCTGAAGGTTGGGCGATTCAGTGTCACGTTTTCAGTTTTTATTTAACACTTGGGTTTTAATTCATTCGTTGCAGTTGACATTACCAGTTGGAGTGTGACAATCGTGGAATTCCATAGAATTTTGAGCTTTGAACCGCATCCTGGATAAAAGATCGATTCTTGGTTCTGGCTATGAGAATATATAAAATAAATGCAATGTATGTATGCCCTAATTTTAAAGTTGAAGATCATTTTAATATTTTTTTATTGTTTTATTTTATTACGTATACGTCGACAGCTTTGGAAAGGAATCACTGCGCTCACCATAAAAGTTACGGGAGATATTTACAAAGAAGGTAAATTTTGTTGCTTATAATATCTCTGGGTGAGCGCACTCGGGCATATCAAGTGTATATTTTATTTTGTACCCAAATGGACATTTTATAGGCACTGCTGGGATTGCAACATACACATAATTAATATACATACATGCAGTTACTTAATAATTTACTTACGACTGCCGTTTGAGAAGTGAAGCAATGCGCTCATCATCAAAGCATAAAAATATACATTTATCCAGCAACATCATATTACCATTTACTCTGAAGGTTGGCGATTCAGTGTCACGTTTTCAGTTTTTATTTAACACTTGGGTTTTAATTCATTCGTTGCAGTTGACATTACCAGTTGGAGTGTGAAAATTGTAGAGTTCCAGAGAATTTTGAGATTTGCACCTCATCCTAGATAAAAGATCGACTCTTGGTTCTGGCTATGAGAATATATAAAATAAATGCAATGTATGTATGCCCTAATTTTAAAGTTGAAGATCATTTTAATATTTTTTTATTGTTTTATTTTATTACGTATACGTCGACAGCTTTGGAAAGGAATCACTGCGCTCACCATAAAAGTTACGGGAGATATTTACAAAGAAGGTAAATTTTGTTGCTTAAAATAACTTTGGGTAAGCGCACTCGGCCATATCAAATGTATATTTTATTTTGTACCCAAGTGGACATTCTATAGGCACTGCTGGGATTGCAACATACACATAATTAATATACATACATGCAGTTACTTAATAATTTACTTACGACTGCCGTTTGAGAAGTGAAGCAATGCGCTCATCATCAAAGATAAAAATATACATTTATCCAGCAACATCATATTACCATTTACTCTGAAGGTTGGCGATTCAGTGTCACGTTTTCAGTTTTTATTTAACACTTGGGTTTTAATTCATTCGTTGCAGTTGACATTACCAGTTGGAGTGTGACAATCGTGGAATTCCATAGAATTTTGAGATTTGCAGCGCATTGTAGATTAGGGATCGATTCTTGCTTCTGGTTGTGAGAGGATGGACTTTGAGCTGCCATGGGATGGCTAGTGGGCCAACTCTCTCAATGTACAAGTTCAGGAGATATATTTATATAGCAAAATACTTTTGTTATTTAAAATATCTTTATTGGCATTGAACTGTAGGAAACTGTAGAAAACTTTTGATTTGTGATTTAAATTATTTGTCTTAACTTCATTTGCCTGCCAAGTGGCGGCCTAATTTTTGCGCGAGGCTGTCTAGTTCACAACCCGGGAACACTAATGGTATTTCTTTCGTGCTATTTTTTTTGGTTTTAGTTACTTACCAGGCGGTAAATAAACAGACAATGCGCTCAGCAGCATAGATAAAAAAATATATCTAAATAATCTTAGCAATCGGGCGAGATCTTCTCTTACCGGGAGAGTGAATTACCAAAGGGAATTTTTGAAATCACTTGATCTGCCTGGACTGCCACCACATGTATTGCTTTTTATTTGTTAATGTTTGTGGGCGTGTTATGACAAAATAAACAGTCGAAATCAAGCCGACTCAAACACGGGCCTAGTTCTTACAGTCTAAGCGGTTTAAAGTTCATTGACACAACAAAGGAGAATTTCCCTGGTTACTTCGTCCAAACACTCCCCTCTGTTGCGTATAAAACTCTCCTCTTTTCGACATTTCTCCTTACAATATCCTGTGTTGTCCCTGCAACCTTAAAATGGATGTTGGCATACTACATTATGGGTATTATATATATTAAAGGTATACCACATGTACATACGAGTGGCGGCGTTGGAGGCGAGAAAACAGGCGCTCACTATCGCAGCTAGCAAGAGATATTTACACAGCCCAATCATGGTTCCATTTACCTTGATGTTTGGCGATTCAGGGACACTTATAGTTTTTTCTAAAACACTTGGCATCGAATTAATTCGTTACAGTCGAAGCATTGCAAAAGGTTACAGCTTTTTTTTAGTTAAGAGAACGTCAGTCGTATTTAATGTCGAAAATCTTTGTGTTACATTTGTGGATTTAAATTACAAAAATTAGCCAGCTCAAAATGTAAGCAACAACGTCCGAGAGCTACGGTATCTCGCGATCTAATGGACATAGCGCTTTATTTTGCGTCGGGTCTTGCCGAAAATATCTTTGACACAACAATTGAGAAAGGTGCGGCTGCCTTCATCCACCATGCATTCCGCTCTGAAACGTATAGTATTCGTGTTTTCAGGACATTTAGCCATACATTCGCCAGTGTTGTCCCTGCAACCTGCCATATTAAATATTTAGTTATTGTGTTATTCAATTGGGTAGACATGTGTACATACGTTTAGATTTGGAGTTCAATTTAAGCGCTTGAGCGCCTGTGAATATCAAAGCTAAGAAGAGATATTTCCGCAGCCAATTCATAGTTCCGTGTACTGCGAAGACTTCCGATTAAGTCGATAGGTGCCATTTTATAGTTGTTCTAACTTACAACTGTTTGGCATTTAATTCATTCGTTACAATTGACAGCCCATCTGAAGGTGTGGCTAAATACTTTCTACTATTTACTATTCGTGCATAACGCTGGGAAATACATTCGCTTCGGGCCAGAAGTGAGTGTGGAATCCGGCTGCCACTTGGCTGAATTTATATCGCAACTTGCAATCAGTTGCCGGGCGAAAGGGTGCTGCTTAATTGCAAAAGTATTGCAATTTGGCAGCTTCCGCTTTTGGAATAGAGTCTACTTCAGAATTTAATTGAATTAGCCGTGCTGCAGTCGCAGCGAAATCCTTGCCAAGCCACAGAACGAGTGGATTGCCGAGCGAAAAGAAGGGAAGGGAAGAGAAGTGGAGAGCAGAAATACCTAAAATGCAAAACCAAGAATTCCGGAGTCATGTTTTAATAATTTTGCAGCAACAATAACGCTGGCGAAATTCAATTTTATTCAATAATATTAGCTGCTGGCTCCGCCTGTTTGCGGCCGCCAACTTTGGTCCCTGTTTGGCTGCAACCGCAGTGGGCGCCTGGCTCTGGAAGCTGAACCTGAAGTCTGAATACCCAATGGATGGTACACACACACACACACACACCTCCATCTTCATCTCCATCTTCATCTTCATCTCCAGCTTCATCTTCTTCGCCAACAGTTTCGTTTGTTTGACTTGGCCGCAAACTTGAAGCCAAGTTTTGGCTAGTTAAGCCAAAAACCGCCATCTGCCGCATACTCGTGTATATGGAAATTGGGTCGCCGAAGGATCCACTCCTTAGCAGTCACTCGCCTTTCTGCCAGAGTAAGACCAGGCCTTCTATATGGAGCTAGCCGTTGTTTGCCCAATAATCTACTCGAGCTCCTCACATATGTGTGTGCATACCGGAACTTGTCGTGGGGCAAGGGGAGCCTCCTTTTGTTGATTTTCTGACGCAGCTGGTGCGAAGTTGTGTCAAAGCCCCAAAAGGTTTGATTTGTTAATTTGTTATTGGTTGGCCATTGGCACTGGCAGGGGGGAATTTGTTTCCAAATATAATTGGGTAAAGATTTAATCGAAACATTGCCAATTTAATTGACTACTTCTAGAGAGTATTTTGCCGTTTACTGCTGAACTGGTTAAGTAACAAGATTAAAGCTGTATTCCCTGTTCGATACTTGGTCTAATATCAGGGCTAAGGCTCGGCCCGCTGGCTGGCACTTAAATATTCATTTCCGGGCCTCCGCCAGCAGCTGCTCCGAAATCCGAGACGATCACAAATTATATGTTAATGCAATTGTAATTGATACAAATTTGATTTCGGAAGGAATAAAAAATATGTATGTGCGTGGCAGCAGCCTGATGCCTGACGGCATTGGAAATGAGAAATCATTTGGAGGCGGCAGCGGCAGGCAGGCCTTTCTGTGTGTGTGTGTGTGGCAAACTCGTATGGCTGGCATATTGTGCCACCACGTGTCAGCTGCCAGTTGGGCAGCCTGCGTGGGTGGATGGGTCTGGGTGCCTGGGTTCTGGGGTTCTGGGGGTCTGGAGGTGGTTTCCTCTGTTGCCCTGCAAACGCTTGAGATAACGTAATAATTTATATGAACTTTACAGGGTCATTAATTTAAAGCTTATTCAGTTGTTCAAGATTTATTAAATTAACTCAAGTTGTGGCAGCCAAGCATTGGGCGGTGCGGCGCTACAGCAGGGGGAGAGCCATGGCTGGGATTGTGGGCGCCCAAGGACGCTCGAGCACAGGAAATTTAAGAGTTTTGGCTCTGTTTAGCGCGTAGAATAAGTCAGTTGGAGCTAATGGAAAGTGGAATGCTGCTCGTATGATTTCTGGGTTGATTTTTGCACAAATGATTGAAATTAGCTGATATTAATTGAAATTAAATGAAGAGTTTTGTTTGATCAACGGCGGGCGCCAAATTAAAATTGGTTTGAGATTTTACATTGTGAAATTGGATATTATAAAATATTATTTACTTATATTATTTACTTTAAAATAATTAAATTAAGCGCTAGCCTTTTGCCTTTCCAAAATGAAGCGAGCTTTTGCACATTGATCAAATACAATGGAATTAAATACGTTGTTAGTCCAGGTAATATTAAGAATAGAAAATACGAAAATCTGCGGCGCTGTGAAGGAGCGACCAAAAGCCAAAACCGAACGCAATCCAATTTATTGCTGAAACCGCATCGGGCTGGTCGGAATGGGATTGGGGCGTGTCTGGCAGCGGGTATAGGTTCTCGTCTATTCATCTGCTCAGGTAAATGTTGCTGTAAAAACAAAAATACCAACAACTGCAAGATGGAGCAGCATTTTGATGGAAACGCTGCAATTTGGCAGTGCTGCAAGTGGAGGCAGCGAAGGGATATCAAATACCCGTCAGCAGCCCCCCCTCAGCCAGCACCAGACCCAGCCACAGACCCAGATGGATAGGGAGGGGGAGACTCGGGGATAGAAATGTAAGAGGAATATTCATAGAATTGCCAATGCTTGACTGGCAACAACCACAGAGAATGCATTGAATTGAAAATGTTTGAATTTATATTGCAAGTTTGACTTGATTGAGGCACTTGATATCGTTTCCTTTTTGACAGAGCCGGCGACGCCACTTGACGGGTCCCTGCCCCACGCCGAGCACTGACTGCGAGTGGATTAAGAGTGGACCAAACACATGGCGGGGCCCGAGCCACTCCACTAACGAGCTTCGAACATCCACTCATCGATGGGAAACGGATTCAGCGGTCATCGGAAATTAACCAACAAAAAAAAAGGTTAGATTTTTATTAATTAATGCAGAGAACACAATATTGGTAGCTCATGTATAATCGTGACCCAGTCAACTAGACTCCCAAAATTACCATCTTAGAAATTTATTTCCTTTTTTTTACTTTATCCAAGTTCTACAAGATTTATTTATTTATTAAGAAGTGCCACATAATAATTGCAAAATTATTTAGATCATATACATGAATGTGTACAATGATTTTTAATAATTAATATTTGTTTAATCACGATTGATTTGGTTTATTAAAAATATTAAATTTTAATTTTTTTAGTTTTTTTTTTAAATTAGTTGAATTTAATCCATAAACTGATTTTTGTGTTTTGGCATATAAACATTCATGCCAAGTGTCTAGTTAATCAGTAAATTGCAAAATTCTTAAGTTAAATCATAATTAAAGCGATTAAACAAATGTTAAATAGTATGCAGAATTTTCTTAAACTCTCAAAATTGATTGAAACTCGCCCCAGCCCGTTGCTCTATAGCACAGCAAAATGTTGGGCATTTGCAAAAACATGGAGCTTTTGCTGCTCAACAAAAACATTTCAGCGTGCGATGCTCAGGTTTTACGGCCGTTACGGCCAGAACGTACTGGCGAAGCCACTGAATAATAAAAGTCACAGTTTAAACATTAATTAGAGCCATCGATGCGCAGCCAACGAAAATACCCATTGATAGGGCCAAGGGCCACGTGTCGTGCATGCCAAATACGCATCACGTAGCGGGCGAATCCTCCATGCAGCGACCTGTTTAATGTGGATAACAATTTCAGTCCCCCATTTGGAGACTTTTTGTGTGCGTTTTTGTGGTGTGTCATCCGCAGAATTGCCAGAAACTAAACGCAAGACAAAATCCGTCGGCGAAGTTTTATCGGGGGAGTTTAACACCGTTTTTGGTATGCGTGGTCTGCCTTGATTTTACGACATTTTTGGCAGCGATTTCCATAAGTCCCTGTCCCAGACCCAGCCAGAGAACAGCCAACTCCATAAAATTACAAGATACTACCTGTTAGAAGTTTCTCTCCGCCGAAATTCCAATAAACTCACTGCACAATATTAGTTTTATGCTGCACACACACACACAAACGAGGGAAATACGAGTAATATAAAGAGAAAAAGAACAAAACTAGCAAAACAAAAAAGAAAAACGAAAAACGAGTAAAGTCTGAGCTGAGCAGAGCAGAGGAGAGAAAAGAAAAAAGCTGAAGAAAAAAAAACTGCGAAATCATTTAAGCAAACAGTCACAGACTTTGGCAGTCTCTCGTTGGATCTACGATACCTGCATGGAAAACTTTCAGCTATGTGACTTTCAGAATTTTTAGTTTTGATTTCAAGAGTTTGCCCCGCTCTCATTGTTGTTGCCAGCTTAGTTTTGGTTTTGGCTACGGCTTTGGCTTTGGCTGCAAATATTGCAAGTTGTGCCAAAGTCACGTGCAAGTTTACAGACATTCGGTTTGGTCCTGTTCTCTCCTGGCACTGGCACGGGCACTGGCACGGGCACTTGGCACCCTTAACAGGGATTCCAGGCTCCAGGTTTCTGTTCGTTTTTCTCAACACTTTAAACTAGCCAGGCACTGTCCGAAGTGCTGCTCTCTATTAGTTAGCTCAAGAAACCTTTATTAAAGAATTGTCCACTGAAGTTCTCCACTCAGTTTCAGCTGGTTTCTGCTCTCTTTCATGTGCAGTGTTAAATTTGCTTGACGCTCCACTGTCTGAGAAGAGATTACAATAAATCTTTTGATCTTTTTGATGCAGAAGAAAATATATAGAGAACAATTTTTCATCAACTTTAAGTTGATTCTTTTTGGCTTGCAAACATTTTGTTTATTTCCCCAATTTGTTGCACTTTTTCTGTTAACTTTGCTACCATTTCTGCGCACCAAACAATTTCCATAAACACAAAACAAATGTTCGCAGTGCTTATTTCTCTTGTTCTGCGCCATTTGGCATATTAAAAATAATTTTACCAGGTAAATAAATGTTTGAGAAGGGGGATATGAATTTTTCAAGTAGTAGTTTCTTTTAGAGGTTTTTTACTTATCAGGCAGCAAAAACTTTCACAACACCTTGGGTCAAATCTTTAATAATGTGAATGCCAAAGTCCCAGGGTTTGAGCTCCAAGACCGTACATATTTCTGAATATATATATTTCTATTTTTATTCACCATATTCCTCGGGGTACATTAAATTTAGAGGTGTGAAGGTATACAGCTGTTTATCAGTAAACAATTTTTATTTAAATATCTATTACCTGTAACTATGCATCTGCTTGCTTTCTGCTTATATTTCATCGACATGCACATGTTCATCAATAATTGACAATGCACACATCCTTCCCGTACATCCATGTGTGTACCTGCACAACGATATTTCTTTCCGTTCACTGCAAATCTCGTCCCAACTTACAAATCGCTGTCCAAACATGTTCATTTGAATGGGGGAAAACTCCAAGGAGAACTACAGCCCCTGCGCAGTTAGGCATCCCCCTGTGTGCCACATGCCCAGCTCCACAGCACCCACTACCCCCGCCGAACTTGAGCTGCCAAGTAAGCGTAAGCAGGAACTGCTCAACACCTTTTTGCAGCGGTGAATGGAGCATAAGAAATCATATCAAGCGCTTCAGTGTGCGGATATAATATATATAACAATTTTCACACAATTTTCCTAACACGTTATTTGCGCGTATTTCATATATCCTTACTGCCAGGATGCCTGCTCGTGCTCCTCCGCCCGTGCATGTGTGTGTGTGCGTGTGAATTAGCGGCAAACGGATGTTGAATTGGTTTGCCTTCGCTCCGTTCTGCGCTCCTTCGCCTGCCAGTCAAGTGTGAAGATGTGTGCGCCTGTGCCTGTGTCTGTGTGAAGGAGGAGCATCTTGTGGCTGCTGCTGCTACCAGGTACTCGCAGCGCACTTGGGAGTATTGTATTCGTGTGGATTTAGTTGTAAGAATAAAAGTCTGGAAGCAGCAAAAATTGAACTCGGTGTTTATGCCATTATGCCATAAAAAATCAAGTAAAATTCTGCCGCATCAAAAAGGGATGAATGGATCTAGGAAAACAGAAGAAAAAAATTCACTGCTGCTAAATCGTAAATTGGCTCCACCCAGTTGGAGCCTAATCCTGGGTATTCTCCAGTCGAATTCTCGTCTCTGGCGTTGCCACTGGCTGCTGCTCGTCCAATGTTGACTGCTTGTTTTTATTCCCTTTTTTCGAGAGCGGAATGTGCCCGCCGTGTGCGACTGTGTGAGGAGTCCTAGCACGTTGGCACGCTTAAATCAAAGCAATTTGCCAAGCACAATCGTGTTGTAAATTATCGCCGCAGGATTTTGTTTTATTAAACCGAGAGTGGGTCGTCTGTGCTCGGATGTGTGTGTGTGAGTTTCCTGAGATTGGTCCGGGCTTCTGGCATGGATGCCGGTTGATTGCTGCTGGGATTATATGCAGGGCATATATTTAAAGTAGCCAGAGTTTGCAATTCCATTTTTGGCTTTGCCATTAATCAGACATTATTAAAGGCGCGCCTTAAAATGTTTATTCACTCGAAACTCTCCACTGAATTGGTTCACAATCTGCTGCTTAGACTCCACAAACATTTGACAACAAGAAATGTAATCCAAAATCATAATCAGGCCTGTGTCAGTCTCTCGTATCTTTTTGTCAACAGTTTGCCCATTTATTTAGGCACTATTTGATCAGACGATTGGCGATAAATCGGTAGTATCGGCAGCATCAGCAGGGGGTGCGACACAAAGGCAGTGGCGGCGCCTTATCTAGGGCCTCGCAGATAGGAAATATTCGGGCTCAATCTGCCTATAAAATGCACGCCCTTTCCATCAGTTGGCATCAGTGCCGTGCAGTCAGCAAAGTGAACCAGTTTGAATAGTGTTTCGTGTAGTTCTCTAATTACTGCAGCTTCTTTAAGTAGTAACCATTAAAAGGTCGTCCCATTGTTCGCATCGACCTTTTGATTTACTACTTTAAAAAGTGCAGTCAAAGCCAACGGAACTCTGTGCGCTTAGAGCTATCAATTAATGTTTAAATATGCGAATTAATAGTCGTTACAATCGGATGTCTAAGTAGTTGATACAAGGGCGATAATGCAATTGAACTTTCGCATTGTGTGACCTACTTAAATGTCCGATTGTTGCAAGCCACATGGACCAGCTGAGTGGAGTAGCTGTAGCATTAATAGCCTAAAATCTAACTGCTGTAATACGCTTACAAATATACAAATTATCTTCTTAGTGCCATCGAGTTTTGATTGGCATTGCGCAAACATTTGACTTGAGATTTACTTTGTTTTCTTTTTGGGGTAAACTCATTAGTCAAGCCGTAGCAGGCAGCACTGACTGCCTGTATTTACATACATAAATCAAAGTGGCGATAAGGTTAATACAATTGCTGCACCCACACACGGCTGCTGGCTTAACACCTCGTTGCTGATGTGAGTTTGAATGAAGGAAAACAGACAGACAGGCAGGGCAGGGCAGGTGCGCGTACCGATTTAGCTGGCGTGTGTGTGTGGGTAACAATGTGGCCAAAATAGCATGACAAGCCCACAACAGCAGCAATAACAATGGGCCACAACAATATCAAGCGAAGAGCTACAGGCGACAACAGCCAGCAAAATGGTGTTAAAGCTGCCATCCAGCAGCCAGCAGCGAGCATGCCCCATAGCTGACATTTTCGCCATTTTTTGCACGTGTGTCAAAGCTCTGACAATGAAGCGAGTGTGTGTGTGTGTGTGCGTGTGCCGATGGTGTGATTCCTCAGGTATGCAGCCGTGTGACTATGTCGCTTGTGCGAATGATTTTTCACTCTTGTCGAAATACATTTTTATAAATTCTGACAGGGCATTTGTTGTGTGCTGTGTGCTGTGCTCGCTGCTTGGCAAGCAGATAAAAATGTATGTTTACCCTTCCTGCCTTGGGGGCAAGACAGCCAAACAAAGTCTTGCCTGAATGAGCTTATGGCGGGATGTGTCCATTGTATCCTGGCCCATGACTTATCGATGCCATGAAAAAGATGCGCAGCTCGAAATTTTCGCTCTTAACCTATGGAAAGTGATGCATGGCACACCATAAACATAATACATAAAAAAATGCTGCTACTTCATTGGTTTGCAAGGAAAATAAACTGAATAGGCTGATCCGAAGGTACTGCCGCGAGTCCCAGCAAAACGAGAAGGTTTTTTGCAGTGTGTCCCGCATTGAGACATCGCAGTGGCATAGCCCACAACTCGCGGCAGCTGCTGGCCACTCTGCCCAAAAGGAAAGAAAGAAAAGCGGGGAGCCAAAACAAATTATGTGCTCATAAACCTCCGGAGCTCATTAAACGGAGGCAACAACTCGCATCACGAATCATGCCACCACATCCTCGGGGTGACACAATAAATGAGCTGTCAAGAGCTCTCTAAACAGGGTCATCCACAACGCGAGTGGGGGGGCCACAAGCAGCTGGGATAATAAACCAAATAAATATAACTTCATCAAGACTCAACAGTTCGGACTCAACCCCACTCCACCCCCCGAAGGCTGAAAGTGTTGAAGCGCAAAGATTGATGATAAAAGACAAAACGAAAGCGAATGACCGACATCCACTTTCTGCATGGAGTGTCCAGGCAGTCGCCGACTCAAATATTTTGACCAAATTCCGTTGCTCTGATGGGCCCCGCCCAGCAGCGTCTCATAATGTTGACATTTCCAGCACAGTTCAATGGGCATCACAATATCAATGTGTTTGTTGTATCTATTGTTCGTATCTGTATCTGTGGGGTGCTGGTAGGTAGGGACCCTGCCTGACAGGCCCTGAGAAATGGGATGCTGCTGGCCTGTCCCTTTGTTTGATTGACTTGGCATGGCCTTTGTTTCAATGACTCGAAACATCTTGAAGATAACTTGTCCAAATACAGACAGGCCGACTCTGCGACGTGCTGTTTGCTTTGCTTGGCCGCCTTTCCCTTTCCCAAATAAATTTCTAATTTTTCGGTTATTTTCTTTTATTCTTTTTTTGTCATTTTTTGGTTCAGTGAGCGGCGACGAGTAGTTCAATATTTTCAGCGTCATTTACGTGTCATTTGCTGCTGTATAAGAAATAAACCCCGCCTACCTGCCCGCCCGCCTGCCTGCCTGCCCAATTCGTGTTTTCCTATCGCCGCCCGACGTTGCTCCCCATCATTAGGTCACGACGCCCGCACATCTGGCTGTGGCGAGGCAAATAAAAGAAAATCCAAGGCAAATGTCATTGGGCTGGCGTTGATTTGTTTGCCTGGCAATTATTATCCTTATCGTTGACACAAATCGCCATTTAATGAGTTCAATGCTTTTGTGTCATGTTTGTATTTGCCATTGATTTACTTCACTGACAGCGTCTAAGCAGGCCACTTGGGCGATTATGCTCCAGTAGCTTAATAAGGATCACAATTCGCTGGCTGTGGCTGCTGCGACTGACAGCTGGCGAATATTTCAACGCTCAAGTCAATTAATTGGCTCGCTTAATGCAAATCCCCTGGCAACTGTCGCCATGCGAATCTTCAATCAGAAATTAGTTGCGCAGAACACAAAAAATGTGCCACTTAATGTATTGATTTCAGACTTTGAAAAGTTATTAAATAAATATAAAACAATTACTTTAAATACTTCCATTTGTTGGGAATATTTTTATAACCCTGCAGGAACTTCCTGCACAAAACTAAACATTCAACGCTACCTTTGGGTTCAGAGAAAATCGCAGTAAATTCCAGACTTTAGGTCTAATAAATCATTTACTTGGCCAGGGCATAAATTACAATTAAAACTGAAATATAATTATGTTATCTGGGGGTAACTTTTCATTGGGGCAACAGACAAACGAGCTCACCAAACACTGCCCAACCCAGCCCAGTCCACATTTGCATACAACAAACAGTCAGAAAGGGAGAGAGGAGGAGACAGAGATATGTTGTGTGTGCGACCTTTTGCTGGGAGTATTCTCACCTTTTAGCAACTATTAATTATGTCTCCATTAGATGGACACAATAGTCGAAATGTCGCAAAAGTTTTGCTGTTCGAGCAGCTTGGCCATTGGGGTGCGCTGCCGCCCATAAATCTGCATAAAGAGAATCCCCCAAGTCCAAGTCCAAGCCCCCAGACCCCTACCCCTTCGGCTTGTTTGTTGCAGCTTAATTAACATGAAGTGTGGCCATAACTCACCGCTGCACGTTGCATGTTGTATGTTGTATCTGTGACCATTTGGGGGGGCAGCTTTAAGCTGCGTCCTGCCAAATGCACTCGTGTAAGCCGATTAATGTCAGTGCCAATGCGATTAGCTTCGAGCGTCGACTTTTAGCACTTAAAGTGCATTTGCCATAAACCTGCAGTGTCCGCTCCTTGACCTAAACTCCGCTTTCGCTTTAACCCCTTCCTGGCTGTCTCTCTCTCTCTGTATTTTCACTAGTTGTCTTCCTATCTCTGTCTCTGGTCAGCCAGCTTAGTCTTTGCTGTATCTGCTGTATGTGTCGCAGTATTTTATAGTTAAACTTTCGCCCCGACAGGCAACGCCCTGCTCTTGGCCCTGCTCCTGGCCGTAGTCCCTTTGACATTCCCGTGCATCGTTCATTTTGTTTTCCCTGCAATTTTCTTCGTTGTTCTACACAATTAACAGCCATTGCTGTTACCGACTCCCTTCCGCATCCGCACCCGCACCCCTGCCCGCATCGTGGCGTCTGCTAGCTTTGGGGCAACATTCCCCTTTGGCCTGTTTGTTTGTTTGTGGGCTGAGCAGCCCACTCTCACTCCCCGCTGCTCGGTTGTTAGCCTTGTTAGTTGCTTACGGGCGTGGCTCAATGTAATATGCGTTTTAGATTGTAGACTTGTAGCTTTGCCTCTTGTGTTGTGCCTGTCCCTGCCTGTGCCTGGTCCTTGTGCTGTGTCGCCTGCTCAGCCCCGTGTATTCCCTCGCACACTGTGACTGTGACTTGCATAATGAGTAACATGTTTGTTGAAGGCCACTGAGGCTTGGCTTGTGGCAGGCTTCAGCCGCAACGTTGTTCCCCAGAAGTGAGCAGTGTACACTGGGCGGGCTGGCGTGGCGTGGCTCATATCAACAATTGAAAGCGTTTGGAGAGAGCGGGCAAAAGTCTGCGCTTTAAACAATATAACGAGAGCATTTTGCAGAGAGATGCGGCAGCCTTGGAGCGAAGTCTGAAGCCTCGAAATATTATTTAAAAATAATATCACTTATTATTTGCCATATTTCATACATCTGTTTGTTCTGTGTGAATTTGTCAAGTGAATTTTGACTGCATAGCCCGCCTCGTGGCATGGCCAATCAGCTGGATGCGATTCAATTGAAAAAGAACGACATCTAAAACTATCCAGAGCTATCAATGGCAGTTTGTGACTGAGGGGGGAGCAGCAACAAATGATTTAGAAAATGATTTATGGCACATTCATCTAATTACCAGGCGCCCGCAGCGTGGGCAGGACACACAGCAGGCCACAAAAAAGCTAAAGCCCGAATGCTGATGACAATTGTGTCCCATTTGTAGCTGTTGTTGTGGGTGTGGCCGGATGTCTGGCATGTGTGGCATGTATGTGGCACATGTGGCACATGTGTGCGTGTGTGTGTGTGTGTTTGTCAGCAACATCATTGCTGACATTAATGACGCATGCCATCAGTCAGAGCACAGAATCCCGGCAGCCCTGGGTTCCCTAGATCCCAGCCATAAGGGGGAACCCCATGCCAATGGCTGTGGCTGGGCTGCCTAAGCCTTTTTCCGCGATTGCAGCGCATCAATCGTCATCAGACGGGCAATGTTGTGGCTGGCTGTAAAATGGCTTTCGTATTAATATCGCATCAATTATAATTTCCAGTTGACAAGCGAATGCGTTTTAGCTTCCCGATTTGTTGCAATTTTTTTTGCGCGCTGCCTTCCTTCCGCCTGTTGCCTGCTGCCTGCTGCTGCCACTTCCATCCGTGCATTGTGTATACGCCTGGGTGTCTGTTGCAGGCTCGTATTCCTTTCTGTGATTGACGTTGTATCCTGCTGCTGGCTGCTGGCTGCTGGCTGCTGCTGTTGCTGTGGTGTGTCTGTAACCATTTTCCATCGACATTGTAGCCCTCAATTCGAATTTAATTTACGTTGCCAGCACGTGGAAAAACAACCAAAATATCTACGCTACATTTGTTTTTGCTCTTTATTTTTTTTGTATTTCTTTATTGATTTATCATTATGCTTGTATTGCATATGGGCTATTGGCTTGTTGCTGCACAGTGTGTGGTCAGGTCAGCGCCAGTCCCAGCCCCTGCGCCAGCTTGGGCTAATGATTGTTTCCGTACAAATGCCAAGTGATTATGGCCAGCAGCAGATTACTTATCCGCCAGCTTTAACTCAGATACATTTCAATTAGCCGCCGTAGAAATGTTAATGCTTTGCCAAATTAAAGGAAAATTCTATTAATGGGCAGCTACAAACATCGCTGTGCCCAAAAGAAATCGCAGACAGCAACAAATCAAAAGAAACAAACCAAAAACGAAAAGAAACAAACCAAAAACAAGATTTCAAAGCTTTTTCAATGCTTAGGGCGCCTCCCCCCCCACAGCCTGCCCTGCGACGATTGTCGGAAAAATAAACAAAACTGCAAATTTTATCGTCGTGAACGTTTATGCACAAATTGCTTCCAGGTTTTAGCGCTGTCGTGTCTGTCGCCTTATCGAATTTCAGGACAAGGATACCGCAGACTCTAACTTGAAGAAGGCTGCCCGGCTGCTACTCCGGAGCGACTCCCTCTCCCGCTCCAACTCCCACTCCAACTCCAACTCCGATTTGTGTAGAGATGTCGCTGACAATGGCGCAGATTTTGCGTGAAGTGCTCCGCGGCAGAGTAAAGTTTTCATGCTCAAGGCGTGAAATGAAATCGACAGTAATTTGTGTTTATCTGTTCCTCTCTCTCTGCTCTCCTCCAACTCCCAACTCCACTCCGCCTGCCTGTGTTCGAGTGTGTCTCTGAAATAACAATTGTGACAACTTTTCCCACTGACAATGTCTGCTGCGAGTAGTACGAGTATGTGCGGGGTGTGGCGGGACGGGGCGTAAAGTTGCACAACAGGAAATTACTTTAATTCGAAAAGTTGACTTTATCAAACTATGATATCTAAACGACTGACTGACTGGTGTTAATGTCGGCGACAAATATTGTATCTGCGACTTAGAACCAATAAGCCGGCTGGCTCTCCATCATATTGTCATATTGCCAGGCGTGCTGGTGGCGGGGCAGTGGCAGGGACAGCCACAGCAGGCAGCAGGGGGGTCCCTAAGTCACTTTGATGGCGCATAAGTAAGTGCCAATGAATTATTCATGTGCTATTTATACAAAATCGAAATGATAATCGTTCACTTTAGCATTTAAATCAGTTCATGCCCCAGCCACAGCCACAGCCCCTGCCACAGCTCCTGCCCCCAGCTCCTGCCTTACTTTGTGAGTGAGCCCAAGGAGCACACAAATTTACATTTCATAGAGTGAGGCAATGGAAGATTTTTCCCTTTGGTTGGTAGACCCAAAAATCGTAGATTTCTACGTTCTCTATTTGCCAGCAGAGTTCTTGCTGGCACCTCTCTGGCATGCCGTGTAGTTTTAAATCGAGCCTTAGTTTATATTAAAAGGCCTCCTAAACTAAATGTTATACTCGTGTTCCATGCCAGACGATGCTCTAAGCCAACAGCAGCCTCTTTTTCCACATCTGAATGCCCAATGTAAGCCTTCCCCAACGAGCATTTGTTCAAGTGGATCTGCTTAGCGCTGAAGTGAAGCGATTTCCATCAATAATTATGACACCAGATGTGTGCCGCTTTTCATTTCCTTGCCTCGTTCTCGGTTGGCTGCAGGGGGGTGTTTCCGTTAGCTATGGCAATTGACATTTATGGCTTGTGCAGGCATGCAAATCCAGCGATAACACGCCCCACCACACGCCAAAGTGTGGGCGGAAAGCGGTCGAAGAAGGGGCCTAGAAGCAGCTGGTGGGTGGCACTTATGTGGCAAGCCACAAAGTGCGGCGTGGGAAGCATCAAGTTCCTATCTGTATTTATTCATAACTGCAATTGCGATGCCCTTTATGCGCCCATATCCTTTCGAGCGTGGCGCCTTTCGCCTTTCGCCTTTCAGGGAGCGGCACACGCATTGGCAAGCTGTCGAGCGTGCATTTTTCTGTTAAATTGTCTTGTTGAAAGAAAATCGCACACACTTAATGCCTTGACAGGAAGGAAACCCGATTTGCATGTCACTGCCACTGTCAGGCACTGTCGGGACTGCCAGGAGGGTGCCCTACAGGAGCTGCCTGGCGCATTCGCATTGTTGAAATGCATTTCACTGACAGTTGATAAACGACAAGCACTCAGTGCGAGTACTTGGAGTGTCGAGCTCGCTTTGCCCTGCCCTGCCACATGTAGAAATGGCAAACGGCAAGCGGATGCCCGTAGCGTAAGACACTCTCTGCGTATTATTTCAATTCGCGATGTGTCTCGAGCTCTGCCCGTGAGTGATGATTGTTAGACAAGAGCACACAGCACACAGCACACCTCCCATTCCAGTCTTTTCTCAGTCTCAGTTCCAACTCCTTCCTGTTCCTGGGCTTATCGCACACTTGTTGCCGGGCTTTGCATAATTTATGATCTTTGCTGTAATTGCTCTATTTTATGTCTGCACCCGGCAAAAATATTTAAGGGCCCCGGCACGGGGCAGCCACGCTCCTGCCACATGGCGACGCAGGCATCTTCTTATCGCTGGTGCGGCGGGGCACAGATTCGGGCTTCGGCACTTAAGCCCTTTAAAATTTATGTCAAATGCATTTGTAAAATATGCCAAACGTACGAGCAGTAAAACCGATTTCTGTGCCATTTAAACGAACAATCCACAGTGGGCCCCACAAGGCTTGGGCATTTGTTAGCCATCGAATTTTGGAGCTATCTAAAGTATTATTATTTTATATGAATACATTTCTGGGGTTTTTATTTGGAACTCCACATTCATTTACATTTGTCAGCTTACTAAGAAATTTATTCATTGAGAAATATAAAATATAAAAATAAATAAAAAATAAAATTAAACAAAATATAAAAATAAACAAAATATAAAATTAAATAATATATAAAAATAAATAAAACATACAAATAAATAAAATAAATAAAATAGAAAATATAAAAATAAATAAAATATTAACATAAACAAAATATAAAAATAAATAAAATATAAACATAAACAAAATATAAAAATAAACAAGATATAAAAATAAATAAAGTAGAAAGTATAAAAATAAGTAAATTATATTTTGGGCCCACTGTGCAACGATGTCGATTCTGAAAGAAACCAGGGAAAAGTCTACCAACGCCTGCACGCCATTCCTGTTCGAGGAAAAACAACGTTGCAGCGAGGAAAAAAATCTTGGCGCATTTTCGTGCCGTGGGTAGTGGGAGGGGGAATATTCGTGCACGGAAAATGTAATTTCAGTGCACGTTGGCGGTCTTCGGTTTGTTCGTTTCCTTCGTTTCCTTGTGCGCCTCGACCACATATGCATATAAGTTGCAAATGCTACAAAATGGCGACAGCGGCCACGTTCCCGGTGCCGCTTGGGCTGCTTCCTCCAGTCCTCCGCCCGCGTGTTTTCCAGCATGTGTTGTCTTTATCAGCATCGCCATCGTCGTTCGTTCGCCCTCTCGCTGCGGGGGCGCAGTCGGTGTGTGTGTTTTTTGCTTGGCTCTTATAGGAAATACATTTAGGACATTTTTGCTGCTAAGAACTGGGAGAAGCCGCTCGCTTTGGCTCAGTCAGCTCGAGCCTGGACTGTGTCTGGCACTGGCACTGGCACTGGTCCTGTGTGTGCTCCTCATCTTTTATCTTATGCAAATAATGCGGGCCGCATGCGAAAGTTCCCAGCGTGTGTCAGTTGAGCTCACAGATGCAATTCCACAGCTCGCTCTCCCCTGGCAGATAGGCAGGTGTGTGCACTATTTACACACGAGATAGTGCAGCCCCAAATTTGGTCACGAAATGGCGAAAATATTTGCTGGCATTAAGCAAAGTGGGCACGAAGGCAAGACACAGGCCAAACCAACATTTTAAATTCACATTTTGAATGCCTGAAACGAAGGCAGGAAAACATTTCACAGTGCTGCTGCTGCCACAAATCAATACGCACTTCTGTGTAAATATGTTCCGGCCTCTTCCCATATGTATACATATATATGTATATGTGTGCGTGTGTCTGTATTGTGCAAATAAAATGGCGCCAACAAGCACGCACCATATTGTATTTATGTAAATTTATTTCCGTTACATTTCCGCCGCTCAATTGAAAATCGTCGTGTGATTTTTACACATTTTTCCTTCGTTCTTCCTCGCTTATACGAATATTTGTTCTGCCGTTGTTGTTGTTGTTGTGGTGCTTCCAGCCCAAGTAAAAATCGGCTCAAAAAAGCAACAACAAAAAGCGCGCATGTTAACAAAACAAAAACAAAAAACAAAAAAAAGGAAGAAAATAAAACTGCATGCATTTTCGAAGGCTTCGAGAGAGTTCTCTTTGTGGCAAGTCAATCTGAATAAGAGATTTTTATTTTGTATTAAGTTCGCTGCAAGAAAGTCCATCGCGAGCCCAAGTTATTGAATATTTTTCCATGTTTCGTGGGTGCTCCAGGATGTGTACAAAAATATATTCTGCAGTGCCAAGACATCCCAGATGGCTGCGTAACAATTTATGCAGCTGCTGCTCCCATTTATTATACAGATTATACATATGTAAGACCGCTACGTTGACAAATAATAATTGTAATGCCGCCCTGCATATGCTGATAATTTAATTTAATTGAATTTTATTTCGGAGAAGGCTTCTTCTGGTCGAGATAAATTTGTAAACTGGGAGCAGCCAATTTAATTTCCCTTTGGCTTATTGTGCTATCTAAATTGTTTGGCTCGTTCCGCTTTTGTTGCTGCTAAAAGCCAAACAATGGCCATCTATTGTGTGCTGAATGAGCGCAGACAAAGGGCTGAGCAGCGCAGGGCAGGGCGGAGGCAGGGCACGCCTCCTTGTGCCGATGGATGGATGGATGCAGACACATGTTCCAGTTGAATAGGAAATTAATAGCAAAACTCTCACTGCACACTCGAAACTTCACACTGGCTTAGCGAAATGCTCCGGCAATGATCCAGTGATCCAATGAATTCGCATAAAAGCTCATTATGATTGGGTTTCCCCCAAGCCCCGATGCTGCATGCACAATGGAGAATTCATATCAAAATGTATCGTGTGAGTGACGTGGCTGCACATGGGTTTAATTTCCTGCAGGCCACAAACTATTTGCGGCTTAATGTGCGCCGCCTGACAAACTCATTTAACATTTGGGCGCCATCTACACTACAACAAACTCTTCGACTCTTCTACTCTTCGACTCTGCTGCTCTGCTGCTGCTCTGCTGTTGCATTCCAGTGTGTGCCATGCCTCATGTTGCACCAAATGCTGTCTAAAAATTCAAAATGCTCACAAAACTTGAATGCCGCAAAACTTTTGCCTCGAGAAGTTTGGCAGAGTGTAGCCCCGGCAGGGCAGGGCAGGGCAGACTGGCCCGAGGATGTGGCAACAGGACCAGTCACACTCCGAGACCAGAGACCCAGAGACCCCGAGACCCCTACAGCCAGGCAACATTGGCACATTCATCATTTTTGGGTGCTGC
The DNA here is from genome assembly GCA_018150905.1 of Drosophila ambigua. Classification (NCBI taxonomy): domain Eukaryota; kingdom Metazoa; phylum Arthropoda; class Insecta; order Diptera; family Drosophilidae; genus Drosophila; species Drosophila ambigua. The sequence goes on from JAECWS010000100.1 coordinate 16,173,430, forward strand.
TGTGGCACACAGTCCAAAGCCAGAGGCAGCAGCTGTTGCAGCAATGCTGCCGCGGCAACTTCTTGTCACATGTCACGTCGCCTGCACCGCTGTAGAGGCAGGGGGCTGGGACCGAGACAAAGAATGTGAAACAGGCCTGACATTTTCCTACTCCTACTCCCAGTCCTTCTTGGCCTTTTGGGGCCTTTCTTTGGGAGCCGTTTTTGGCAGTGATTGGGCAGCGTCTTTAAAGTAAATTTTGGCTCGCTAAGAGGATGGCAGTTAAGGCACAGAGCGATGCATCTTTGGATTATAGCTGGCAGAGACCATCAACTTTTTGCTGCTAAGCCTCAAGAACAGCGGTGGCTTCTGTTTAAATTATTATAGTTTATTTTTCGGTACATTTCGGCATGTCATTCATTGAAAATCCAAACTCCAGACGGTGTCCTTGTGCTTATCCACGGTTGCCCTTGCCGGAGCGCCTCTTGACGGAGGTGCGGCGACCGCCACGGGCGCCACGACGACCATTGCGCCTGCGTGCACCGCTCCGGCGTCCACCGCGACGGCCACCGCGCCTGCGTCCACCGCTCCGGCGTCCACCACGACGACCACCGCGACGTCCGCCACGACGACGGCCGGCACGCACAGTGCGGCGGGCACGGGCATCGTCCTTGTTTGGTCGCACAATGGTGTCCTTTTCCTGGTCGGTTTGCAGCTTGTTGTCAGCTTGGGCGACATCGTCCTCGCTGCGGCCAGCCAGCTCGCTGCCCTCCTCCTCCTCCTCCTCCGCCTCAGGCTGCTTTTCCTGTGGCTGCTGCTGCTGCTGTGCTGCCAGCTGGGTCTCCTCCTTGCTGTCGGCAGTCCGCTCGACCAGCTCGGAGCCGCGCTTGCTGCTGAGCACTCGGCTGCGCTGTGCTGCCGCCTCTGTGCTGGCCACCAGGCAGCAGAGTGCCGCAACGGCAAAGATCAGGGCGTACTTGGCTGACATGCTGAGAGGGTCTACGAATTACAGTTGGTTGCTTGCGGAAGCCCGGAAGTGGTTGTGATGCTGTCGATGAGCCAGCCGTTGGGTTTTATACTCTCTCTCTGGCATATTCAGCAGCAACAGCATCAACAGCTTCGTTTGAAGTGCAGAACATTTCCCATGCATCTGTTCAAATGTCTGTTCCAATGTTTGCCCATTGCAAGACATTCTCTGCCACACCTTTCCCCTCATTAGCCAGTCAGCCTGCTATCCACTCTGCCCACTCCACTCCCCCTGGCTCCAGCTGTGTTTGCCCCCCGCCAGCTCCGCATCGATGTCTCGCTGCTGTGATGCCATTAATTTGATCTTTTGTTTGCCGCTTCGGCTTTGCCTTTCAACTGCAGCATATTTTCCCAGCGTTTCCGCTGCTTACGCTTCATTTCCTTACAAATTGCTTGCCCTCCGGCAGTCCTGCTACACAGCTACAGCTACAGCCAGAGCTCCTGCCTCTGCTCTCCTGCTCTAGCTCCTCATGTTCCGGCTCTATCCTCAAATAATTGGTTTCGCCTTCTCGCTAACCAGCTAACCCGTTGGCCGGGTGCGGGGAAAATATCATTTAAAAAGAATAAACGTAAATAATCGAATTGTGCACAAAAGCGTTTTAGTTGCGCTTTCGTTTGATTTACTCGAACGATGTCCGTGGCCGTGGCCCGACCCGCTGGCTGTGTTGGTAATTCAGCTGCGGATCCGGCTACCAGCCATGAAGTTTTCCGCTTACAGGACAGCGTTCAAATCACTGAACAAAAAAATTATACTCAACAAATTCGTGGAATGAGTTTTTGGGGAATATTTTCCGTAACTAATTCCCTGCCAATTAATTTCTTATTATTTATTTGAGTTGTTTCTTCCTCCTGGACATATCTGCATTATTCAGTCGATTTTTGGCGCAGTGTATTGTGTGTACTGAGCACAATCGGGTACTATTAAAAAGGGCAGAGCAAACTTGCAGAGCTTGCAGCGATTTACTTGCGCGCCTTTAAATGAATTACAAATTCGCAGCTCTGGCAGGAGGCTCTTTAAGCCAGCGACTTCTGCTGCTGGCTTGGCCTTTATCTGTGTATATATATCTGTCGGGCAACTTGCCAGCAATCAAACATATTTATTGCGCTTAAACGCTTTGCCAATATTTCCTGCTTCGGCAGATGTTGCTCCAGCAGCAGGAGGAGGCGCAGGGCGGTGGCGTAGCACGTGCGAGCGGGAATCACGTGGCCAGCCTGCGCTGAAATGATTTACAAGGGTTTATTATTTAGCCGAAAAAAGCAGCTCCAGCTCCGTTGCTCCAACGAAAGCTTTAAATGATAGCCTGGAAATTCAAGTGGTTCCAGGCGACAGAAATCAGATGTGGGATGTGAGCATTGGCAGACCCCTGCCTCTGATTTTGCAGCATTCCTGCCCGAGTGACCGTACTGGAAAAACTAATTAAAAAGCGCTTAGTGTGTGTGTGTGTGAACAATGGATTTGCCTGGGCACAGGGAAGCCCATGTCCGTGTCCCACTGGGTGTCCCCTGCTCTCGGCAGATGAGCTGCATTGTCCAGACGTTTCGCTTGTAGTTTCGTGGCCAGGCTGACAGCCGAAAGCAGCAGGCCCCGAACCGAGAAATGTTCCGTGAGGCTCCCAGCAGCTGCTCAACAAATCAAAAACATTCCCAAAACTGTCATTCCAGTTTGCTGCTGCTCCGAAATTCATTCTAAAGCAGGGAGCTGCCGAGCAGCCGTTCCGTATATATTTTTACACATTTCGCTGCCATTCGCAATCCACAATTGACTCCAGGAATCAGCCTGTTAAGCCCCATGGAGCCTTCCACTTCCTCGTCTGCCTCATCCGTTGATCACTGCTGGGGAAATCTTTGCGAGTGCAAGAACGAACGCTGCTGCCTGTGCCGCCTCTTTGAGAATGGCAGTGACGACGACCTGGCGAATGTGCCCCTCACCGGTCGCATGCCGTCCGGTGCCGCAGTGCCCAAGGAGTTCCTTTGCATTCGCTGCGAAACGATGCCCGTGGGACGGATCTTCCAGTGCCACAATGGCCATCTGATCTGCGAGGCCTGCTACCAGGTGCAGGTGCTGGACAAGATGCTGTTCGAGACGCTCGGCACCTGTCCGCTGTGCAGTGTCCGGATGTACCGCCATCTGCCCAACCGGAACATCGCCATTGAGTGCCTCCTGGCCGAGATGAAGCTGGCCTGCGAGCACTGCGGCACCAGGATGCAGCGTTCCGCCCTCCGATCGCACTTCCGACGCGAGTGTCCAGGCCGCTTGGTCTACTGCAAGTACAGGCGCATTGGCTGCCCCTGGTACGGTCCGGCCGCCGAGGCCACTGGCCACGATGCGGCGTGTGCGTGGCCCGCGAAGACGGGCGCCGAGCTGATGCAGCTGGTGCTGCCCATTCAGGCGGAGCGCGATGCCCGGACACGCGTGCTCGAGCAGATCCAGAGCATGGTGCAGCTACCCAACCTGACCGTGCGCCTCGTGCACGTCCTGCCCCAGGAGGGACCCATTGACATGTTTCCCCAGAACGAGTTCGTCAAGGTGAACGGCTTCCGGGCCCACGGCCAGCAGTGGTCGCTGCTGCTCAAGTGGCAGACACCCGCTGCCGAGGACGCCAATCCGCAGCCGATGGGCTCGCTGCAGCTCTGCCTGCAACTGGTTCCGCCGGCGGACTGGTCCTCGAAGCTGCTGGTCTCCTACACCCTGGTGCACGGCACCCACTCCGAGGTGCTCTTTCGCCCGAACTACTGCGAACGCTTCGAGTTCTCCGGCAGCAAGCTGCGCGGACCGCCAGCCCTCGTCTACCGCCACACCATGGCAAACTGCCAGAAGCTGCTGTTCGAGCGCGGAATCTACGTGCGCCTCCTGATCGCCTACATAAAGCCGTAATCATTTCGGGCCAATAAATACACGACTTATGCAGCCATCGCAACTAAATGAAATGAGCTAAAACTAGTCGCAGTCGCAGTCTCCATCCCTGTGCCAGTGCCAGTCCGAATCCCATTTGCACCGAGGGACGACACTTGCTTCGGGCCATGCTCTGACAGTTGGCCCGGCCGGGACCACACTCTCTGGGCCTGTGCACATTTGCTTAAGTTATTTGACTTTCTCCCGGTACCCTTCACACAAGGCCCCCAAGCAGCAAAAGGGCAAACGAGAGGAGACACAGAGAGAGGTAGAGAGAGCAGCCTGCCCCTTTTTTTTTGTTGCCAAAACAATGGATTCGGGCTGGGGCCATTGTCTTACACGGTGATTCTCGTTTTATAAGCAGCCATGAGGTGCAGCTGGAAAAGGGGGTTGGGAGGAGGGCCACGAAGGCTGCTCTGAGAGCGTGTCAGGGTTTGCATTAGAGCCTGACATGCCTGCAGGGACAATGGCAGGCAAAACAAGAGGACAGGACGACAGAACGACGAGCACTCGGCTATGTAAAGGCCATTGATGTGTGCTGGCTGTTGTCTCGACTTGATTGAGTTTTATGCACAGTTTACTCGCTCCCTCAATCTTAGCCACCCACTGCCACTGTCCCCTGCCCCTCTCCTGCCCCTCTCCTGCTCTCTCTCTCTGGAGTGTCGCTTAATAGCCAGCGGGCTCGGCACACACGTGCCACACATCCTTAATTTTAGCTGCCTCTGCCTCAATCTCTCTCTCATATTTTTAGCCAGTTTTAAAGCAAACAACTAACTCCTCGTCTGTGTGTGTGTTTGTGTGTGCAGCTTAAACTTGGCCAAGTGCTCGGAAATGGAGTCCTGCACCCCCACTTGTGCGTACTCTTCTGCCTCATCATTGCTCATTGTTGTCTGTTCACCGTTCGCCGTTCACCTCTATTTGCTTTGCGATTTATTTTATGTATTCAAAAGCACAGCAACTTTCCAAATCTCCCTTTTTTTTGCCCCCCATACGTATGCTTTGTATGTTTATTTATTTATTTATCTGGCTTTTAGCTAAACTTCAGGTCTAGCCTTTTGTGCCGAGTTCTATTTCAATGGATGCCTCACCCACCCCGCCCCATTCATGCTCTGTCTGGCATAATTCGTTTCTCTGCATTTTCCTTGGTCTTTCACTCTTGACTTGTTTTTCTGCCAGTCCTCTTGGGCTGCTGGGCGGCTGGTCGGGCAGGGTGGCGAATGCAAGTCACTGCTTCCATTTGACGTCATTATAATTCGCAAGATAAACACATACCGACATTCAGCTACATAGACACAGACATAGATATATACATGGAATATCTGGAATATTTAGACAGCGTTTTTTGGTAGCTGCTTGGCACAGTTTAAGCCTCGCAGAGTAATGCACAATTTGATTGAAAACATGGCCAAAAAAAAAAACAGCATAAAAAATAAAGAAATGCATATTTTATTCAGCCAGAGCCAAAGCCGAAGCCAAAGCCAAAGCCTTTTCGCCCGTCAGATAATCGATATTTGGCCCGTCCGGGTGTTACCTTCTTCTCTTAGCCTCGTTGCTCTGGCTTAAGCAACACTTTCAAGTCAGCTTCAATTACATAGCCTTGACAGTCGTCTCCTGCTGCTGCTCGGCCACGTCTCCCCACTGCCACTGCGACTGCCACTTCAGCAGTTGCTGCTGCTAAAACGAATAAGTGCTTTTCTATTTGCCCTCTTCTTTTGTGCAAATTTTCAGCGCTTATGCAAAAGAAGACGTCGCCCATTATGCAAGGTAATCGAAGCGCAAAGACCCTGCCTTAGACTCATCCTTGGTGCCAGTTTGTGCTCCACCTCTGGACTCTCTCCTCTGCCCCTGCTGTCAGTGTCGAGTCTATCGATTCGAAGAGACATGCCCGTAGCTTGGGCCAAGGCCAGATATCAGCTGGAGCCTGAGACCAAAAACCAGCCGTTCGTTTCCCATTCCCATTCCCAGTTAATGCATTCGAGTATAAAGAGCGAAGCTAACTAAATTATGCAGCACATTGCGCCAGTCACTCATTTGCCCCTGAAATTAGCCCACAAGAATTATGATTATGATGTGTTCATTGTTTTTATGCGGCCCGCTTTTCGGCTGTCGGCAAATTTGCCTCGCCCCCTAAATACAATAATAAATACATGCACAGCCACAAGTACGTATGAGTAGCCTCCGCCTGCTCGTACGCACGTGGTTCTGGCTGCTTGGGAAGTACTTACAAATCGTCTTTGGCTTTTATTCGTTGCACCCTCCACTTGTGCGAGTATGTGGGGTATTCCTGATGATTCTATGGCTTATGTCGAGACATAATAATATGGCGAAACATCAGCTTTGCTTCAGGTAATACCTTTTTACATTAAAATAAATATTTATTTAAATTGAAGATACAAAAATAAAATAAAATAAAATAAATAAATAAAATATATCAAATACGAAATAATGCTAAAAACTTCTAGCTGTGTGTACAGTTTTTCCTGCCTATGTACATGTCTGCACACACTCGTATTTCCTATGCTTAAAAGGAAATTCGTTGCGACAGTCGCTGGTTAATCAAGTGGTATCCAACCAGTCGATTTGCCCCCGTACTGCCATGCGAATGCCTCTCTGGTTGTTTTTGTCTTTTGGCACAAGACTTTTGCTTACATTTGGGGCTGCTAATCACATGCAAATCCTTTTAAGTCGCAATGACTTTGTGACTTGAGCGCATAATAAGCTCATTTGTAATGGAAATAAGTACGCACACGACAGTCAGTTGTGTGCGTGAGTCTGTTTGTATTTGTGTTTGTAATAGCTGCAGGTTATTTGGCATAACCTTTTTTTTTTGTTTGTTTCTTGTGCGTCTCTGGCGTTGGCATTCACCCAGAGAGAGAGAGGACTCGCAGCGAGTCTCTGTGTGGAATTCCTTGCCTTTATTTATGTTCTCTTATGTACGGAAGTGCGAGTGGGAGTGTGTCTGTGTGCCCCCCAACCACATATTAAAATATGAATCTAATGTTCATTTTATACGCGTAATTTACGCTGCGAGCCATTTTGGCTGGCAGCTTCATTTGTGTTCGCTCCATGCAGGCTGCTCCACTCCACCCACCTCCTTCCGCTCTGTGGGTGTGTGTATCTGTGTGCTGTTATGTTTATTTTTATGTGCTGGCTGGCCTTCTAATTGCTTGCAAAATGCTTTAATTTCAGCATATTCTCGGAGTAATTTAAAGCGCCAGCAGCTGCCAGCAGCAGTAGGTCAAAATAAATGCGAGCTAATGATGTTAGCATCAGCCGAGAGTAATGTAAATGGATACACACCAGACTCGTTTACTTGTATTCAATTAACTTAAGAGGATTAAAAGTGCGTAAGATATTTCCTTGATTACTATTAAATAGTCACATATTTGTGGTGGAAAGCCGCAGTCGCTTACAATTATCGCAATATTAAATGTCTCAATGTGGCTGAACATCTTGAGGTTCTGTTTTATCAAATAAATCTACTGCTAATTGCTGTGGCTACTAGAAATTTAATTAAAATTGAGTTGCCACCTGCAGCTACTTGGGCTTGCGGTGCAGCACATTTAATGAATGTCCAAAGCCACGCCACATTATTTGTGAGATATATGATTTATGTGGCACATCCTTTCAGACAGCCACATATGCTTGCCAGTGCCAATTTGCGCTGCGCTTCAAATGGGAGCTAATTTATTAGCGAGCACTCCCCTGCCAGGCAGGCAGCACCTTAAAAATGCTGTAATAAATGTCACACATGCCACTGCAGCAAGTTATGGCCACGCATTTGTCACTCGCTACGCGTACGCGCTGCGCAGCGGCAAACAAACAAACAAAAAAGCACACACCAACAAAAAACCAAACGAGTGAGGGCAAACCCGGGAGTAGTGAGGTGGAAGAACACACAAATAAATACGATAAATAAAAGTATTTTTAATTAAAATTTCAAATGAAGAAAACGCACACTTGAATACGGCAAAAGGCCAAAAGGAAATCACTGAAATATGATTCTGGAAAACGGAAGCAATTTATTTTCGCCCAAAAATAAAATATTTAAGCGAAGGGTAAGATAAGTTAATTTAGTGGAAATTAAATATAGAAAAAGGCCGGCTTGAAATAATGAAAGAAAAATTACCAAAACGAAGACTTTGGGCAGGTAAATGTTAATGGGATTTCTCGTAACTAAAATCGAATTATTTTTCTTAGTTTTAAATAATTTTATTTACGAAATTCTCGAGTTAACTTTTTCCAAGTTGGGAACGTAAGCGAAGGAGCAATCAAAATGAAATGCGCGAGCAATAATGCTGCCAATTATACGCAGAAGAATTGTATTGCCGGAATTATTTATTTCGTTTTTGCGCTGATTTTTGCTGTACGTTTGACAGGCTGTTTGGCCGAAAGGAAACAAAAACGAAATAAATGGCTGGGCGTTTTTCTTTGGATTGGCGGGGTTTGTTGCAGCAGCTGTTGCATTTGAAGCGCTGATTAAATAGTTTTCGTTCCACGGCACGCTTCGATCTCGGGCCGTTGTCGTAAAAGTCAATGCCATTGGGACATGCCTTGACCCTTTTTATGTTCGTTTTTGTTGCTGCTGCTGCTGCCAGCTTTACTCTGATCCGTTCGCACATATGTGCCGCCAGGGTAACCCCCCATGTACAACTTAATCGCAGCATTTTCATAAAATTTTATTGAATTTAAAAGCGAAGCCCCAGCTACTTGGGCAAATATCATTTATTTTATTGTTCAATTCCGGAGTATTCCGAAAGTATTCTACACGGCTTCATGTCCTGCAGGATTCTGGCTGGACTCCCACGCGCCTGTGTGTGTGTGTCCTGCTTTGATTTCCTTGGCTGTCTGCTTGCCAGTGGCAGCTGTGCCATAAAAACTAAGGCCAGCCCAGCAGCTAAACCGGCGACGCTGGTTGTCCGTATCCCGTATACTCGTACGTATCCGCATCCTTCTCTGCTTGTGGCACTTTGGCCCATTCGTAATGAATGTTTATTGCACCGGACATGTACATGTTTTTGCTCTCTGTCCCGCCCTGGCCCAGGCCCTGGCACTGTCTCCCATCAGATCCCATCCTCAATTCATCCTGGTTCGGCTGCTTTTGTGTGTGTTTTTCTAGACGTTTCTGGTCAACAAGACTGCGTAATTGCTTTTGGTTGCTCCGGCATGCAATCGCATTGTTGCCTTAACGATGCTTCACTGTAAACAGCCTGGCAATGTGGCCAGTTCGGAGAGCAGACCCCGTCTTGGCGATTATGTTTCCTCCTCGAGCGCTGCCAGCTGTGCGGATAAAGTAAAAATTGTGTTTGCCTCAATCAAATTGATTGAAGCACTGCTCCAGTGCCAGAATGCATGCCACAGACGTGTTGCATTTTAAAGCAGTGTTCCCTTGGGTTCTATTTTTGGCCAATCACACGCTGAATCACGGGCAGTGGCCTCGGGGTAGGACTGTACCAAGGGCATTCTTGTGTCGATCATTTGGGCTTGACTGGGAGCAAAAGGCTATAGCATATGACTGAAACTCAATGCTGCAAGTTACTATAGTTAATATAGATCCTACATTTATGGGAGAGGGAGCAAAGGGCTAGCTTCCAGGGCTTAAGCTTCGCAGATCCATCGAACAATAAATGTGTGATGGCAGCGCTTGAATTTAAATCTATTGCCAGTGCCGAATTTTTCTGTTTCGCCTGAGAATCAATCGAAGCTGACAACATAAAGCGGGGCTCCAGAACTGGCAGGGAGACCTGTCAAAACACATGTAACATTTTAATAATCATAAAAGCAAACAGCCAAAAGAGCCGCCACACAATCTAGTTAAATAATAAAAATGAGCGCTGCACACATATTAAAAAGCGAGAGGGGCAGGGGGCAGGGGGCTGCCTCCTTGAGCAGGACCACGGATGCCTCGCAAAAGTAAGTCATTGTTATGCATGACGCCAACTGCGAAAGCCAAAGCCAAGTTGAGGGTTCTGATTTCCATAAACAGCAACAACAAGTGCCAACGGGGGGGCAGCCAGTGGGATGGCAATGGGTGTGGCTGTGGCTGGCTGGCAGAGAGGCAAAAATATTAAAGATTCTGAAAACCATAATCTTATTGACGTGATAGGATTACACTTTGCTAAGTGAATTAATAAAGTATGCGAGTTTGTTGGCCAGAAAGTGTGGCCAACTACTTAGGGCGCCGGCGACCCACTCAATATGATATGCACACAATATTATGGTCGAAAAATGGTTCAAACCCTGCTGTGTGGGGGGGGTGTCGTCAGCATAACAAGTGAGGGGCTCTGGGACGTGGCTTGATTCTTGACAAGGGATGAGCCACGAGGCAGCTCTGCTGGCTGCTGGCTGCTGCTGCTGGCTGCCTGCGCAAAACTTTTGTAGCTTTCAACTTTCAGGCAAGTTGCCTACTCAACATTATTAACATAATTTATCACGACAGCGACACCACCAGAGCAGCAGCAGCAGCAGCTCAATAAGGTAACACTTTTGTTCGGGCGGTCGGTCCGGCTCGCTCCTCAAACTTTTTGCCAATGAAACTTTTTGCCAGCATATTCATTACACAATCATTATGGGAGGGCTGAGAGAGTTTTCTTTTCTGTCAACGATTTCATTAACAGCGCAGCCCACTGGCTGCTCAAACTTGATTGCTGGCGAAATAATTATGTCATACCAATAATGATCAATCATTGCGCGATTTGCTGGCCAAACTTGATTGGAGTTTGCTGCAGCAACAAAAAAAAAGGAGCGAGCAAAAATAATAAATTGGCATTTATTGTGATGACTTGCGTCAGAGCTCCGGGGGGACAGGGACAGCCCCCCAGGGGAGCATTTAATTCCGCAGATTTCGTGCTGTTCTGAAAATCAAACGCGGGTATTTTTAGGCTTAGTTTTCTTCTAAATGAACTGTGTACAAATAATTGACAAGTGAATTGTTGAGTAGGGATACGTATTGAATTTATTTGCTGCTTTAAATGCAATTGGCCATGCGGCTGGCCATTTCTAAATGCCATTTAGGGCAGGACAACCCTTGCCAGGATTGAAAACTTTTCCGATTAAGACGACGGCCGGAGAGCGGGGAGTGCCCTCGCAATTGATGTCATCCAGGGCTGCTGCTGCTTCCAATGCAACGCCCATAAAAAAGTGCTTAGCCATTCATTCATAATTCGAAAAGTTTTTCGGCCTGGCCAACTCTGCAACGGTACGGGACGGAACGGTACGGAACGGAACGGAACGTCTTGTGCAAGTTCCTCGAGCCGTTGGCCATTAAAAAGTTGTGCGCTCTCATTTCAATTGCTCTGGTCTGGACCAGCAGCAGCCCCTGCCCCTGCCCCAACCCCAGCCCAAGTTGCTAAGCAAATTATAAACTATGTGCAAATTTGCACTTGGCAAGGCGAACGACATTCTATGCAACATGCAATGGAAAGTGTTGAAAGTGTTGCACAAACATTTCTGCAAGTCTTTGCGGGCACAAAGTTTTACCCTCCCATTTTTTACTCTATTCTGTGTGTGTGTTTATTTTTTGGGCTTGCCAATAAATGCAAATTGCCAGCCAATTAAATGGGTGGCAGCAGGGTTTCGGGCGGACAATTAATTGCTCGGCAATGTGCCTTAAAGTCGTTTGACATTTGACAAAAAAACCCCAAAAAATAAGTCAAATTATTGCGCAAATAATTCGTTCGTCATTTATTGTTGTGTTGTCGCCAGCCAGCTCGTAATTAATGCAAATTAGATATGGACCTGCGACGAAATGAGTTTTTCATCAGGTCTAACAACTTAATTAGCTCATAAAAATGACGCCCCAAAAGCTGTTAACCCACCCCGGGGCCGCCGCCTTGCCCCAGACTTTTCATGTTGCTGCGTGTTGCGGCCACTTAAGCGCGGCACAGATTGCGCCAATGCCCCCGCCCCCGCTAACCCTCCATCCTGGCCACAGGATGCGGCTCTGTTGCCGGAAATGCCAACCGCTCGCCAGGGCAGGTCGTAGGTCACGGCGTAGGCGCAAAGCTAATTAGTATTAAGTGCTCTTGCGGCACTTGAGGCCTTCTTCCCCTCGACTGCTGGTATATTCCTCCTGTGCCAGCCAGCGTTGTGGGCTTTGTTGTCGCCTCGGGTGTGGCAAAAATATTTTTGTGTGTGCGGTCAGTTGTTAAATTCCAGCAAAACGTTCGCCACACCACAAAAAGAAACATAATAATGTGCAGAAGAAGCTCTAAACGAAGCTCTAATACTCTCTGTTTGGCAAGAAATTTTGTTGGAATTTCCAGCAAAATCTTGCGGAATTAAATATATAGAAAAGAAGCGGAGATATCCGTTTGGCAGCGGACACACGAAGTGCACAAGCCCCGCCATGTGGCCGCCTATGCCCAATGCCAGAGGAAACATCGAATGCCGCACAAAGGCCATTGCCACTGGCATGCTCGTACAAACGATTTAGTGTCGCTTCAGCGGACAATAAAGCCAGCCGCCGAGCCGAGCCGCAGAGCAGAATTTGGATTTTCCGGCTAATTTCTGCGTGGGCTCCCTTTTGATCGGAGGAGGAGGAGGCTACAAATGGCTGCAATGATGATGAGGCGATGGCTACGTTGATGATGGGACGCCGCCTGAGGTTGCAGGGTCAGCAGGTCACTTAAAACAAAAAGCAAAATGCTTGAAGCGTTCCATGTGCAAGTGAAAATGTTGTGAGACTTTTTGAGCAACGACCTTTGGCTTCACCTTGCAATTCATCAATTTACAAACAAGCCAATTATCTTATTAAAATCCAACTGTGCCGTTGTGCCCCCTGCCTGCGTTGGCATCCCCATCTGAGAGCCGCGTCGGAGAGGCACGTAGCCGCTTGCCGTTAGCTCAACTCATTTCCGCCGCTCACATGACTTTATGCAATAACATCCAAATAAAATTATCTTATCAGCCACTGAAGCATCCTGCGTGTCCTGCCCGAGTGCGTGTGTGTGTGTGCGAGAGAGTGGGCTAATTTTATTGCATAAAACTTGTGCTTATTGCCGGGCTCCCGGGCCACAGAAAAATTGCACGTTCCGGTCATACAGTGCGAACGTGACCGCTTGGCCAGAGATCGGACCAGCTCCGCCCGAGCACACGTCCTGGCCAGCTCTCTCGCTCGCAGTGACGATGTCCAGTGACATGTCCCATTTCCATGTAATGACCATGGCTTAGGGCCAGGCGGCAGGGCAGCAGGGCGGCAGGGCAGCGTTCCAGTCGCAGTCGCAAGTGGAATTACAGTAATTCATGGTAATTTTTTGTATCTCTTTGCGGGTGGCACGGAGCACGCAGCACGGATGACAATTTGCTTGTTGCTCTAGGAAATGGACCGTTATGTCAGTACAACTAGTTGACACGCTGATAAAATATACCGTCGAATTCCTGTCTCCGTCCCATTATTTCCAGCAAGAAATTAAACCCAACTTTATATGGTCAGACATTTGTGGCTGCAATCGAAGCTCAGAGCGAAGCCATGAATTTTTTTCTTAGGGCAGCTAAAGGTGATCGTACTTATCATTGGTAAATACTGCTTAAAAATGTTAAAAGTGACAGCTGAAAACTCTCACCACTGACCAGAGAGCTCGTTTGCTATTCTGTAATTTTCTTAGCTATTTTGTGATTTTTATTTTTATTAAGTAGCACCTTCGAAAGGTGCTCGTTTCCCTTAGATACTCGACTTTAGATCCTCGCAAATTATATCAGCCAAGTTTGCAATATTCTTGAATATTACGCGTTCTTTATTTTGATTTTTTTAGCTAAGTTGCAAATTATTTCCAGCAATTAGCGCGGGCAGCAGTGAAAAGAAATGAATAATATTTATATTTATTTATTAATATTTATTTAAAATATATTCCTTGACTATTTTGACGATGGCAGACAAGCCAAAAGCCTTTGTCAAGCGCATCCCCTGTAAGACTATCAACCGAATGGCAAATGGCAGATCCGTTGAGTCCTGGCTCTGGTTCTGGCTTTGGCCTGGCTCTGGCAACTTGAGGCGAGTGTGGCACGTACGATTGCTGCAACGATACGTACAGACATTCTGCGGTGAGCATTTGCAGCTCGTTATGTAATGCATATGAGGCCACCGTTATTAGTTGTCTGTGTGTGTTTCTGTGTGTGTGTGTGTGTGTGCAGGTTCAACGGCGCTCAGCAAAGCGGAAGTGTTGATTTTCATTAAATATTCGTTAGTTCAATTGGAAAAATATTGCTGTTGTTGCTGTTGCTATTGTTCAAAAGGCGAGAGATTGTTGGGTTGCCGTGGCTGTTAGCTTATTAAATTAGCCTGCTCCAGTGGCTCTGGCTGTGGCTTGTTCTGGCTTGGATATCCAAATATCGCAGTCAAGTCAAATGAAAATTGCTGATAAATTTCTCTAATGCGGTTCATCAGTTCGGAAATGGCTGCGAAATATTATTGATACTCGTTGTGGTCGATGGTTGGTGGTCACAAAAATAGAACATAAATAATGCCGGCTGCTTGGGCTGAAATGAAAGTGACGAAAATGAATTGGCAACCAGATAGGGCAGCACATAATCGCCAATGTTGATTTATGCGCTGCAGCTTCACCTTAAAATATTTACTGAAGTTAAAATAATTTGTTCTCAACCCTAAAATATTTACTGAAGTTCAAATAATTTTTTCTCACCCCTAAAATATTTACTGAAGTTAACATACAATTTTTTTGCTGTTGTGCAAAACTGGAATGCAAGTTCGTTTCCAATTTTGACAGCTGCATTTGGAGATAAGCAGCCAGTAGCTCGATGTACAGCCAAAAATTGCAATTCAAAGAAGATGGCATAAGGCAACGTTTGACAGGAATGAGAAGGAGACAGAGAGAGGGACAAAGACAGAGATAGAGAGAGAGTTACAGCTAGAGCCAGAGCTCGTGTCAGACAAGTGCAAAAATGCAGACAATAGGAAAATGCCATTGCAAAGGGGACAAACATGAAATTTAATATACAAAACGGATGAGATGGCTCTGAACCCATATTAAATTTAAAACCGAATTTCCAGTCACCCATTGTCTGCCACGGCACACCACACAGCCAGAGCCGGAGCCCAGCTCTGCCACTCGCTATCTATTTATATAGCAGTTCATATGCGATGGTAGCTTGATATAGTGTAAATATTTTGACATGGCAATATGTTGTCACAATCCTGCCTGTGTGTGTTTGTTCAGTATTTCGGTCATTGCTGGAGCTTAAGATGCAGATGGAGAGTTTATTTGTTTGAGCATGTCTCTGCATTTGCAGTTAATTTGTTAAAATTTCACTCCATAAATAAAACTGTGCTTGGCGTCGCTCTGCTCTGGCTTGTTGCACCATAAGTTTTCCAATTTGCATACTTCCGCAGCAGTTGGGACTGAACCATAAATATGCAAAAGGGTTTACGACTGCACCACCCCAAGGAACTCACCCCCCAGTGCAGGGCATAGTTTCGGCAAGTGGATTGGAAGCCAATGAATGGATATGGCTTTCTGTTTACTGTTTGCCTTTGAGTTGGTTTCAGTTGCGCTCGAATGGAAATTGAAGACAGCTCCGTTCACATTCAAATTTCAAGTGACGCAAATCATTCGCAAAGCAAGCCATTCGAGAGTTGTTTTTCCATTTGAAAGAGATAACTAAAAGCAGTTTACACTTTTTGGGGGCATTGGAAAAATTACTCTTTGGAAAACCTCGACGCAACATTCATATTTAGTACACGAAAATTCCCCGAAACGAGTTTCCAAAACAAAACAATAAATAAATACCTGCATTTTGGCCCAACGAATCAGTAGAAGGAGCAGCAGGCATGGGCTTCGATATTAACTACATTATCGGCAGTGTGGACGAGGAGCTCATCTGTCCGATATGCACCGAGGTCATGGAGAACCCTGTGCAGTCGCTGCACTGTGAGCACGCCTTCTGCAAGGACTGCATCGAGAAGTGGATGAAGCTGAAGGCGCTGTGCCCCGTGGACCGTTCGGAGCTGGTGCCGAGCCACCTGGTGCCAGCGTCGCGACTCATGCGCAACATGCTCGCCCGCCTGCAGATCAGGTGCCCCTTTGCGGAGCACGACTGCCCCATGGTGATGCCGCTGGACGAGTATCGCGCCCATGTGAGTGCCTGCCAGTACAATCCCAAGGTCCTAGTCAGCTGCACCAGCTGCGCCATGCAGGTGCCCAAGAACGAGCTGGCCGACCACAACTGCGTCCTCGAGCTGCGGAATGTGTTGCAGATGGTGCGGAAGGAGCTGACTGAGGTCAAGGAGGTCCAGGTGGGTCAGCGGACGCAAATCGATTCGCAGTGCCGGGAGGTGGAGCTGCTGCAGTTCTACGTGGCGGCCCTGCGCTCCACCAGTCCCGTGATGCGCGAAATCGGGGACCAGCTGGACCACTATGCGCTGTCCCACTGGAGCGCCAGCCTGCCACATGCACGGGTGACCAACTGGGGCAGCGTCATCTCCACGCCAGACAGCCAGATGCACCTGTTGGTCAGGGACAGCCTGCGCAAGAGCGGCTGTCCCATGCACCTGCTCAACACGATGGTGGAGCAGTGCCACGAGGAGCGCTGGCCCGTCGCCATGGCCAACCTGCAGCTGCGCCGCGCCAATCACAATCAAATGACGCGCTTTGTCACTAGACTGATCGAGTCCTCCGCAACGGGCAAGCCCTGCCTGTGCATCTTTGGCGTCGACAACCGCCACATGCCGGAGAACCTGCGACCGAGGCTGGGCCTCACCATGATATTCGTTGACAGCGTGGAGGAGTCGCCGCACGCTTTCCTTATGGGCGAGGCCATCTAAGCACAAGCGCATTTTCCAAGTCAAAATTTAATTCGGTCTCCGGCGTTGGCTTGGTCTTCGCACCTTTTGTTTTGGAGCCGCACACCGTACAAAAACTGCACAAAAATAAACCTATTCTGGCTGGTAATTGTGTGGATTATGGCTGGATAAATCCCACGAAATGTGTGCCTGATTCGTACACACAAATAAACATCACCTTTCGATGACAGGCATGCCTGGCATGGGGGCTGTGTGCCTGGCACTGATCTACAGCTGAAACTGCAGCTGAACTCGCAGAACTCGCACAATTGAACTCACGCTGAGTGCAGCCAAACTTGCGGCTAAGTGCAGCGAGTGCAGAGAATCACAGTTAACCCTTAATTGGCAGCACAAACTGCTGCTGCCTGGGCTGCTGACTCAGTTGACACTCGTTCTTCCCGGCAATTACGCGGCAATTAGAAAAGCTCACTGCACACCCTGGCGTATGCGTAATGCTCAAGCGAAATTAAATAAACGCATAAGCCTGGATTGAGGTCGCGCATTGGCTGCTGCATCTGGCTGGGTGTCTGGGTGTGCCTGTGGCAGGATGGTGCGCCGCTGAATCAAGTAAAACTTGTAATGGAAATTCTGAAAGTTTTGGCTGTGTGTTTGGCTCTCCCCGCAGTTCGGTTCTCTCGGTTCGCGGCAGTTGGCGACACCATTTGCGAAACTTTCACAAATTGTACAAAATTTAATTTGCCAACTGAGATAAATTTTAGTGGCAGTGCAATTTCAGCATACAATTGCAAAAGATATCAGATCAAATGGAAATTTATGGCTACTTTGTGGACTCAATTTGAGTTGCAGTCCAAGGATTTATTCCTGCAGCACGCAGCACGCAGCTGGCTTCAGCCTGGCTGCAGCCTGGCATTCAACAGCTCAACGGAATGTGCAGCAAATTAGTGTCAAATCGAGTCGGACTCGGACTCGGACTCTTTGTGAACTAATTAAGTGGCCGGGTGAACCACAAGAGCATGTACTGCCAAGTTGATTAGGCAAAGTCATTGTTACAAAGGACGCCGAGTGTTCGACTAACTAACCAACTAATTCTGCAGCTAATACAATGATAGATGCATGCACCTGGGAGCCAGTAGCCAGCAGACAGCAGCCAGTAGCCAGTAGACGGCTTGCCGCAAGGTTTGCTGCAAAAACCAAAGTCGCATGCAACAAAAGCCAAAACTTAATTAATATTTACATGAGCCAGCCTGGGTCCAGGCTGTCTGCCTGTTGGCCTGACTGTGGGCTGCTGGCTGATGCCTGCCACTGCTGTTTGTTGGTCTTATCTTCTGGGGCTGTCATGTTTGCATATGTGCAGGCGCCGGTTTCTTCCTGTAGGAGCAGTAGCAGGGGGAGGAGTGGTGTGGGTTGACTGAATGGCTGTGTGGCGCCTCGCTTGCATGGCTGCTAGAAATCAATTCGCATTGTTAACCCCTGATTGGATATTATTGATTCAATTTGCTGCCAACCGACCAAAACATGTTTTATGCATGCCCATGCCCTGCCCACCCTTGCCGCTGCATGTGTTGCTTGTGTGCTGATAATGTCTTTCGGTATCGATAATGGAGCATGGAGCATGGAGAACATGCACGGAACAACCTCACACCCGATACGCACTCGCACCCACATACGGGGGCTAAACTTGACTCTCCACATTGTAGTTTAATTTATGCATTTGTTGCACTTGAATGTGCAGCCGTTACAGTGGGCCACAGTGATCATCTATGAGCATAATTTATCACTCCGCCATTTATAGTTTTAATTCAAGTTCCACACAAAGTTCTGCATAAAATGTTTGCCACTTTGGGCGCACCTTTGTGGCTGTAGGTCCTTTAATTTACAGGCTTAAAAATGCTAGCAAAAGTCTATTTAAACTGTCCACTGTAGCTGCAGTGCCTCGAGCCGTGATCAGGGAAGGACTTGAAGCACATGCATGCCCCTGACTGTCCGGAACTGTGCCGTGCCCTAGCCCTGTACCTATACCTACACCAGTTGGCTCACAAAATGTTGGCGTGCCAACAAAGTTTTGATATTATTTGTAGTGGCAGGACTACAACTGTTATTGCTGTTGCTGCTGCTGTTGCTGCTGTTGTTGCTGTTGCTGCTGCTGCTGCTGCTGTTGCTGCTGCTGCTGCTGTTGCTATTATCATTGACAATGGCAATGATAACAAAGTACTCAGCACAGCACACAGAGTCGTACGGTGTACGTTTGCTACTCCATATTGTGTGCCATGCTGCATCCGCCTTGGAGTGGAGTTGACTTGTTTCTGCTGTCTGAAGTGCTTGGCATTTCCGGTTGCCTTTCATGTGCGCCGAATTGAGTGCAGTATTTGCAGATTATCATCTGAGCTGCGGGAGCCTAGTGGAAATCAGAGCCGATAACCCAGCACTAATCAAACAATACGTAAATTACGCGGCAGCCGCCAGAGCGGAGGTCAGCACAATGGAAAATGTTGCAGCAGCAGCAGCAGCAGCAGCAGCGAGCTGCTTCGGCAGGGCTAAAAAAGCTGGAAACACAGAGCCGCAAAAGGAGCAGAAAAGCATGGGAAAAAAGAACACAGAGCGGCAGTAAATTGGTAGCGATAAAATTGAAACACACTGGAGGCTGTGCCCGGCTCGATTTGGATTAGTCTTCGGACCCCGAGGCGGCAGCAAGTCGGCGCGTTGAGTTGTGAAAACCAAACGGAAATGGCGGCCATAACTCGCCCGGCTCTGGCCCACAGCAGCACTAGAGTCTGGCCCTGGCCCTGGCGCAGCTATTAGGTTTGTTTGTCTATTGGGAATTGTTGCTGCTGCTGTTGCTGCTTTGGCGAATTGAATCGACACTGAGCTGTGATTCGCGTGGATTGGGTGTTTTTTCCTGGAGAGTTTTCCTTGCTAAGAGCGCTCTTAAAGGTATCTTTGCATGTTTGTTGATATTGCCATAATTTATATAAGAAAATTAATTAAGAATCAAACAGATTAACCGCTCTGAGAGCAGGACTCGAACTAACAAACTTCTGTTTGCCATTTTAACTCACAAACAAATTTATTTCGCACACACAGGTAACATGGAAGGCGCACAAATTATGCGAGACCGAACCGCTTAGCCACCAGTCGACATACATATATATCACTTGAACTGTCCGAAAGCGACTAAGCGATTTAACCAATTTATGTACCTGCGCCGGGAGCCAGCAGCCACAGACACGGAGACAGCGATGCCGATTCGAGTTCGGTTTGCGGGTGAGAATGTAATAAAAATGTAATGGCATTTATTAAGTACACATTAATTTGATTAATGTTCACACGGAATGCGTTTGCTCTTGCTGCTATTTATTTTTATGCGAGTTGCCGAGTTGCGCTGCAAATCGAAGCAAATATTCGAGGGCTCATCAATTTCGGGACTTCAAATGTTTATGTTGAATGTGCCTCACATGGCCTGGCATGGTAGCTATGGTAGCTTAGGCCACTTAAGGGGGAAATCTGCTTAATTGGGCCATAAGAAGTGGACAAAGGGGTAGGCACTACAACAGAGTCGAGCGCAATGGGCAGCCACTATTGTTCTGATTGGACTTGAACTGCCTGGACTGGCAATAGATCGGCTTTGAATGCAGCACGAAATTGATGTGGGGGCCAGGCAGGCAGCAGGCAGCAGGCAGCAGCCGAATGCCATAATGGCCACAGAACGCATTCGGGGCTAAATACGGTAATGGGTCTCGGAGAATCCCGGCTGTGGGTGAGGCCTTCCACTCTGCAGAAATATGTTCTCACATTGTTCGTTCGTGGCCACAGAGCGATGATTTTGCCATCGGTTTTTTTGCTGTTTTGTTTTTGCCCCGAAAACCATCTGAGCATTCCCTTTTTGTCTTTTGTGCATATATTTGCTGAACACTTCAGTTTTTGGCAGCAATTTACGCTCAGTGCAATCAGCTTGTTGTTGTTTTTGGTGCTCCGGCTGCTTGTTGCTAATGCGATTTAAGTAGGGGCATGCCACGCCCCAGCAGTTGCCCGGAGGAATCAATTGCCACTAGATGCTCCCAGTAGCAGGGATTTTTTTGTATCCTTTTTTTTTTGTCGTCTGCTTTTTATGCTCTGGCAATTTACACCAATTGCATCGGGCGCAAAAGAATGGAGAAAACTTTCATTTAATGCCCGCACTTCTGGGTGCCGTTTCCAGCATGACATCAGCAGAGAGCAGCAGCAGCAGCAGCAGCAAGTGCTCTTGGATTTCGACTAAATGCTGATCCCAAAGGAGGTGTCGATGTCTCTATAGTAGGAGGAGCTGGAGCAGCAGGCAGGCGAAGGATTGTTCAAAGGCAAACGCGATTTGCTTACACTCATGAGCTTCGGGCTGGCCGGGCTTAGATGCTCAAAATGTTCGCTGGAAAGCGATCCAAAGCAAGCTTAAGATGTGCAGCAAACTAGCTGATTAGAAAGAGGAATATCAGCAATAGCATTTGCTTATTAAAGATTAAATGTAGTGCCCACGCGGTGCTATTCCTGGAGCATCAAACTCGCGTCTAATTCAAAGAATTCAAGAACGAAACTTCAACGTGTGCTACAAGTCATTAAAGCCCCCAAAATGTTACCAAGCTGCTCATTTTCCTGCTCTGCTTTAGCCATTCAATTATTCGCAGGTTTTAAAATCTTTGTTCTCTCTGTTTAAAACCATTTGCTGGGCTCTTCCTTTGCTGGCTGCTGTCCAAAAGGCGAGCTCAAAGCGTCTGTGTTTGCATTTAAAGAATACATGCAGATAAACTTATGAGTGACCCACTTTGGGATAAAGTTTTAAAATACGTTTTAATGCGCTTTGAAAAGGATCTGCAAAGGACACAGACCCAGTACTTTCATTTATATAAACGTACACACACTCACACATGAGTATATGTACATACACATGTGTATGTATATATAGAGCCGGAAACAGTTGGCGATGCCGTTGAGTGATGCGCCGTTTGTCAACTTTGCAGGTCAGCATAGTCGTCGTGCTGGGCACCCTTTTTTCTTTTTTCTTTCTTTTTGTTGCCCCACTCGACCCACTCCGCTCTTGGCTCAGTGCTGGTGAATAATGATGCCGGGGCGCGCAGCCGAATTGTTGCCAGTTTCAGATTAAACTGTTGGCCAGGCTTCAGCAGCAGCAGCAGCCAGTGAGTTTGCTTTAACTCAATTCCCGGCCAACCACTTGAAGATTGAAGCTCGGCAACAATACCAGGCCATATTAGTTTATTTTATTCTTTTTTGCTCTCTTTGCTTGTTGTTGATTTTATTCATGGCGAAAACTGCTTGCCAGGGACTTTTTGTGCTGCTGCTGCTGTTGCTGCTGCTGCTGTGGTTCAGTTCGGTGCGGTGTGGTTCGGTTTCTCTGGTCAGACGGTCCGACGGTCCGAAGGCTTGGTTTTAAGTTTGCGAGTTATATTTATCTAAATGATGCCAGCAGGCAACTCTGCGTATGTGGAATATTTTTATTGTGGCCAGCTTTCAGTTTGCTGGTTAGCTGCTTTTGACATTCGCTTAGAGTGGTCGCAGGCACGGGGCACACACCACTGTTGTGTGTGTGTGTGTGTCTAGCAGATAAGCCAATTTATGCAGTTGTTCTTTATGGAATATGCGTGTTAATTTGCTTGTCGGCTCATCCGTACTGCTAGGAGTTGTAGGAGTTTAGTTTGGGCTTATGGCCATGCATATCTATCGGAGTGGGGTCTGTTCTCTTGCTGGTAGTTGTTGTTGCTGTGTCTGCCGGGCACTTGTTTAACATACATTTTATCTGGTGAATATTATGGCTATTGCTTCATTTTAATTACTAGCTTAGGACTATGGACTTATGGACTTAGGACTCATGCACTATAATATATATTTTTTTAAGTTCGAAATTATTATCTAATTTCCATTGCAATTTAAATAGTAAATTCATTTAAATTCGTTTTAAAATTCAAAGTAAATCAAAGATTTAATTTATTTTAAATTAAAATTAAGTTAAGTTAAATTCTTTTGAATTTCCTCACTGGACATCGCAGCATAAACACCCGAAAGGAGGCACAGCAGAATGAACCTTCAGTCGAACGCCTTCCAGTGGGCAGCAGTTCATTCTCTCTGGCAACGAACGCATTCGAATTTCGAAAAACCGAACGCCGCACGAATGCCGAAGCGAAGCGCAGAAGCTTCGGGCCACATGAAAGCCTTTTCCACCAATGAAGTCGGCCGCCAGCTCACTCGTGCATCGGGTTTCCAAGTGAACGGACGCACTACGAGAGCCGGAAGAACGCGGAACAAAACTATTTGCCGTGCGATTTGCGATATTGCGATCCGCGCGAAACTCTCCCACGCTTTCTGCCCCCCACACGAAATGTGGTTCGGTGCGCTGCTGCCGGTGCCGCTGTCGTTGTCGTTGTCGCTGTCGTTGTCGCTTGTCGTTCCTCCCGTCGCTGTCATTTGCCGGCTTTTGGCAGCCTTCGCCAAAAAGTTCTGAGCGAGTGAAAGTTTTTCTGTGTGCATCTGTCGTGTGGCAACTTCGGTGACGCCGTTACTTTTGCATTTGCGTGCCTAATACGATGTAATTACCAAATTGCTTTTTGTTATGCTGCAGCACCACTTCACCCTGGCTGCAAACATTTAGTCCACCTCTCGCTGACCGCTCTCTGATATATGCGACATTTGTTGGTGCTACGAGTAGGGGGGCCATAGATCCATAGAAGATCGGACTTAGTTTTAATGGAAATTCTTTGAGGCAAGCTCCATGTTCAAGTGAATAAGATTGCGATAGTCAGAAGTGTAAATATGGTACGTCTGTTGTACATTTTTCAACGATCAGCGATCAGTGTGCGATCCAGCAAAAACCGGTTTTGTAATCTCTTATCTGATTCGCTCGCAAGCTAAAAATTACGGTAATTCCTTTTGCCTCCCACGATTTCAATGTGTTTTTGTTGATGTCTTATCTTCGAGCATTGAAGTTTTGGTGAGTGGCCCAGCCAACCCAGAATTTTAATATAAAGATGTCGAAAATAAATGTTTAAAGCAAGGAGAGGAGAAGACTGAGCACAGAGCAGCGCGGTAAAGCGTAAAGTGCAATTTCTGGGGTCTGTAAATATTTGTTAAATTATTTTGCGCATAACAAAATGATTTTTTAATATTGGAATTTACGATTATGGCAGATCTTTGCATATTTAGACCCAAAGATGGTAGCCCACGTATAAGCAGAAAAACGTTTAGTGTTTGAATATTTAAATTAAAATTTAAAATCAAAATTGTTGGCTAAATTGAAAAGGTTTCAATTGCCGTTGCAGTTGCTGAAATTCCGACCAAATAATGATACTCGGATAATAAAAACTATTTGCTTTGGCATTCGAAAATTCCTTGCAACAACAGCAACAGCAATTCCAGCATAATTTATTGGGTTTTACGCTCGAAATAAATTGTGTACAGCTGTAATACCCTAATTTGTCTGCAATTGTGCAAAAAACCGCAAAAATCTCAACACCAAATCCTTTCACTGGAATGAAACAAACTAAATGGCCATAAAAACCGCTTTCGGGCAGGAGCAGCAGCAGTACGGAAAAGGGGGAGCAGGCAGCAAGTGCAAGGGAATGCTGAGACACAGACGAAGGGCTCTGGCTTTGGCTGTGGCTCTGGCCGCGGTGTAACCAGCAAAATAATTTGTTGCAATAAATATTTGAAAATCCAGTTAAGCGAAACATTTTCGTCACGAAGAGGCCAACTGGCCACAGAGTCTAAGAACTGCACAAAAAAATGCACTCCCTGGTAGGTCGTGGGGCTGGGGTGTGGGCAAGGGTGATGGCAGGTCACATGGGTATGGCCCAGGTCCTGGCCTGAGGCGCTCGGTTGGTTGATTCGCCTGCCATAGGAATCTGGCCATTGTGCAGGGTAGCGGTTGGCTACTTGGATTTACAGAAGAACATACGCCATTTGGTTTTATTTTCATGGGATTGGCACCCAATATTTTATTTTGCGGTGAAGCCATAAATATTCAATAATATATAATATATTTAATATTTATTATATAATATAAATTATATTTCATATTTATTATATAATATAAATTATATTTAATATTTTATATTTATATTTAATAATATAAATTATATTGAATTATATTTTATATTATATCACATAATAATATTTGTATAATCTTAAATATTATTGAATATTTATTGCTTCACCGCAAAATAATGTATATAAATTATATTTAATATTTAATAATATAAATTATATTTCATTATATTTTATATTATATTTAATTTCTTTCTATTTTAAACTTTTATATTTTCCACGCTTAATCTGCCTTGCAATGTTTTTGCTTCGTACGCTACTTCAGTTGCTGACATTTAAAATGTTAAATAATGGCAGCACGGGGTATAGCCAAGTCTTCTTTGGCATATTTCAGACTCCAGTCCTCGTTCCTTGGCTGCCTTGTTTTTTGTGGCATTTTCATGCAGTCGCCTCCTTTTTGCATGCCCCGCATGCCAACGGCAATGTTATGCCTTAGTGTTGGTGTTGTTGCTCGAGCTGCTGCTGCTGTTGCTGCTGTTGCACGCCGTGTTGCATATTGCTGGTTGCCGTTCGGGGTTCCCTGCCAGTGCCAGTGCCGTTGCCACTGTGCCTGCTTCGCCTTTTGTGTCTCTATACCGGACGCTTTAATATTAAAAGCGTTTAAAATTTTTGTACGTTTCGTCGCCATTGTTCCATGTCCTGGCACCGAGCGCAGTGCCGCCCACTCTTGGATATCCACAATCCCTTCGGCCAGGGGTTGGGGGGGTGGAGCGGGCACCACTGTTGCTGCTGTTGCAACGCTATGGGGAGCAACACTAACAAGCTTTGTTATGTTTCGCTGTCGTCCTGCCGTCCTGCCGTCCTGCTGTTGCTTTTGCCTTTGAGTTTGCTCAACGTTTTGCCAACTGTGCGAGAAAGTCGCCCGCAGCGTCGGAAGCGGAAACGGAAGTGTTGCCATTGCCATTTTGCTGGCATCGCCATTGCATTTTTGGTGCGCCCCCTGCGCCCCGTCTGACGCTCGGGCTCCTTTGTTTTGTTTGTCTTATACTCGCAGCTGTTGTTCCTGTTGCTGCCGATAATATTCCTTGCTGGCTTTCCGCCTGTAAAATGCTGTCATGTTCTGTGCTCTGTCCGCTTTTGGGCCAACTTCCAGCGCTGCGCTGCGCCCGAGTTTTCCTTTTGCACAAAACTTTCTGACAGGTGGTTTGCGGGCTACGTGTTTGCTGTTTACTTTGTGTAATCATTTCATTTGTCAGACTTGATTTGCTGGCAAGCACAGCGCTGACAGCCC
Source organism: Drosophila ambigua (assembly GCA_018150905.1). Taxonomy (NCBI): domain Eukaryota; kingdom Metazoa; phylum Arthropoda; class Insecta; order Diptera; family Drosophilidae; genus Drosophila; species Drosophila ambigua. The sequence continues at coordinate 16,199,398 of JAECWS010000100.1, forward strand.
GACATTGCAAATTGAGGCCGAAACGAGAATCAAGCATTGCCCCAAGCCAGCGACGGAGCTGCAGAAAATAATTGTACAAGTTTTGTGTATATATATATATATATATATATATATATATTTGCTGGGGCTTTTATTTAATTCAAATGTAATTCGATTAAACTTTTTATCCTTGCTCCCACATTAACTTTTTGCTCTCTATTAAATTTCAAAGAATTTCTGCCCCGCAATACAATAAAATTTCAACTACATATTGCTGTTGTTGTGTCATGCGAGTGCGTACCCTTTGACATTTGAACTCTTAATGTTAATTGAAATCCCACAGAAATTCCCCAGCCTTAAACTACAACAAAGTCCAGCCATAAGGCAGTTGAAAACTTTGCCAATCTGCCCCGCCCTTAAACTTAAAGACTTTTGTTAAATTAATGTTGAGACAAAATTCAATTTCCGTCGACAAATCAAATTACTGTCTGATGGCTGTCTGAGCATATTCCCTCCGACTTTGGAGTCTCAAGCGCTTCAAATTAACGCCCTCACAAAATGAACTGCCACAGTGGCTGTTGGGACCGTGGGGACGGGCCGCGAGCCAAGCGGCAAAATTCCCAGCAACGCACAAACAAATGTCGGCATAAAGTCAAAATCAGAAGTCACAAGTCAGAAAGCAAAAGTCACTGCCGAACTATGAACGCGACGTGAAGCTCGTCTAAACAGGAAGAACAGCAGCAGGAGCAGCAGCAACTTTGACGCTTGCCACGCATCCGCATCCGGATGGGGTCTCTGCTCTGGGGCTGGGACGGGGGTCGGGGCTGGCGGGCTAGATTGCCATGTTAAGTGCTGGCAAACCCGCACGTCATCAACGTAGCCACCGTCGACCTCTGGCCCCAGAGCATCAGCCTTACACTCATCCTCATCATCATCATCATCCTCATTATCATCATCATTATCCCCCCCGTCCTAGTCAGGACGCTCCATTTCAATGCTGTCGACGATGTCGGTGTTGATTGCAACCAGCTTGTTGGTATTTTCTGTTGCTATTGCTGCTGCTGTTGTTGTTGTTGTTGTTGTTGATTACGCGCCGTTTAAGTGATTAAAGGTGAAAATGTTAGCAGCCAGAGCCAGCCCTTGCCCCCTAATCCACTCGTCCAGTCATCCGCCCCAGTGGTGGCGGTGGCGCTGGCGTTGCTCGAACATTTTGGCAACTCCACGTGAGTGTTGAAAATTTGTGCCCTTGCCCATTGCAGAAGAAGAAGAACTAAGGTAAAGGATTTCGAGAGCCATGCCCGAGCCAGCACGTCCACGACCACGCCCCCGCAACCGCCTCCGCCAATGCCTACGCCCACAGGGCCGAGCCAGTGGCAGTGTCCGGCACCTGGCCACGCTGCTGATTATAAATGCCGCAGTTACCATGCTGATGACAGCCACGCCCGCTCTCGCCGAGATTCCCTCAAAGGGTAAGTGCTTTGATAATTTAATGAGCCGCTTTTAATGGGCTTCCTATTTGATTGACTGATTGATTGATTGCTTGAAGTGATTGACTTGCGGTGGCAGGCAAAAGATTATGTCAAACGAAATCTTTTCTTTTGTTAGGGAAGCCCAACAAGGGGTAAGGGTCTCAATTTTGTCTAAATAATAATTAAAACTTTGACATTTATTTATGAAAAACTACGAAAAATAGGGAAGAAAATTTACATAAAATTACGGGTATATTTGGAGAAACTTTCAAGGAGGTTGCAGAACTTTTAGCAGTCATGCAACTTGCACCTAAATAATTTGCATGCAGAATTTTTCATATTCAAATATTTATTTGAGTGCCTCAATTATTGGTTCCTGCATGTGCATGCAGTGTACATTTGGTGCTTATTTCTTTCTCCTATGCCAGGCACGTGGAGTGCACTTAACACTTTGGAATCTATTTCCTTTATTCTCGTGTTCGCCAACCAATTTCATTCAATAAATATCAAGATATATTTTTGCTGCATTCGGAGAAGTGTGTGTTTACTTTGGCCATTAAAAGCAATTTCGAGTGGGGGAGAATTATTGCTTTTGCTGTTTGTGAAGCCTATTTCTGAACTGACTATGCCTGGGCCACTTGCGAGGGAATGGAGGGGCAATTGTGCATATTAGAAAAATTTATGAAAAACAATTTTCCATTTTGCTGTGTATTAAAGAGGAAAGGTGGAGCAGCAGAAGGGGAGTAGCCTATTTGCATATTTGTTAAATTTATCTTTGGCTAAGCAAACACAGGGCAGACAAGAGCAGAGCAGGCAGGAGCAAGAGCAGAGCAGACAAGAGCAGAGTATCCTCGAGGATATTTTGTGACATAATCAAATATGCTTTAAGCGAAAGCCAACAACTCAACCCTTTTGAAGTCGCTGCCAACAAAAATGAATGAACTGCAGATAAAAGATGTTGGCCCCAGCCATCTCATGGTTGTTCAGTTATTTCTCTTACAGTCTCTCTTACAGTTTCTCTCTCTCTCCCTTTGCCTGCTTGCCAGAAGTACAATTTTCTTATTTCTTTCGTCTATTTTATGGGCAAGGAAATGCAAATGCTTACAAGACGTTTAACATGTCACCTGCGGGCAAAAGTTGCTCTCTGCAAAATGCTCTCCACACTTATCTGACAGTTGTGCATCTCTGGCCCGGGCATATGTATAAAATATACATTTGTTTGCCTTACCATGTTTGTCACTTATCGTTTGGCCCAATGTTTTGCAGCTGAGTGCCATTCCCACAGCGACTGGCTCCAGCGGCTTCCTCCTTGAATCTGGGAAGCTGCTGCTGCTGCTCCGGCTATATGCGTTGCTGTAGATAAATGTTTTTGTATGTCTGCTAGGATATATTATGATTTTATGCATGGCATGGCAAGAAATTACTACTTGCCCGCTCGATGCTGCGAGCATCAAAACTGTATATAGTCTGCGTAGTTGCCATATAATATTTAACGGCTGGACTGTTAGGTGTTCTGCTCTATCAATGCCTCGACAAATAATGTATACACCTAAATGTTGCACAAATTTTAATTATGCTTATGGCAAAATGCGAAATTAAGTCGAATATTTTTTCCCCTTGCTTCTTATTACTGGATTTCATAAGAGAGAGATCTGTGGCACGTTGCTGTGTGTGCAGCATCTGCAGTATTGATATTTAATCACTGCCTTTGTTTGCCATTGCTGAATAAACACAATTTGTGCATTACATGCGCGCATCCTGGACAGTCCTTCGCGCTCCTTTAGCAGTGGTTTGCACTCCCATAGCAGTACATTTTTTACTCTTTATGGCACACTATTTTGCTCTTATTTCCGCTTGTCGCTTTTCGCCATTTGCACCATTTTATGGCACTGCTTCCGTCCGAGATTTTTGTTGTGGCATTTTCTTGGTTTTGCAGCGGCTGCTTCGCAGTTTAAAGTGTTATAATTTGCTCGAAAGTGTCCTTGAGCTGCGCTAGCGAAAGAGCTGCACACACGGGTCCGCTCGCCACTGCCAGCCCGGAACTGCTTTGGCGCTGGCATTCCTACTACGAGTCTGATGAGCTCGCGTGTGCGGCACATGCATTTCTCCATATTAGCCGTGGAGCTGTGTGCCGGCCGAAACTTATTAAAATAGTTCAACGTCGTCGCTGGTGCAACACTGGCATACCGAGCTACTTCCCCTGATTCCCCTGCTGCTCCTTCTCCTCCCTGGTGGGGTCCGTTCGGGTCGGGTCGTGCAATGCGATTTATGTTTCAAGTTTGAAATTCGCGAAATAGTTTCGCGTGCTGCAAATTGTTAACGAAACTAATCAGCATAAAAATGCAGTGCAAGTGTGCCGCGTGCCCCAGTGTGGGGGCCAAAAGTGAAAGTGTTCTGCGTGGGACCCGTTTAATAGGATTATTTATGGAGGCAAATTCCGCGCGTGACTCGATGAAAGTGCTCTGCAGGCAGCAGCCAAATGAAGTGCAAGGCTTCTGCCGCTCTGAATGAGCTTTGCCTCAGACGTCTTCAAGCAAAACTAACACATAATTATTGTATTTTCTTTGTGTGTTTTGTTTATTGTTAGCTCAAAATTTTGTGTTGCAAAAGTATGTACAAAAAAACAACAGCCAAATGTTGGTCAAGTTGTATTGTGGTTTATCGCGTAGTCCCTTTGTGAGCGGCTCCTGCAGCCGCACCCCTGCCCAGGCCCAGGCCCAGACACATCAGCAAGCTCGTAGCCATAGCCACAGTCGGGCGGATCTGCGCCTGCCCTGCCGAGCAAAGCAGCTCGCGGCACTCAGCGAGAACATCTTCGATGTGCTGGTGATCGGCGGCGGGGCCACGGGCTGTGGCTGTGCCCTGGATGCCGCCTCGCGTGGCCTGAAGACCGCCCTGCTGGAGGTGTCCGACTTTGGCAGCGGCTCCAGCTCAAAGTCCAGCAAGCTGCTCCACGGCGGCCTCCGCACGCTGCAGTCGGCGGTGCGAGACCTCGATACCAAGCAGCTGCTCGTCCTGTACGACGCCCTGCAGGAGCGGGCTCTGTTCCTGAAGACAGCGCCCCATCTGGTGAAGCCCGTGGCCATGGTGATGCCAGTGGAGGAGTATCGGCAGCTGCCCAGGCTGTGGCTGCTGCTGAAGCTGTACGATCTGCTGGCCGCTGGCTCACGGCTGAAGGCCTCGCACTTTCTCAGCCGCAAGCAAACCCATTTCGCCTGCCCCATGCTCCGGACGGACCGTCTGAAGGGCTCGCTGGTCAGCTACGAGCTGCAGATGGACGATGCCCGGCTCTGTCTCGCCCTGGCCCTGACAGCGGCCCGCCAGGGCGCCAATGTGGCCAACTATGTCCAGGTGCAGCAGCTGTCGCCGCCGGACCTCTCCGGCATACGCCTGGTCATCGCCACGGACCTGCGCACCCAGCGCCAGCTGGCCCTGAAGGCCGCCTGTGTGATCAATGCGACGGGCGCCTACGTGGACTACGTGCGGCTGATGGACGCGAAGCAGTCGCTGGCGATAGCTCGGCCCACAGCCGGCACGCACATCGTTCTGCCGGGCTACTTTGCCCGGAGCTGTGCTGTGCACGGACTGCGGCCGGGCGAGGTATTCGCCATGCCCTGGCAGGGCCACACGCTGGTGGGCTGCAGCGAGGGCTCCCTGGGCCTGGAGCCGCTGGACACGGAGGTGGATGCGCTGCTGGACAAGTTCAGGCAGCAGATCCGGCCGGATGTGGTGCTGAGCAGGCAGCACGTGCTGAGTGCCTGGAAGGGCCTGTGGACCGGTGTGGCCGGTAGTCGGGTGTCCGGGCGGCCGCTGCTGCTGGCCAGCGAGCGGAGGCTGCTCACCATTGCCAGCGGGGACTGGACCAACTACCGCGCCATGGCCGAGGACACCATCGACGGGGCCATCAAGAGCCTGCGCCTGCGGCCGCAGTCCGAGTGCTGCACCTACAAGCTGCCCCTGGAGGGGGCGCGGCACTGGACCAAGCAGCTGCCGCAAGAGCTCATGCGCAGCTTCGACCTGCCCGCCGATGTGGCCAGCCACCTGTCCGAGTCCTACGGCTCGAATGCCTTCACCCTGCTGAGCGCCTTCGACGGCTGCCACGCGCGACTGCACGCCCATCTGCCGCACATCGAGGCGGAGGTGCACTACGCGGTGCTGTTCGAGTACGCTCTGACCGCGGCCGATGTGCTGGCGCGCAGGACGCGCGTGGCCTGCGTGGATGTGGCCGCCGCCATGCAGATGCTGCCGCGCGTGGTGCAGATCATGGGCAGCCGGCTGAACTGGAGCCCAGCGGTGCGGGAAGACCAGCTGGCGCGCACGGCCCGCTTCCTGCGGCAGGAGATGGGCATGGGCACAGTCACGCTCGCCGATTCCATGAGCATTGCGCAGGCGGAAATGGACAAGAGAATGGCCGCCAGGCAGGAGTAATGGCCGCCAGGCAGCTCCAACGTTCAGTGTACACGCAGAAATGCATTGGAAGTGTGTGAAATATATTCCTAGATCGTAGGCTGCTTTAATTTCAATGTAACTTAAACACACTCTGAATATTCGATGCCATAAAAAGCTCATTTGCGCAGCTAACGAGCGGCCGTTAGCAGAAATATGGCGCACATATTCCCACACTCTTCGCGACAGCCTCCGCTCCAGCCTCCGCTCCAGCCTCGTCTCCACCCACCTCTCGAAGCCGCCCCCTCAATCAGCCAATAAATAAAGTAATATATGCGAACGATAAGCATATTCAAAGCAGCGGCACAGCAACGCGAAATGATTCCGCAGCAGCACCCATAACAATAACTCAAAGTAGGCCAGCAACCCCCACACCCCTCCAGCAAAACATAGCTAATTTATTAAAAACAAACGACAGCAGCAGCAGCCACTGAGGCTGGGGCAAGCAAATTGCCAAAGTAACGCCAACCAAAAAGCAGCAGCAAAATCGAACACCGAACATTGCCCCAGCGACTGCCTGGGAAACGAAGCCCAACACGTTTCTCCGCTCATATTCCTGCAAGTACTCGAAACTCTTCTGCGCTGCGAATTCATTCCCAATGTTTTTGTATTTTACAATTCGTTTGAGCAAATTACACAGCTGAAGTTAATGGAATGGGACGGCTTTCGGTGTGCTGCAAGTGTGGCGAGGATTAGCGAGTAGCGAGTAGCGAGTGTGGCGTGTGCCTGGCCTCCGCTTAGTACTGATAGCCACGCGGCTGGGCACCGCGATGCTGATTGTAGCGTGAGGGCGAGCGTGAGCGATTGCGGTAGCGAGAATCGAAATTGTTGCGATTGTGGGAATGGGAACGGGACGGCGAACGGGTGTGGGAGCGGACGCCACCGCGCACGGGCGAGTAGCGGCGGCGCCAGGTGGCACGGACCTTGCTCGGGCGAAAGGCCGACACCACGATCCGTCTGCTGTCGATCTGGCCCCCGTCCATGTTCTTGATGGCGCGTGCGCAGTCCTGGGCGTTGGCGAACTCCACGAAGGCAAAGCCGCGGCCCGCGCTGTCCCCGTAGAGCTCGACCGGAAAGTCGACGGCTGTCAGCGGGCCAAAGTTGCCGAAGATCTCGGTCACGTGCTCCTTGGTCACCTGGCGGCTCAGCCCCTTGATGTGCAGCCGCACCTGCGAGATTGGCGGCGCCCCCGGCCTGAAGTTTCGCTCACGACTGACTTGCGAGCTCGGCGATGCCACGCGTCCTCGTTTGTTCTTTGGATTGGGGCTGCCCGACTGGGAGCGTGAACGGGAGCGTGAATGGGAGCGCGAACGGGAGCGCGAACGGCTGCGAGAACGGGTGCGGATGCTGCGCTGCATCAGCTTTGCAGCAGGCAGCTGATTGGTGGCAGCATTGGCCGTGGAATTAGCCACTGGAAGCTTCGCAGTGGCAGCAGCATCGGTGGCTGGCTTGCAGTTGGCCATGGGCAGCATTGCTGGCATCCCCTCAGCTTTGGAATGGGTCGTCGGGCACTTTGTGTCGATGGGCTTGGCAGCTGAGCTGGCTTCGGCAAGCGGCAGCTTCGGATGGGCGCCAGAGTCGGCTGGCTTGGCGTCGGAACTGCAGCGTTTCACTTCTCCCTCGAACGTCTTTGCCGAGTCCCTGGCGAGCTTCACGGGATCCTTTGGGCTTCGAGCCGAGAGCAAAACTGACTGGTTTCGGATTGGAACTGGAGCTCTTCGGCTTGGAGCTGGCACTGGAACCAGCGGAGTCCGGCTTGGAGTCCACTTTGGAACTGGAACCAGCATTTTCAGTCTTGGCAGCATGACTTGCTGTCTTCTCAATGGCAGCGGAACCGGAGCCGGAGCGGCAGCTGGAGCTGGTTCCGGCGGCGCTGGCTGGCTTCGATTTGCGGCTGGACTTCCTGGGCGGCGGACTCGTCTGGCAGGCAACATTCTTGAAGCGACCGTGGCGCTTCTTGCGGCGCGAATTGTCCTCCGGCTCTGAATTGGCTAGGGCTTCCACATCTTCGCCCGGAGCTGGCACTGGAACTGGGACTGGCACTGGGTGACGGCGCACGCTGCTCTTGCCGGCCCTGGCACGCTCTGAGCAGCGGCGGTGATGGTTCGATGGCTTCTCGTAGCGCATACGCCGATGCAAGCGGCGGCGGCAGCAGCGATGGTCGAACGAGTCGTCGTGGCTGCTGCTGGACGAGTCGTCGGTGCTGGCGGTGCTCGAGAGGTCCGACTCGTTGTAGCCCATGCTTATCGAGGACAACGAGGACGCCGAGGGCGAGCGCAATGGCGACGACGTTTTGAATTTTTTCGGCTTGCTGCCGCCGCCCGACTTGTGCGACTTGTGCCCCAATGACTCGGCGTTCGAAGTATTTTCTGCGGCGTCACCGGGCGGCACGGCGGCCTCCTGGCCGCTGCTCTTGACTTCAACTGGATCGAGCATCTCGCTGTTTCGATTAATCACAAAATTTGGAATGGAGAAAAACTTTTTTTTTCGCTTTGGGAAATTAATTTTTGATTGGAGCTCCGGACTTGTTCCTTACACTTCGACTTCTGCGACGGAATGAAAGGCAATTCGACTCGATACTTGTCACAAAACGCAAAGGCAAGGGCTGCTGCGAGTGCCAGTAAGTGCTGGAAATTTCCTCAGAAGAGTGTTGGATAAGATTTTGTGTCAACACTTAAATGTGTTGTAAAGGGGAAATGCTATTGAAGTTCATTTAATCTTTTGTAATTAATGCAGATTATTTCGCCAGTGTTCTCGGGTAGCAATAGATCTCTGATCATTATTTTTACAGACTTCTTTGAAGCTTTTTTGCCTAAGGGTAGCGATTCCACGCTGATTGGTATCGTCACATTCGTCTTTGTGCAAAAAAAATGCAAAAACCGCAACGAAACGCAGCATCTCGATGAGCGAGTGGCGGACATGGACGGCATTCGTCTCGCCCACGAGGCGTAGCTCGTCGCGATGTCGGAGGAGTAACACCAGAACTGGACTCAGCCGGAATTCACCAGCATGTCCCTGGAACGGATATTCTTCCTCAATTTGGTGCAGTTTTTCTGTGGGGATGTCAATCCCTGTGTCTCATGATAAGGATAAATTGCGTCTAAAGCAAACCCTTGCAAATTTTCCTGGATTTGATGAAGCCTTCAATTGTCCCACGGCACGAGCCACAGAGAAATGCCAGCTCTGGTGACAGGGCCAATCACAATAAATCCCGATAAATACCCCCCATTTGGAAGTGGTTTGAATTAACACAACGAAAAACTGGCCAATAGTTTAGCTGCATTTAATTTATTCACAAATGCCGCACACTGGCACGCATGCACTTACTCGAAGGCAGTAGATGTGGTGGGACATGTGGCAGCTGGAGCGCTCAGCACATGAATTTGTTGCGCCACACGGAATGGGCCAGATCGCGCTTGCCCGTGGTCCAGGTAATGGGCAGCAGAGCCGCTTTGGGCGAGGATCGGGAGCTGGCTGCTACCGTGGTGATGCCGCTCGTCACAGGCAACGGCAGGAACTCAAACGCTGCCGCTGCAACAGGAGCAGACTCCTTCGCTGTGGCAGCTCTCTTGGACTGGCTCTTGGCCAGCGACTTGCACTTGTGGGTGAAATTCACAGCGAACTGGTACTTCTGCGCTTGCGGTGGCTTGATGACCCGCATCTATGGCCAGTCGCTTGCAGAAGCTTCGGTTCGGGATCTTCGAGTCGCGTGTGGGAAACGAGCCGGCGCTCATCGCGGCCCCCTTGGCCTTGGTGCTGGTGTGGGTCTGTTGCTTGGCCTTCACCACCGAGCCTAGGCCCATCTGGCGCACCAGAAAGTGCTGGGCCAAGAGCAGCTCCTTGGTCTGGTCCTTCTTCGGCCACTTGTGGTGCTCGGCCATGATGGCCAGGATGCGTGGCAGCATCAGCAGCGCCGCCGTCGCATCCACAAAGGCCACGCGCAGCCGTCGCGCAATGATGTCCACCAGGCTGCAGGCGTACTCGTGCCGGGCCGCATAGTGCACCTCCGCCTCGATGTACGGAAAGTGGCAGTGCAGCCGCCGCTTCGACTCCGGCGTGGCCTGCGCGAGCAGCGTGTGGCCATTGCAGCCATAGGACTCGGCAATGTGCTGGGCCACGTCCATGGGCACGCCGTAGGCCTGGCAAAGGTTCAGCGGCAGCATGCAGTCCCAGCCCTCGGCGCCGTCCAGCATCAGGTCCTTGGTGCAGCTGGGCGGCAGTTCGCAGTTGAGGTCGCACACCGCGTTGGCGGTGTCCACCGCATCGGCGGCCATCACGCGGTACGTGCTCCAGCGCCCGCCGCCCAAAGTGATCAGACGGCACTCGCTGACCTCCAGCAGATAGTTGCGCACCGGCAGCGGCTCCTTTTCGGCCACTGGCTGGACTCGGACTTGCCTCCGTGGGACAGACCACAGCTGGCCGCATGCCTGTCCAGGCGCTGAGCACATGCTCCGGGCCCAGCTGAACGCACTCGTCCATGTGATCGCGCGCCGAGTCCAGCAGCAGCTCCACATCGTACTCCTGCGGCGTGGGGCTCTGCTTGATGTCGTCCACGGGGCCCGTGGAGGTGCCCAGCAGCACGTGGTTCTCGAAGGGCACCATTAGCAGCGTGGGATGGCACTTGGAGGCGGCGGGACTCAGCAGGCCGTACTGCGGCGAGCCGAAGTAGCTGGGCAGGGCCAGGGTGGTGCCCAGCGTGGGCACGGATATCGGCAGCGTGCTGCTGTCGTCCAGCTGGCGCACGGTGTCCGTGTGGGCGCCTGTGGCATTGATCACCGACCGCGCCTCGATGTAGAACTTCTCGTCGGTGAGCACATCCCGCACGCCGGCACACCGGCAGCAGCCATCCTTGCGTATCAGCTCGACCAGCTGCATGTGGTTGGCCACATTCGCGCCCCGATGGACGGCTGACATGACGAGCGCCAGGCACATGCGGGCGTCGTCCACCTGGCCATCGTAGTAGACCAGTCCGCCGCGCAGGCCCTTGGCCTGCAGCAGGGGAAACTCGTCGAGGGTCTCCTGCTTGGACAGAAAGTGGGAGCTGCCCACGTTCGAGGCTCCAGCCAACCAGTCGTACGCCTGGGGGCAGGGCAAACCCGCAGTGAATCATCCAGAAGTCAGAACCAAAGCCGGATCTTACCTTGAAGCCCAGCCAGTAGAAGGGCAGGCGCAGGACACTGTAGATGGGCATGAGCATCGGCTGGACGCGGTTCAGATGGGGCGCGATCCTCAGCATGGTGGCCCGCTCGCTCATCACCTGCTGCATGATGTGCAGCTGCTCGAGGCTCTTGTCCCGAATGGCATCGTTGAGGTAGGAGCCGCTGCCGTCTATCAGTTTGCTCGACTTTGAGCTGGCCCCGCTGGCAAAGTCATCGGCGTCTATGAGGGCCGTTTTGAGGCCGCGCGCTGCCGCATCCAGCGCACAGCCACAGCCGGCAGAGCCGCCGCCAATCACCAGGACATCGTACTCCTCCCGCTTCATGGCGCACAGGTGCTCCTGCCGCGTGGGCGTCTGCCTTTGGGTGCACGCCAGCCGCGCCCTGGGCAGCGTCAGGCAGCCACAACAATTCGACTTGCGCAGCAGATTCGTCGCAGAGACGCTCTTCGCCAGCCCGCTGCACAGTTCGGATAGCATTCTGAAGTTCCGTTCCACTCTTGCCCGACGGCCGGCAAACACTGAAAATTTAGAATTTCTACGCGATTTGCATCCAACAGAGGGACAACAATGCAGCAGCAAAAAAGTAGCCAAAACACAGAACTTCATTTGCCAAAAGCCAAAACTGATGTGAATATTACTGCCATCGGATTTTGACAGCTGCTGGAAGTTTTTGAGGTGAGCTACTTGGTCGGGCGATTTAATTGTAAGATTTAGTTCAGGCTTTAAGCGATCGCCCCCCCCACACTCTTCGACATTCAATATAAAAATTGAATAATTTATGAGCGCTCGGCGGGTGCCTTAATGAACAAGCAACTGCGGTGTCCACACCCAAAGCCAATTAAAATTAATGAAAATTATAGATATGCGCGCGCTGTGGCCCCACCTTTCGAGCGTGTCCTGCCCCACGCGCAAAGGTGTCGACCTGTCACAGTTTCTGACAATTTAAACTCGTGACTGGCAGGCCAGCAGACAGACAGACAGACAGACTGAGCCCCCACCCCTGCGGCATAGCTGGGTGGAATGTGAAACTAAATTACTATGCTTAGCACATTAGGGTTGGGAAATTTAATTACATGCAATGGCGAGTCGTTGGGCCAAAAACTCCAAACCATTCAATGGACAATTTTCTGCGGCGGGGGTGGGGTGTCATTGTCCCCAATGCTTGCACGGGGCAAGCACGAAAAATTATTCCCCGCAACCCTCGCATCCCATTTGTAGCTGCTGGAATATTAATGCTTGTCCGCAGATCCCCCATGGGGGCATCACAAGGGCTAGGGGCTAAGGGCTGTAGAGGTAGCTGGAACAATTGGTGTCAACAGTGCCGACTGCAGGACTCTGACAGGCCTTTGACTTTCACACGCTAATGAGTTTGTTTAAGTAATTTCAATTCATTTGTTAATTTTCAACTATTGTCTCTCTATTGACTTTATTAATGTGCCCGGGGCCTGCCCATCACGCTGTCCTTCTGTCACTCTGTCAGCCCTGTCGTTTGCTGTGTCTGTGTCTGTGTCTGTGTCTGTTTATTTGATTGTTTGCTCGCCTGTCCTGCCTGCATGTCCGTCCGCATGTCCCCTGGGACTCGGGCACTTTGACTTTGCGTGCCCCTGAATAGCTTTGTCCTGGCACCGGGCCTGGTCATTAATATCGCCTCTGCGCCGCATAGATAAATATTAAATTGCCGATTGTTCGCGTTATTGAAATGCCATCGCCGCATTGGGCTCCATGTTAATGTGCGGCAATGAATGGGTAATATTCCGATAAAAAGTCATCGATCAAATGGGTTTTTGCTGCTCAGAGGGGTACGTGGGTGTAGTAGGTAAGTTCTTTGAGCCATGGCTCGTCAGGGACTGGAACTTATGCAACAACATTTGGTGGGAAGACTCCTGTATTATCACACTGCATCAAGTTTATATATTTAATACGTTTAATGCCCCCTCAAGTCACGACTATGGTGTCAGGAAATACTTTGAAACGGGAAACGGGCTGCAAGAAATATTATTTATAAGTTATGGAAATCAGCAGAAGACAGCTGCATGGTCTGAGTATTGATTATAATAATTATTAGATAAGATTACTGAGCCCAGAGGCAACAGAGGCAACCCACTGGAGAGTCTCTCAAAGTCACATTACATTGGATTTACTTATATTATAATATTACAGGATATCAGGGAATATCATAGAATATGCCTGAGAGAATATTCTTGCTCCTTCCTTTGCTTTCAGCCTCTAACTTTTGACCTTCTTTGAAGAGCATTACTTTGGAAATTTCCTATCGTTTTTCTTGTGTCTGACCAGCAACAAATAGTTAAGGAAATCTTTGAAATTATGCCTGTAAATATGAGCTGAAAGCGAAACTAATTCCAATGACACAAAAGATAGTCTCAAGTGTTTGTGCCTACAGTTTGTACAATCGTCTGAGCTGGCGGCACTGCAACAAACAAAAGAGCAACAAGAACAATATCAGCGGCCTTCTAAGCACAAATTTCCGGCATAGGCCACACATAACAAACCTAACCCGATGCGATAGTCATAGCCATAGTCCTTACCGACACCACACCACACCACATCTTCGCTTCTCTTCTCTGCCCACCCGTCGGTCTGCTGGCACCCGCCACGCCCCGGCACTTTGTTACATTTCGTTACCTCGCCAAAGTGCCTCAACACATTTGGCGCGGTGTGGCGTGGCCTTGTTGCTTCCTGCCTGTTTCCTCCTGCCACATAGCCGCTGCTGCTGCCCCTCCACCTTCCGGCTACTTGCCCCCTGCCGCTGGCTGCAACTGGCTTTGTTTTGTGTGCTGATGTTGTTGGCGTGTGGCTCACCTTTTTCGACTCACCCCCCGCTGCCAGCCGGAGTCCGGTCCTCTTTGGGCATTATTGCAGCTATAAAGTCAGTGCCTTGAACTTTTTGCTGCTGCTGTTTTTGTTTCTGCCCCGCTGTTCCTTTGGTCCGGCAGTTTTTCTTTTTTCCGCCGCTGCCTGCTTTTTTTTTTTGCTCTTTTCTGGTCTCTTTTTGTCGCCTTATTGCTATTGAAGTTTGTTTTTTATGGCCTGGCCGAGCTTGACAATAAGCACGGTGGCGGCGGCGGCGAAACTTTTCCACTTCTCATTTATTATTACGTATACGCGCCGTTGCCGTTGTTGTAGCCGTTGCCGTTGTTGTTGTTGTCCTGACAACCGAGCGACACAAATTGTCGTCTGTCGTCGGAAAAGCAAGAAAAGAATATACATAAAAAATAAAACAAATCACAGCTGGAGCTGGATCAGGAGCTGGAGCTGCAAATGCAAACAAGCGCACAAAATTTGTCTAATATTTTTGTTCAAAGGCCAGCAGCAAAATACAAAAACGAAACACAAAAAAAACCAAAACAAGAAAAATGCTTAAATTAAAATAATTCAAAATAAACGATTTGCTGCGCTTCGACTGGCAGCCAGCGAGGTGTTAAGTGGCACAAATTGTGTGGCAACGGATGAGGGTGGCTCCTGCTGCTGCTGATCCTGGCCCTGGACCCTTCACATAGCTGGAAATTTGTTGCCGCTTTCACTGTGTTTATTGGCAAAAGTTTTGATTTATTTGGCCAGGCAACAAATCGAAGCAACAAATTTTCGAAGCAGGTGCAACAAACATTCGCTGCAGAATATTGCCGGAAATAGAAATGATTAATTGAATTCATTAGCAGCAACATATTTTAATGCGTTTGAAATTTAAATGAGTTAGGAGCAGCTTTAGAAAAATTAAAACAGAAAGGAATTTATTTTAATTTTTCTATATTTTAATATTTTAAATAATTTTTATATTTTTATATTTTCATTTTATTTTTTTTTATTTTATTTATTATTATTATTTATTTATTTTAATTTATACACAGAGGAATATATTTTAATTTTGTATATATTTTTTTTATATTCTAAATTTAATTTTTTTATTTTATTTTTATTATTATTATTTATTTAATTTTTATATTTATATTTTCATTTTATTTTTTTTATTTTATTTATTATTATTATTATTTATTTATTTCAATTTATATGCTCACAGCATACTCCTGTCAGCTATTCCCATTGCTTAGAACCCATGCGAATGGCATTCGGATGGCCAGATGATTCATGGCAAGCAGCACAATTGGACTATGGCCACAAGGCCTTGCCAATTGTCAGCGATTGAGCCAAATTTAGCCGCCATATTAATGTGTATTGTGGCATAATTGAGTGGCACACGCAATGGGTATGGGGCAAAGGACTGGCCAGTGGCAGGGCCCAGCTGGGGACTTGGCCGAGCAGATCCATGCACAGCTGGCCCGGGCATAAAGGCGTTAATTTGTAGCAATTAGTTTGGCACTCGGCCATGGCAGTGGCCAGTGGCCGAATGGCCGAGTGGGCATGTTGTTTGGCGAATGGCGAATGAGCCAATGGGTTCGGTTCCGACAAAGGACAAACGATAAACATGCACACACAGGGCACACGGCATGCCGCAGACCGCACGGATCGCGGACCAAAAGGAGGGACATTTGATAACAATTAAATAAACGCTGGCGGGTCAGCCACGCGTTTAAAGCGACTGAACTTGCCACAGCTTTTTTTATTACGACCTGACATCAATTAAATTTTTACCTCTGCCCCGCAAGCACTCGGCCAGAGACATGGACGGAAAAATTTTATTTTTTGAAACTTTTGCTACCACAGGCTACCCAGCCAATGGACGAGGGGCATACGCGGACTCTTAGTGGACACGATCAGGGCTGGGGTACAGGGTATGCATGGGTTGAAATATTTCCTGCACAGCAGGCCAGCCACACTATGCCTTACCTTGCCCCTGTCTCTGTCGCTGTCGCTGTCTTGGCGGCTGTTGTTGTTGTCGTTGTCGTTGTCGTCTGTCGTTGTTGTAGGCAACACTATTTGTGTCATGCAACAATGTAATTGCCACTGTCGTTGTCATTTCCGCTGGACACACGTTGCCCAGCGGCAGAGAGAAAGGAAAAAAAAAGAAGGAAAACAGAAACTACAAACAGAAAACCTTAAAGATATTACAGGGCAGGGCAGGGGGGGCAAAGCATAGTGTGGGATAGTTAGGAGGGAAAGTGGCGGTGTTTGGGGGGGCAGCAACAAAGTGTGTGTGTGGCAGGGGCAAGACGGGGTGTGGCCCCATACAGCGGAAGGAAGTGAGTTGTAGGTCGGCCATTGTGCAGCTTTTGCGGTGAGCAAGTCGCATTGTGTCGCCCTTTTCGGGTGGGGTTTTGCCTGGGTCATTGTGAATGTAGGGGTCGCTGGGGCAGCGGCGGGAGCGGGGCAAATGTCCTGGGCAATTGTCAGGGGCGCGCGCCATGTTAAGTTGAAAATAATAGACGTGGACATGGCTGTCAGGCTGTCAGGCAGTCAGCCAGAGACGATGTGCGCCGGACACTAATCGATGGGGACAAATTGCAAAGGTTGCAAGGCTGCCTCCACCACCACCCCCTAGCCCCAGCCCCACCCCCTTCGCACTTGTCAGTGGCATATCTTACCTTTGGCTTTGGCTGGAAAATTAATGACTCAATGAGGCAGAGCATTAGCTGCTGGCTTGTTTGCCCAGCAGGGCTTTTTAATTGCTGCCTCGATGGCCATCCTGTGGCCTGGCCATTTATTTGTGCGAGTATTTGCCCTCCTCGTCGTCCCCTCCTCGTTGCCGTTTGCCAGCTTAATCGATTACAGTGCTGCCCGATTCCCCATTTGCTCTTTAGTTATGCTACAGTAAACTTGCGGTTACCCACAGCACTGCACTCGCATCCTCCGGCTGCGCCCCGTACCCGCACGCTTCATCCGCATCCACATGCACGCTAAGTAGCCCCGGGTCGGAGTTTATTTAAATACGTAAGCACTGAATGAAATCAAGCGTTGTATAAAGGATTGAAGTTGAGTGTAGCAGCAGCAGGAGCTGGAGCAGGAGTGGCCACAGTTTATTGTTGTGTCTGTGGACTGTCAGTTAAAGTGGAAACAAAAATAGGAGCGGCACTTGACTTAGCTTGGTTTAAGCCTGAAATTCCTAATACTAATCCAATTTCTATTCTCTCTCTTCCTGTTTTAAGCCTGAACTTCCCAATACTAATCCAAATTCTATTCTCTGTTTTTTTTCAGGTAAGTCATTCTCCCATAAGGAAGCAATTTTGGCTGCCCGTCCGTAAGTTTTTCTCTCCGTTTCTCCATTAACCAAAAGTTTAGCCTCTTGGCCTGCTACTTCTACCGAAGCATCCATATATATATATATATGTGTATATATATTTTCTTTGCACGCTTCAACACGCCAACTTCCAAACAGGGTCAGCTCTCTGGACTTTTCTATTTCACTTGCTTGCATTTTCTTGCTTAAAGGCACCAAATGCAGTGGGGTATCAACAGCTGGCTAGCTCTCTCCGCTCTCCACTCTCCACTCTCTCCACTCTCTCCTCTCTCTCTTCTCCTCTGGCCAGGACAAGCCACATTCGACACTTTATCACCTGGTTGGACATTGGCAGCCGGCATTTGCTCATGTTTTTCCACACGGCCATAACATTTAATGGCGCTCCGCTTAACGCTTGTAAACACGTCGGGTGGCAATCAGAGCACGGAGCACGGAGCACAGACCACGCCCCCGCCATATACCCACACCCCTAGCAGTATATAGTACGAGTATTGGGGGGGGGGGTTGGGTATATCTGAGCTTAGTTGGCACGACTCTGTGTCCCTGTGGCGGACTTTTGGCTTATCTTCGCGCAAATTATGCCCATTGGGCATGCTAATTTCACTTTGGCGTTTGCTTCCGTTAAAAGTCTACAATTACGGCTAACAGCTATTAGCCAGCCGGAATGAATGCCGAAATCAAATGCAACAGCCACAGCCGCAGCCCATTCATTATCGTTAATTGCGGTAAGCAGTTGCTGTCCGTATTATTACAAATTAACAAATCACTTAGACTGCCTCGCCGAAAGGAGGCGGCACGAAGCCAGCCCGAAGCCCGAAACCCGATTCCCTCTAAGCAGCAAAATTAATTAACTTACATTGTAAAGTTTAACAATTTGAGCAAAGAATCTGCAGCGCACTTAATTTGAATTTATGCCAAAACATTGTTAGGGCGAGTGCCAAACGGGGCCTTGGGTCGACCAGGCGATTCCTCGGAATCCGCGATATAAACAGAAGGGCACACGAATATTTCTAACTGCAGCTTAGGTCTGTTATTAGAAAGCTGTAGCTGAATGTTGAGTGCCATAAATTATTTAATATTTGTCTTTAAATATTATTTATTTATTATCCAAAGTCTGGACATAGTGCAGCTTTAATTCTATTTAAAAATATAATCATACAATTTTTAAAACTATAAAATATTATATTTGAATTGGAATAACAATTCTTTCTGGTACCCAAAGCACATTTTTAACCGCCTCTAATTCGCATCCATTATCGTAAATATTTATTTTAAATATTCAATGCCCAGCCATAAAATGCCCAGCAAACTTTTCGACCCTGGATAGCAGGCTGTAAAAATTCGCCAAAAATTGCCATTAGGCCTTAACGCTTCGCTTAACTCGTTATTGGAGCTGAAGTTGATTTCGACAAAAGTTTTTGGCTGGCGGCAGTTCTCGTTCCCGTTCCCCTTCCCAAAGCAATTATCCTCAAGGAAGTGTATTCGACTTAATTGATTTTCCAGCCGGCAGTCGTTACGGTTTTAAAAGGATTTTAATAATAAGCGCATTCAGGCTCAGTGTCTGTATATTAGAGGCTGAGTGTGTATTAGTGTGTGCGTGTGGGTCTGCCTCTGGGTCTATATCCTTTGTCCTTTGTCCAAGGGTCGCTTCGCCTTTCCCTATCCTTTTGCTTGAAAAGTTCAGCGCGCATTTAGATAACAAAATTTCGTCGGCTTTTTCACACTTTGCCTCTTCTGGGGTCTAAGTAAATTTCGCAAGTCGCAAGTCGGACGTGGACGTGCCAAGGCCCCGGGGCAGTAGGTGCCCCGAGCGGGTTGAAGGTTGCCGTTTGCATAGGTTGAAGTTCAAGTGGCTGTCTGTGTGTGTGTCTGTGTGTATTTGACCGGAAGTTAAGCGCCCTTTTTTCTGGACGAGTCGCTCTCTAAGCAGACTTCTGAACGGCTCAGACCGGCAGCCAGGGGTGCGGTGCGGTGCGGTGTGTGTACTTTAAATACAATTTGAAAATTGTGTTTATTTAATTGCCCGGAAAGCATTCAGCTACGGCTTTTCCCAGGGTAAACACTTTAATGCTGCCGCCCGATTGGTTTTCATTGCAATCGTTTTCCCTGCGCCACAAATAATGTTATTAAAATTTCAGTGTTTGGTTTTAAATAGAAACGGATCCCATATGGGAAAAATATATAGAAAATGTATCAAGTAAACCTCCAAAACAATTAATATGCCCCTTGAACTCTACCCAAACAAGTTACTTCCTCTCCATTTCACTCTGCTCCCACTCTGCGTCAGACTTAAGTCTGCAAAACCGAACTGTGGCTGGCCATGGTTTCATAATTTCTCAGGGAGAAGCCAAGTTCTAATTTCTTGTTCGTCCTTGCTGCTGCTGCAGCCTGCATGTAGTGTGCACTGCCTCGAATGAGTGGAGTGGCATGGAGTGGAGTCCCTGGCAACGGCCGGGGCAACTTCATCAGCATTTCGAGTAGCATTTCCATTCATATGCTGCGCTGGAGCCGCCTGCAAGGCGCAAATTGTTCAGCCTTGTCTCTTCCCTTCTCTCTCTCTGTCTCTTTGTAGCTTTCCATCTCTGTCTCTCTTCCACGCTCTCGCTCTATGTTAATTTTACAGAGCTCTATGGCCACGACGCCCCTCATGTTTTTTGATGATGAAGAGCTTTTTGGCAGGCAGCCAAAAACAACGCCGAAAAAAATAGAAGGGCAGAAGAGAAACCAAAATTACGAGTATTTTTTCTTTGGACTCCAAATAGACGCATGCTGCAGCGGGGCACAGGACAAGGGCTGCACCAGGCTGCTGTGTGTGCTGTGGAGGCTTGGCAATGAAGATGCCCAAAAAGCAATAACAATAACGCGCACATGTACACAGACACACACACACACACTCGCACGGGGAGAACAAGTCCCCCCGCTCCTTGGCTTTATTTTCGTTTTTGCCGCTTGGTTTGATGAACTTCCTCCCATGGCGGTTTTTGCCAGGGAGTTGCCTTTGCTTCGCTTTGCTTTGGTTTGGTTTTGGCAGTGGCTGTGGCTGGGGCCTGCCTGATTCTGATTGTTTTTATAGATGGTGCGCTGCTTGTTGATTTTGATGATGATGATGATGGCGATGCTATGTGGGGGCTGGTGGGGCGGGGAAATGATTATAATGACGAGCAGGATGCTCATGATGTGGATGATATTGATGATGGTTGTCCGACTCCGCTTTGCGCCGCATGCATTGCTTTATTTTTGTGTGGGTTTCGAGGGGGTTAGCCGTTGCTGCTGCTGTCGTCAACGCTTCGACCGCATTTGCCACGCTTGATTTCGTTAATAGAAAATTTAATTGCTTTTATTGATACTTGGATGGAGCCAGTGTTTGGCAGTGATTGTAAATGGGATTACACGAGTGCCGTGGTGCGGGGCAGCATTTTCTGGCTGCCAAATGGAGCAGCTGCATGAACGCAAAATGGCGCCAAGTTAGGCTCAATTTCGTTGCTCTTAAATGTGGCAAAATTTCGATTTAATTCTCGGCTTTATGGCTGCCAGCACGCGTCCGATCTGACCCGCTGACCCCTGGCCATTAAAGCCAATTGCAGTTGATGAGTCTCAGCGGCGGGCGGGCGAACACCTCTGGTCTGCCAGTAGGCGACAACGACTCCTGGTCGGGCGGTTAACCACAGCAGATATGCGGCGCACACTGACTGCAATTTGCATATGCCCACAGCCGTGAGAGACAGACAGAGAGGGAGTGGGAGAGGGAGAGCCAATGAAGCGAGCTTTTCGTTTTTCTTGTGCATGTCAATCAGTTCATGGAGTGCCGAGCTTCGGCTGCCAGGGCATATTGATTGCGGGCAAGTTGAAGTCCCAATCGAAGTGGAAGTTAAAGCGACTGCAACTCCACACACAAAACGAAAATCGCTTTAGCTTATTGTTCGGGGCAGTCTGATGGACTAATTACGTTGATATAGTTGAAAAGAAAAGTCAAATCGAAGCTCATCAATAATTGCACAGGCAACCGAGGCAAAATCCACAGTTGGAAAGTTGAAAATGAAAACGAACTCTGACTTCAGGTGCCCTCCAGCCAGGCAGACAGACAACAGACAAAACAGACACGAATGCCAGTCAGTCAGGTAAGGCAGGAAGCCCAACACATTCACTGCCAAACCCAAACCCAAGCACATAAACACATCAATCTTAATTAGAGTTTCACGTCTCCGACGCTGAAGTGCCTCCAGCCGCACATTGTGAGGGGGCAGTGCGCCTGGAGGGTCGCCTAATGCCGGGGCTCCTTGGCTGTCTGTGATTCCCGCTGCCAGTCAATCGCTGGCCAAGAACTTTGTTATTCTCTCCATCGATTGCCCAACTAATTGCAGTTGATTTTGTTTTATTTTGCTCGCTTTGCGGTTTGCCCTGCCCAGGGGCTGGCATCAGGCAAAGAGAGCTGCTCGATAATTATAGCATGGCAAAGGTAACTTGTTGCGGATGCTTTGTGTCTTAGTACAGGTATCTCTGTGTATATTCCGGGTTATTTTTGATACGTCCAACAATTTAATTAGTTTAAATATAAGCCAGAGGCGAGAACGAGCAGAGAGGGAGAGCCATCAACTGGTCTGCACTGAGCACAGAAAATTAAGTGCAACCACAATTCACAGACGCAGATGCAGCTACAGCTGCAGACTCAGACTCAGACACCGACACGGACACGGACTCAGTTGCAGGCAATAACCGAATGCATCTGGTTTTTAGCAGCACACAGAGAGAGATGGGGAGACGTTGCATCTGCACGGCTAGAACCTGGCCAGATGGCAAGACTTTTAGCACTCCAGGGATAAAGTTTCATTAAGAGCAGCCTAACATGGAGCTGCTCCACAAGTAAAATAAAGCCAGAGACTGCAGCAGAGACAGAGAGACAGAGAGAGAGACAGACAGACAGACAGACCAACACCCCGAACTATCATACTTCAGATGTATGAGGCACTTCACTTCAAATTGCACTTGAGGCTTATGACACACCCAGCCTACCCCAGTCCCAGCCCCAGCCCCAGCCCCAGCCCCAGCCCCATTTCAACCCCCATTCTCCATTCTCCATTCCCTGGTCGAGGACTCCACTTCAAGTGCATGTGAAACCGCAGTTGAAAGGCATTTATTGTACTTGTCATTGTTGCTGGAGTCGCAATCGGAGCTGCAAGCTGGAGTTTGGAGTTTGCTGCTCAGACTGCGGTTAGTTGGCACCCCTTTAGGCCGGGCGTTGGGCATAGAAAAAGGCCTGGCTCGCTCCTATGAATGCCAATGCATCAAGGGCTCATAAAAAGATGTGGGGCTAGAGACCAGACACAAGCGCGTGAAGTGGATAATCACGCCAGCTTAGAGTAAAATCTAGCGAGTGGAATAAGCTGGGGCTGCTGCTCGTGATAGTCACCACAGAAATGCCATTGCAAGGGCCCATCTCTAGCTCGCCAGTGTTGAATGAATGCTGCGTCTTTTTGTGTGTGTGTGTGTGTGTGCTAGGCATTTGCTAAACGACCCTAGTTAACCTCCGGGCCAAATAATTTGCATCAAGCACTTGCACCAGCGCCATTGCAGGAACTTTGCCAAAGAAAGCCATGCTCGGAATCTGGTTGTGCCCTTCGGGATAATATGTTTTGCCTGCTTGCCTCTCCTTTGCCTTTCCTTGCCTTCCCATTGCCTTCCCATTGCCTTCTTCCCTTGCCTCGTATCTGTGTCTGGGGGTCGCAGGGCGCTTGCTTATTTTAGTTATGGCATTTGAAGCATTTTTGCCAAGTTTACAAGATTATGCGCTTAGTGGCTGCTCGAGCATGTTCTGTGCGGATCGTGGCAGAGCCACACTGAAACTTCCAGCCGTGCGGGCGTTGAAAACTTTGCAGCCTCTCTGCTAGGTGCAAAATGAATATGGGTTCGTGCCCCTGCCCCTGCCTGGGAGTGTAATTAAATTGCAGCCAAGCCCAGCCAGGCCACCTTTACAACGCAAAGACGTGAGTGAGCGTGAGTGCGAGTGTGTGCCCAAATTAAAGTTAAAGTTGCCTGCGAATTAGGGTTTTTAATTGGTGAAAATTTGCGAATCGGCGCCAGCAATTGCTGGGATTAAAAGCTAACAAGCAAGAATGGATCTGCGAGTGGACTGAAACATTTCAATCAAGCTTCTATCCAGCGATTTAATTTGCTTTGTTTCCCTCTGATGGCTCCAAATGCAAACAGAGTGCTGCTCCACGAACGTCAAAGCTGGCCGAAAACAATGTCAGTCAACAGCCAACACTCAGGCTGCAGCACAGCACACAGGCACGCCCCCAGACATACAAACAAACATACATACTCGTACTCGTACTCGTACATCACTTGAAACTAAACATAAACAATTTATGGAATTTATTAAATTGGCCAAGAGGCTCCCATTGTGGCAGCTACAAAGGCCCTTGGGCCAGAGCAGAAGGGGAACAAACAACAAACAGGGCAAACAGGCAAACATTTTACAAACGGCCGAGAAAATGTTTTTCTTTTTATACACATACCCTGGAACAAGCAGAAGGTAAGCTGATCTTAAACAGATTTTTTGTATTAATTTTAAAAATTATAAACAACAAAGTTCAAGCGTTAATTGTTGTGCATTAAATGCACGAATATATTCATCAACTTTGGATGAGTTTATCGCATAAATTCATCTGAGGCCAGGGTATTTAGAGCTTCGACACCGGAAGCCATAGATTTGCTGGCTTTTTGCTTATTTTTTTGATGGGCCACAGAGCAAACACTTGAAGAAATTTATGACAATGAGCCAACAACTGTGAGTGGTCATAATATAAATAACAAGTGGGGCCAGTGGGCCGAATGGGCGATGGGCGTTCCTTTTGTAGACAGGGTCTTCCCTGGGCGTGGCGCGGCCAATGCGTAAACGTAACTGACCGTGCCAAAAGTGTTGTTTTATGTGTGTGTGTGGGGGGGAGGGTGAGTGTGCTTAAGAGATTCAACGGCTCATTGTGCTTGATTGAAGAGGGAATGGCTGCGCGGTGGCCCGGGCTAAGGGACTGCGTATTCTCTGCATCTGTAGATCTCTGTCTGTGTGTGTGTTTGTGTGCCACATGTGCCTGCAATTGGGAAATTATGCCCAGCGGACACAGGCCAGAGTAAAGTGAAAAGCCGGATGCTTGGCTTTTTGGCCTTTTGGCCCCCCGCTTATCCGTATACCAGTATCGAAATGGGATTTCATCCACTTGCCAGATTGAAGGCAGCCACTTGGCCACATACATTTTTTATGCCCGCTGCTGCTGTTGCTGCTTGGCAGCTCCTCGGCGACAGCCTGTTGAAAGTTACGACAATTTAAGTTAAACGTTTTGCCAAGACACGAACGCCCAACGAACCTTTCCCGGCACTGGCAGGCTGTGCCTTATTTTGAGTTAATTTAATACGCCTCGTTGCCTTAGCTTCGCACTTTGATTGAACCAAATAAATGAATGAAACTCGAGGATTTTTCCCGTTTGCCTCTCGAAACTTTTTGGCTTGATCCCTGACTAACCCTTGTTCTTTGTGTATTAAATTTAGTTTCCGTTTTCAGTTATTAGTTTTGGCTCTTGCCATTTTTGCTTGATACTAAAATTACCTGTCGGTCTTTGTGCATTGTTGATTTTGTTGCTGGCTCATTGTTTTATCTGTGCCTGTGTCCACAAAGCACTTGAAAGAATGGAAATTTCTAAGCAATATTAATCAATGCTGCCTTTGAGGAGGCAACCAAAATAATGAAATATTAAACTGCCGAAAATTCAAACCATAATTTAAAATTTAAAATGCTTTAACTAAAATTGCCTTTAGCTACATTCCCATTATGTGATGTCAAATATTCCATTTAAAAACATAAAACTAAGCCCGAGTAATGTTGGTTCGATGAATATTTTTAGGGCTATTTGGAGACCCAATTAGAATATGCAAAGATTTATTTATCTATGCTGCTAGTATAGATGCGAGTAGCCGCTAGCTGATGGGCAGCTCTCAGTTAATAACTTGACTTTAACAGCACGAAAATAAATCATTCGCCGCCCACAGTCGCTGCCGTTTGCTGTTGATTTTTAATTACTGAAACTCCACCTTCAGCAGCGCCAACGCGGAACCCTCAAAAGACATTGAAACAGATGTCCAGGGAACTGTCGGGGTGGGGAGCAAATAAAAATTTACATTTGCCTTCAACAAAAGCAACTGGCCGCAAAATAAAAAGCCAAAGAGTTGGCCACAAAGTTGCTGAATAATTCAACGAATGTCCTGCCAACATTTTAATTTAAGTTTGCGCTTCGTCGGCCGCCAAGATAAGAAATTGTTCAAGACACCGAACGCAAGGGGGGGAGGGAGTTGGTTGTATTTATTTACACTTTGCTGCCCGCCAAATGACAGCCACAAAAATTAATAGAAAACTTTCCCCAAAGACACTCGGCAAATAGCGAAAGGGAGACGTGGCGGTGGGTGCGGAGGGGCGGCGGCCTAGGCGGAAAGGACAAATTATGCAGCAATTTCATTTTGATATTTTTGTCAACACAGGATGAAAGGATGTTAATGTAAATGACCGCCCCGAAAGTAGCCCCAGAAAAAAGGCAAAAGAAAAGGAAAACTTTTAATAATGTCTCGCAAGAAACATTTCTTTTTTGTGCTTTCTTTTCGAGGAGCCTTTGTTTTAGCCTAGTCCCGGCCACGGCCAACAGAGCAGAGGAGAAGCCACACAGCTCTGGTTCACACTTCATTTGCAATTCTAAGGAGTCCGTTGTGGTCCCTTTGTTTGGGCCAAGGACGTGGACTTGCCATTCAGCCCGAGCCTAATTATTATTTTCTGCGAATTTAAGTCCTGCTGGCTGCTCCTCAATGTAAATTATGTTTACGATTGCATACTCGCTTCGCTGTCCTTGAGTGGCGGCGCCCACAATGCAATGCCATTACTTTTTATGTTCGCCTCCTTAGCGGCTCCTTTGCTCTGGCCTACGACCCTGACATGGGCTGATGGCCGGGCTTTATGGTCCAGTTGCGACAGTTGTGGCAAAAGTTTTGGCCCGCTGATGTACTGGCAATCTGACGGAGAGTCTGTGAAAGTCGAGACCTTCGAAATGGGTTAGAGCGAATGATCCCTAAGACCTTATCGCAGTTCCAAAATATTTTTAAAGAGTGAACAGAATTTTGTGCAAAATAAAGTTGTCCTTTAGCACGCCGAAAATGGGTCATTCCGTCGCTTGGCATATGCATTGATGGTGATCCAATTGTACAGTTGATTAATGTATTTAAATAAATATATTATATATATATTAAATGTGCCAAACAACTCCTATTAGCTGATCTATGTTGTCACGTGTAATTGGGCATGAATGGGCATGAACCCAAAAATATTCCACTTCGAGCCCTTACGTGATCCAAATAAATATGAATATTTATTCTATAACATTTAATAAGCCCCATTCACACCTATTTTCAACGCCTAATAGCCGCCCCTAAACCCGTCTGTCTGCTTGTCCGCAAAACGATTTCGCCGCAGTCTGGCCGACTGCCGGAATGGAATCCCTGGCATACGTACATATGTTAAATGTCTGTACGTGCCAAGCTGAAAACAAGCAAAGCAAAGCGACGCGACGCCACCAGACAGGGCCCACTGTCTCTACTCTCAGTCGCAGTCCCAGTCCCAGTTCCCAGTTGGAGTTCCCATTCCGCATTTCGCTTTCCGCTTTCCCGGGACTTTCTGCCTGTCTGTCTGTCTGTCTGTCGACATATCTTAATTCCCATAACCAGGCAAAAGTCTGCATGAATTTCAAATTCAATTTGGCGCATTTTACATAATTTATTAAACAAAAGGCTCAACATCAACAACAGCAACAACGACAGGAACCAAAACGTTGGGGGGAGGGAAACGGAACGTTTTATTGCATGAGCGACGGCTAACAAGTCACTTGTTTGTGTGTGTGTGTTTTTGTGAGCCAAGCTTGACTCTGTGTGTGTGTGTGTGAGCCACGCTTGGCTTTTTACATAAATAATTTAGGTGTGAAGATTAAATCGTTGCGATATGGCTGAAATTTTGTTGACAACTTAATTTGCCGAGTGGTTGCTGTGGCCGGAAGGGGCGCCCGGAAATGCACTCGGCTGCTGCTGCGCCTACGAGTGGAGTGTGCAGCAAATTGTGATTTAAATTAAGCAGCGAAAATGCTATCCCACAAAGGACCCAATCGCTTAAGTCACGCAATGCAAACAGGAAGACAACACCACGCATACTTAATCTGCCTCGCAGTCCAGCGAACAGAACACAGACAGAGAGAGAGAGAGGGGAGAGAGAGAGAGGGAGAGTGCTCCTTGCAACGGCAATTGAATTATTGAAAAATTAACCAGCTCGGGGGAAATCGGGGAAAACATGGAATGCATTTCTCGGCGCGTGAGTGTGTGAAATATTGCATGAATAATGCAGCACACTCACGAGCACTCCACTCCACTCACTCCGCCGGCTGTCGATGGCAGCACTTGACACAGCTCAACGCATTTCCTCCGCCGCTGCCTACGCCTCCGCCTCTGCCACTGCCTCACCGCCACTGCCTCTCCGCCTTTCCCTTCGCTGGCTGCAGTTTAATTGCCGTCATCTGTTTGTTAATTGCTACATAATTGTTTGAAATAAATTTACTTACGATTTGTTTCGTTTCGTGTCGTTCAGCCCCAGCCGCAGCCGCAGCCCCCCTCCGCCACTCTTCTTTTGTGCGCCATTTCGTTTCTTGGCAAGGTGTTGCCGCTCGTCGAAGCGCCGACATGGCGTATGAGTAATGTGCTGCAGAGTGTCAGAGCACTTTTGATTGTCGTGCAGGCATCTCCATGCAGTTGAATTTTCGACTGTCCCATCGAAGGGGTTGACGAGCCGCTGAGGATCGCCCCGAGTGCATTGCATTGTGAGTGAGTGGCACTCCGATGATTAATGCAGGAATAAGCCGCTGTTTTTTCTGGATTTTATTCAGTGCCCGAGTTATGCGCAATTGAAGCTGCAGATTTGTGTTCTTCGCATAATTTGTGCATCATTTATTCAAACGTTGAGCACAGTCCCAAATGTGGCCGCAGTCACCTGCCAGCTGCCAGAGGGCTTGCCATGGCGCACACCTAAAGAACGCTGTCATCCAGTGCGAGCTGCAGCTAAGCTGGCTCTGACGAGCAGGCAACATAACTCACGGGGAGTGCAGTCTGCAGCAAGCAGCTGAGAGTGTGCCGCGTCCTCCGCCCGCCACATCACAGTGTGCTGTTCTCAGCGCCTTGCCTGACTGCCATGTTTTATGTTTTCGCTCACTTTCTGGCACACTTTCTCACATATTTTTTTGTTTGCTTTTATTTGCTGCTGCACGCGCTGGCTTTGAGCTGTTGCAGCTGTTACAGCCACAGCCAGTGGAGCTGCTCCTGCAACTGGAGCTGCAGCTGGACGCAGATTTTCAGTTTTGTGCTTTCGTGTCGTTATGAATAATGAGTTTTCTTGGTGCGCTGCAATTTTCGCCATGCCCTGCTCATTGTCATTGCCGGGACTCGATTTAATTAAAGTTCGTAATGAGTTTTCTGTATCGCAGCTCAATCAATCGCGGCTGCAGCGAAATTGAACCATTTAAATGGCAAGCCGGCACTGGCATTGTCTTGCAGCCGATTACATTGCCGGGGAGGGGAGGGCACCCAACAAACAACAAAGAACTTGTAACATCCCCGGAGACTTTGGCCAAGACAAAAGTACGAGAACAAGTACGGGCACGAGCACAAGTGTCTTCCGCCCCTGTTCGCAGTTCGGTTGGAGTTCATTTGCCTGCCAAGTTGGCGAAAAGCATTTTTGCCGCATCCGCAATTCGTTTTGCGGTCTCCACACTGCCAAGGAGTCTGCCTGGGCCACTGCCCGAATACTATATATGCAAGTACATACATGTACATATATATTCTGTGGCTTGTATTTGCTTGGCATTCTTAGACACTCTCCCCGGATGGCCCACTCTGGCTTGGCTTGTGGACTCACGTGAGTGCATGCTGTGCACAGAGTTCCCTGCTGCTGTTCGGGCTCCGAATCTGAATCTGAATCTGTTTGGTGTTCGCTCTATGCCGGCGAGTAAACAATTTGCACAAAGCATTTCATACGTTGGCAGACTCTGTTTTTTTTTATGAAAGTTTGATTAACAGTTCCTCCCACCCCCCTCCTGCTGGCGATGACTTTCTCTTTGCTTGCTTGTGAGGAATTATGAACAAGGTAAACGGGGGAATTTATCCTTAGCTGTTGATTAAAGTTTGAGTAATTTCAGTGCAGCTTCAACGCTTTAATGTAAATAGGCGCTGCCTTTAATGCCTTAGGCATACACACACACACACGCACACTCGACCTGTTGGCTGGCATACAGAGTCTGTTGCCATTTAATTGCATAATGACCGAGAGCTGGCATTTAATCAGCTCGTTTGTCAACAAAGTGCATATATCAGCACAGAGAGTGAGAGAGAGAGAGAGAGGGGGGGAGCCAGAGAGAGACTGGGCGAAGACGGGCTGGGCTACTCCTCCGCCGGACGATGATTTGCTCGCCTTGTCAAACGCTAAACTAATTACGTATACGCAATGTGATTATGGGCTTGCAGCTGATTAGGCTACTGTTGGGGCAGTGGGGGTGGCTGTTTGGACGGGCGGGCGACTGCTGGTAATGCGCCGTAAGCTGTGGTGCAAGATCCGACCCATTTAACAGCTGTCGTAAGCCATCATAATGACCTGAACGAACCGCCTCGAGGGCGGGCAGTCGGGCTACCGGTCGAAGGGGCATTAAAAAACGAGCCGAGGGCCCGTTGTTCAAATATTTGTTGACATATTGCGGATTTAAAATGATTTGTGGCTGCCAATCCCCGGGAATTAAACAAATACATTTGAATAATGGCTGGCAATCAGCAAACAAAACGCAAGACTGATTGCCGGCAATAAAAATGGACCATAAAAAGCGATAACATCATATTTATAAGCGGCTCGCTCCTTGGGCTCCCCACCGCACGGTCCAAAATCAAGACATCCCTTCCATCCATCCCAGCCACCCCTCCCACTCGGCGCTGTCATGGACTCCACAGCCAAGGAGCTCCCAAGGCGGCGGCCAAAGCGTTGAAAGCGATTATATGCGTAAATATAAAAATGGCAAAAAGACAAATAAACGACAATAAACGGGGCAGCCGAAGTATTCCCAGCCCGCCCAGCCGTCCAGCCCACCACCAGCCCCATGAAAAATAAACGGAAAAAATGGCCAACAAAAAAGATGGGGCCCATAAAAACGAAAACAGAAGAAAGGCCAGCCGCAAGCCTCCGGACCAAATCATCTTATGGCACAGTGGGATGCAGCAAATCGAATTGTGCTCACAATATAAATCCTGTTGGTGGCCGTTAAAAGTGCAGCTAAAGAAAATTAAATACAATCCATGCTGCGACTTTAAAAGAGCAGACAGAAGCTGGAATATAAGCTCTGAAATTAGTGGCTGTGGCATAAATATTTTTTGGAACTATTGAAAAACAATTGCTGCCCCAAGGGAAGCTCTTCCTCACTTCCTCACACGCAACAAATTTGCTGAGCACTCCAAATATAGAAAACCAATAGAAAAGTCAGTTCGAACATGTGTACATATACCTGTACTCGTATTTATTTGATTGCAACGAATTTGAGGGAGCTAAAAACTATTTAAAATATATTTAAAATAATATAAATTCCTATAAATTCAAAGCTAAATCTTAATAATAGTATGGCCCCGCTACAAACCACTTTTAAATATTGCTTTTGCCCGACTACCCCACAGTGCGTACAGTTTATTTGCGGACAATGCCGAAAATCGAGTAGGCAGCACGTCTGGCCAAAAGTTTTCTTTTGTGTGGGCGCTTTGTTTATGACAACCATTTGGTTGGCCGAGATTAGGCTGGGGGGGGAAAAACGGCAAGGTAAAAGCTGCTCTTGGCCTGGTCATCTTTTCCGCACGCTCCCACCATACTCTCCCACTCTTTCCCTCTCTGTCTCTCGGGCATTCACGACTCGTTCTTAATGCGACCAAAGACGTGGCAAGTGTACGGCTCCAGATATTTGCATTTGCACTTTGAATGCGCTGCATTGTCGGGCCTTTAAACGTTAAGCTGCAGCCGTAAAACTTTAAAGACCCGTCTGAGGCGCCAAAAAGTATAACCCGAACCCGTAGCGGCTCACACGCACGGCAGGGCAAAAATAAAAATTTACCCAAAAAAGTGACTGTCAAATTTGCTTTGCGATGTGTTTTTTGATGTTGGTTTTGTCGTTATATCTGCCCTTTTTTGTGTGTGTTTGCAGGGTATTGGGAGTCGTGCCAGAATCAGTCAGCTGCAGCCTAGAGGCGTTTAATAATTATTAAATTCAGCGCAGAAAAAATATCAATATCAATGTCAAGCTTAATCCATGGCAAGTGCTTTGTCAATGTTTGGCATAGCCATATTGCGATATATTCAGTGCTGGGTATTGAAAAGTTTAGCCCCCGGGGCAGCGCCCCGGGGCTGGCTCATTGAAAGTGGCTGGCACTTTTCAGTGGCGGCATTTTGCAGGCGCGTTTTGTTTGCACAAAGCGCAAAGCCAAAAGGCGGTTTAGGACTGGCAATGGTGGATTGTGGGCGGGCGGCTGGTGGAGTGGTGGAGGGGTGGAGAAGTGCACGTGCCGCCGTCGAGCCTGATAAATTGAATGGTCAGCTGCGTTTGCATAAAGAGCAGGGCAGCAGCAGGAGCAGCGGCAGCAGCAAGGCATCAGGTGAGGACAGGCCAGAGCCCTTTGCATAGGCTGGCCAAACAGAATTTTCCAACAGCACAGCCTGAATGGAACTCTGACTGATTGCCAGGTGCCGAGAGTCGAGCGTCGAGCGTTGAGCGTTGGGAGTCGTGAGTCGAGGGCTGAAAGTCATGTGAGCCATGTTGACACAAGCGGCAGGAAAAAACGAGTCCGAAAAAAAAGACACTCGACTGCAATATCAATAGAGAAATGGAAGAACAGTGTTAAATTGACCAGCTTTTATTGGGGTGGGGCAGCGGGCTGGAAGTGTGAGGGAACGGCTAAGTTGACAGGCCTGCCAGCTGTTAGCCCAACGGCCAGGGGGACAGGCGGGACGCACCGACAAATCTCAGTGACGATGAAAAGCTGCTCATTAAATTGCAGAACATAAAAAAGTACAAACATTTAAATGGCAAAAAGCTGCAGACAGGTTGCATCTGTCCGTTGGAATTGAAAAAGACCAAAGAGCTGACCGAAAAGGGATGGGAAAAGGGGTGCTGGTGCGGGGTGAGGGAAAAAACGTACAGCTAAACTAGACGAAAAACGTGCTAAAACGTAAATCAACAGCGAAAATCGTGTTGAGCATTTTTTCGTAGCTGAAAAGGCATAAACAGCAGCTGCTCCAGGACAGCAGAACACGACAGGAGCTGGGCACGAGGAGTGGAGTGGAGTGAAGTGAAGTAGAAAACTGGCAGCAGCAGAAGCATACAACAGACGAAGGAAAGAAACAGGCAACAGCCAACAGAGAGCAGGCAGCAGCCAGCAGGGAGCTGTGGCAAGCAACTTTGCCAGTTGTCCAGTTGCTGCGCAGCAAGAGGCAGCACTGGCGAAAGGGACCGTAATTCAATATGCGGCACCGTGCTAAAAGCTGTAAAAATGCTTAAGCGTTTTTCAATTTACCAGTTTTATTTTACGGACAGGACAGCGTTGCAAACGCTCTCCGAGCCGAATGCGATTTGCTGCTAACTCAAATTTCTTAAATGCTTGTGGAACGCTCATTTGTAAAGTGTCCGTCCCCGCACAGGACGATGATGTAGCGCAAGGATTTGTCTGCGTCCAACGAATATTGGCACTGACTGTCTGTCCGCCCAGAGACAAAGTGAACGAGTCGCGCGAGCCAACCATTTTAATGCATTTTAGGTATGCAATTATTGGAAGGGTGAAAATATTCGAGCCACCGGGGCTGACACTGAGGTGTCCGGGAAACTTTTTTATTGCAAATACTCGCAGTAGGAGTATTTTTGCTGTCACTCCGCCGCGCCCAGCAGGTTTCACCTGGGCGCAATGGAACTTTTGTGCCGGGAGAAAACAGGAAAAGTTTGCGCTGCAGCCAGAGCAAAAGTGCCAACGCAGCCGAAAACAATTAAACTTGAACTTTTGTCATAAAATGAATGAACGGGGAATAAATGCAACTAAAAATAACACAAAAATCCAAGCCCAAACCCAAACCAAAACTGAAAGCACAGCGGGAATTTCTGCCATATCAGCAAAACATGAGGACAACCAGAGCCCGGCAGCTGGACAGTCGGACTGTCGGGCAGCTGGGCAACGACCAGTAGCAGGAATTCCTTGTACCCGGCCAAGTTTCTGGCTTGGCTAATTAATTTTTATTTATTAGCCATATGAAACGGGCAACCAAAAGTGTTTCTCCAATTAAATTATTTTGCCGGACAACTGCCGGCAGTGAAATTAAATTAATTAAATGCTCTAACTCGGCGCCTTCCTTTCGTTTCCATTGCAGGCAAACACACGCGCCTGGATACCCAGCAGACTGCACAGGAAGGTAATTAATATGGTGACTCCTCCGTTTCTCCTCCGTCGCCGCTTCATTGGGGTCGTCGCACATGGGAAATGGGACAGGGGACAGGGGACATGAGCCATGGGGCGTATGCGCAATGTGCCGCAGTGCAGTGCAGTGTGCAGCTCGGAAGGGAAGGGAAGGGGTTCTGCTTCTCAAGCGGAACCCAATGAATGTCAAAGTATAAGCTGGAAAATATGTGTGCACTTTTTTCTGCTCGCCCCCGGGCTTTGTGCGGGCTCCAATGTGGCAGGAAACTTTTAAGCAAATTAAATTAATCCTGCACCGCTGCGCTGCGCCCGAGCTGAGCTGAGCGGGAATCTGGAGTGCCATGGGGCTTATCTCTATGAGTGAATGTACGAGCATCTTTTTGTTGTTTTGCAGACGCGGACTTTCCGCGATTCGCGGAGCCCATTGCCAATGTCACCGTCTCCATTGGCCGCGACGCCCTGCTGGCCTGCGTCGTGGAGAACCTCAAGGGCTACAAGGTGGCCTGGGTGCGTGTGGACACCCAGACGATCCTGTCCATACACCACAATGTCATATCGCAGAACAGCCGCATCAGCCTCACCTACAACGACCATCGATCGGTGAGTTTTTGCACCCATTTTCCCCCCATTTTCCATCTCAACTGAAGCTGCTCCTTCCCGTAGTGGTATCTGCACATCAAGGAGGTGGAGGAGACGGATCGTGGCTGGTACATGTGCCAGGTTAATACGGTAAGCAGCTATCTATAAATTCATATATTAAATAAGCTTAAAATTTTCTCGCCCCCCTTCTCGCCGGCAGGATCCCATGCGTTCGCGGAAGGGCTATCTCCAGGTGGTGGGTGAGTATTGAACTACATGTCCCGGGTCGCCGCCGGTAATTGACCCCTTGCATCTGTGACCGATTGCTTCTCCCCACAGTTCCCCCAATGATTGTCGAGGGCATGACCAGCAACGATATGGTGGTGCGCGAGGGTCAGAATGTCTCGCTGATGTGCAAGGCACGCGGCTACCCCGAACCCTATGTCATGTGGCGCCGCGAGGACGGCGAGGAGATGCTAATTGGCGGGGAGCACGGTAAGCGAATCCTGCATCCTGCACACTGCACCCTGCCGCTTGGCTTAATGCGGTTTCCTTTCTCTCCACACACAGTGAACGTGGTCGACGGCGAGCTGCTGCACATCACCAAGGTGAGCCGCCTCCACATGGCCGCGTATCTGTGCGTTGCATCCAACGGAGTGCCGCCCTCGATTAGCAAGCGGGTCCATCTGCGAGTGCAATGTGAGTAAATGTCCGTAGCCGTAGTAACTGCGAGTAGCAAACAAACCGGTCTCGACCGAGCGAGCGGTTGCTCATAAGCGAATACCAAAGAAATATTTGATGTAAGCCAGCTAGCTGTGCCTGCAAAGTGTTTGCCTTTGGCTGTTCGCCGCAAGAGGCTTGACTCTGTGAGAATTAACTGCAGCAGGTCCAAGATGTGGCTTTGTTTTAATTTTCGTGGCTATAACAGACTCCCTTAACGTTTCCCTATCTGCTTGGGATCTTTTTTGGGCTGTTATAGTTCGATCTAAGTGAATAGAAAAAATAGATAGGGAGGAATTCATCCAGAAGGATTGTTGTTTGGTCTGTGATTCACTTACCCAATCTTTATTTGCTGCAAATCTGCCTTAATTGCTTCCCTCAATAACGAACAGCCACAGGGCTTAACAAGCAAATATTAACGCCTCAACGTACAGATATTTATATATATATTTATATATATATGCAGATATAATATGATAGCTCTTAACGTAACCAATTTAACACTTTTAACAAATTCCATGCATCAGCGTTTCCATTGGTGCTGTTGTTGCCGGGCAACATGGCAGCTCCGGAAACGCCAAAAATAACGAAAAATCCATTTTGGGCTCAACTCTTATGCAATATTTATGGTCCGTGCTGCAGGGACAGGGCGATGAGCTAAAAGGAAACATTCACCAATGTGGTTGGGCCGGGCCGAGGAGCGCTCTCAGTTTAATGCGTAAAATACACAAAACAAGGCTGGGGCTGAGGCTGAGGCTGGGACTGGGGCTGGGACTGGGACTGGCACTGCCTCTGTGTTGTTCCCCGTGCCCCATCGCATGTTGCCAGTGCAGTTTTTGGGGCAATAACCGCACTTCGTCCCCAACATTGGCATACAAAGCAGAGGTGGTTGGCGCGGCTCCACCCACGCTCTTGGCCGAAAATCGACCAAAAGCTGCAGTCACGTTAAATTAATTTACCTGTGAGGGTTTGATCGTGCGTGCCTCACGTGGACAAGGCTAGCTAACGATGGGCAAGCCCTACTTCAAGTCTTCTTTTAGGCACACAAAAACTACCAACAAACAAAGCCCAGAATAGGATTATAAATGATCAAACTACGCATGAATTGGATACCCATTACCCATCAGAATTTACGCGTATTTATTTGTGTACTGAACCAAAGCTGGCACTCGTACTTTGGCTATCAAATCTTAACTAGTGGACGCCTCTTTTGTGTGTGGCTAGCATTAATAGTTCAGAGATAATCTACGTAGATCGCATTGCCCGTTTAATAAATTAAAAAATCGTGAGTCACGCTGCCCTCCCATCCCTAGCAGCCCCCAGCATCGTTGTGCTGATGCACTGCGCTCATTTCGAGCTGTTTGCAGGCGTTTTGTTTGCCTGTTTGTCAGCAGGTGTTATTTTGTGCCCTCGTGATGTGTGCGTGGCCAAAATGCGTTCAGCATTCACGTAGCAGCTTTTGTTGTTACTACCGCACACGCACATCACCCACACCACCCACACCATCCACACCAGCCACACCACCACGTAGCAACAAAAGCTATTTACGCACCCACACCCACACGGGCACACACCCATAGCGACAGCCGCACAGAGGCTCCGTTCGTTGCCTGTGTTCCCTGTGTCCGAGGCACAATCACTCGCTCTCAGGCGCGCTTTTAATGACTGAGTGCATTTTAATCCAAAAACAGTTTGTAAACTCACGTAAAATGCAATGCAAAATGTATCAGCAGAACTGGGAGTGGGAGTGGCCGGAGAGTTGATGAAAAGTCAGTGATGTGTGCGCTGCTGGATGCTGCTAATGGCGATGCGAGTGCTTCTGGATGGATATGTGTTTGGGTATGGTTTTTGGATGAGTTTTTGGGGTTGGGCATGGGGAGGGGGATGTAAGTGTGGGTGTGGATGAAATGAAAACAATATGGGTGTGCAGGACAACCGATAAAGGCGCCCACGTGACAGGATATTGGATGCGAGCTCAAGGTAATTGAAAGGGATATTACGAGCCGCTTTCAAAGTGAAAAATATTGAACGCTTACACGAATTTTTTGTAGAACTTAAGGCTTGAATTATTTATGTCTCAAATTTAAGTTTGATCTTCTTCTCCCCCTTCTTTCGACAGTTCCCCCCATGCTCTCCATTCCCAATCAGCTGGAGGGCGCCTATGTGGGCCAAGACGTGATACTCGAGTGCCACACGGAGGCCTATCCGGCATCGATCAACTACTGGACCACAGAGCGCGGCGACATGATCATATCGGGTGAGTTAAAGCCCCGACATATACATATATGTACGGGTAGGATATGGGCGTATGTCAGTGCCGCATCGCGACTGATGGGCGGTAATAAAATGCAATAAAGGAGTCGAACATGGACCTGGCGGGGGGTCGACGGCCGTACGTTTATTATCTGAAAAGCGTTTGTAAGTGAGCTTACAATGTAATCAACATGCAGACCGACGCCTCTGAAACTCAGTGGTCTGGTCGCAGCTTGCCGAGCAGAAAATTGTCATGCGAAATGCACAACAAAAATAAAAGCCAAAAAAAAGAACCAACAAAATTAAAAGTCCCATCAGGAGGTCTCATGTAAAAGACCCGCGTTGAGCTCCTGCAGTTGCTGCAGTTGCGTAGGAGTCGCGAGTCGATGTTGGGAATGTTGACGTGGCATCCCCTTTTTTTTATTGTTTTACATGCGAATTTTCAGTCATTTTTGCACTCCCTGTGCGCTGCCAGCGGTTGTGCGCCGTAAACTGCGATGCTCATACGCACTGTGTGACGACAGGCTTAAAGCACACATTCATACTCATCCAGAGACATGCGGACTGTGCACCCTTTGAGTGTTTCGCTTTTATTGTGTGAGGTTTCATTGCATCTCTTGCCTGGCAGTGGCACTGGCGCTGGCGGTCGGTCAGTTCATAAGGTTGAGAGCCATCCGTAAAGCAGACTCAAGTCAGGGCATGTCAATGTCATTGTCATTGTCACTGTCACTGTCAGCAATCAGAGTAATCAGAGCTTAAAATTTCACGGCATGCTGCACTGAAAATCATCTGAAAATGGTTTAAATTAAGAACTATTTAATGGGGCCAGAATTATACATTTTTGCTGAAAATTATTGCTTCCCCAATGCGGAGACAAAAAGAGCCTGAATCATAAGCTTGCAATTACATTTCTATGATTTTTCATTTACAATTTAAATCGCAAATGAGAAACCTCATCGAATTTTGTTCATTTCTCTGCTGCATTTTCGGAATTCGCTTTTGGAATTGGCGCTGAATTCGAATAATTTTGATTTGATTGAATTAGTAGAGCTGCAGGCATGCGGAAACACACAATGTTTTTAATTAACCTCAGAGCTCAGAGAACGCAGAACAGACACAGAACACAGAGCACAGAACGCATTGCAAATTAAATATTATCAACATTGCAATAATCAAAACTAATAAACAACATTTTTGCGCTGATGCGCCGCGAAATTGACAAAGTGAAAATGAAATAAACAAAAATGAATGCCGAGTCGCGTCCGCGGTAGGACCGGCGCAAATCGAATAAAGCGGAATGGAATGCAAAATGTCAGAGAATATTATTTTGTAGCGGAAATTATTTTAGCATAATCACACACGCCCAGACGGGTGGTGGGGCGCTGCAATGCCACAGGCAGGCAAAAGCGCGTACGAGCGTAAAGCGCCTAAAAGCATGCAACATCAGGCGTTCGCTGCCACAGCTCATAATTCCCATGCAATGCAGTCAATTTGAAATGGAAAATAATTACCATTGTGTGTGTTCCCCGTGCCCAATGCCGCCTGTCTCCCGTCTCCTGCCCTTTATCGCTGTGATTGTGTAAATTGTCAGAAGAGCTTGGGAGGGGAGGGTCGGGTCGCCGACCCCTTTTTGGGCTACATATTTACAAATCACTTTTTAATCCCAGCCCTCGAACAGATTGGTTTGTGCGGGACTCCCCTCTGTGCTGTAATAAGCCCCAAAATCCAATCTGATCCCCAATCCCAAGCCCACCTTCATGACTCATCGATGGCAGCCCATACGAGTATGCATAAAAATTGCGCTAAATATAGACGCGCCTTTGATGGACTGCCATTCGGCTCCCCTTTATGCTTAAATGTCACTTTGTTTGTTCGATAAGAGAGCGGCGATAGGCCAGGCAACTCAAATGCAAACGCCAAATTATGACCAGGCCTTGGATATCATGTAGGTAGGAAAAACTGAGCCAACAATATGACATTTCCCATATGCACACACGCACGGGGCAAAGGAAAGGCGACAGCACAGGCCAAGGCAAGGCCAGGTGAAAGAGTCGAAATGCGAACTGAGATATGAAAGCGCCGTGGCGGCCATGATGTATGGCCAACAGACACCAAAAGTTTGGGTAATAAATTTTAAGCGTTTTCGCATAGAGTTCCATACGACTCTCGGCGAACAGAGAGAGAGAGCAGCTACAGAAATAGAGAAGCGACTGAAACGACTGGAGATTGGCAAAGACTTGAACTATTTGTGCTGCATCTTCTACATAAAACATTCATTGATTTTATTTTATGATATATTTAATTTATTTGTAATATATAAAGTGAAGTAGTTCCCCAATAATATCTACCAGACCCCTTGAATATTTGTTAGAATTCATCCGTTTCCAACTGGATAAACTTCCCTCGCTCTGGGCCGGCTGTCTCCAGCAGATGGCTTACATCACATATGGCAGTCGGAGGGACAGCAATTCTACAAGCTGTTCAAGAAACCGAAACTTTCATTTAATGCGGCCAGGTATTAAAAGCATAAAGTTTTGTGGAAGACAAGGCAGCAGAGCACGGCGAGAGGGAGCAAGAATTGCTGCCGCCGATGATTATGAGTAAAATTATATATTTGCGTGTCAGACGGACTTGCTACTACCATATACTCGTACGAAGGTGGTACGAAGTGGGTATCGTATAGGGATGTGGAGAATGTATCACAAAAGGTGACTAGGGCTATAAAAAGAAGTCGCGAGTGCGGGTCACATGCATGTGGAACGCTATATGGAAAATTGTTTCCCCTTATTGTTTAAGGCTCCCAAAAAAAAAAAAAAAAAATGCCAACAAGAAAAAGAAAGCACGAAAAACTAAAGACATTTGTCACACACACACACACACACACACACACACACACACTAGCACGTGAACAGACAAAGGACAACATGACGTATGAGTAACATGCGATATCGCCTTACAATGCGCCAAACAATCAAAGTGAAATTAAGTTTATATATTTAATGCTACTTACTGGCAGCCATTTGACATCGTAGTCGTAGTCCCAGTGCCAGTCCCAAGTCCCATGCCAAGTCTCAGTTCCAGAAAGTAGGCAACACAATACGGAATGAAACGAAACGAAATTAAAGCCGCAGCCGGCAGAGAACAAAAGTTTTCTTTTAGATTTTCACTGATTAATGAGAAAAGTTTTAGTTGGCGATGGCGATGGCAATGGAAATGGTTGAAGAACTGCGCCAGTTTTAATTACACATACACCCTGTAGC
This sequence comes from Drosophila ambigua, assembly GCA_018150905.1. Classification (NCBI taxonomy): domain Eukaryota; kingdom Metazoa; phylum Arthropoda; class Insecta; order Diptera; family Drosophilidae; genus Drosophila; species Drosophila ambigua. The sequence goes on from JAECWS010000100.1 coordinate 16,239,961, forward strand.
CAGTACCCAGTACAGGGGGGAAGCGGCGTAATTAGTTGGAGTCTCTATTGAGAACGCGACTCGCTTCACTGCACATAAGCAGGACTGGCAACAGCAACAACCAACAACAAACAACAGCACCCCAGTCCATGTAGGTGACATTAATTAATTGATTTTTTGCGCACAAACAGATTTTTGCAGCTGCGCTCTGCCTTGGTTCTTTTCCAGAGAATGCTGAAAAATTGTCACTTTAATTTACAGAACTGACAGCTTGAATTATTCTGCATTTTTCATATTTTCAGACACATCGCGGGCCGGCGATAAATACGAGACCACATCCACAGTCAGCGGCTACACGAAATATATGAAGTTAAAAATCCGCGCCGTTGGAACCAACGATTTTGGCACCTATCGCTGTGTGGCGAAAAACTCCCTGGGCGAGACCGATGGCAACATCAAGCTGGATGGTGAGCAGTTATATTACTTTCATATGAATTTTATTTTTTTTATTTCTTTATTTTCTTTGGTGCAGACTTTTACATATGAAAAAGGGTTCCATGTATTGCTTAAAGTGTGCAAAAGAAACGAAAGAATTGTGCAATGGAAAACTTAACTTTGAATTGGAACTTTGTCTTTAATTTTACAGCGATATTAATTTTTTGTATTATTTTTTTTACTTACAGAAATGCCAACACCAACAACGGCAATTATATCCGAGATGGCCATGCTCAATCGCAGCTATGGTGAGTTCGCTATTAGTAATTAAGTGCATTCCACATAGCGTATCCTCGTATACCCGTATACCTATCAGAACCATTTTCTCAACTCCGTAATTGACTGAATCTATCAGCCATAAGCATCAGCATCACAGCATACCATTTCTGCCTGGTCATGAACTACATATGATTATAATGCATACGATATAATGGGTTTTTAATTTTATGCACTGCAAAGCACAACCTCATAGTCAGCACTGTAATATTCCACCACCAGCGCATTCATTTCGATCATTCACATGAGTTGCCCGTTTCCACGATTCGTACGACTAATTCGAAAGACTTCTCTTCCCATGCCTGAGCCACTGCTTTGAATATGCATCGAGTTTTCACTTAGCAGCTGTTTAAGGCACTTCGAAAGCGATAGCAGGCCCCTTTGGCACAATGACTGTAATCAGCACAAACAGCCGAAAAATGGATGAAACCACCCTCAAGCCACCATAACTCGCATAGGGGCCATTCCACACCTCAGCCTTGTTATCCACTCCATCAAGTCAAAGTTGCATGCGATTTGTGTGTCCATTTTTTCCGCTGCTTTTGTTGGTTCCGTTTCTTTTGTTGTTTCTCGCTTTTTGTTTTGTTGCCTCTTCAGTGTGCTATTAAATGCAAATAAATGCAGAAATTAAATAAAAATACCTTGGCATACACTTACCTTTAACGTTACCTTACCTTTACCTTTAGCATCTGTGTGTGTGTGTTGTATATATATAAATTCATTTTTATATGGTTTCTCTGTTCTTTATTTCTGCAAATTTCCCTCCATTTGAATATTTCTTTCATGCTATGCCCTACTCCAAACTCCAAACAACCAAACAACCCACCAACCCACCAACAACAACCGTCATTATTCATGTACCGTGTTATCCCGAACTCTCCCTGAACTCTCTCTCTATATCTCCCACTCTCTGTCTGTTTCCCTCGGTTTTTGTATATCTCCTCCTTGACTGACGCTTGCTGCATAAAATTAAAAATATATACAAAATATAAAGATGGCAAGAGACGTCATAGAAATAAATTTGACTCGGCTAACGCTTTGCCTGATTATGGGGTTGAGGAGTGGCGTGACGGTGCACAAGGTAAGTACAAGCTCTACCAACTGCAAACCATACCCCTCCATACCTCTCCGTGGCCCCATGGCCCTAACCCCAAACATCATCATCTTGCCCATCCGACCCGTAGATATCCAACCCAGTCTTAGTGGCATTTATGGTCCGTGCTGCACTTTTTCTTTTCTCACACCCCCACAATTTGCACATTGCCAGGGCAGGGCCGGGCCAAAGTTTGCCCCGCTTTGAGTCAGCGTGTTGTGTTTTCCTTTCATGGATTTCATACTTCAAGTACGTCGCCGTGTGATCTCATAATTTCAATGTTCTTTGGCGCCTTTTCCTCTATCACAGTGGCCAAAAACTTCCACGGCCAAGTGCTTAGCCCAAACGCTAAGAATTAATTAAATTTTCGCCATTCTGCGCGCAATGACGTTTGCATTCGCTGCTGGCTTTGCTGTTGTTTTCATTCATTCGCATTTCGCGGCAAACACAAAAGGCATTTCACTGCTGAAGCAGGTTGCTGGCATCTTGGATTTGTGAAGTGCCAAAAGCACGAACGCAAGAGGCAATAAATACGAATTATAGCGAAAGAACTTTAGAAATAACCGGCTGAGTATAAAATTTTAAAAATAATTATTTGGAGATTGCTCAAAATATTTATCATAGGCATAGCATAAACCTCAGCGTTCTAGCTTCAATAAGATAACATCTCAATGGGATTGTTGAATGACTTTCAATTAAATATTCTCTATATTCACACAGAAAACACTCTGGTGAAATCTAAACATTAATTTTGATTCGAATACCATTCTTTTCCATTAAGTAAATTCTGCTTTAGTGAGCCAAAACACATTGCGCGTCGTTTAAGATCATTTTTCAACTCGAAATAAATTTAATAAATCCAACATTGCAAATTCCCAAAAGCCACAACAAATTCTTCCAACCACACGGCCAGAGCAAAGCAAAGCGAAAAAAGAGAGAAGAAAAAAACAGCTTGCTAAAAACATACAAATAACGAAAAAGAAAATTTATTTGTATTTTATTCCATTTCCAATTCCAATGGATGTTAGACATTTGGAGCATTGCATTTGTCATGTTCTGTGGCTGAATGCATCAGCGTGGCTGTGCCGGGCTCTGTGTTGATCTGTTGATCCCTTTTGTTGGCAGCCGGATAAATATTGCAGCAATAAAAATGCCATCGGGCGGAAAGTGCCACAACAGCAGCAGCAGCAGCAGCAGCAACAGCAGCAACAGCAGCAACAGCAGCAACAATATCAACTCGAGTACAGCAATAGCAACTAGCGACAATGTTGATTGACACTGACATTCTGTCGATGTCAATGACCAACTCTGTCCGTCCGTGTGCCAACATTCGGGTGGGACACGTGTCCTGTTGCATGCATTTTATGGCTTGTCAAATGTGGCGGCTAAACTCTGCCCGGATCCGGATACGACCCCAAATTAGTCGGTGGCAGGGATCCATATCCCGGCCACAGCAAAGCAAATTAACCATGAACATTGGCTTTTCAAATTTTCTGCCACATGCTCTTGGGCTGAATTAATCCTTATTGAAGCAGCAACCAGAAATATTTTGGTTCTGACTCTGTCTCTGGTTCTGGTTCTGGGTTTGTTTTTGTCTGTGTTTATTGCATTTAAAATGCAATTATTTAAGGCACGCGTCCGTAAAATGCCGTTCAACCGACTGCACTAATGAACTGAAGCCAAAATGCTCCAGCGGGGGCGGCATGATGGTTGGGCTTACCCCAGTCCGCTCTCCACGCTCCTCTGGCCGCCTCTGCTCCGATCTGGCCCTGTCTGGCTAGAGCCATAGTTGGGAGCTCTGGCGCTGGCTCTGGCTCTGGAGGCATTCGTGCATTGCAAGTGCCCGAAAAGGAGAGAAAAAAAAACAAGGAAGAATGCGGAAAAAAACAGATAAAATGCCTGTTCATGGTGGGTGAAGCCAGCAGGGGAGTGAAGATGGTGGTGGGGGTGTGTGGCAGTGTGGGAGTCGAGTGGAAAAGGCTTTTCTTATGGTGGGCCGTTGACTTTATTGATTCAACATTGGAGTTTGGTGCCCCAAGCTTCCATGTTTGCCCCCGGGAAAGACGGGGCAGTTAAATGAAGAGACTTAGGCGGAGATGCAGAAGTGGAAGAGAATGCAATTAGGGGATGGAAAATGCTGTTCATTAAGGCTCTGGCCAAGTGGTTTTCCGAGTAACGGTCGGAGGATGTCACAACTTCAAAGATACTTAAATAATGGCAAATCTGCAAATGCAGACCACGAAATGTTCGAAAATATTTAAAAATGAAACCAAATGGAGGGGAAACGATTCATTGATATATCATTTAGAGTTCCACTCTCCCTTCCCAGTATTTTTGTGTTTAGGATTTGTTTGCCCATTTCAAATCTACATATATGTATGTATGTACACCCACCAGAATGTGGAAATATTCGCACAATAAATATTGATTTCAGTGCGTCGCGTCGGCAGCTTTTGGCCCAAAAGAAAAGAGAGCAAATCAAACAACTTTGGCATACCATATTTTATTTAAACGCATTCAAAACAAAGGCTGCGGCAAAATGTACCACAAAATTCCCGACGGGAAATGCTTTTTTGATTGATTGTCGACTGGCAGTTGTGACGTTGGATTCTCAACGAATCGTCGCGGCTTATAAATAAAATATCAAAAAAGGTATAAAGCGGGCGGGGGGGGGGGGGAAAGCAAACGCCGCGAATGCCCAAAAGGGAAATATTTATTGCTCGACATCAAATGAAATATGCCATCAAAATTGTCTGACTGTCGCTCTGACACCTTTTCAATGTGTCCTCAATCAAGCGTAAATGCGGGCATTGACTTTACTCTGCCTCACCGCTCACCGCACACACCCCCCACCACTCACCACTCACCGAATCTATCTGTCTTTGTCTTTCCGTTGACATCAATCAAATGCGCACGAGGAATAGCTACAGGGGGGATGAGTCTTTGTGAAAACAATCACAGAGGTGTTTGATCACACATGTGGGTCGCTGCTTTGGGGACCTGCGATAGCCTCCAGACATCTGAAGTGTTTGAAGCTATTACCCATATCTCCCACATATCGGATACTTAACATAATGATTCTAACACAGGCAGTTTCGTATTGCCTCCCGCTACCTTCAACCTTGAGCATTACCATTCAAATTCCCATCCTCATTTACGGACAATTCAATTTCCAATTTGGCCCACAGCCCGCCATAGCACAGCCTCCCCATACAAAGCTGACCCACAATGTGCGCATCTATCACTTTATATTTATGACTCTGACTGTTGTGGCAACAACAACAACAACATCAACAGCCACCACCCACATAACCATGCACAACAATCGATTCAGGCGAACCCACGGAATGTGGCCCTCAAAGACCACTTTGTTGTTATTTATGGGGCCAGCTGATGAAAAGCCAAATGCCAAAAGATTAAAAGCAGATAAAATACTGCGAGTATATATACTATATATAACGGCTAATGCACGCCCCACAACCCAGCACAGTGGGGACGCCTTTGGGGAATAAACCGGCGAAAAAGGGTGCAAGTGAGAGCAAGCAGCGCGGAAGGATAATGATGGATGGCTGCAATTAGGGAGAGATTTTTTAATTTGTAGTTATTATTGCATTCGCCCCAGCCCCAGTTCCAGCTCCAGTGCCAGTTGCCATATTGTCTTCGGACCCCACTGTAGCTCGTTCATCAGACATTGACATGCGGTCAACAAAGTGCGTTCAATGACGTGCATAAAACCCAGCAGCCAGAGCACTCAATCAGTCCGACAAAGTGGGGCGTGGTATGGCGAGGGGACACAAAGACGTCAAAAGACGCAGACACAAGCGGCGATGCCCGGCGGTGAAATATTGTCAAGTAATCGCTGTCCAAATGCCCGACCAATGCCTTGACGATATAAAGACGTACAATGACGTTGTAAAACGTAGCGAACGAGTGGAAATGTACACAAGAAAGGGGACAACTGCGGGATGTCAGCAAGCGGGATGAAGTCGCTTACTCAAGCAGCGCAGCAGGCGTTAAGCGAACTCCATAAATACAGCCGTGAAGGATTGGGGACTGGCGCTATAGGGCTGCCGGGTGTCCCTTCAGTGGTTGCACCTGTCAAGTGATTGTGCGAGTGAAATATTAAAGTTTGTTCCTGTTGTCAGAACAGAGTGTGAGCCAAGGAGGAATAAACGGAGCATAAGTGAATCTCTCTGGGTGCCAATTCAGAGAAAACAAAGTGAACCCAATAGAAAAATCCAAGTGGCTAGCTAAAGCAGTCGATTTGGCAGAGAACTAATTCCCTTACATATATCTCGATATTTATGCTCCACGAAATTGTTGTCCATTCTATTTAAATCCCCAAAAGTTAATCCCTCTGAACTCGAATGACTTTTTAAGTCCGGTTCATTTCTCTCGTTCTAATCGTCAAATGTCAATGGACCAAGAGCCAAAGCAAATTCAATAAATTAACCAGCAAAGTAACCCCGAGAACCAGAGCACACACACACAGCACACGAAGAACTATTAAGTGCACAGCATACTTGCCGACAGTCAAGAGCAATTTTCTTTAATGCCAAACCCACCCACCCACCTACCCACTAACCCCAACCAATACCCAACCCATAGCAACCCATAGCAACCCCCATCTGACCCAGTCCCCTTGATGATAATGTATCCAATGCCAGTTTGGTGTTCGCCAAACGCACAAAATAAATGAAAATATAAACCCGACTAACCAAAAAAACTGATTACTACATGTTCTGCTTGTGCTTGTGCTTCTCTTTCTCTTTCTCGTTTTCGTTCTCCTTCTACTTCTCGTCAGGCAACCATGCTGGCAACAATGGCGATAACAATCAAACGCCCGTGCGTAATCCGCCTGGAGCATTTCACAATTCTGCAGGCTCACTGGCGCAGCATAATCTACTTGGTAAAATAATGCGCGGCATTAAAACGCAATCATTGGGGATTTTCAAACGTTTATCGAGCTCCTTGCCAGCGGCGCTCTGGCCGTCGACGTTATCGCTATCATCGCCGAGTCGCTGGCGTATGAGTAATATGAAAAACCAGCCGCACACAGAGGAGACCGAAGAGGAGACCGAAGAGGAGACCGAAGAGGAGACTGTCGTCGACATCGAGGCAGTTGTATGCTGGGAGATCAGAAGTAGCAACACGACAAGCGGCAGCAGGACCAGCAGCACCACCACCAGCACCAGCACCAGCACCATCAACAGCCTACCATTTTGGGCGCGGCAATTGCGCATATTTCACATTGCTCATACGCCGTGTGTTGCTTCAACAACGCAACATTCGAAATGCCAACGGCAATGGCAGTGGCAGTGGCAATGGCAAAGGCAATGGCCAATGCTCATTTGCATAGTAATATTGGCTGGCAGCTTTGTTGTGCTCCTCCCGATGCTGCTGCATTTTATCGGGCGCCACATCGGCACATTTTCTATTAGCACGACGCATAGGCAACATTTAATGCTTACATTTTGGGCAGGCGCTGGTAATAAGGTTGTCGCCATATACACCGCAGCGACAAGAGCAGCAACAACAATGCCAACAGCAACAACAACAACAACAGCAGCCACATCCGCAGCCAGGCCAAATACATTTGCAGTTCCCTGCCTTCGAAAGTTTTCAAGATGAAATCAAATAATTGCAAAAGCAAAAAGAAACTCATTTGGGGCACAAGAGCAGCTTGAAAAATAAAATCAAACCAGCAGGACGTGGACGTGGACGCAAGCGTAGAGCAGGACGAGAAATGGAGATGGCGGACAGCACAGACGGCTGCAGTTCGTGGTATACATATTGATATACATACTTACACACAGATACAGCTACAGATACATTAGATATAGATATGTTTATGTTAGAGCGTAAAATGAAAATCATGTTAGATGTCATACGGGCTTTAAGTTGATTGACAGTTGATTGCGGAAGAACTGCAACTCCATTTCCAGTGTGGAGTGTGGAAAAAGTGCCGATAAGTTATAATCGGAATGGGCGGACAGCAGCTCACTGATCTGTCTGAAAGACATACTCGCATATTTGTGTGTCTGTTTATGCATATTATTAAGGTCAAGCCGTATCTGATTAGTTGGTAAAATATTAACGCTCAAGCTCAATTTGCATTCTTCAATTAAAAATAAGTTTTTTATGTGATTAATTTCCCAAAACACCAGTAAACAATCAAATGATTTCTGATTTATATATTAAGATATGTTTAAAGAAAATATCTCCGAACATTTCTATAACTCTACTTGACGTAGAGCTCAATGGTATTATTCCATTTTATTTTCTTTGCTTTCCATCTTTAATTCTTTAATGATATTACAAATATTTGGTATGATGACCATTTTATTTCCAAATCATTTGAATATTTAAAATATGAGAAGATTTATGTGTGCGTAAAGGCAAAAAATGGCAAAAGGCAAATGACTACACAAATGTTGCGTATTGTAAAAACCATAAATATATCAAATTAAATGGAAATAAACTAATTATAGTCCAACAACAGAAACCAAACAAAATGTGTGAAAAACGGTTAATCAAATTTGCATTTAGATGAAAGTATTTATGCATAAAAACATACATAGCGAATTTACCTAGTAAATTTAGCCAACGTATATCAAATAGAAAACCAAATCAAGTAAGCCACAAAATAGCAAAGAATAAAATATGTAAGTGTTGAATTAAGTCGTTTATTAGATATACGGTTGATGCTAAAAATATGAAAAAAGAAAATATAATAGTTTTCCCATTGTTTGTGCTGGAAAAAGGCAGCTGCTAATGATAGGTTTTTATTGCAATCGATTTGTTTCAATTGCAATTTTTTGAAGCAACATAAAGAACCCATTAAAACTAATATATTGCCTGGAAATTATAATTTTTCCGCTCTCCTTTCGGTGTTGCTCATGTTAATGGGAGTTTAATTAGTGCACTTTTTGTGCTCCCTTGAATGTAAATATTTAAATAAAAAATAACCTTAATGGATATTAAACGAATTTCATGACACTGTATATATATATATATCAGAGCAAACTTTTTGTATAAATTCAGACTCCATTTAATTATGCCTAAGACCCAACAAGCTCCATTCAAATTTAAGCGAAAATTGCCACACAAATTTTCCGCTTAAACATTTGTAAATAAATCCAAAACATTAAAGTATGCAGTTGAAATGAATGTTAAAATGTTGATAAAATTAAATAAATATATAAATGTAGAAACCCCCGAACCGAACAGCATTGAGCATCCAAAGAAAAGAGAATCGCTGTGGAAATTGTATTGGACAAAATGAATATTTAAGAGCTCGGCAGAAACTAAAGAAGGCAACGGGCAATGATATACAACTCTTTAGTTAGTTATATCTGATAACATATATATATATATATAGCATATATCTATAGATCTATCTATGTGGATAAGTGGCGGCATATCTATGTGACATATTTGTATGTAAATGTATGCAAAAGTTTACAGCAAAAATAAACAAAACAAAAACAAAACAGATGAATATGAAGCGCAGAGGGGAACACGTCAAGCCGTAAGTATCAGGACAGGGCTCAGCCCTGAAGAGGGCGACCTCTGACGTGAAAGTTGTTTTATTTTCTTATTTAATATTTTATTATTATTAGTTTTATTTTATTTAAATTTTATTTTGTTTATTTTAAACTTTCAAGAATTTTATTTTATTTATTTACTATTTTATTTTAATTTTATTTTGCTTATTTTAAACTTTCAGGAAAATGATATAATGGACACATGCCAACATTTTGCGATTCTACGCCCCGACCGAGCACACAATGCCTCTCCTTCGGCTGTTCAGCCAACAATTTACCAAAACAACTGCAAAAAAAAAGAAGAAAAAGGAGAACACAAGCAGGCAACACAATGAGGGAAAACGAGAGTGAAATGCGTAGCACATGCACACAATTTTTCAGAAAAAAAACCAGGCCAAACAGATTTGCCTCTTTTTGTTGTGGCACGCTTATAGAAAACCAGTTGCAGTTTTTGCTGCCTCAGCTGTGTGGAAATTGTTGCGGCTGCCATTGAAAAGCCGTCGAGTGGAAATGAGCGAAATTTCCACGCAATTAGCAGTTGAACGAGAAGCATTGTAACAGGTAGGAAGACATGTCGGCTTGTTCTACATACATATATTTTTTGTGTAGTGTTTTGTTATCCCTATAAGGCGTAATCGAAAACGCTGCCTTGTAGGTACTATATCTTCGATTACTGGTTATAATAGCACCCAAAAGAAACAGCCAAAGTTAAAGTTCACATAAAAAAGAAGGGCCGACAAAATAGGTGTCAGAAACAAACGAAACGGGGGAATCCAGCAGCGTCACTCGCCTTGCCCCCTTTGTTTGGCACACGGCCTTTGTGTGTGTGTGTGTGTGAAACGATTCTGGGGACGTATGCAAGTGGAAAATTCAATTTGTAAAAGTGCATAAAAGTAGCAACCGACGAGACCAGACCAGACCAGACCGAGAGCAGTGGTGCAAAGGGCCATACGAGTATGTGGGGCTGCTCAGCGCTCTGAGTATTTGTTGTTAAACAAAAGCATCAGCTACTATTCCACGCCAGGAGGCAGCCAGCAACCCCAAGTGCCCCAGCAGCAGCAGCATCATCATCTCCATGTCAGCCAGACCTGGACGCGGGGCGGGTGGCTGTTTGCACATGCAGCAATAACAACGGAGGCTCGTGAGGATCCCGAGTGACAAGTGGAATAAACGTGAATGCAGGCGCCAACATTGTAATTAAATCTGCGTCAACACTAGGGGCGAGCAGGAGTGCGCCAAGAGGGCCAACAAATGCAGACGACATCTTTCTATGCGCGTGTCTCTGGATGGGATGGGATGGGATTGTGTTGTCTTTCCCGCTGTTCACTTGTTGGCCCCAGCAGCGTGCAGGTCCGGCCTGGTTGCCATCAAGGTGAGTGAAGCTAAAAGGCAGTGAAACTTTTATCTTGCTGGATATCTTATTCTCTCCCAGCAAATCGCATATCGCCATGAACTCTGGCATCGGCAGTCGTACTTCTGCATAGCAGCGCTCGGTTGACAAACGAACGCAGGGACTGCCAAATGTAATTTAACTTTTGCATTCGCTCTTATCAAAAACAATTAAAAAGTGTCAAGCGCAGGAGAACACATGCGAGCAGAGACAGAATGCAAAGGGAGGGTAAATACGAACGGAAATAGAACTTTACCTATTTTGAAATTTATTTATTTTGTTAAGTGTAATTGAAAGCGAAATCAGACACGATTTTAGGAGGAGATGCTAGGGCACATTAGACGGTTTCATTGGATGGATTTACTCTTTCGATTGTACATATCTTAATTTAGTGTGCTGCGCATTTGGCGGAATTTGCACGGCCAATTCACTCAACTGGCTGTCGTTTTTTTTCCTACCCCTAGAGCCAAGAAATATATGTGCTTTCTGAGTAATTCCTTTGCACATACATCTTCTTTGAGGGATGTCGATTTACATTGGGCGTGCACGCTTAGTGGAGGCAATTACGACGGATCTGAAACGCATAAATCACGCATACGCCCCATTGAACTCGTTTTGCCTTCCTGACCTGATTTGCCTCGATTAGACAAACGATAAATATTCAATGTTAGTGCTCCATCCCTCCCAAGTGTTTGTTGTACTAAAAGGGTTAAACAACAGCAGCTCAGTCCCGCGCAAGCTTATTAAGCTGCAAAATATTTTGATAAAGGTCAGGCGGGCAGTGGCGGCTTTTTGCGAGCGGAGGATGGTGGTAATTGCCATCGTCATCGTAGACCAAGTAATATGAGTGGAAAACCAACACGGCGACTGAGCGCTGAGGACTCGGGCGAGTAATGGCCGGATGGAGGGCATAACTTAGCGTTCGCCAGTGTTGACGCTTGTATCCTTTGGCGGCCACTTATCATAACGCTTAAGCGTCGTCCATTCGTCTTTTGGGCCGACACGCACATGCGCCAGCAATTATGCTAAAAGCGTGAAATTTATAGTTTCCCACACTCGCTGCTGTCGCCCCGAGCCTTTGAGAATTTTTAACATCGCTCGTCCTGTCTGCATTGGCCACTAAATAAATGGCTTTTAGAGCACGCGTTAATGATGTTGATTGTGGCCAAGGGAGCTAACACCCGTGCACCCCTTTCACCCCTGGTAGCCAGGGAGCCGTGTGCCAGGACTCTGTTGCAGTCCCAGTCCCAGGTCTGGTCTCCTGCCAGCCGCGATCCTACTACGATTCCATGTTTAATGTTTTATAGCTGCTCGAGAGGGGCAGACAGCACGTTCCTGTTCCTGTTGGTCTCTGTCCGGTTTATTTTTATGATGATAGATGGTCTGTGGTCCCGTATTTGCTGTCTCGCTGCTGCCTGTTGTTAAAAAGGATTTAATGCCATATTTATTAGAGGTGTAACTGCATGCGTGTGTGTGCCTGTGTGGCATAAAGGTGTTGCAAATGCGGTGGCGATGCGGCAGTCGCTAATGGTTTGCATACTGGTTGGCCCTTAAGTATCTGATAACGAATGGACATTCAAGATCGTTTCGCTGGCAATAAAATAATGATTAATAGGGGATTTGCTAAATGTATATACATTTATTATTATTATTGTCTACTCGAATGGTATTCGCTTTGCTCTTTACAATTTTCAACCCGTTCTACCCGTGCAGAAATGTGCTCCAACTCCTGACAGTGTCATTGTAAATTATTTAGTTGGCAGCCGCTCTATGGCACAGAAGAACAATATTAGGAATTAAGCAATCCACTGTCCACTGTACAGTATATTTTCATATATTTATTGCATCATTCTCCCCGACACTGTAAGGAGGCCTGCGCTCCCCGAGAGCCGTGGAAATAACAAAAAATGGTGCACTTAAAATGCAAAGCGAGCATAAAACTGAAACTAACAAAAAACTAAAAATAAACAAAACAAAAGAGAACATGGCGAAAAAAAAATTAAAGTGTAGGCAGAGGAGCATCGAAAGCTTCGCAGATTCCCACACAGAGGCTGAAAAGAGAGGCAACGAAACACACAAAATAACAAGAAAAACATTTGCTGGAAAACTCATCACTCAAAGGCTGGGACCAGGCCAGGACCAGTACTAGGACGGGCCAGTCCAGGCCATTGGCTACCTTCAAGCTGCAAGCTCCATTCCCGGCCAGGCGGTGCTCTGGAAAAAAAATACCACATAAACAATCCGGATGGGGTTGGGTTGGAGGCGGAGCTAGAGGCCAACCAGGAAAATGGTTTAAAACTCAATTAAAGTTTTAGCCGCAAAATAAATGCAAAAACGACGGCGGCAGCGTCGACAGCAGCAAAAAAATACAACAAATAACAACGATTTTAGGGAATCACACAAAACAAATTGCTGATTATTTGGATACACTTTCTAGCCCATAATATTGGGGCAAATATTGAATGTGATTTTCATTTGAATTCGTGAATATTTTGGTACTTCCAAAAACGTTTTATTTTGCTGCTTTGCTAACTTCGTTTAAGCAGAAGTTTTTTCATACATTTAATTGGGTAACATTTGCACCATTTCAATGCAGTTAAGTGTGATAGCTTAACACTTTATTTAAAATTATTTCTACATATAAAGGAGACTCACAGAGATCTCTTAAATATGCTAAATTAATTCATATCCAATCTAATTTATTTATTTTAAAATTAAATCTTAGAAAACGATTATACATGTAGGAGATGTTCCAGTTAAAATTTGTTGTTGCACATCAGCTAAAAGAAAGGAGGGAATTTTTCTATTTGCAATCCAATCAAACAATTTCCTCTGGTTAGGGAAACCAGTGCGCGCATTTTCCGTTGCAATGAAATGCACAAAGTGCGGGCCATCAGCGCTTGCCACGCCCACAGGCATGCCAGCCTCCCCTCTCTCTCTCTCTTTCTCCCTCCAACCCTGGCACTTTTGATGGCTGTAATTCAAATGAAAATTACACAAATGAATTGAATTTCCGAAAAATGCAGCAGCAGCAGCAGCAGTAGAGAAGGAAAAACTTTGATGAGCCTCGAATTTGGTTTGGTTTGGTTTGGTTTGGGAACGAGTGTAATGATTGTATGTGGTGGGGATGGGGGTGGGGTGTAGCATGGGTGATTGTGTGTGTTTGTTTGTTTGCGATTAGTTTACGCGCCTCTGGTGGGGCGCTGCCTTTGGCAATGGTTGCACCTCGTTTGACTCGTTGTCGATTGGAGTGCAGTTGGACTAACGAGTTGCTCGAGTTCGACGAAGTTTGGTGAAAATTTAATGGCGCATTCTTGCCACACGCTGACTGCCTGCCCGCCCCAAGAGTTTGAATTTGTTTTATTGGAGCGTGAAATCGTGTTTTGTTTTTAATTCTGTTGTGTGTTTTGCTCAGGTTTGGAAAGGCAGCAGCAGCAGCAGTGGCAGGCATGCTGAACGGAATGGGAAATCAAATCAAGGTGCCAGAATACGATTATACTTACCCACAAGAAGATAGCTGCAGCTCTCCATCAGATATATGCACAGGCATAATATAATAATAGCTGCATTGGCCATCAGCATAGATACAAACGTCTGCCAGCTAATTTGAATGCAGAAATGATATTAAATTTAAGGCATTTAAGTGGTTCACATGCACCGACATGGAAAATGAAATGAATGGCGTGGAATGCCCCAAAATGCTTCACCGTGTTAATGACTCATTACACATGCAACACAAAATGGGCGACGCACTGGCACGGACCACAGCAAACTTTTCGCCACAGCCACAGTTTGTGGAACGTGAATGTGGCTAAAATGCGGCAAAACATTAAGTTGAATTATGCAATAAAAAATAATGCAATAATAGTTAAGCTGGCACATGCCAGCCCCCACAACAGCCCCCCGAAAAGAACAAATGGAGAGTCAGGAAACATCGGACCATATGGAGCATATACAAAAATACAGTACGTTTCATAGCTAACAGGTATTATTCATTCAGCTATGGAGTTCGCTCATAATAAGATTTGTTGACTCGCTGTCTTATATTTTCGAAACGCACTGTACCCGTGCATAGTTTTATGCAGTCCAAACACGGCAGCAGTTTTTTCTTGTTCACCCAAATTAATTTTGTATTTTATTTTGCTGGCAGAAGAGCCAAATCGACTCTCTGGAAAGTCTTTCGAATGGTCCAATGTTAAAGTAAAACTTAAAATGCTGAAGAATGTGTTTTTATTTATTGAGTATACATGAAATATTAATATATGTACGTAAATTGCAGGCTTCGAACACAAACAAGTCCCGATTGAGGGTTAGATATTAAAATGAGGCACAACAGTTCTAGTAACGATACTGAAAACTTGGATCCGAACCATAGACAATGCACCCACACGGATAACCTGTAAGAGGCGTTCAATGAGAGAGGAGACATGTGGAATCAGTACGAGTGGGTTAATTAATAAAAGACTGATCAACAGTAAGTATATACATTTTACATATATTTCACATTTATTCATGACACCAACAAATTATAGTAAGTAAGTAGAGCATATAGTATATAGTTTAAATGGAGAGAAAATCCTCACAGTGCTTATGTTAATAAGAAATTCATTCGTTTTGCATTCAGTAAACATTAGGTATAATTTTGTTGAAATAATAATATCGAAACGGCTTAGTTTTTGTTCATACTCGAGACTGTTTGTGTGTGTGTGTGTTGTGGGTCAAGGTCAAGGTATTTGTGGTACTATCTGTGCCAAAACACCCGCTCAACATTTAGCCACCAAACAGGGGGAATCGTGTCCAAACTACTTGGCCAATGCTGTTTATGGCGACTGTTTCGTGTCAAATTGGCAGCCATCAAAGAAACATGTTTAAACAACAAATTTAGAAAACATTCGAGTTAATTTTGTACACACATAAAGTTGGGTTTTAGGTGGGAGTTAGGGTGGGACTTAGAGGTATTAAGATTGCGTCAAAACATATACCAAAAACTACAAAAACATTGCCGAAGCCTTATGGGCTAACATCTGAAACGAGAGAGAATTTATTTATTTATTGAAATTGTTTGTAGCCTCATTCACTGGCATACAGATGCAGGGGCATGTATGTTTTGGTAGCTTGTTGGTATTTTCTGATCTTAACCTTTAGAGATATATATGTACATGTACATGAATATGTATGCATTCCAAAAATAATTACATGACCGATTAGAAACGAAAATAAATTCACTAGTTTAGACAAAGCCTCTAGCATGGCCTCGCGCAGCAAACGTAGCACACGATAAATTCTTTAGTTACGGCACAATGGCAGACAAATGTACAGCAATGGACAGACAGCAAACAACATTCACTAATAGAAAACACTTTAGCTATCGTAGCGCTCAGATGCCAACACCCAATGGACGAAATTGCAACACTTGAACTTGCCTCGCGGTTTGCACTGCAAATGCTCTTTGATGTACTGGCAGGGGCACTGGAACTGGCCGCAGTGGCGGCCCGGCTCCAGGGGCGTGACGTCCACCAGGCCCCTCAACGCCTCCATGCCCCAGCGGGAGCCGTAGCGCAGGAACAGCTGCAGGCCGCGCTCCTACAGAGAGATCAGGAATAGATCGGGATATGAGAAAACACAAGCAGAGTAAACAGATATTGAGGTGAGCGTTAACTGGGGATGGGATGAAGTTGGAGTGGGTTAGCCAGCTGGAGTGGTGGATGGGATGGCAGTGCGGATTAGTGATATGCAATAACAGAAATGTGCAGCATACTTTCGGGCTGCAATTTTAATTAAACGAAAAACGAAACTGAAACTTAAACAGAAACGAAATCAAATCATATCAAATCATATCAAATTAATTGCTTAAAAATACAATGCAATGACACAAACTTCATGTTGTTTTGTTCTGCAATTCTGCAATTTAATTCGTTCACGCTAATCAAAACACGGAAAATTACAATTCTTGTGTGTACAAATCAGAGATGCCGCCTCCCATGCTTACGCCTCCGCTGTTTCAGAGCCAGCAGCCCATGCAGTTGATGCCACAGCAGTGGCGATGCTGCAGGCTGATTTTGATTTTATTACGCAGTAATTCCTCCTCGTACTGACAGGGGCAGATGGACGACTGCAGGTGCCTGGGCGTTTCGTGGACTCCCGCCTCCTGGACCGTCCAGTCCAGACGGCGACGCAGAAAATCCTTGCCCCATCGCTGCAGATAGCTAAGGAAGAGCTCCTGGGCAAAGGCCTAGAGAGAGCAGTTAATAATTGGTGAGGTGCATGAGTGACAGCGCGAGAAAGACAGACAGAGGTGGCTGGGATCGAGAGATTCGTGAGATTCGGGAGATGATGATGAAAGAAGCAACTGAACTACCGGAATGTGCATTTAATAATTCACCACCAACTGAATGGAAGGAAAATGCTCGCTCGCTCACCTGCTTGCGCGGCATCCTCACTGGCTGACTGCCCTGGATGACAATATCGTTCAGATCGATGTCCAGCTTGGCCTCCCAGCCCGCCTTGATGGCCTCGCCGCCGTTCTGCTCGGTGTGCTCCAGGAACTCGTTGAGGAAGCTCACGCACTGCGTGGCATCGAAGTACATGAAGCAGAGGTTGACCTTGTGGCACGAGATGCGGCCTCGGTCGTCCAGCACCAGGAGTATCTTGTGCCGCATCAGCTGCTTGTTCACCCGCGCCAGACACTTCTCCAGGCCGCGCGACAGCCGCAGTTTCACCCACATGCACAGGAATATGGCCGCCGCATTCAAGAAGAGCCAGCCCACGCCTAGCGCGAACAGGGCAACGCCCTGCAGGCCCGAGAACAGCAGTGCCAGCAGCACGGTGAAGGCGAACAGGATCCAGCAGACGAGGATGCGCTTGTAGCAGATGTTGTACACGGTGAAGCGGTAATCATTCACCAGCGTCTCCATCGCATTCACATAGTCCTCCACGGTGAGCTGTGGGCGTTGGGCAGATCGCGAGACATTAGATGATGGATCGTTTTGCAGTTGACTTTGCTTACCGTCAGACCCTGGGCCATCAGCTCCTCCGGCACCAGCTCCGGGCGAAATATCGCGGGCGTAATCCAAGGCCATTTGGTGTTGGCCGGCAGCAGGGTGACAATCACATCGCCATTCGCTGTGGAATATCATGGCGGAAAGGAATAGACGTTGGTGTACCGCTCATAAAGCATGCATTGGCCTCGACTGACTTCGCCGGGTACTTACCAAATCCCTCACGGATTCGACCCGTCGACAGTTCAATTGTGCGCATGCCGGAGCCCTGATCCATGGGCCTGCCGCTGCTGCCGCTGCCGCTGATGCCATGGGCCCCATTGCCGTTGTGCAGGCCGGAGGAGGAGGCTGCAGCCTGGACGGAGGATGTGGAGGCTACCGTTGCTTTTTGGTTTATTAGCTGCTGGGGGTGTCGGGCCGGGCTGGAGCCTCTCGCTCCGCTGGCAGCGTTGCCGCTGACAATGCCACTGCCGGATGCATTCAGATTAACGTGCGTGCTCTCAGTTGTCAGAACAGCGGGCGCCACATCCGGCAGCGAGGCTGCTGGAGCCGCAGCTGTTGTCGAGGAAACGGCTGGGCGCTGGCAAAATGGACAACAACAATGGGTTAATAGTGCTCTTGGCCTTTGAACGCCATTGGGTCAGCATGTGGCCAGCCAGCAAAGAAAATTATGCAAATGGCCAAAAGAAAATCAATTTTATTGATTTTTGATTTTACTTTTGAAGCACTGCAGGGCCAAGAGAATCGAAAAACAAAGCTATCTACATATAAATCTGGACACGAATTGCAATGAAAATAATTGTTCAACTTGCACGTACGCGTTTGAGAGCTCCACGGCCCCTTAAATGGATTTGCGAAGGCAATCCAATCCGCTGACTTCCGAAGGGGGCCAGCAGCTGTACAGCTGCACAGCTGAAATGTTCAGTTTTTGTTCGTGTACCTCATAAGAGTTTTGCAATAGCAAAACTTCCAAACTCTCGGAATCATTTGATATTTATCTCTGCGTATAATTGGAATTGCCGGCATCTGTAGTTTTTATCTCTTCCGATAACAGGGGTACATAATTTGTGACATTTATTTTTAGGCGGTTGCAAAAACAAACTACGAAAGTCTGATAAGCCAACGTAAACAAGTTAAGGCCCTGTGAACTACCCAGGAGACTGCAGCATCCAGCGGATCCACAAACATTGATACAAGTTTAGATAATAGTCCGGACTGCGGACCAATTGTAATGAGTCGTGCCCTGAGCATATGGAATCAATTTCGTGCTGGAACCTGCCACAAAACATTGCCTAAGCTATCGGGGAGATAATGGTGGAATGGAGAACTTCAAGGCCAGTAACAAACAATAATCAAAGTACGTATTATCCATTTAAATTAAATTTGATAATTTAGTTAGCAATACAATTGTATAATAATACAATTAAATAAGTAGGTATATGAAATACAATATGCCAATTTTCACAGTAACACGAAACCACCTTAAGGCCACAGGCTGTTAAGGGACTCCGATTGCAAATTGCGAAAAAATAAATTATACAAATATAAATATTAAATATTTACTTCGGAGAAACAGTAAAGTAAACAAACAAAAAGCACCGGTGAAGGTGAAATGTTTTAACAATCGCTCGTGGAAGTGGAATACGCTGGCGCGGGGGGGGGGTCTGGTATTGGGGTAGAACATTTGCGAAGACAAAAGTTCAGAACTTTCGAGAGAATTTATTTACTATTGAAGTGTAAACCGATCTAAATGAAACGTGACATTATATTGGCAGAACTTCGGCCTAAGTCTGTTTAAATTTACAGAACTATTCCTCAGAATTTCGTACATACATACATAAGTGTGTACGCAGCTACTGTGACGTGTCCACCTACCTAACGAAACCCAATACAATCATGACTACATCGAGTGAGAGTTTATCACCGGATGGAGCTGGAGCTCGGCAACAACTTCTCAGCCAGAACCACACTCGGCAGAACCTCATTTGTCATGCGAGAAACGTTCCCAAAAACGACTCGAAAGAGAGTTCGAAAATACGAAAACCACTTTTCATAACAACTCCATTAAGCGGGGACAGTATGAGAGTACAGTAGACACTGGGGTACAGAGAAACTTTAATTATTCTTTTCCATATTATTATCAATTAATTTGAGCTAGATTTTTCCTATATAACGCGACTTATAGCCCTTCCAAAACTGATATTTTCTGTGGGTAAATATTCTACAATGCAGTGAGTTCACTGTACCAACCCTGTTTGCCTCTGTTGGTGCGTGAGGGAGGGGCAGAAGGGCCAAGTGTGCATTGGAATGCGTTTCGTTGCGTTTGGGTCACCCGCACGCGAATGAGCCAGCGAGATGCAGAGAGCAAGAGAGCCAGAGTTAAGCGAGAGAGAGGGAGAAAGAGAGAGAGCGGAGAGAGCTACTCACCTGGACAGGTGTTGTTGTTGTTGCTGTCGATTGCTCATTCGGACTGCGCGAGCGCGCCCGCCTGTTGTTGTTGCTGCTCACAACCGACGGCGGCGGCGGCAGAGCTAACTTGTTTTGCCGCTGCTGCGGCTGCGGCGGCTGCTGCTGCTGCTGCTGTTCTTGTTGTTGTGTGGCATCGCTGTCGTTACTGTTATTATTTTTTTCACTGCCCTCTGCCTCATCATCGAATTTAACCCAATTTTTGGGCGTCTGTTTGTCGTCATCATTCTCGCTGAGGGACACATCTTGCAAAGGATGGTTTTGCTGCTGTTGCTGCTGCAGCTGCGCCTGCGCCTTGGAGTCGTCCATTTGGAATGCGAATCTCTCCGGCTGTGGGTAGAGGGGGGTGCGGAGCTGGATCGGGGCAAAGCGCGTGTCTTGAATTATTGACGAACGTGTGGCCTGGCCTGGTCTGGTCTGGCCAATGCAGCAGCGTTTTGTTTTCGCGTTTTTATGGCCTGACGCTTACATAACCTCAATATCAGTTCACACCTGAGTTGCTGCTGCTGCTTATTGTCGTCTGTTTCTCTCACACTTTCGTTCAGACTGCACAACGCGCCGCTTACGTGTTGGCCGCTCGCCCGTTCACGTCGCACTGCTGCGGCACACCCAGCAACAAAAATCACTCGCACACAAATTATTCAGAGCCAAAAGCTCGGCTCGGCTCGGCTCAACTCAGCTTGGCTTAAAGGCGCGCTCAGGCTGGGTCTCTGCCGTGTTCCGTTCTCAAGCGTTCCCCACTCCCGTTCGGCGTACTGCAAGCTCTGGCCACAAGAGCAGAACTGAGCGCTCACCTGTTGCGGGCCGCCAGCTTTAGCGGAGCTTTCTCTCGAAATCTTTATCTAGTGCGCTCGCTCTCCCACTCTCCGTAGGTTCATTCATTAGAGTATCTGCTGGTATACCCTTGAAGCCAGCAGGTTGTCTGACTTAAGCCTCATATTAGCAAAGGAATGAAAGACAATATATCCCCATAGTATAGTGTAGTGTGTAGTCCCTGCTAATCGGATCACAGCCAGCACTGTGCTTAAAGAATATATATATATGAGTGAGTATATAGTATGGGTGTACGTTTCTTGCAATAGATCTGACATGAATGTGCAGGGTATCTAAAGCTGCGGCATTCGAAACTAATAATTCCATTTTGTTAGATTTTCTGTTTGTTTTTTTGTTTTGTTTTTTAGCTCACATGACAAGTTTTTGTCTTTCGAGCATCTGTATTTTCTCCTCTCCTACTTGAATCTCCCACTCCATGTAGTTCTGTGACTCACAATTTGTTGCTGCTTGCTGTTCGTTTTCCCCTGTTTAATGATCACGTTTTTAATCTTTGCATTCATTTGTTTGCTTGTTTACAGATCTCCGCAACAGAATATTTCGCAAAGAGAGCAGCGAGTATCGTGTGTACAAACACCTCCATCCGCTGCCGCGTCCGCAATAAACTCCGACAGCCACACTCCGTCTCCGTCTCCGATTTCAAAACCAATACGCACTTCTTATCAGCCACAATGGGTGAGTGAACCAAAGATATCAGTCAGATACTGCTTGTGCAACTTTTAAAGCTAATGCGAGTGTACGTAAATCCCCCAATTAAATAGCAGAGTAAATACGCGGGGTTTGTGCATTAATTATGGGATTTTTAACTTAGGGCTAAAGTACAATATAAATGTTCCTTTGTCTCAGCCTCATATTAAAGTAAAGTTTAAATTCGAAGTGAAATCATTACTGCTCGTTCTTTTGGCTGCCAAACATTTGCAGGGCTATGGAAATATTTGCTCTATTTGTTTGGGCAAATACCGAAACGAAGAATGCAATTTAAAATCAATTTGACGTTTGTTATGCCAGTCAGCGGTGTGGGGGTGGATGGGTGTCGGTCCGAACGGGTCCTGTTTTCCATGTCCCGCTTTCGATAAGCGGAAGGGCAGAAATTTATGGCCGCGGCGGATGGGAGAGGCGGCTGGCTATGGCTGGACCGCATAGTTTACGCCTGGACGGAGCAACCAACATTTTTTGGCTGGAATAAAATGTAAAATGCAAGGGCCCACAACATTATAGTGGCAATTGTTCGACTGGGCAGCCACACAAAACTTTTCTGCCCATAAATTATGCTGCAAAATTATTATATAAGCGGCCAGTGTCGAACGGTGCTGCCAAAGAAATTGGCCCCCGGCCAACACAGACCCCACAGAGATAGACACAGAGGGCGTGGGCGTGGGTGTGGGCGTGGGGCAAGGAGCAAGCGAAGGAGAGCAGTGTGCCAACTATTGGCAAAAGTTGTTAAGCAAATTATGGCCTGGCACCGAGCAGGCATTCGAAACTGTTACGCTCAAGTTGCGGGCATGTGGGAGGCCAGGAATGGTATGGCCGGGGCAAGATGCTGCCTCCGATGGGCAACTGACTGGATAAATGGAATCACTTTTCTGTTGCTAAGATCTTTCCTTCGATCATGGCTAGATGGCCTGGATGCAGTGCCATTCCATACTGGCTACAAGGAGACCCAAGCGCACCCAAGAATAAAGCCAGAAGTTGTGTGTGTTTAATGACACTTTTATTTACATAGCACCGATTTAATTATAGTCTTTCCCTTACCCTTAAATTCCTACTTAAGCCCCAGATCATAGCTCATTCAGCCCCCAGTTTGTTGCCCCGCAACTTTCACGTACAATAAGTCATTTCCATTAAGCCATAAATCGCTCAACAGCCCGAAAATCCTTTGTGCCTCGACAAACTTTGCTTCAATTTGGCTAAGACTAAGGCAAGCCGCAAAAATTGCAACCTCAGTCGATGGCTGTATGGGGCGGGGGCGGGGATGGGAGAGTGAGTCCGTCAGCCGAGCAGCCAAGAGTCTAATTAGGCCAAATTAATTGCCTGCGCTTTTGACACTTGCGAAGACTGAACCGGCCCATCGCAGAGGAGAGTCAACAAGACAGCTGCCGGGACCGCAACCAAGTACAACACTCAAAAGTCTATTTGCAAGCGGCCCTAAACTCTCTCTCAGATCCCCCACACCACGCCACGCCCCACGCCCCACGCCACTCGGGGAAAGAGTAATGTTGGCAATTTGTTGGTCGTCGTCTTATTAACCCGCAACAGGAGACAGCAGACAAGAGACGAAGACCAAGAAGTTGGCGGCAACTTTTTGGCCAGCGCGCGAATGTCCAACGGGCATATAAATTAGCTGAGACAGAAGTTTCTTGCCCCCTCCCCACCCCCCCTTGCTGGGCGGGCAAAGTTTTGGCATCAAAAAATGTTTTCAAATTAAGCTAATTTATATTATATAAACACGCTTAATGAGTGCCCTATGAAGGCGGGCGGGAGGGTAGAACGTGGCCTATGGCTGGCCGGCCCCATAAGTTGTATGGAAAGCGAGACAAAACAAACATATTTCCGCTGGCATGCTGAACATTTTGATTTGCCTCGTCCACCTTTCAAGTCCCTTTGAAAATGGCAAAAGTTTTCCAACACCCCGTTCTCCGTTCGCGTTGCTGTTTCTGGTGTTTCTGTTACTGTTGCTATTCCTTCACAGTTGGCTGGTGAAATTAACGTGACTTGCATAACGCCCCAAGGCATGCAACGCGGCTGTAAAGTGTCGCCATCATGCCCACCATCGGCATTTGGGGCAGAGCAGAGCAGAACAGAGCAGAGCAGCGCAGACCTTTTTGCTCCTTAGCGCTTCTTTGGCAGCACCAGAACTTCTCCGGCTGCTGGCTCCGGCTCCGGCTCTGGCTGCGAAAATAAAAACAAAATGCAACTGGGGAAACGTGTCACAAACTTTATGCCCCTGCCACGCGTCACGCACGCGATTTTCGCTTAGTTGTTTGTCACTTTGTCGCCGCCTTTCTCCGTCACACCCTCGCTGCTGGGAGTCCCGAGAAAAATCGCACTGGAAATTAAGTGAGCTGCCGTTCCCGGAGTGGAGCGGAGCGGAGCGGAGCGGAGCGGAGCGGAGCAGCAGCATAAATTAGTGTGCCGAGATTTGAACCGAACCGAAGAGACTTCCAAGCGGGAGTAATGCAGCTGCAATTTCAGCTCTGAGTAAAGTTTCATAGAAAACGGAAGTGGCTGCAGAAACAACGCGGCTAATATTACGAAATTTAAGCCAGCAAAATCCCATTGCAATGGGTCGAGTAACAGCCCTTGGCAATGGGATAACCCTTACTGGCTGCTTGCTGTTGTCATAGAAATATAAATTAAATGCTTCATCAATGCAGTATCCATTGGAAGTAGCCACAGGTAGCATTAATACTTTCCTAGCCCCTCCGGGCGACCAACCTTTGCTCGGCCACAGGAGTGAGCATAAACCAGAACAGACTTTTGGATTGAATTGAAATTCATAAGTTTGCCATCTTATTATATCAGGAATATTGCATCTGCAATATAATTGGAAATATTCCCTTCTGGAGCCACATTTAAATGGAAATTATTGCTTCATTTGGTGAACTATGACATTTCCAGCTGGCCACAGCAAACTGTTGCCGCACTCGAAAACCACTCGAGTTCATAATAATGTACAACATGTTGCAACAGCAACCACAGGGACACGCAGGAGCCACATGCCTGGCCCTGGCCAACAATGGAACTGACACTACAACGGGCGTTCAGGTCGGTCGACCAGGAATGTGGCAAGGGCCCGGGCCCGGGCCCGGGTCCGGGGCCCCACCCTGGCTGTTGTTGGCACATGTCACCTTTCATTAAACGTAAAATCACTTTGGGGTTGCGCCAGTGTGCCACTTCACACTGTGAGCACAACTGGCCAAGACGAATGTGGCCAGGATACAAGGCCCTGAATTGTCTTGGCAGAGACATCAAGAGCCCAGAAGTGGGCCAATCCCCGCACTCGAGAATTGAAACCTTTAAATACGAGTGCGGCCGATGTAGATGTCCTGGCCCATGTGCCTGACCGCCAAGTGGCAATTATTTGACAGAGGTACAACGAGTAGATGACATCAAGTTTGTGGGCTCGCAAGAACAGGCTTGAGTGCAAAAGATGCAAACATTTCAATAGTGAAAACGTCTCAGAAAGACACGAACAAGTGTCAGATCCCCAGGTCATTATCTCTGGCTGTCTGGGCACAAAAACGAAAATGTTGCAACAGACACTTCAGTGCAAATCATTATAATAATTTAACTAAAGCACCAGGAAGAGCAGGGGCAACGGTGAAAGTTGTGCGCCAGCCAGACACAGCAGGGACGGTGGGCCAGACAGCTGGACCTCTCCAGACGAGCCAGCAGCAAATGCATTTAAGTAGAAAGTCTTGCCGAAAAAGAATAAAATATGTGGATGAAGCAAGCCAGACAAGGACATGCCATGATTTAGGGCTGCTTAAACGGTTCCGTTCTGCAGTTTCTCCACTCACTTTAAGGCGCTGCGCTGGAGCTGCGCTGGAACTTTTTCTTTGGTGTCACGCCAAAGACAAGAAGCAAAGAAAAATGTAGTTTACTTTATTTAAAAAATCCGTGGCAACAACTTTGCCTTGCCGCAGACCAAATCAGCTGCAAGCTGACCAAATAAAAACCCCGCAACTCGCAGCACAAATAAAATCATATTTAAAACTTTCGCACCATGGTGCAAAAAAAGCAAACGAAACGAAACGAGCAGAAATATGGAAAAGTAGCAAAAACTTGCCGCATTTCCATAACAAAACTTTCGCGTTAAAAAACAGAAAAGTGTTTTGTGCTCCTCGACGCAACAATGGCAGTGCGGGCAAAAAAAACTGGTCTGAGAGTGGCCAACTAAACTTTTATTAAATTGGAAATATTTATCAACATTCATAAGCCAAAGCCCACCGCAAGAAAAAAATGCAGATGCATGAATGCGCATAATGGAATTTCGTAATATATTTAAAAGGCTCGATTAACCCATATTCGCGTGTACTACAACGATGTTTTTATAGTAGTAATACCAGTACAGCGCATATAGTTAGTTAGTGATCCCATCAGTGAACAAATAAATCAACCAAGTTTCAGCTGAAGCGTTGTGTAGGAATAGTCAAAACATTAATCAAAATCTGTAAGATTGCTAGAGCCATTTCTGATCCAGCTTCATCGTCCCTCACATCTTATTTTTCATACCGATTATAATGACTACATATACCCCTCTTAAATTTCAGTGGCGTCGTTTACTAGACACAATGGGAATTCATTTTCTCTGCGCTCATTTAAAATCCAGCATCCATTTAGTCGTAGTCGTAGTCAGCTGAAGTGGAAATATTTTCGTTCACAACAATGTCCCAGCCACGCAGCATACGTACTCGTCGTGCAGGCCCACGCGCAACCCAGTTCTGAAGCATTTGGCGGTACTCTCTGGGGAAAACAAAAGAGGCGAATTTGCATTGCATTAATTAAAGCCATGGACAGCAAATGTTTAACATATGTAATTTTGACAAACAGAAGGACAGGCGAAGGGCGGAAAAAGCACGAAAAGAATGCAGAGCAGGGCTTATATTAATGCAATTTAACAGGGCGTATGCATAATGTTTAGCTAAGCCAAAGCCAAAAAGAGTAACATCTCCGCGGAGGCGGCCCGAAGCTGCGGCCTGGCTCAGTGCAAAACTTAATTAAAAATGTGCGCGCATAATTATAACTATATTTAGCCAGAAACAACCACACACACACACACACGTACGCATGTAAATGTGCATTAATTTCGTATGCAAAAAAAAAAAGCAGCAGCTGCACACAAAAGCCCTGCGCAAAAAAATATGCTACACTTTTTTTCCGCCGTGTGTAAGCGGCATTTCGGGCGTCCGCTCTGCCCTGCACCGCTCCGCTCCGATGATGCTGATGATGATGATGATCCTATGCCCGGTTTTGTCAACACAACGCCAACAGCATCCTCGTCATAGTCCTGGTCTGGCCTGTCCTGGCCTGGCCCGGCCTGATGAGCGTCAGCAGTTACCGTAAATTATTTTATTTATACCACTAGTCGTGCAGCTGGCTGAGGCTGGTGCTGGGGCTGATGCAAGATGGGACAGTATACCATACCATGGCTGTCTGTGTGCTTGACTTAATAAAATAAATTTAGAAGCTGCCTGGCTTCTCTCTGCCCCGTCCTCTCCTCTCCACGTCTCCGTCTCTGTCTATCTCTGGCATCACGCCTCAGTTGGGCGCGTTCGCAAAACGGCAAAATGTGCATAATGCCAGTGTGTTTGTGAGTGCACGGGGAAGTGTGCGAGTGTGTGTATGTCCCGTTTATTATTTATGCATGCTGTGCAACATTTTCACCCAGCAGCTGCACAACAAACGCGAAACCGTTGCACGGCTTCCTGGCTATCAGATTTTTTTCGCTTTTGGTTTTGTTGTGTTTTAAGTAGAACAACCTTATGCATCGCACAGTGGGCCAAGAGCTTTCCAGAATGTAGTTAAATGTTAGCCTTGCCTCTCGCTAATCAACTAAATTCATTCGTCACGTATAATTGTATTTTTCTAATGGATTTTTTCCTCTCGTTTCAGACTTTTCTGCAGGCCGATGCTCAGTTTGGCACTGCCAGTTATTGTGGAATGTTCCTTAAGTCGGCGGCACTCTTTGTTCTCTTCGGCCTGCTCCAGAGATGTCCATCTTCAGGTTAGTTCAATAGATCACAAGTATCAATCCATCAGACTTTGTGCTTTTGCGGCAGCCTCAAATCCGTTTGGCTTTTCCGGCCATGCTGATGCAAGGGTGCAGTCACAGCGGGACAAGGTGAAGGAGATGATGAAGTTCGCCTGGGAGGGATACGCGCAGCATGCGTGGGAGCACAACGAGCTGAACTCAAACAGGGGCGCACCCCACAACGACAGCATCATGGGGCAGCACAAGATTGGACTGAGCATCGTGGACAGTCTGGACACACTGTATATAATGGGCCTGCAGGAGGAGTACAGTCGAGGCTATCGTTGGGTGCGGGACAACTTCAGCCTGGACCATGTGGACGAGTATCTGTCCGTGTCCGAGTTGAACGTTCACTTCGTCGGCGGTCTCCTCTCCATGTACGCCTTCACCGGCGATGCGCTGTTCCAGTCGAAGGCTGAAGATGTGGTCAAGAAGCTGCTGCCAGCCTTCACGTCAATGGACGCTGACATACCCCAGGCCATGGTCAATCCCAAAAGGGGCGTGGCTGGGCCACATTCCGGGGTCTACGAATCCATCTTAGCCGAGATCGGTTCACTGCATCTCGAGTTCAGCTACATAACGGAGATCACTGGGGTTCGCCAGTATCGACACCACGTGCATCAGCTGCGGGACAGGCTGGAGCTCATATCGAAGCCGCGCGGTTTGTATCCCGTTTACCTGAATCCGAGAACTGCCGTCTGGGGGCCATACAAAATGAGCATGGGCACCATGGGCGACATGTTCTACGAGTATCTGCTGAAGAACTGGCTGCGATCGGGCATGACACTCGAACAGTCCCGCGGCATGTACCAGGCAGCTGTGAGCCGCATTCTCGTCTATCAGCTGGGACTGAGCTCAGCCGGCTTGACGTACCTGGGCGAGCTGGCCAACTTCCATGTGATCCGGCGGATGGAGCATCGGACCTGCTTTGCCGGCGGACTGTTCGCGCTGGGAGCATCCGCGTACTTCAACGATTCCAGGCTGGCTGGAAGGCACCTTCAGGTGGGCAAGGATCTGGCACACACCTGCCATGAGAGCTATCGGCGCTCGCCCACGGGCCTGGGACCCGAGTCCTTTCAGTTCGACTCCTCGCCGGAGGAAGACGCCACCGCCCAGACCAGCGACCGGAAAGCCTTTCGCCTGCGCCCCGAGGTAGTGGAGACCTACTTCATACTCTGGCGTCTGACCCACGACCAAAAGTACAGGGACTGGGGCTGGGAAGTGGTCGAGGCCCTGGAGCGACATTGCCGCACCAAATTCGGCTACTCGGGTCTGGAAAACGTGTACCTGCGGGATGGGCCCACGGACGGGGTGCAACACAGCTACTTCATGGCTGAGACCCTCAAGTACCTGTACCTCCTGTTCTCCAATGACACGCTGCTGCCACTGGACGAGTGGGTCTTCAACACCGGAGGACACCCGCTGCCCATTCATTATGTGAACAAGATGTTTCGCGCTAAGAAAAATGTGCCAGAATATCATTTGGAGCTGCTTTGAGATGCGATCCGCAAAACTTCATAAATTGTTTACTTAATTGAATGTGTCAAAAAATTAACAATTTGCACGCAAACCGGCCACAGAACTTGTTCGATTTGATTCCGATTTTTGGGCAGCATTTAGAGCGATTTATTTATTTTGATTTATTGTATGCGAATCATTTGCATCAGCATTTATCGTTTTGTGGGTTTTTGTGTCCGTTCTGGCTTTGTTTTCGGAGCCACAATTGTGGCCATTTTGATAATCACAATGTATCACAATATTTTCCATTTTAATTGGGTATACAAAAGTGGAAAAGCAAATGCAAAACACAAACACACACACAACACACAACACATTGGAAAGCCCATCCGAAAATATGTTGCAAATTTAATGAAGCATTTGTGTGGATTCTGTTGCCGGATTTTGCAGTGTTTGTTTGCCAAGAAAAGGTGCAACAAAAAAAGTGGCCTCGATATGGAAATGGCCTTTAATTCAATGGCACCTGGCTAATTGTTTTGGTTATGGCAAATCGAGGCGAGTCGATGGAGCGTGTGTGTAATATTTGGAGTGTGAAATATTGGCAGGCACTTTAAGGCCAGCATTAAACGAACGCCAATGTTGGGAATGGCGCCCATCAATGAATTTTAATTTGTTTAATTGAAATGTAATTTATAGGCACCCATGAATGGGCCTGAAATATGATTGTTCGATCGATTAAAGCCAAACGAAATGGGGGATATAAATTAAACTGCAATTAAACTCGCCAAAACAAAACCAAAAATGCCATAATGATCTGAGGAAAATATAGAAAATGCGATGGGGATTCTCTGGCCACTACAAAATACGACAATGAATACGGCAGTCGGGTCGAGATAAAATCCCAAAGAAAAGCAATTTTTTCTGTTCTGTTCGTATATTTTTATTTATTATTTTTTGCTGAAAAGCCTGCTCTATAATGCGTTCCTTTGTATGGCTGCGGCTGCATCATTAAAAGCATGAAGCAGTCGATTTAATAAATGTGGCGAGCCAAAGCAAACAGTAGACTGTGCAAAGGCAAAGGATACCCATGGCCGTATATCCTCCGGCCGTTGGCCATTGTGAGAGTTGCCAGAAATTAAAGCTGCGCCTTGGCCAGCAGTTTCTTGCTTCTGTGTGAGTTTGTGTGGCTGGAAAGCAATTTACAAAAGTTTCTCCATCAAAAATCCGCTGTCAGTATAAATATCCTTAAAATAGCCAACACGGCTGCTAAGCACACACACACACACACACACATACGCCGGAGCACACTCTCGCAGGAACACAGGGATGATGGAGGATCCTGGCCGCTTCCTGACTGCCTGCACTTTGCTCCTGCCTGCAGGAATATGATTTATGAATGCATGTGCTGATATATGCCATGTGCCCCCAGTCTGTCCCGTCCTCGTCCAGTTTCCCTACCCCTAGCCACAGCTACTGCTGCTGCTTTCCCGCTGCACGTACGAGTATTGTTAGCGCCGAAAATTATGCTACAATATTTTTCCTCTCTCTATAAAGCTACACACACACAGCCATACACGCGTGTATGCATGCAGGCTGCACTTGTGTGGCCTCATCTATTTGTAGTCCAAACAAAGAGCGACGTGTTCAACACACACACACACACACACACACACACACACACGGAGAGAGGCTTACTGTGATTTCCACTGGTAAATCAGAGGCACTTTAAATTGAGCATGTTACGTAACATGTGGCAGCCCCTCGACCCCCACCAGCACCAGCAGCCTCTCTAAACGACTGGCTTACGAGCAAAGTGAAGGGCTCATCCTCCTCCATGCCTCTCCTCTCTCTCTCTCTCCATACACTCCACTGTGTGCAGTTCTTTTTCCAAGTAAATCTGTTTAAATGTTTGATATGCGATTATTTCTGCCTTCCATTGTGAATCAACCGGTTGGGTTGGGTTGTGGGCCCGTCCACCAGTAGATAGTCCAAAATCCCATTCTCGAGTCCTAAGCCTGACAAGCAATGTTTCTTTTTCGCCCTGATTTTTGATTTCTCCGTACCTCGAGTATGGTTTTTGGCTCTGTGGTCAAATTTCAAATCTCAAAAAGGAATTCTGTTGGGGATTTTGCACGTTCAAAGGCTTCTTTTATCCCGATTTATCTGAAGATGATTTTTGAAGCTGATTATATTTTTGTTCTACTTATAGTATTCTCTGCTCCAAGCAGACTTTTCATATTTAAATCCGGAAAATCGTTCCTTATTGTTCTTGATTTAAATGCAACAGAAAACTTTCCCTGTATTTTTTTTCTTCGGACAAATTAAAATTGATTTTCCTTATAAATCGCAGGAACAGGCAGGCATTGGGAGCTCTGCCCTGTCTACCACAGTCAAGCACATTTTCTCATATTTTTATGCATGCAAAACACAAGTCGAAACGGGGGGAAAAGGTAAAATGTCGAAAATAAATCCCCAAATCCTTGTACTTGTGCACGTTGATTGCCCAGCCCGTGTCCTTCCTCCGCCAGTCGCCCCCCTGTTTTGGTCCATCGATCGATCGCCTTGCATTTACAATTCCTTTCGATTTTGCTACAGCCACTTTATCAATTTCGCCAATAAAATTCAAGCAGTTCTGCTGGCTTATAGTTTTTATTTTTTCCTCTTTCGGTCTGCAGCCATTACAAAAATAAAACACAGTGAAAGGATGGAAAAAATCAAAAGGAAATGCATCATTCATCATCATCGACCAACCGGCTGAGAGGATTGGATTGCTTTCGTGGTTTTCTATTGTCTGCTCTGCTCTGCTCCGCTCTGGTCCGCTCCGACCACCTGGCTGACGGATTCCCTTTGTGTTAAGTTAATTGGATTGATTGTTGTAATTGCTCGGAAATTAGTTGAATGCCTTTTGCAGTGTTTATTAATTGTATTTGTGCCACAATTTGGCATCGTTTTGTCGTTTTCCTGTCAAAACTTTTGCTCGCCTCGACAATTATTAAGTGCGAACATATATCTAACATGTAGTAGCTGTCAAATGAGCTTGTCAAATCAACATCACCTACCTCTCTCTTACCATACCTTACCTTGCCCTACCTTTGTGTCCATCTTTCTCTCCTTCTCTGTCTCTGTCTCTCTGTCTGTGTCTGTGCTGAAAAAGCCAGACAACAGGTAACCGTAGTCATTGTACTGATTTGAAAACTTTTTTACGGTCTGCTTTTCGTTTCCATCGCAGCATCTTTTGTATGAAAAAGTGACCAGAGTCAGCCGTCAGAGCTGTTCGCCCTCGCCCTCGCCCTCCCCCACAAACACATAATTTATCAATACTTTGATTTCGACAGGGGAATACTTTTGTTTTTTGGTGCCAGGCAACCAAGAGTTGCGACGGATTTATTATGTTATTGTCCATGTAGATGTCTGCACATGATAACGCAGACACAGATAAACATGTAGTGGAAATAACGATCAGCTTGTAGGCTGGCAAATAATTGCGAGCGCTCTTTAGCGTCAGTTGTCAACTGGCAGCTCAGCGACAGTTGATGCTAAATAGATTACGCGGTGATACTCAATAGCTTGCGGCTAGCCAGGGTCTGGGGACCGAGTGCATTGATGAGGCAGCAGCCTGTCAGAGGACTCCATCTCAATCTCTGTCCTCTCCATGGACGCTCTAACGAGTTCTAAAACATTTCGCCCGGCTAAACGAAGTTCAACGTACTGAATAACAAGTAGTTTTCCCCCAGCACACACAATTTTCCTATTTTCGTGTGCGTTTTTGCGTCTTTTTCTTTTGCGGCCACACGTTGCGGAACACTGACGCTGGAGTTAACTTGAGACGAGACATCGGGACACAAACTGAATGCTAATGCGTTGCAGGTGGTATGTACTGGTAATATGCGGCGTATACGTAGTGCCGCTTGGGCTGGAGGGGCCCTAATGAGTAGTTAAATATTTGTTGACAGTCCAAACGAACAGCCGAACGCTAATTAATCGCTTTGTAAGCTACAGTGCAGATTTGGCTAAAAGCCTTTGTTCAGCTAATAAATTCATAATTGTCAACAAATTAATGAGGAATTTTATTTATTTATTTACACATTCACCATGTGCATAATTATGAATTATGAATAATGCATTTTACAGCACATCCACAATTTAAATCCGTTTATCTAACTTTACCCTGTCCCCCCCCCCAATCTCCGTTCCGTCTGCACATAATTATGCTCGTTTGGTTTCGGTTCCGTTTTGTATTTTACTCAACATTTTTTTTTATCGCATTTTTTGCCGATTGCATAATCCTCTTTGGCGCCCTTCTGACCTGACCGACATCACTTTGAAAATTAAATTGTATTTACTTTAATTAAAATGGATTAGTTTGGCCGTATTCTGCGTGAGCCAATTAAATTCATTTATTTCATTCATTATGTTTGAGTTTAATATGTTGTGCCATTACTGCATAAATATTTCATAGGTTGCGCCCAGGATGCCTGAATGACGGGGACCGTATGAACAACGCAGGAAACTCCCTGCAGGAAACTCCCTACAACCAGTCTGTATGCTGCCTCTCGAGATGTTCTTTCCTCTTCAATCAAATATGATTGCATGCGAAGAAGAAGGTGCCGAGAGTACAAAATATTGACAAAGTCCAATCGGACATAAATCTAGGGAGCTGGCAAAATCTGCACAAATCTAACAAGAAACGAAAACGTGTGGAGGGGAATCCAAGGAGAGATTTACTTACCCAAACCGAAATAAAAACAAAAAACGCGTTGATGTATGATGTTGCCAATTGTATGAAGTAAATCAAACGGCACTGAGTCTGAGCTTGAGCAGGGAGAAAGGAAGGGAGAAGGGAGAAAGGATGCCAGGCAGCTGGATAAGTAAGTGCAAGACAGCAAAAGGCACATCACAGCCTGTGGTCGAGGACTGAATGGAGGCCTGCTACAAAGCAGCCATTGCCAATGATTGCCATGGCCTGGTGCCGAGAACTGGGTGTCTGATGCCTGCCGGCTGACGGCAGCAGCCCCAGTGCCTTGGGCCTGGTCCTGGGCAAGCAAAGCGCATTGAAAAATTGCCAGAAATAAAGTAAGCGTCCAAGTGCCGGACAGAAGGATGCGCCCATGTCCATGTGTTGACAGCTGCGAGAGGGAAGCAGTCATTTATATTTCTGCTACCAGGCTGGGCCCGGCTCGAGACCACTTGAAGCTATTCAATCAGCCCAAAAGGACCG
Organism: Drosophila ambigua; assembly: GCA_018150905.1. Taxonomy (NCBI): domain Eukaryota; kingdom Metazoa; phylum Arthropoda; class Insecta; order Diptera; family Drosophilidae; genus Drosophila; species Drosophila ambigua. Next base: position 16,274,466 of record JAECWS010000100.1, read on the forward strand.
ACAACTCTTTCTTGCTGTGGTCGAGGCAGCAGAATGGACACAAATTAGTGAGGACAATGCCCACTGTCGTGCAGCAAGCGCCATTTATTAACTTCAATTCAGATCGTTTATTTCCAGCCATACACACACCGACATTACCATATCGATGGCCATATCGATGTTTAACCTAGTGCAAACTATTTTACAACTTAATGCGAATTTATTGTTCTAAATAAATTGAATTATTTATGCAACAATAATGCCAATCAAAGTCGCCGAGCAAAATGTATTCATATTCTCATTGGATCTCACATGGCCAGGGACAGGCACTCGCCATACACACGGCCAAATAAATTATGGAGACAGAAGTAAAATAGACTCTGTGGCTATTCTTAAGGAAGTGAGTCTGCTAAAAACGGCTATTTCGATTGGGAAATTGTCCCTCAGCTTTCTCGCCATAGATCATTATCCTCGCAGCGATTCCCGTTGCAATTTCTAGGCATGAAAAATGTATATACGAACATTGCATTGCACGCCATTTCAAAATTAGCACAATTTGCACAGCGCTGCAAAACTTTGGCAGCAAAACAACAAACAAAAAAGTTAATTAAAACAAAAAGTACGGACAGTGGTCGTTGGTTGGTGGTCGCTGGATGGTAGATGGTAGACGGTGCCCGCTGCTGTTGCCACAACATTAGCAGCACGGCCAAAAATGCAGCCGAAAAATCTGTGCGCCATCTGAAACAGAAATTAATTTTTGGGCCAGAGCAGGGAAAGTTTATATTTCGGTGTTGTTCTGCTGCCCAGGCGAGAGTTTTTGCATTGTTTTGCATATTTTATATGGCGGAAATGTGTGTGGGGCATAGCAACAAATGCCGCCTCCACCCGGCCAATCCATCTCCCAAAAAGAAACCAAACAAAAAAAAAGTGCACAGCAACACGCAAATTATGCAGCGGAAGGCGAATAAGACAAACTTTCTGTTTAGCAGATTCGACAACGGGTGAACTGAAAACTAATACCAAAGCCAACAAATGTATGTGAGAGGCAGAAAAGGCCACGCGAATACGCGAAAACGAATACATGGGGAAACTGCAATGCAGCTGCTGAGTAATTAAAAATGCAGAAAATAGCCGAAGCGGCTAGTGCACGGCAAGAGATAATATTGCATGTGTTCTAAGCTCGAAAATGGGGTAGATTTCCACACAATGACATGTAGCTAGCTTACCATTCCGAGCAGACAGCAGAAAAAGGGTTTGTTTTATAAAGTCATGATTATTCGGATAACTTTTCCATGCTCAAGTTTGCCTTTCTGTAAGCCTTGGCAGTGGAAAAAACTGGAACTAAATTGTATGTATTTTATTTTTAGACCACAGAAACAATAGCTTAGCTCATCTTTATTGAATCAGCATCAAAATCATTCAAAATAGCTAGCATCTAGGCCCTCGATTCGTTTAAATTGAGCTCTCGCCCTGATGCAGCAAACTGATGGCAATTGACATTCTGCAACTTGATACTTAGTTCCACTGCACTTTCCGTAGATATTCTTACACCTTCCTTTGGCTCCAACTTTGCAGGGTCCTATTAGATATGTATAGTAATCTATAATTTGTCCATGATATACAGTCTGTTGGCAGATTACCCGCTAGCGTTGCATTAATCGCTTTTGCACGTTTAATATGTTTCTTAGGATTATATGCAGAATACACCAATGTAAAGGTCAGGGCTAGATACGCAAAATATTTCAGTAACATTTTCTAGCTATCCACTGCTCTGCCTCGCCTCGAATAAACGCCCATTTCCATATTAAAATATATATTTTCAATGTACTCGTATTGTACTACATGCCGTTTCCAATCAATTAAATTATGCAGGTGCCGAATATATATTGCATACTGATCGTGACCGATCGATATTATAATGTTTCACTCCGTACAATTCTCCTCGGTTTAATTTTTAAGCCAAGAAATCTGTATAGAGGGTAAATTAATTTCAGTTTCCAACCAACGAATAAAATCTTACGACGAATAGGATTTTATAGAACGCTGATTTTATTTATATCTTGGCTACTAAATTGAATAAATTGGTTTTGCTTTGGCTACGAATTTCTTCAGGCAGCAACGCTGTGATGCTCCGCAAACTGTGTCTTCCAGTAGGCGGCCATAGCAATAGTCCTCAACGTTTTGGCATCGTCCCAGCACATGGCAAACTACAATAAAAATAATATATTCCCAGTAACCACGCCAGCCCAGAAAGCTCCTTAGTTCATACGTGTAATGGGGGAGTCCCACTTTATGAAGCCACAATTTACTAGAGTCAGCATCAGAGTTGCAACAACAATACATTTGAGAACCATTGCATGGCAGACTTTTGGTTATACTGATAATACTTTAATAGCGAGCCATTTAACATGTCAAATTCATTTTGAGAGGTGTGATTAATACATTTAAAAACGCTGAACAGATTAAAACATTTTTCTACGGTAGTAAATAGTATTAAAAAATGCATAAATATTGCAGTTATTTAATACCCTTTAAGGTAAATAATGTCTATATATTGCGCATCAGTACTAATCGCCGATTCGATATAGCCACGTCCGCCTGTCCATTAGTTCTAAATTTTTGTTGGTGCTAGTCTTCAATAATATTTTTTGTCCTCAAAGCGAGGGTAAAATGCATTAAAAATTATTGCTCCAAATGGCCGTTTCTTGGCGCCATTTGTTTGAATTTTATCGATACCACCACGTGTCATGGCAGCTAGCTTTTGTAACATATCAGTACTTGTTTGTTTTTCAGCACTGGATACCAAAACAACACAAACAGCGGACTATTTCACAAATATATTGGAGAAGCATAAAAATCGAATAAAAATGAGGCTTTAAAACTAAACAAATTCTAAAAAATAGATTTTTCTATCTGATAAAAATATATGTTAAGTTATGAGTGTCTTAGCTATCTAGTAATATTAGACCGAATATCAAAATCTAGGAATATGTGCAAGTGTTGGCTAAGTCTTTGCTCACGCAAAAATGAGAAATGGATACCAATCGGGAAACATCCATTGCCTACAATCGGGAAAAATGCAATTCTTTTTTTTCACAAAATTCAAAACAACAGAGCCAGTAGGATATTATACAAATTTATTGGAAAAAATAATTTATATATGTTAATTAGACATCTAAAACCTAAATATAACAATGGAGGCTCCCGCTCCTGCCGCCACCACGGCTGAGGCTGCCAAGCCCGTTCCGCTGCCACCAAGAACGTGAAGAAGGTACCGGAGACCGCTGAGGATGTGAAGGCCACTGCTGCTGCCAAGGCAGATCCCGATAAAGAGGCCGCCAAGAAGCCACCCGTAGTTACTCCCTCAGCCAAGAAGGCCGCCTCTGCCAAGTCTGCTGCTCTAGTCGCAATCGTCGCTGCTGCTGCTGCCGCTCCAGTTGCTGCCAAGCCCACTGCTCCTAAGCCCAAGGCAAAGGCAGCACTGGCTTTCAGCAAGTTGACGTTAAAGAATTTGCTCCGCGGCAAGGGCCAGAAGAAGAAAAGGATCTTAGATCGCGCTTCACAATCGACTGCACCAACATCGCTGAGGACAGCATCATGGATGTGGCCGAGTCAGAGAAATACGGCAGAAAACCGTTAAATTCAAATCTGAGATACCAGGCGAACAGAAATCAGCAGAAGGTCGCTGCTTGTTTTTAATTATCGTTTTTTCTTGTTTCTCTATGTATATATTTACATTATATACTTAAAAATGAAATTTTTAATAAAGAACCAGTCAGAAATATTAAAAAATCAATGGCATACTTTTGGGGGTTTCTTTATGAAAAAAGTGTGGCATACTTTCAGGCTGGTATATTGGACCTTAATTTTAGTAAATTGCGTGTAACAGGCGTATCCTTCCAGCCCTGAGGTCCTTGATGGATTTAAAGGATACAGGAGGCCCTTCCGCTCACGAAGACATGTGTCACGTCTGGATCGGTTGAGAAATGGCGGAGTTATACAAATTTAATCCTTTGTGCTTGATGTCCTTGATGCGAAACTGATTGCAAACGATCGGGGAGATTCTCCTGATCTCGAAAAGGTGTCGCCCGCATAAATCGAACGACAAATAGGCGAGATAGAGCGTCACAGAAAAATACTGGTTTTTTATTTCCGACGCCATATCTCGGCCAAATAGGGGCTGATCCTTGAAGGACCTACTTTTTCAGGATCGTGCTATAAAAATAATGGTAGTTCCAGAAATCGCCGTCGCCAAGAATGGGGGCGCCACTGTGCAAACGACGCTGTTGCAAACGTAATCATTCGAATGAATGAATGTATTCATTCGAATGTATGATTGTATTCATTCGAACGTGTGAATGTATTCATTCGAATGTATGAATGTATTCATTCGGATGTATGAATGTATTCATTCGAATGAGTGAATGTATTCATTCGAATGTATGAATGTATTCATTCGAACGTGTGAATGTATTCATTCGAATGTATGAATGTATTCATTCGAACGTGTGAATGTATTCATTTGAATGTATGAATGTATTCATTCGAATGAGTGAATGTATTCATTCGAATGAGTGAATGTATTCATGGTAGTTCCAAAAATTCCCGTTCCCAAATGGGGGCGCTAGTGTGAAAACGACGCTTTGCACGTCGATTTCACAGTGGCGCCCCCACGATCACCGACGGCCATTGCTGGAACTAAAGCATGGTAGTTCCGAAAATTCCCGTTCCCCAAATGGGGGCGCTAGTGTGAAAACGACGCTTTGCACGTCGATTTCACAGTGGCGCCCCCACGATCACCGACGGCCATTGCTGGAACTAAAGCATGGTAGTTCCAAAATTCCCGTTCCCAAATGGGGGCGCTAGTGTGAAAACGACGTTTTGCACGTCGATTTCACAGTGGCGCCCCCACGATCACCGACGGCCATTGCTGGAACTAAAGCATGGTAGTTCCGAAAATTACCGTTCCCCAAATGGGGGCGCTAGTGTGAAAACGACGTTTTGCACGTCGATTTCACAGTGGCGCCCCATGATCACCGACGGCCGACGGTAGCGCCACTGGGATGTCCTCGTAACCAGAAAAATATCCCCCATCGTTCGAACCTAGTAAGGACATCAAGGATTGCAAGGATACGCCTTTAAAACGCTATTTTGTAATTTAATTTTAATAAAAATAGCGTTTACTCTGTCATTTCCTCTCTGATCTGGGCGTGCCACGCCTTCTCGTATTCGCGAGAATATCCCCGATCCTTTGAACCCAGATTGGTAGTAAGGAGACTAAGTTTAATACGTTTTTCACATTTATTATAAATTTAATAAATTCTTTACAATTTCTTATCAAATTGGCACAATGGTGGATTATCCTGGTGATTTACGACCAGACCTACGCCTTATTCTATTCACGATTAATCCTTAATTGTATCCTTATTCCTTAACTGTAAAGAATCTGGCGTTATGGCGTTATCCATCTGTATTCGCGCGTTTAGACGCCCAGGCAGTATAGATAACTATCTCGACATCCCACGCAGACTGGCCGGAGGCTGTCTATATAGGAAGTGGAAAATATTTCGCCAGGCAGCTTGGCCGACCACTGAATCTGGCCGTTGTGAAAATTCATCAAAACGACGCGGCCGTCGGTGGCGCAGCTCCAAACCAAATGACCGATGAGCTGGATCGTGAGTAGTGTGGGCGTGGCATCAGCAGGAGCTCCCATATCGACCTTCCATTGCAGTAGGTAGTACACCGGTTGTCGCACCTGTTCTGTGTTGCATCGCAGGCAATACACATGACGATCGATGCAGCCAAAGACCACAAACGAATAGCCCGTTTGTGTGGGTGGCGTCTTGACGACCAGCGAGGAGAAGATATGGCCCTCAGCCGTGTATGAAGCCATCTGTGTGTTTGGAATGCAGTGAGTACATGAAGTGATAAACATTAAATTAATTCCAACTTACTTGCCGTTGCCCACGTGACAGGCATGCACACGTCCGGCCACATCGGCGCGCAGAAATAGGCTGGGCTTCGAGTCCAGCAGGACAGGAGTGGCGAATAATGGATCCTTGCACTTTTGCGCCCATTCCACGGATCCATCGGTGAGAGCGATCCGCGGATAGCCACCATCCAGGGTGCAGATGAGCAGCGACTGTTCATTGGGCAGCTCCAGCTCTTTTTCACCACAATTCGGGATCCGTCGGCCGTCAGCAATGGCTGGGCCACGCTGGCCAGGCGCACAGAAATCAGCAGATGCAACTGTGGGTATTAAATCAAAGATTAGTTTCTGAAATAACGATATTTTCGCTTGTCATAATCTTTTACGTATATTTCAAAACAATAATAAACAGCGGAGAGCGCAGTATAATTTGAATGATTTCCTGGCAATTTTATATGAGAAAACATAAACTTGAGTTGGCCAACGATCAAAGTGCTACTAGAGTTCTCCCTATAGATACAATAAATCATATTTGGGTTGCCCGAGAACAAGAGGAGTGGGAATGTGTTGATTGCGAACAAAATTTGCATAAATATACGTTTAGAAAGATGATCAAGCTCTCATTTAGCATGACAGCTCATTTGTTCCACAACCTGCATGCAGGTTCGATAAAATGTCATGAAGGCAGCCGATAACTTAATTAAAAGAGAGCCAGTTCCAGTCGGGAATACATGTAATATAATTTGCTGGTGAACCGGGGCTTCCCTGGTCTATCAAATGAAAAACATATCTGAAAATAAATAAGTAGAGTTCATTAACTCATTACGTGCAAAAGTCGTTGATCGCTTTGGACATTGAAGCGTGGCATTGCTTTCTCCAGCAGCTCGGGATGATTGATAATTCACGATGGGCCTCGAATTCCAGTAGCGAGGAGAATATGTAAAATCAATTTGGTAAAATCTAAAATTTAAATTAGACAGCGCCCGCAGCTTTTCAGAAATGAATTTTGACCTGGCTCTGCTCTGCCCGCACTTTCGTTGCCGTAGTCATCGCTGGCGTGAGAAAGACAAACTCAAGCGAATGCCCAATGTTTGCCGGCAAATATTCGCCAGCTAATCAATCGCGGCAACTAATGACTGGCCAGCTGACAAATCAAGTTCGGTCCGTCGTTCTGTCGCGGTGCTTTTCCCTTTTACTTGCACCGAAGCGCCCATAGCAGGCGAAACCGGAGCAGCGAAATCCATTCTTAATTATTTGCATAAATCTATGGACAGACACCACGGGCACAAGGCGTCATTCGTATTTTTGCGTTTTGTTTTAGTCTCTCCGTTTGCGAAATCTTCTTTTGGGTATGTCGGTCAGGTCTGGGGTGAAACTTCGGGTCAGAGCGGACTAAAATCTATTAGACACCGCTCGGCACAGATCAGTTGCGTTTTGAGTGCCATCGAGAGCGTTGGCTTCGTGGTTCCTTGTGTGTTTCTTGCGTTATCCAAGATGCAGCGCGTATCACTCGCCCTCCTCCTCATTATCATCCTGGTCTTGCACTGGGGTGTGGAGGCCCGCGTCCATGGCAAGGCCTACGACGAGGAGAAAGACACCATCATTGAGCTACCAAAGCTGGGCAGCATTCAGGGAAAAATTCTAGAGACTGCCTGGACCAAGCGGGAGGTGCTGCAATTTGTCGACGTCAGATACGCCGAGCCCCCCACGGGGCAGCATCGATTCAAGGTACATATGCGCGCTGCTGGCCAATGCCTTCTGAACGGAAGCATCAGAAAGTGAAAGAAAACTGTGAGCTAATTTTAAATAATTCGCATAGAAATGTTCAGCCTGATTGGTTATCCGGTTTCTGCCACTATAAACTTTCAAAAATATGCAAATCTCACACAATTAAATTCTGTAAAGAAAAATATGAAAAAACAAAAACAGAAATATCGGAATCTCCCCGACGCGTCGGAGAATGGCACACCGGTCTGCCGCGTGACAGGCGATCCACTACTATCCACTCGGGGATCGAGTATGTTCCCAGCCATCTCATTGGATATTTTGAATTTGGTCTCTATTTAATAGGCACCCCGACCGATCGAGCCGTGGGAAGATGTAATGGATGCCACGGCGGAAAAGATTGGATGCCCCTCGGTGGTGTCGATGGACTCGCTGCGCAAGCTGGACGATGTGCTGGACGTTGAGGATTGCCTTACGATGACGATAACAACGCCAAATGCGACTGCCAAGCTGCCCGTTCTGGTCTACATACACGGGGAGTATCTGTACGAGGGCAGCAACTCGGAGGCCCCGCCAGACTATCTGCTCGAGAAGGATGTGGTGCTGGTGACGCCGCAGTACCGCTTGGGCCCCTTCGGCTTCCTGTCAACCAAAACAGATGAAATACCCGGAAACGCTGGCTTCCTGGACATATTTCTAGCGCTGCAGTTTGTCAAGCACTTCATCCAGTACTTTGGCGGCGATCCGGCTCGCGTCACTGTGGCGGGACAGGTGGGTGGGGCGGCCATTGCACATCTGCTGACCCTCTCGCCGATGGTGCAGCGGGGTCTCTTCAGCCAGGTGATCTACCACTCGGGCTCGGCCATCATGCCCATCTTTCTCGAGGAGGATCCCCGCAAGCATGCCCAGGAGATAGCCAAGAAGGCCGACTGCCTGATGAAGACGGTGCGAGACCTGAACACTTGCCTCATGGAGCTCACGGCTCTGGAGCTGCTAACCGCTTTCATGGAACATGCGGTAAGTAACCACACACTGCACACACACAGGCAATGTCCAATTAACGAGCGCCCCATCACGACAGCTCGAGAAGTCTGACCTGGGCATTGGACACACGGGCGGCATACAGTTCACCATTGGTGGGCCGAGTGGCGTGCTGCCCAAGCACCCCTACGATCTCATGTTGGAGTCCAATTTCTCCTATCCGGCCATGGGCGGCTGTCCGAAAAATGCCGGCACCCGCGTCCTCAACGAGATTGTCGACAACGACTTTGAGGGAAAGATCCCAGACGATGAGTACAATACCTACAACTACATCGACCATGTGATCAGGCAGGTGGTGGGCACCGACAAGACCATGCTGCTCACCAGCTTCGTCACGCACGACTTTTTCAATCGGCAGCTACTCGAGAACGGAACATTCGACACCCTGATTCCCAGGCTCATCGATGTAAGCGAACCGCCCGCCCCACATGCTTCACATAGAACTCTAATGCTAATGTTCCAATGGTCTTGCAGGTGGCTGGAACCCTGAATCACAAGCTACCCGTGCTGCTGGCGCTGAATATGAACAACAAACACAATCCGGACAACACGTTCCTCTACTCCTTCGACTATGCGGGCGAGTTCAACAGGTATCGCGAAATGGACGAGGAGACCAACATGCAGAGTCCGTTCAAGGCGGGTGTCTCGCTGACCGACGAGGCCCTCTACCTCTTTCCCTATCCCCAGCATGTGGAGCGTCTGAGTCCGCCGGACGAGACGATGGCTCATCGCATGGTCGAGCTGTGGACAAACTTTGTGATCAGCGGCAATCCCCTGGGCTCCTATCGGTCCGGCTATTGGCCGCCAATGACCACGCTGTACGGCCCGTACATGAAAATCGACGAGACGCTGACAATTGGGGGCAACTTCTTTAATGAGTTCTCCGCGACGCTGCGCGACGAGGATCAGGGCCACAGTCTGATACGCGAAATCTACTATCTCCGTAGCCAAAGTCGCAAGAGGGCCAAGGCGCAGCGCAAGAAGCAATTGGCGGCGGCAACTGCCAATCGAATGAAGAAGCTCGACGTCCGCAAGAGTCTGGTGAAGCGACCAAATCGCAACAAGATACGGCTATAAAGCCATGCACTGAGCCAATAGCTATAGTTTAAGGCCTGTATCTGAGCCGGCGGTACTGCCCATCCGGCCAGATCTTGCACTACAAATTGGTATTGATTACTCATATGATATAATATTTAATAAAGAACTCTTTAGAATAGCACTCAAGATTCTTTCTCTGGGATATGAATGAAGCTACGGCTTGGGTCGCTGCTGTCTGCGCAACTGCTTGGCGTGCTGCAGAGAGTTGTGATGATTGCTGACAAACTGTCGGTAGCCTGGATATTCTGGGCGAGAGTCCTCCCAGCTCTCCTGTTCAGCCTGTTCAGCTTGTTCAGCCTGTTCAGCCCATTCGCGTTCCTCTGCCTCACGACGTTCCTGTTCCGCTCTTAGGTAATCTTCGAAGCTTGCGTATGCGGCGGGATCCTCGCCTTCAGGCGGGTTCTGAGCCCTGTCGTCCTCTTGTTCACGATGCAGTTGCTCGCGTTGTTGTTGCTCTCGCTCCTGCTCCTCGGAATAGGTTGGGTTCGAACTTTGTTCGTTTTCGGGCTCAGAGTCGACCGGTTCTCCCTCCTCGATTCCTCGCACGTAGTCCTCGTAGTTTGGATAGGGCCGGCGAGAGCTCTCCTGATCATCCTCCGGCTCGTTTGGCTCGTATGGCTGCTGGCCACGCTCCAATTCCTCTCGCTGCTGCTGCTCGCGCTCCTGTTGATCTCTCTCCTCCTGCTCTCGTTGCTCTTGTTCGCGCTGCTGCTGCTCTTGTTGCTCCTGCTGCTCTCTAGCTTGTTGCTCTCGCTCCTCCTGCTCTCTCTGTTGCTGTTCTCGCAGACGCTGATCGTACTGACGTCGCTGTTCTTGAAGAATTTGCTGTCGCTGCTGCTCTTCTCTTTCCTGTTGCTCCCTCTCATCCAGCTCCTGCTCGTCTTGTTCCTCTGGATAGTTTGGTTGCTCACGCTCACGCTGCTCCCGCTCTCGCTGCTCCTGCTCTCGCTGTTGTTGTTCTCGCTGACGCTGATCGTACTGACGACGCTGTTCTTGAAGTATTTGCTGTCGCTGCTGTTCTTCTCTTTCCTGTTGCTCTCCCTCATCTAGCTCTAGCTCGTCTTGTTCCTCTGGTTGGTTTGGTTGCTCACGCTCACGCTGCTCCCGCTCCCGCTCACGCTGCTCCTGCTCCCACTCCCAATCCCGCTGACGCTGCTCTAGCTCCTCCTGCGGAGTTTGAGGTACTTGCGCTCGTCCTTGGTTTCGCTCCCATTCGTCCCTTGCCGCTTGTTCGCGCTGTTCTCGCTCTCGCTGCTGCTGCTCCTGGTACTCCTTCTGTTCTCGCTGCTGCTGTTCTCGCTGTAGCTTCTCTTTCTGCAGCTGGTAGCGCTGTTCCAATTCTCGCTGGGCTTCCTGCTCTCGCTGCTCTTGTGCACGCTTCTGTTCTCGTTCCTCCTCTTCGCGGCGCTGATTCTCCTGCTGCTCCCTTTCGCGCTGCTCTCGCTGACGCTGCTCGCGCTCTTGCTGCTCTCGTATCACCTGTTGCCGCCTGATTTCCTGAACTCTTTCGTATGCAGGATCCGTTGGCCTCCTTGGAAACGGCTGCGCCGGTTGGGCCTGTCGGTTTGGCTGCCAGTTGGCATACGGATTGTACGCATACGTTGGACGCCTGGTGGTCGTCGTGGCTGTTCTCGCTGTTGTGTTGTAGCCATAGGGATAGGGGTTTTGCTGCTGGCCGGCATACGGATTGTAGACATACGGACGTCTGGTCGTTGTCGTCGTTGTCGTTGTTGTCGCTACAGTTGCCGTTGTTGCCGCTGTGTTGTTGGTTGTATTGAAGTACTGTCCATAGAGGTTCGGAGCGTAGAGTCCGTCCCCGAAATGTGGGTCCAGCTCCAGCATACTCTGCCGCGAGTTGGTGAAGCGCAGGAAGGGGCCGTACTCGGAAGAGGCCTGCGGCCAGACACCAGCGTTTTGATTGGGTATGCCCGCAACGGCAAAGTTCACCCACATGGTGACCAGTGCGCGCGACAGCGACTTGTCCACCGGATTCAGGCGGCTGGCCTCCGGCGGATACGGAAACAGATACACGCTGTCATCGCTCAGCGAGGCGTCCACGCCAAAGGGCAGCGGATTGTCCAGATGGCCGAACCGATGATGCTCTCCCCGATAGTCAAAGGTGTACAAATAGACGGGGCTCTTCTTGTGCGAGAGGCGGATGGAGTAGATCACGGGTGCGCGATACAGGATCATGTTGCTCAACTCCAACAATCCCTGGGACACACTTTGCGCACTGGCCGTGTGATCGTGCTCCGGCGAAAAGATCTCGCGACGCGCCCAGTCCAGCCACGCCCGGTGCTGACTCGGAGGCGCCGTGTGCCGCAGCACCACATTGATGTATTCGCTCACATTCTGCGACTGCACGCGCTGTATCTGGTCGTAGAAGCCTAGCGGGAAATGGAAAGGACAGGAAGGTTATTAGTCCAAGTTCACAATGACCCATCAAAATATTCACTAATCGGTTCGTTGGTTGGTTGCGACTGGACTGAACTTTCAGGCCAGTCCGATAGTCTTATCGCAGATCTGACCCAACCTGACACAATTTCCTTAGCTTGGCACTCACGTGATAGAATGAAGGCGCTGGCATCTTTGGCGGCACCCACAATCATGGGCACCGAGCTGTTGGCCGCGCTGGCCGCCAGTGCGGCAGGATGATCGGGCAGGTAGCCGAGGGGATCGCCCACCACCAGCTTGAAGCCGCCCAGGAAGCTGAGGCCACTGGCCTCGTTCTGTTGCAGCAGCTGCTCGAAGGCGCTGACCACTTGGGAGGTGGGCAGGCGGCTGAGGCAGTCGTAGAGCGGGGCCAGGCTGCGTCCGGCATAGGGACAGCGGGCGAGGCGCGCGAATGTGGCCAGAGTTTCGAGGGGACGTTCGTCGATCAGGTAGGGATTCAGGGCCGTGCCGGACTGCAGGATGAGCTGCTGGAAGAGGTTCGTGGCACGGCCGCTGAGGCTGAGGGCATGCACCAGAGTGGCGCCGCCTGCCTGACCCACCAGGGTCACCTTTCCGGAGTCGCCGCCAAAGTAGGGAAGGTTGCGCTGCAGCCACTCCAACGCCAGGTGGATGTCCGAGAGCGCCACGTTGCCAGGCAGCTGATCGCTGAGGGCGCTCAGGAAGCCGAAGGGCGCCAGGCGATAGTTGATCGATACGAGGACAATGTCCTTCTCCAGCACGTAGTCCGGCTGGGCCTCCTCGGCGCCGCCATCGAACAGCATCTCGCCGTGCACGAAGACCAGGACGGGCAGATCGCGCGCCCCCTCGGGCGCATAGATGTCGAGGGTCAGACAGTCGTCAACGTTCTCTCCGCGTGCCTCGGCCGCCTGCAGTCGCTGCAGCTCCGGAAACTGGGCACAATTTGGACTGGCTGTGGTGGCATCTACTCTACCCTGGAAGGGCACGGCCCTGGCCTGCTGGAAACGTCCCAGACCGGCACCCACCTGAGCGTAGTGCACGCCAAGGAATGCATTGATGGGCCGATTCGAGATTGTCTTGTAGCCGCGTACACCGACTACATCTCCCACGCCGGGAACTTGCACACGCGCCTCCTGGGGCTGTGGCGGCTGGGGAGCCTCCTGCCAGGGGGCGGCCTTAGTGGCTGAGGCGTGAATGGATCATCTAGCTTGTCGATTGCGTCATAGTCGATTTCATCGGACCCAGGCTGGCTGGGGAGGGCGCAGATGTGGCAAGCGCAGAGTGCCAGCGCCACCAGTTGGACCCAGGAAGGCAACGGCTGCATGTTGCTCTCTGTGTCGGGATTGAATGGGAACTGATTTCGGATTTAGTTTCAACGGACTGACTAGCTCACACACTATCTATACCCAGCACTCAGCCCAGCCTTGATTCGAGTGACCCACGAGGCGGGCTCCAAAAGTAGCTCCAAACAGTTCTCAACAGTTCTCTGGCCGGACCTGGACCCAAAGGGGGTGGCGTACAACAACAAAGAGACTGAGAGACTGCGCCTGCCAGCTAGTTCTGCGACTGCCCTCGAAGTCTTAGTTCCACTTGGCGATGTCGTCACCGCCTTCAATCTGCTGCTCTGCAATGCTCTCGGCTCCGCTGCTGGGTCCGGTCCTTATCTCATCCGTTCTATTCTATGTGCGCGTCTGCCTCTGGGTTATCAGTCTGGGGTGCGTATGCTGGATGGCTGCAGCTCCTCTTGTCAGTTGTCAGTTCGTGGGGCCAGCCATGTTTCGCCATTGGAGCGTTGCTGATAGAAATGGCCCTAGGTACGAGCACTATATGCCAGCTGATTAAGGCTGTGCGGTCAGTTTATAGACATTTTAAAGTGTACGGCCCCATGCTCCATTCTCCAGCACAGTGGGAAAGTGCTCACAGATTTATATTTTTAACAGGGCAGAGCTTTGATAACCATTACAAAACAAAGACTTTACTTTACTTATTTATCTTCTGATCTTCAGCTTTTCCATGCGAAAAATACGTCTAAGGAAATACTCAACCAATCTGTAAATAAATTTGGAACAAACTATTAGGAAAGCTATTAATGGAGAGAGCTAGAAAAAGAGTTGGAAGACGGGCAAACAAAATGCGATAATTACTTTTTAAATTATTCAAAAATTGTTTTGGTTACTATTCCAGAAGAGTGTCAAAGCATTCAGACGGTCAGACCGAAATAAATGCGAAAAAGATTGAAAGGCATTGGGGGAATGTTCATAATATAATATTCTCTATATTTTTCATTTTTATTAATCATTTTCGATTCCCATTTCTCCGTTCCCGCTTGTTTTTTTGGTTTCATTTTCTGTTTTTTGGTTTTTATGGTTTTTTGTTTTGTTTTTTTTGTTTGTTGCTGTATCGGTTTGTTCAGTATGTATCTATAATAATGTGTTATAATTAAGAATCGTCATTTCATCTAAATATTTTCAGTTATAATAATACAATATAATAATCATTAATAATATGTGGTTGTTGTTTTCATTTATCTGCTTCCCTTTTAGCTTTGCGTGTTAAATTTTGTTTGTTTGTTTGTTTGTTGCTTTGCTTCAGAATTGAATGCGCTGTCCCGATATAAGTATTATGTTATTCGCTTCGCTCCGCTTCGATTCGTTTAGTTCGGTTCTGTTTTGTGAGTGGAATTAATTGTAAATGTTTCGAATCGAATCGCATTCTCTTATCGCCTTGAGTTTGATTATTTCGTGTCTGAGACTAATTCCTATTACTCGCAGCTTACTGTACGTTCAAGTATGGAAATCAGAGTTCTAGGAAAGCTAAAAGCAAGTGTATGCATATATACGTGTTCTATATTTGTATATATGTATATATATATGTTCTAGGTATTTTTTTTAAATCTTGATTATGCTGTGGCAGTGACCAAACAATAGAAAGCACCTCAATCTCAATACAATCTCGAGTTTGGAACGGAAACAAAAGTTCTCAATTTACGTATTTTTGTGGCACACATCAGCCATCAGCTATCAGATAATGAATGAGTTTTTGCTGCCCAAAGAGTAATCATTATGGCCTGGACTAACAATGACAGGCAGAAGTTCCTTTCTGATCTGATCTGATTGATTGATTCATTTACTGATTGATATTACGAGCATGCTTGCGTGCTAGGAACTTCTCTCAATTGGGGCCAAATCATATCGAATCGAACCGAACGAAATTAAATGAAATGCTAGTCAAGCGTCTAGTTAGAAAACCGTTTACACAGAAAATGCACGTTAATAAACTCCTCAATAAATCAAAGGTATTCATCAATTTGCTTTTGTTTAGCTTTTTGTCTCGATTTCGATATATCTATATCGATAGCGTTTTTTGTTTGCTTTTTTATTTCTTTTGTTTTTTTGTTTTCTTGTATATTTTGTAGCTCAGTCTTTTTACTAACAATTTTTTTGTTCTTCTTGTCTTTCATTTAACGGATGTTCTTCATGTTGATCTTCATCTGCTTCTCACTGCTGTTTCTGCTGTTTTTTGCTGTTCTGATTTACCGATTTCGCAACACATTCTGCACAAAAGTTCGCTGTGTGTTGATGTTGGGCGTTTGTGTAAATTTCCTGAAGCGTTTGGTTCGAACTCAATTCGAAAAATTATGGAGATTTCCTGATTGGTTGGGAGCGGAGTACTTTGGAAGAGATAGTGAAAGGGATTGGGAATCACTGCGAACCGTAGTTGTGTGGAGGAGGGTGAGGATCTATTCGGAATTCAATTCAATTCAATTCGTTTAACTTCATTCATTAAGTTTGCTGTTTAATTGTTTAAATGGTTTGCTGTTAGCTCTATAGTTGCTTGGAAGTACCGTTTGTTTTGTGTATAGCGTTTTGTAACTTATTTTGGTTAAATATTTGTTTGTTATTCGTTCGTTATCTTCAATTATGCTTGCGCTACATATTCAACAATTTAAATTTATCCTTACGTATTTGTAACCGCTAAAGAATGCATAACATACTCATCTCCTGTCCGTGGATCGTGTGTGGATCGTGTGTAATTGGGGGAGGGGCATTGTGTGGTGTGGTCTTGTGGTTGGAAGGAACCAAGGCTGAGAAAATCGGTTCTTGGTTTCACTTCGTTTCGTTTCGTTATGATTTTTGATGTTTTTGTCCTTGGTTTTTGTTTTTTTTTTTTTTTTTGCTCGAATGAAAGATTATTTTTTTTATTTTTGTTTGGTGAAGTATTATTTACAAAGTCTCGTATTATAGTATTCATATAGGTAATGTATACGTTAGGCTTGTTGCGTTATAAAATCTTAACATAATTATATAAATTGAATCATGAATTTGCTTTAACTTTGCTTCATTGATGGCTTTTCAAGTAAGTAAAATGCATCGATTACGTTTGTTTGTTTGTTTGTTTGTTTGTTCGTGTATGTATATATGTATACTATTTGCATAGAGAGAGAGCTGGCTACTTAGAAATTATAAAACCAAACGCTTCGTGCCACGACTCGACACGGCACGGCACGATTATCCGCGGGGGGAGGAAGGAATCATCGTGCATAGGTAGTACAAGGCTTAACCCTAAAACTGCTCTTTAAGCTGTAATCTGTAATAGTTCGCTCCGTGTTCGCTCACAAAACATAATAATCATAATAGAGTTTTATTTGTATTATAGTAAATGCCTTAAACTAGTTAGTAGGTATTCATAATGCCAATGCCTTCCGCCTTCCTCTTCCTCTTCCGTCACGTAATAATAATATCTACCATGTAATCTTCATTTTATATATCATTTATATATATGTATAATATATATATATTTATATATTTATTTTATGTAAGAAGCACTTGAATATATATCGTTTTAATGGAAAAATGAAAACTTGAGTGTGTCTTAGTTTTCCATTCCTATTCCTCCCTATTTTTTATTTTTTTTTTGTTAGATTTCCGCTCTCTAGGGTCTCGCGTTTTTCTCACTAATTTGTTAATGCCGGTTGTGTTGTTCTTGTTTTCTGTTTTTGTATAATTAATTGCTAAATAGCAAATACGAATGCGCTCGCTACAAACTGTTTTCGGTATCGGCATACATGGCTAATAATCGTTTCGTTTCGTTACGTTACGTTTCGTTACGTCTTATTTGGAGAAAGTTAAAAGTCGTTTTCAATTAGCTTACAATGTATCTTTAAAGTATCTTCATTTTCCTCTTCATCCGAACCGCAGTGGGTCGGGCTGCTCTTCTAAAAAAGTTGCTGAGTTTTGTTGATCTCATGAGTGTTTTTTTGTTGTTGTTTGCAGAAGTTTTAAGAAATTGTATATATCGGTATTGTATGTTCTATCTTTTAGCTGTTTTACTCTGGCCACCCCGTCAGCGGGGTAGTAATCGAGTAATCGAGAGTCGTGTTTTAATAAAATACTTTTCATTTGCTTAATTCATTTAGTTTTGTTTGTTCATTTACTTTTTTTTTTTTGGGATTTTCGATTTTGTTTTGTTTTTAAAAGCATCTCTAGAGAATCTCTCTTCTAAAGTATCTAATAAGTGGGTCATCTATATATACATATATATATGTATAAGTATATATATAGGTATATATGTATATATATATAATCGGTATATTCATGGATCTTTTTTAATGTGTGTGCTGTTGGTTGTTGGTTGCTGTTTGCTGGTTGTTTGTTTTGTTTGTTTTCTTTGTAGGCATGATTCACTGTAAAACCTTTCAATTGCAGCCTGGCTCTAAATTACTGTATGAGTACAACTAACTACATATTCGGTTGCCGTGTACTATATATTATGAAATCGGTATTCTGTTCGCTTGTTGTATATATAGCATATATGTAAATGGTAAAGTGTATAAAAGTTAATGATCTGACTTCGAGCTAATACTCGTCGTGTATGCAATTGTATAAGTAGTTGAATGTATGTATGCATGTAGTTCTAGAATTAGTTCAAACTCCTAGTGTAATTCCTAAGGGTATTCCTAATCCATTCCCATTCATTCTGCTGCTGCTGCTGCTACTCTGCTGCTATGTGTCTGACTTTTGTTTGATTTGCATTTTGCTTATGAATTATACCATAATAAATATTTGTTTGTTTTTTTGTTTGTTTGTTCGTTACGTGTTGTTCATATTGCTTTCGAGTACTTTGACACACACACTTGATTGTTAACAACAAAGAGAAAAACAAAGAGTAAAAACTAAATAAACCAAAGCTAATGCAACGTACGAGGGAAGAGTATATACGATAGTGCTTCAGTGCAATGAAATCCTATAAATAATAGATGTACAATTGGGGTGTATTTACAACTAAAACTAAATAAAATATGTCAGCACAAATAATTATGATGATTACAAATTATAATCGTAATAATCGTATTAATAATTGTGTGTCTTTGGCTGTCTAAATGTATTGCATTCGTTTGAAGTTTTGTTTCGTTCTGATTCTGTTAATTTCCTACGGCTTGTATACGTTTTGTCAAAAAGTAAAATTGCATATAAAAGCGCTAGATTGCTGCACCACCTCCGTAAAGTATATAACTATGTATGTACATACAGCTGCTGCATACACTTGTATAGTACATATCGCTGAGTGTCGCCTATGTGTGTGTGTGTGGTGTGTGTGTATTTGTTTAGTTATTGTTTACTCTACAATTTGTTAATTGTTCTTACAAATTTGCTTTGATTTAGATATTTCTACGCTTTTTTTTCTCGTGCAGAGAGTCTTGCAACTGGCAATGCCTCGAGTGTTCCATACAATATTTGAATTTAATCGGATGTTAAGGTTTTTCATACAAAATATTTGAATATCGGTTAGCTTACCCTCTATGCTATATACCTATATGTATATATATACTGTATACTGTATATTGTGTGTGTGTGTATACTCTATTATGAGAACAACATTCGCAATGCCCCTAGTGCAAATATCATCAAAATTTCTGCATCTTCATCCTATATCCACTATCCTTTATCCTTTATCCATTATGCACTCTATTGCCTAATCTATAATACAAACCCTATGTGGCTAGGCTAAAGTTTAGTTAATGCTTTCACTAAATTTTGATCGATCACTTTACACGGAATTAATGTGTTTTTCCTTTACCTTTACCTTTACCCCCTTCTCCTACTCATACACATCATATAGTATACTCGTATATGGGTATATAATAATTTTATATACGTTTAGATACATGTTCATTTTGTCACCGGTAAAGTACCATCCTAAATGCACTGCAAAATATAACAACTAAAGTGAAAGCGGGCCCGCCCCCTATTTATGGCACATATAGCACATATAATCTGTAAGTATATCTGTACAGTTGCTTGGATCATTGGATCGGCTGAATACGATTACTGCGTACGTATAGAGAGTCCTGTACATAATTTACACATTTCTATAGCAGATTTCTGAAGCAGATTGAAATTGTAAAAGAAGCTTAAGGCTCTGCAACTAAAATTGACCTTAGAAAATGCACTCGTTAATAGATTCTGTATGTGTGGGGGTGTGTGTGTGTGTGTGATTTGGTGTGGTGTGGTGTGTGAGAATATATATTTTTTTTGGAGCGTATTTCCTGTTGCGGTTGGCAGTTCCGGATCTGAATGACGAACGCAATGGCTGCCCTTAACACTAATTTGTTTGCCCTACTATTTTGGTATTTTACGAGTACTTGTTGTCGTTTTTGTTTTGTTTTTGTTTTTGTATAAATCAGTAATAAGCGTTTCGTTTTGTTTTGTTTTCTCTTCTTTGTTTTGTAAATTTCTTCTATTTTTCCATTTGTCTGGCTTTAAATGCAAAAACGTGTGTGTATACTCGCGTATACGCCTCTAATCAAATAAGGGGTTTGCCTTACATTACGTTACGTTACGTTACGTTTTTCAACTCCAACTCTAAGATTAATATATACAAACTGTTGACTGTTCTCTGTTGTCTGCTCTCAATCAATGTTAATTAACAATATCGTTTCGCTTGCAGCTGGCTCTACATTAGCTTAGCCCCCGCCCACAAAACTGGAGCTATATATGCTCGTGTGTGTATGTATATGGTATATGGTATATATACGTATGTGTTGCATGTATGCTAGCAGACCTGGGTATATGTATAGGCTATGTATATATATAACTATATAAATTTCGTGTATAATTTCTCTGGCTTTCTGTGTGTCTAAGTTTATCCCCGTCCAGCTGCTATCGTAAAGGGAAAAATGCAAACTATTATCGTCTTACACTCGACAAAATGGAGTTGTGTAGGGTGAAGGAGGAAAGCGCAGATAAGTGGAGAAGGGGGAAGGATATACATAATAGCAATACTGTCAGCCTCAGCCCAAGACCCATCAGACCCAGATCTTGCCAGGATCGCTAGCACTCTGGCTGCCACTCGCTTAGGTCTGTGTGCAGCTACATATCTTATGTCTAGTACATCTCATTCTCATCCCAGTCGACCGATTGCAGCACCAGTTTGTCGAGCTCCTTGGAGTCGCCGGAGCTGCTGTTCCGCCGTCGCCGCTTCCGCTGCAGATGCGCCCACTTCCGGTTTAACTGGGCCATTTGTGGGGTGGCGAACATGGCCGCCGCAGCGGCGCTCAGTTTTGTGGGTGTTATGGCGCTGCCTTTGGCTGTGGATGTGGATGTGGGCGTGGCACTGCCACCGCCCGGACTCATGCTGAAGAATTCCCGATTGCCGAAGCGGAACCTGCGGGGCGGCGGCACTGGCGGCGACAGAGCCGCCGCACTGTTGCAGCTCCTTCGCGCCAGTAGGTAGGGTGTGTCGTAGGGTGGCGGCGGTGTGATCATGGCCAGCGATGATGTGTCCTCCAAGTCATCATCGTCATCGTCCTCCACATCGTCGTCGTCGAAGTGGAATGTGGCATCGGAGCGGGCGTGGCGTTCGTACAGCTCGTAGGAGGGCGTCTCCTCCATCGGTGACTGCGGCTGTATGGGCGTCACAGGCATCGACTTGGCATAGGTCTTGAAGATTGGGCTCTGATGATCGGGATGCTGCTGCTGCTGCTGCTGTTGCTGGACGCGAGCGGCGGCTGGGTGTGGCATAGGCGTGGGTGTAGGCGTCGGCATGGACGTGGGCGTGGGCGTGGGCAGGGCCTGAATGAGGGGCATCGACTTGGTGTTGCATATCAATCAATCACGGTAAATGTAGCTGCAGTTCTTGGGGCTCTCCTGGGGACTGGGACTGCTCGACGGTGGCGCCGGACTGGAGCTGCTGTTCGACATTACCGGCGACGAGCCGGAGCTGGAGTGCGGCTGCTGTTGTGCCTGCTGCTGCTGCTGCTGCTGTTGCTGTAATTGTGGCTGGGGGCTATTCGAGCGATGTTGAGTTACTGCAAAGGGGGAAAGCAAAACAGAAGAATTAGATAAACATACAGATTTGATGGGTGGGATCGGTGGAGACAAGAGACACACAGCCACAGAGATATTGTACAAGTGCTTGGGTGCATGTTGCATAGACACACAAGACACACACACACACGCACGCGCAGACATATTGAGGCTTGATTAGTGAATGGAATGGCAAACATCGAATCGAATCTGTTGCAACATGCACATAAACACTCACACAGACAGCTACTACAGTTACAGAGATAAGTTATGTGGGCATAAAGTAAATAAAGACTTCATTTGGGGTTAAATAAATCCAAAAATGATATGGCATGGCACATGGATGTTTCAGTAGATCTAAATATCCAATGGAGGCGTCCGACCATTGCAAAGATCATTCAGAGAGCGAGAGAGAAAGTCAGAGCGGTAGAGAGAGCGCGTAGAGGAAAGGCACGTTGCGAGCGTGACTGTGTGAGTGTATTTGAGTGTGTGTCTCTCGTGTGTGTGTGTGTGTGTGTTGGTAAAGATAACGGGCAGCGAATGAGTAGAGAAGAGTACAGAAGAGTAGAGTAGAGTAGAGAGAGAAACTTACCAATGCCATGACGGGGCGGCTGTCTTCTTGCGCGACCAAGACTTCTGTTTCGTGTGTTTGTGTTGTTTACAGCCTAGGGGTTGGAGTGTCATTTACTTTCTTATATATTCATATTCGTTAATCGTTATTCGTTAATCGTTAATCGCTAGTCAGTTCGGAAAAGATATATATTCATATGTTTACAATGGAACAAAATATATAATTATAACAACAAAACGAAAAACATATGCTCTAATTTGCTGTTTAATCTAAGGAAAACAAACAAAAAAAACATTGCAGTCAATTTTGGTGGCTCTCAAATGTTGCAAGGCAAAGACAATTTCAATGTTCTATAATGTTTGGGCTCCGAAATGATAAACTCTAAATGATTACTGAATATTCTCAATCTCAATTGCAACTTTTGATCTTTGTTTTTGGGCGAATTCTCAGGTGATCCAATCGGGTGGGGGTTTTTCTTTTTTTTAGTTGGCAAGCAATAAAATGAAAAGTTCATGTAGCATATAATTATATATCGAAAGTAAAAGGTTGCTAGAGTACATGTATCGTGGCTGGGAGAGTAGTATTATTATTGCAGTTACATATGGCAGTTGTACGGTGGCTTGGATATATCGTATATATGTATATATCTAATGTGGACACGCTTGTTGAGCAGCTAATCATTGAAGAGGGATTCTGGGGTGTTTCGTTTGTTGTTGTTTTTTGTTTTTGTCGGCGCCCCATGCAGAAGAGTTCAAGCGATTCAAGTGTGTGTGTTTGGGTAGACAGTTCTTAGAGTATGTAGTATAGCGCCAAGTCCAACCCAAAGCATACACCCACACACACACACACACACCCGCAGGCACACAGAGATCAGAGCAGACAGGGGTTGGAGCTGGGGCGATGATGGACTGGACTGACGACGAAGCGAGTTGGGCGCGGGCTGGCTGACTGGACTGAGCATTGACAACCATTGACTGATTCAACTGATTGAACTGATTCAACTGATTGATCGATTGAGAATTTCGTTTTTGGCATTCGCAAATATATAAAATGTGGAACCAAAAGAAAAACAGTGACTTAAGAGAGAGATTTAATAGAGATTTAATAGAGAGAGCGAACAAACAACGAAATCTTCATCAACTTGGTGCCTACGGAACGGATCTATTCAAAAACAACATAATGTATAACCAAACCAAACCAACAAAAAAGAAACAGAGATCGAAACAAGATCGAAAGGTGAGCAAATTGCTTCAAAATGTTGTTGGATATTATCAGAAATTACTTTTTGCCTAGCGAATTTCTGTTGAGCTCCGTGTGACGAGAGCTTCCACATTGCAGCTTTTGAGCAGAATATTTGGAAACGAATTATTGAACGGGAAGTTAAACCGAAAAATAAGTCCCCCCCACCCGGCAACAAAAACGGGAAGACAGACAAGACGGTAAAAAAAAAGCCAAAAAATATATAAAGAACAAGAAAACATATGAATAAAAAGTTGGGTGAAAATAAATGAACTAAATTTGCTTTAGTTATGCATAAAGTATTTACCATATTTTGGGTAATTAGTCCCTGACTGGTTTCAGCCGCCCCACTCCCGTCTCAAAGGTAAACCTGATGAAAAAAGGGAAAAAGAAGAGAGAAAAGATAGAGATAGAGTTTTTGGTTTTTTGTTTTGGTTTTTGAGGTATTTTCATGTTTGTTAGGTGTGCGTCTGGCAGTCTGTTTTTTGTGAGTTTTGAATAGTTTTTGGTGAGTAGTTCGATAGCATGAAGAAGTTAGTAACGATATAGAAAGTGGTTTTTCTCCGAGTTAGGAATATTAGCTAAACAAAATGCTAAGACGAGAGAGAGAGAGAGTGAGAGAGCAAGAGAGAGCGAGGGGCCTGCAAAGATCCAACCCAACTCAATTCGAACGATTGGTGTATTTCCAATAACCCAAGAGATGCGAAGAGATACATTAGATATAGGCAAAAGAAAGGAATGCTTGATGATGATTAACAGGGGGAATTCCTATATGATATATGTACACATGTGATATTCTTAGTGGGGTTTAGCAATGGTTAAATGAGTTGAGTAAGCCCAAAAGAAGCAACCAATTCACAAAAATATAAACTCTAAATGGTTGTTTATAATAAATATAGATTTTGGACAGATTTCGTAGTTGTTTCAATAGGTTTCAGTATACCCTGCCATGACTTACATTTGTATAATAAACTAAAATAAACACTGATGTAAGTAGCTATGACAAAATAAAAATTAGACATGCAAATGGTACGACAAATAGTTAAATTAAAACAATGAAAATATGCAACATCAATCAATCAATCAATCACAATTAATAAGTGCAACATTTATGTGGATGACAGCTAAATGAAATGTGTCTTATACTCATACACTCACACACATGAACAGTAGATGAATAATACAGACATAGATCAAACACATAATTATGCTGAAAAGTGAGTCTAAGAAATACACCAATCGACGAGTGTGCGGAGGAGAGTTCAATCAAATACAAGCGCACCACAAGGTATTCCGACTTAGACTTAGAGTTAGTTTTAGTTTTAGTTAACTAATATCAATAAATGTCAACAACATCGAAAGAGCGCAGAGTTACGATTAGAGATTAGTAGTATGTAGTTTTAGTAGTAGTTTTAGTAGTAGTTTTAGTTGTAGTTGTAGTTGTAGTACGATACGACATAATCGGAAACGAAAACAATCAATCGCCACAGCCCAGTTCTGGTGTGAGCAAACTTACCTTCTTGACGCTGCGTGTGGTCGAAAAGCCATCGCCGCGTCGATAGTTGTCACCCTGTTGGGGGGAGGGAGAGATGGAAATTACACATATAAATAAAGTTTATCAGGGGATATATATACTCACCATCACCTGGTGGGAGCGCAACGTGCCAAAGTTGTCGCGTCCGCGATATGTCTGCTGTGTGTTGTAGCCGTCCGGCTGGAATTGGAAGAGCGTCTCCGAGTTGGGTCCCTGGTGCATCTGATGCATGGGCGGCTTGCGCAGCGTATTCTTCGGCGAGTGCATCTTGTTCTGCGGCGGTGGCTGTGGCAGCAGCACTGGCTCCGCATAGGTCACCTCCTCCACCTGGGGCAGCAGCTTCGGCTCCTGTTGGATGCGGCACGACGAGGGGAAACTGCTGGGGGGGCGGTTAAAAACGGAATGTACTCAGTGATAAGTGGCTAATGGCTAAGCGGACTTGCTCACTCACCTATTGACATTCTGACGCTGCTCAAAGTACTCGTACTCCGTGTCCGGATACGGCAGATTGTCGTCCTCGTCCTTGTGGCAGCGCCTGCCGCAGAAGTAGCCTGTAAAGAAGCCCACCAGCAGCGAGAATATCGATCCGGCCAGCACGGCCATCACCAGCGTCTCCACCGTGTACTGGGCATTGATAATGTCTGCGGAAATTTGAGGGCCTTCGATTATTTGCATGTGGATAAATATTTCGGTTCGTTTTGCATCGATACAGTGTGTGCATTTGGGTAAGACATTTAACAAACATTTCACAACAACAACAACAACAACATATATATATTGTATAGATTGGTTTTGTTTGTTGTGGTTGGGTGTCGGGTTGGTTTCAGGTGGTTTCAGGTGGGGCGGTTTCAGTGTGTGGGGATTAAATGGAAGATGGAAGATCCATTAACGAGTATTGCAACGACATCAATAAACATCCAAACATCGAATTTAGAACGCACGTTATAAGGAAATTGTTTGTTTTCGGTTAACAGATGAAATCATACGAAAAAAAGAAACAAGAAGAACATTGAATAAGAATCGTTAATATAATTGTACAACAACATCAACACATGGTATATTAATATTTGAGTATATATACACACACACACATACATAATATATACATATATATATGGGTATAATTAGTTATAGTTAAGCATTCAAAAGAAAAAGAAATTAATGGAAGATTGGCACAGGATTAACTCCCAAAGAGAACTCGATATTTCCTGCAAGGGAATGAGCTTGCCACACATATAAATATGCATAAATAAACCCTGCAAGCTCGTTCAGTGCTCTTTATTAAGCAGACAATTATGCCCACAAGACTGAGCATTTTCCAATGCAGAGGGGCTACAATTTCACTTATCTCGTGGTTAACCATTCGAGAGCTGCCTGCAACAGCTAAACAGAAAATATACACGAGTGCATTCGCGTTTGCCGCGTGAAATAAGGTGCATGGGGAACATTTAGGACTCAAATTGAATAGCATAAAGTGGCAATAAGCGAACGGAGTCTGGGGAATCCGGGCAAAATGAAATTGTGATTTGCAACAGAAGACAACAGGCGAGGGCTGCGGGCTTGCAGGTTAGCGCAGGTACACAGATACAGATAGCAGCGAGATATAGCTAAGAGAGGGGGCCAGAGATAGGGGAGCTGCAGCCAGGACAGACCCAGACCCAGGAAGAGTGACAAGCAAGTACGTGCATTATACAAAAAACGAACAGCAAAATATGGCAACATAAAGATGAGCACAGAGAGAGATAGAGAGCGATAGAGCGAGAGCGAGGGAGGAGAAAGTTAAAACGCTTAGATAAATCACCTTCAAAGTTCTTATCAATATTGTCGATGATTTCCTGATCCTTGCTCTGACGACGCGAATCCAATAAGTCCATGTCATTCCGGAAGCCCTTCTGCTCGCCCACATTGGCATCCTTTGAATTGATTTTGCCTGGAGTAGGAGGGGAATAAAAAACAGAGAGGAGTTTAATTTCGCATTCGCTGGAACTGCTTGCTGCTGGGACTCACCCGAGGGACAGGCCGCATGCTGGCCAGTGGACACATTCTGATAGAAATAGTTCTCCTCCAGCCAACGGGGTGCGCCATGGGAGCGACACTTGCCGGCAATTTTGTCCCAGGCACAGTAAGGATCCTGCAAGGCGACGCACTCGCTGCACAAGGGAAGAAGATGGAGGAGTTGAGAGCGTTTAAGTGGAGCGGTGCATAAATATATTGCAAAAATTGTGAAATGCGCAGCGCATTGGGGCAGTCAAGTGGCCGGACAGGCGCACGACATGCCACGAAAGTCACGCAAATTGTTACATGATAATAAAAATGCCATTCTCTATACTCTGGCACGCAGGCAGACCCACCTGCAGCTGGTGATTTTGTCGTTGTGACAGCGATGCAATTGTATGGCTATCACCTGGCTGTCTGTCACAATTATCAATTTGCCATCGTCATAGCTGCCGTCCTTGGGTTGATCTGCAAAGGAACCTGGTATTAGCTAGGGTTTCCTTTGGACTCTGTGGATGCCACTTACCGTACTGCATGGTGCGCACTATTTCCAGATTGCGTATCGGTTCGCTTTTGGTCAGCACATCGATCTCCTCGATGACCACGGAGGTAACCTTGTCAGCGGAATCCGCCGACTCGGCATTCACCGACTTGATGATCTTGCCGTGATCTATAGGGTGGATAAAGTGAATTAATTCTCAATGATTTGGCAAGCTTCGCTTAGTACTCACCTGTGCCAACGAATATGACATCGTACGTCTTGCCGCCAGGCGTTTTGATCTGCGCATCGACAGCGATTTGGGTGAAGCGATATCTGCGAGAGGGGAAACACACAAGTACAAGCATTATTATAATATCTATCAGAGACGTAATGAAATTTCTGCAGCTGTCAGGGGTATTCGATTTCATTTAGATCTGGCAGATCTGCCTTTGTCTGCTGCTGCTGCTCGTTTTTTTATTGTACACAGCGAGGAATGTCAATGGATGTTTTCTTTATTTTCTCTCTCTCTTTATTTTGCAACATTGTTTTCGTCTGTGCTGTTTGGTTGTGTTCTGTGCCACTGACAATGGACGGGATGGATGGATGTCTGTCATTTTGGTTAGATGTCCATTAATAATGGACAGACGCCAAAATGGTCGCTGGCTGTTGTCCGCTGACAAAAGCTTCGGTGGGCAGTACGAGAAACGGAATGCCAGAAAGCCACAGACACAGACACAGCCACAGCCACAGCTACTCGTACAACTGCAACGACACTGTGGCAGTCACACCAACACAGGCACAGATGCAGACACAGATACACAGACAGACGGACAGACGGACGGAAAAACATTGTCGTTGGACAAGAGGCAAACAATTTGTGTATGTATTTATATGTAACAAAAATATATTCGCAGTAACTGAAACAGCAGCAGGACACAAGTAGAAAATAAAAACGAAAACGAAAATTCTCTCTCTCGCTCTCGCTCTGATTTAACCACAAAAACGTGAATGTCTCCGCTAGTTGCTGCAACATTTGTGGCCTGGCCCCATGTCTATTGTTGCTGTCATGCCGCCGCCGCCTGCCCTGCCTCGATTTAAATGCAAATGTCCAGCTGCGGAACTGGCAGCAAGCACAAGGACTAGAGCTGTCCCTCCCCCACCGATGGCTTTTGCTTTTTATTGTTAATTAACTAATCTCTCTGTGTGTTTTTTTTGCTCAACTAAAAGTTTAAAGCTTGGCCCAACGGCCATGTGTGACGTTTCTCAATTTAAATTTCCAGTTTCCGCATTCATTTTGAAAGTAAATTATTTATTCAACGTAAATTTTACTTGGCAACTGAATAAACGAAACACTGATGGCCAAATACTATTGAAATAAAGGGCGCTTTAAATATTAAACTCCACTCAAATTTGAAACCAAAATGGAAGAGAGAGAACGGAGCCAGTTCAATGTCCAGAAACGAAAGCTCCTCAGCCCAGAAAAATTAGAAAAATTAAAGGCCAAAGGGCCACGCCAATACAGTGTGGAACGCATGCAAAATAAATACATAGATATTCCAAGTAACAAAATGGAAAACGGGAAAACTGTTTAAAGAGGGGGGTGGGTGACTCTTTGTAGGGTCGTCTGTGATCCAAGTCAGGGCCAGAAACATGTCCAGCTTCGGGTCAAAGTCCAGAGTCCGGGGGCAATTGAAACTTGCAAAAATGTTGCCAACTTTTTGCAACGCTCGGATGGGTTTTTTGGAGGGCGACGATGACAGTAACAACAAGTTGGGTACAGGGCCAGGGACAGACAAAGCCGAAAGGAAGTTAACCTTCCTTCCATCCCGCCGCCTGAGGTGGGTCTGCCGTTGCCTGGCGATAAGAACGGCGAGACACGATAAGGCTGGACAGGGGCAGCCGCATGAAGGGAAAGGGAAGCTTTTGGAGACACGGGATATGGTCAGCCAGCTGCCAGAAATCAGTTGAATATGGGATACTTCCGGTCCAAGTCAGGAAGCAATTTGCAACAGAGCCAAAGCTGCCAACTTGCTGAAACATTCAACTTTCCCAGAGATGCTACAACTTTCAACTTGCGGCAAACTTTTCTCCACCACCCCACCACAGCACTCCACTCCACTACCCTCACAGCATGCAAATCCTGCTGCTTTGTGTCCTGTCTGTGTCCCTTCCAGTGTTCTTTCTTTGCTTCCATCCAAGATTTATATTTATGCCACGCCCCTGCTGCATGGACATCCCTCGAAGAGCGGAAGTGGTCGCCCTCAGCCAAACGATTCTGCTCTCTGGCCACAAATGAAATTATAATAAATTTCTGTCTCTCTGCCAAATGCCACACAGAACATTTTCGGGCAATTTTTGATTTGATTTTGTCATTTGTGTTCAATACAAATAGTCAGTGCCCCGCTTCGCCCTGCCGCAGTCTTTGCACCTCGTTGTGACGTCGCTTTGCGGTTGTCTCGTTTGGGCTTTCATTTGGTATTTGAAATTATTTATTGGAATTGTTAACATTTAAATGCCAAATATGATAAATGGAATTGTTGGTTTTGGTCTTAAGGGCTGCGACCTGGCCAAATGTCAAGTAAGCTGCTGCCGATGTGCCAGAAAGTCAGGAAAGCTCAAGGTGAAAAGTAGACAAAAGCCAATAAGTGAAAAAGCGTATTGCATTTTTGGAAGATGCCAAAGTCTTTGGAAAATGTGTCGGCAATTTATTGAATTTATTGTAAAGTGAATATTTACGGAAATAAATAAATCGAATAAAATATAATAAATAAAAAATAAATAAATAAAATACAAAAATATCTGCCACAAAAATATGTTATAATATTTTTATTTGCTGCAAATAAATAAATAAAATAAATAAAAGCTACCAAGCTTCTTTTTAGCATTGGTCTGCAAGATGCTGCAACGAAAGTGCCAATCAGCTAGGCCTTGGATATTGAATATATTCAGCACATTTAATTAGCTCATTAGGCTCGCGTTTCGTACAGATTTCCAGCATTAAATGGGAATTTAACTCAAAATGTGGGTTAGCAGGAAGCTGGCGAGGAAATGCGCCAGAGGTTGCACTCCCCCGCCCAGCATCCATATAAAAATAGTTGAGCCAACAAAAAAAAAAGAAAGAAAGGAAAATGTTCCAAGTAACTTTTGCACATTTTTATGCAATTGAATTGAGTCTTGGGTCTTGATTAAATTCTGATGCATGCCCGTCTCTGGTCTCTGGCATCCCACAGCATCGCATCGCATCCGTTGCCGGCCTCAGACCCGAAATGCAATGATTCAGTTGCAGAAAGTGGCCATTCTGCTCTCCACGGCACCCCCCCCACGCCCAGCCACCCACTGGCACACCACTTGTCCCACTCCATCCACTCACTGCACCCTTTTTGCCCTGTGCATTTGTTGTGGTGTGCTCATGTGGCACACGAATGGCTATGCGAATGGCAATGAGAATGGGTATGGGGATGGGTATAGGGATAAGGATGTGGCTGTGGATGTGGAGGAGGAGGTAGTAGTCGGCAGTCTGCGTTGTTGCTACGTGTTCCATATTTCATTCTAATTTATTCAGTTGTGCATACATATTTTCGTTACGGGTTGCCTCCTCGGCGCATCCATGCATTTCCTTCTGGCTGGTTCGGTTCGTTTGCTTCAAACTATCGCTTCACTGCAGCAGTCCAGGTCCAGGCCAGGCCCGGCCAGGCCAGGACAGAGCCACCAGCACGAGGAGCAGCAGCTTGCTGCCACTTCGCTCCACCTGTACCGCACCCCACACCACACCCAACCATACTCCACTCTCGGTCGAGGGGCTGCTGCTCAGTGGCTCGCTTATGATTTACCCTCTTTAAAGTTTTACCACTTTTACCGCCCCCCCCGGCACCCACCACCACACACAGTGCTCGACAGTGCTTCGTAATTGTGGCTCAATTACATGGAAAAGTTGCCAAATTGAATTTTTAAATTCTATTCCCCATCTGGCTGCCATCTCGGTCGGCACAATCTTTCCAAATAATTTATGGGAGCGAGCCAACATCCTCTCGCACCTCTCATACTCGCCCACTGCGTCCCAAAGTTCAGATTGTTATAGTTTACGGTTATATGCTCTGGCTAACACCTTTAGCCAATTTCCATTTCGAGAGTGCTGTGGATGAGGATGCGGAGCAGGTGCTGAAACATTGAAGTACGAGCCGAGTGCAAGCTGTGCAGCTGCTGCAAGTGCCTTGGGTGCAACGTGAAAGCTGTCCGCAAACGCTGTATCAAATTCATATTAAAACCAATTGGATTTTGAAGATTGCATTCACTTCGATTTAAATAAGTAATACGAGTATTTGGCAGCAATTCGGATGCTTCCTCTGAGCTTGTCTTGTAGATTTCTTATATTAAGTACGAGCAGAGAAAACTCTTCTTACTACTCTCTTATTTCCACCAAAAACCTTTAGCTAAATGTATCATTATATATCCACCCCCAATTAGCGACGTCACGTATTCAAATGCACAATTATGGTGCCGTTTTTGGCGCACTTTAAACGCTGGCAAATAATTTATACACTGCCGCAGCTCGAACGGAGCTGCCTTGGTCCTTTTTTTTTGGACCCTTGCCAGCCACCGGAAACGGAAGTAACGGAGTAACGAAATAAAGATGAGCCAAAAGCAGAGTGACTCTGCTGCATGGCTCTGCTGTTTGATTGTACTCACATTGTGCTCGTCCGGACCAGAATCGGTTGACCGAAAAACGCCGGCACATTCTCGTCCATTAGCGAATGTGTTTTGATGAAATTTAATGTCGGATCCGGAAGCGTTCGTGAATCGTTGTGGCAGGAGCCGGGACGCGGTTCGGGCACCTAAAATAAATACGAACAGCAAATGGAAAGCGAATGAGATACAAGAAATAAATAAGGCCAACTGAAATATTAGTCAGCGATGGCGGGTTCAGTTGCTGGTTTTTTCGGGATGTGATTACTCTTTTTTATTACTCTTTTTTTTGGGGTATTTTAGCTGCACCTCTTGTACTTTTTTGAGCTAATAAATTCCCATTAATATCTAAATTCAAATATATTTATTTGATGGCTTCTTAAACCTCAAAATATTTCCCTAAATTTTAATGTTTAAGCCGACACCAAATGAGCTTTGAATATAGCCTTATGCTGCTTTTTTGCTCGAACCCATTGGCTTGATCTTTCCCCATAATTTCCTTTCCTTGAGCGCTCGCCTGACCGCACACAACTCACAGAAGAAAAGAAAACCCGAAGAAAAGCCCCCAAATCGATGGCGACATGTGCAGTCAAGTCAGCTGGCCCGAAATTGGCAAAAGCATTTCGAGATGCAAATGCAAATGCAAATTTTTGATGCCAAACGAAAAATACATTTGCCTTGAAGCCATTTTTATGGCATGGCTCGGCCATAAGTCATAAATTTTAGCCTGGCAACAGCTGCGTCCAAGTGCGGTGGCAAGGCCCCCAACTAAGTATACCCAAAGTTATTGTTGGCCTGAAAGCACTCACCTTGGCATTGTTTACCGGCAGCCAGTTGGAGCCGATGCCGCTCTGCTCCTTGAACTGGCCCTCAAAGGTATCCGCAATGTCCTGCGGATGGCAAAAAACAAATTCATTCAATATTTTGTACCGCTCGCAGACTCACGCCAAATGGGTTCACTCACCTGCAGGGCAAAGGCACACACAGCTGAGCCGGGTATGGAGTTGGCGGGCGTATTGAACACTCCGTAGATTAGTTTGGAGCTCATCGAACCGTACTCTCCCGCCACCAGATTGCTGGCCGATTCTAAGCACGCGAAATATAATTTAATTTAATATTATAATAATACTCTGTTGTGTCTCTCTTTCGGAATGGCAAGACTCACGTATTTCGTTGAAGTAGAAGGGATAATCGCCCGGTATCGAGCAGTTCAGGCGCGACTTGAGGAACGATGTCCAGCGATTGCGGAACCGATGCGGTCCACCCTTATCCCATTTGCAGACGCGCGCCACACGCGAATAAATCGCCTGAAAATCGAAACAAAATATAAATATTATATCTACGGGGGGGTTGGGTGGTTGGACCACAAACAACGGTTTCTCGTTGGCCAAACAACAGCCACAAAATGTGCTCTGCGTTGATTGGCTTTGTTTAGCGACGGCTGTTGTCTAAGCTGATTGGGGGAGAACTATGAATGGCCAGAACTCACCTTGCCACAGTTGATGAACTCCACGGCTGTCTCCCGAAAGAAGAAGTAGACAAAGTCTCCCTGCGTGAACGAGCTCACAAAGTTCGGGGCTAAAAATTGTAAAAAAAAAACGAAAAGAAAAAGAAAAAGTTTAGTCATCAAATGCATTTATAGCTGTGCTCCTTCGGACATTTTTATCGCTGACAGTTTTCGATTTGCGTCGAATTTTCATGAATTTATGACGCGTTGGCTCGGCTCCTACATGGCTGCGCTGGTATTTGATATCCGATTCAGGGCAGGGGCATTAAGTTTATGTTGGGCCATGAACATGTGATTCATTTCGTGGTACGTATTAAGGCGCGATTAGGGACAAGTGAAGCTTGACTACGTAATGAATATTTCGGCAATAAGTGGGTCATTCGGTCGTGCATGTTCCAAGAAGTCAAATCAAATGGCGGAGCACACCGCAAATATACCCATTGGCTGCTCTTGACTTTAAATTGCTAGAGCAAGGCTCGTTCATACATGGATAACGATAAATATAAATATTTCGACTCTGTCACTGGACACTGTGAAATATTCACAGCCATCAGGAGCAGCCAGCAGGCAGGCCGCACACCCCTTCGTGCAGCAACCACATAAATTATGAACACTGACGAACGGACGGGCAGACGGGGGGGAGGGCCATGGTAAATGACAGTCGAACGTGCCAATGTCTATTCAGATTCAGTTAATGGAAGCTGTGAGCGAGCGAGAAACCGAGCAGGTCCTTGAAATATGCAAAAGGCAATCGCACGCAATCGCCATATGACAGCAGGCGGCCAGGACAAGAGGACAGGCCACTGACAATGAGAGGCGGTACGGGGCCGGGGCCGGACCTCTCAGATGCAACCGGAAATGGAATGGGAGTGGGGAATGGTGGGGGAATGGCTGAAGCGAACGCGTAGAGGCATTATCGTGACAGTCTTGACGTTTTCAATTATGAGAAGTGGCTACAACTTACCGTTGAGACTGAGGCTGTCGTACTGCTCGGTCTGCAGGGGCTCCCGATAGATGATGGGATCACTGCCGCTGAAATCGGCCACAGTGCCCGAATAGAGTTCATTATCTGCCAAGCAAGAGAAGAATAAAGTTGATTAGTAAAATGTACACATAAAATTATTAGAAATAAAGTTAAACAATTGACAAACTAATAATAAATAAGGCGAGTATTTTCCAAAGCCAAACTAAAGTCAGAAATAAAGTTAAGCCAACAGCAAAGCAATCGAGAAAAAAAATAACTTTAAATGCCAGCATTTATTATCCATTTAGCAAACACTTTTCGGTGGCATTATTTGAGAATAAATTTCAATTCTGTGTCACATTCTGTTAACTGCATAAAAACAAACACGATTTTGCTTTGAGTTCTGTGCCATGGAATTATTTATGCAGAGCATTTGAATGCCCTGTTGTTGTGTTTGTTCCTGGCGAAATGGAAAACACATTAGAAATATGTCTCATGCAATTTTCATCAATTGCTGATTGTCTGGGACAAATCATTACACACACTCGTAGGCCCTGCCCTGCGCGCCAAATTCCATTAGGCTAAACGACAAGAACAACGAGGGAAAACTTTGCGACAAGCCTCGAGACCTCGGTCTCGGTATCGGTATCGGACGGGCCCCTGCGGCCCCAGCGAAGATAAATGAGATTTTCTTTTGCTGGGCATTCCTTTTTTTTATTTTGTTGTTGGTTTTGTTTTGTTTTGATTTTCGTGTGCTTGGGCTTGGGCATGTCGCCGGCTCTCTGGCTTTGGCCTGTCCATTGTCGGTGCTTCAATAGCCTGAACACAAGAAGGAAATATGGAAAAACAGGAGCAGCAGCAACATAGCAAACGGAAATGCCGAGCGCCCGTTTATTGTCTGGCCGGAAATGGCTTTGCCGTCGGCCTCCAAAAACTCAACCACCCATTCCAGTCTGTACATTACCCAAACACAGACTCCGGCGATGCCAATGCAATCATCGATTGCTCTGCGGGGATGTCTGATCCCCACATCTCGCTCAGGCCACTTTAGGGCCCGGGCAGCAGAATCCCGACAAAGTGCCGCATTATCCATGCATCTTCCAAGATACGGCAACAGACTCAGACAGGCGGGGCATGCAGCATTCGGCGGACTGCCAGATAGCTGATCGAGGGACAGGGCGGGGGCATAACAAGTATTTTATTTATTTACATATAATTCATGCTATGGCTGCAGCACGAGAGAGAGCAAACTGCCCAGGCTTTCTGGCTTTATCTTTTTAATTTATCAAAATTGTGACTGCGAGACGGAAGGAGTCAGCCTGTCAGCCTGTCAGACGCACATACACACACACACACACACACACACACACACACACACACACACACACACGCACGCAGATATGCAGACATAGCGAAAGTTGTACAATGTTTTGTTGGTTGAGTTTATTTATTTAGTTATTTCTACTAAAATAGAAAAAAGAGGAAAAAAAAGATTTTGACATCTCTCCCCGACGGGGAATTGAACCCCGGTCTCCCGCGTGACAGGCGGGGATACTGACCACTATACTATCGAGGATGTTGATCCAAGCACGACAAACTAGTGATGAAACGATTGAGCAGTGGCTGTGGCATGGCACATATCTAATGCTAATGTATTCAAGGCTTTATCTAATCTAATTATACCCGGTACTTGAAGAGTTGGGCGTCAGATCAGATTTTTGGAATTCCAAAAACAAAATAAATAGAGCTAGAGGCGCCTCACAACGTTCCCCCCCTCGTTGAAATAATATTTCTGTTTAAATATATTTTTGGAACTTGAAAAATATCGAAGTCCCAGCAAGGTTGGCCTGGCCTCATTTTCAATAGAATTTCATGTTGCATGCAAATTTCAACAGCAGGCAAATGGGCGGGCGTGGCTGCTTTTCCATCACAAGCAAAAAATCGAATAGAAAACGAAAATTACGTGACAAGAACGCGTGGGGGGTAGGGCAGGGCAGGGGTAGGCGCAACAACAACATTAAATCAATAAAAAGCCACATTAAAAGCGCGAGTCTGCAACAAATTAATTTCGGTGCCACCCCCCCATGCCCGTTTGGGCCATTACAGCCCATCCCCCCTGGCGCTATGGCTGCAGGCGAGTGCTTAAATTAAGAGGCTGTAAAAGTCACGCGGTGAGTGAAAAGTAAAGTCGGCTCGTGTCCGGAGAAAAAACAGCCAAGAATCCGCTGCGAGGCACTCGACAAACGGAAACGACTTCAAGGGCGGGGAAGGGGAGGGGCAGCACCAGAGCACCATTTTGGGGGACGTTGTGGGAGTTGGCACAAACGGGGGACAGGTGATGCTAACGGCCAATAAAACCATTTCGAAAGTTAGGGCAGCTTGCAGAGAGTTAAATCAAAATTTTTAATTTTAAAAATTAAATTTTACATATTTTTTTAGAAGAATTTAGGTTTTGAGTTGTGCAACTAGAAAATATTTTATTTATCGATTTTCTTGGAAGATTTTATTTTATTTTTATTTTTGTTATTTAATCATTCTACTCTAGGAATTTATCCATATTTATGATATAGTTTGGCAGCTGAGATATCTAATAGATGTGCATTTGTTTATTGGCACCTTTGGAAATCCATCTTTAAATAAGGAAAATATTTAAATTGCATATTTCTTTTTATCTACTCATGCCGAGAGCCTTTCAAATAATTCCACAGTGCAGAAGGAAGGAGCACAACAAACTGCCAGAGCATAAAGTAAATATTTTCTTCAGCTGCTGCAACAGCTGTCATGTAATCTAAGAAACTATTCCATCTATCACTTTTTAAAGATATCAAACGGTGCACAAACGGCGCACAAACGGTGGGAAAAACGCTGCTGAATGGCAGGTGATTAACACAGAGAATGCAATTAGCATAGCGACCGAAAGTTGTCATTGTTATAGCTTTATTTTAGGTTACTCTTTCTCTATTTTTTTCTGCTTGGCTAACAAGCTGCACAATGGACGCACCCTGCCCCCCAACCATGCTCAACTATCCCCCACTAGCTCCCCACTTGCTCAGCTGCAGATACACATGGCCAGGACTCGACTCAGTAGCAGTCAGCCCCGTCCGTCGCTTGTCACAACATCGACAGGGACACGGAAAAGTGGCTGCTGCCACCTTTGGCCTTCGCTGTGTGGCGCCTCCGTGCACGTTGCATCTAATTGGTTTTTGTTTGTGTGTGTCTCTCTTTTTTCTCTGGTGTCCTGCTCTCGCTCTTTCCCCTTGCCATTCTTTCCCCTTACCCCCTTACTCTTTCCTCTATCTTTTGCTCTGCCTGTCTGTCTGTCTGTCGGTCTCTTTCTCGTCATTGTTTCGTGCAGCGACGTTTGCTTTTACTGTTTGCTCATTATAACGCCAGGTTACCTGACGACCCGACCCGACCCAAACGTCCAACGAACGGCGCGCAACGGCCAGATAGTGCTGCACAGCTCTCGCCGAGAGACCTGCGAGAACTGCTAGAAGTTTTCCGCATTGCAGCAATTGCCGGGACTTAACTCATTTTAAATGACAATCTAGCGTGCAAAAATTATGCACCAACCATCCCTATACTTTTCTTGGGACCCCACTACCCGTACCCTTATCCCTGCTCCTTTCTGCTCGAGCTGCTCTCTATGCACTTCCCGGTAGAAGTCTTCCAGTGAGCCGCGCTGCAAGCATAAAGTCTGTGCTGTGCCGCTGTGTGGCATAAAGTTCGATAAACTCTTTAAGTGACTTACTCATAATCGATTTTCACAACAACGTACGAAACGGAACGGAAAACGCTCTTTAGAATGACGAGAACAAGGCGTAATGAAAGTTCATCGCGTTGACTGCGGCAATTTGCATATTTTTGCATGTTTTATTATGCGGCAGACAAACACACACACACACACACACACACACACGCTAATACATAAATTACACTCATTTTCAATGAGGCACGGAATGGTTAGGGACCCCGGGAGAGCCCCTGGATCAGGCAGTCAGCCAGTCAGCCAGCCAGCCTGGAAGGCGTAACTTTATTACATTGCCCGGCCGCTCATGTCCGCTTTGGCTCGGAACGTTGCGTTTTAAATATTTGATATCCAAACACACACACCCACAAACACACGCACACGAACATATTTATAATTTTTCTTCTTTTTTGTATTTTTCTTCCACTTTCAGGGCCAACAGCGGCCCATTGTTTTGCAGGCGGCCTGCCAGTGCCCGGGGTGTGTTCTGTTCTGCACGGCTAAAGCCCTCATTTCAATAGCTCGCTTAGGAATAATTACACATAAGCTCGTTGTACTCGTATACTCAGCCATGCATATGCGCTCCACGCATTAGCTATTCTAATTCCCATAGAGCGGCGGAGGGGTGCAGCCATCATTGCACACGACTTAATTGCTTCATTTGCTTGAAATTGCCAAGGAATTTCGGAGCTTTATATACATAGTATATATGCGTGCAAATATTAATATTATTAGCGGCTCAATTCGGTGGCTACATTCCCTATGAATATTTGATTGCTCATTGCTTGATATTAACCGATCAAAAAAAGAGTTTTTTGCCAGGAGTTGAGGTTATTTTCCAGCCTGCAAGTCTTGTGCAGCTTTCTCTTCTTTGTGTTTTGGTGTGCCCTAGGACTTTGCATTGTCAAGTAGTTTGCCCAGGGTTTATCCTTGAAGCTGAGCACAGCAGAGGGATAGAGGCACAGAGCTGGAGATATGGAGATTTTAAAGTAGAGTTTTTGGCCTATTAATTAGCATAATTACAGCCAAGCCATGTGGCTGTGGCTGTGGCTGACCTAGTTCGATGGCAGTGCAGATCACATCTTAAGTCACACCCGCCGCCCCAGCCCGCCCATTCGAACGGAGAGAACGGAGAGAGTCAAGTCAAGGCTTTAATTACATTCGCTGGCAGAGGGCCCACATTCATGCACATTTTCTTGGCCATTTTTGTGTGTGTTTCTATGTGTGTGTGTATGTGTTATCAATTTTTGGCTGTAATTACATTTCACTTGTGCTCTAACTCTGATAGAAATGCAGCACAGACCAGAGAGCAAAACTCTATGTGCAGGGCGAAAATCGAAGGAAAAGTTTTTGGCAACATGTTGGCAACCTCCTCCCCCACCCAAGACAGAGCAGAGCAGAGCAGGCAGGCAGATCCACATTTCGTTTGCTCGACTTTCCTTATTCTTTTGGGTTTTATTGTGCCATTTTCTAGGCATCTTCCGTCTGCCACTGCTGCTGCTGCTGCTTTTGCTGCTGCTTTTGATTGTTCTTGTTCTCGTTCTCGTTGGCTTTGGGATTTTGCAAATTTTGCAATTAGCTTAATTTGGTTTTTATTGGCGCACCACAATTATCAGCTGTTGGCTCGCAACCACTCCACTCCACTGCAGTCGCCACTCTCCACTCTCCACTGTCGAGTCTCTGCACTCCAAAGGGGCCAAATGAGTTTGACTTTCCCGCACCCCCCAAGGCGCATTTGCATCTCGGCATCTCTGCATCTGTGTGAATCTGGCAGGGCGCTTAGAAATGATCAAATTAAAAGTTAATGTCTTTCTTGTCGTTGCCCCAAATGGATATTCAAGTAATGGGCTTTGGCCAAGGCAGCTTGCCAATGGCCCTCTTTTCGGGATTTGGGTAAGAAAGTTGCGCTAAATGGCTCAGAGCAGCTCTCTCTCTCCCTCTGCTTGGCTCTGCCCAGACAAGTGGCCGACTGGGACTACGAGTGGATGCAATGCATTCAAAGAAGCATTTCACTCTGAGCAGGCCAATTCAGGCTGAAATCGTCTCAAGACTGGCACTGGAACTGGGACTGGTCGTAATTATCTGTTATTAATGGTAGGGTATGGGTAGGGGTAGCTCTGTCTCTTCTTCCTCCCAGCAGTCGGTTGGAAAAATATTTACATATGCTGATGGCAGCAATCGATCCGGATCCGGATCTAGATTACGGGCGTGTAAGCTGCCAAAGGGATGCAGGATTAGCAGGGCTTCCCCATCCATTACGCATCCTTCCTGGCAGGCAGGCAGGCAGTCAGGCAGTCAGGAAGGAAGTAACACCCTGGAAATGCTCAAGCAACCTGTCCACTGTTTCAACAGGATGTTAATGGGGGGGGTTA
The DNA here is from genome assembly GCA_018150905.1 of Drosophila ambigua. Taxonomy (NCBI): domain Eukaryota; kingdom Metazoa; phylum Arthropoda; class Insecta; order Diptera; family Drosophilidae; genus Drosophila; species Drosophila ambigua. The sequence goes on from JAECWS010000100.1 coordinate 16,315,049, forward strand.
CGGCACCGCCTGCTGGTTGGCAAGTGTTGCCATGGGCATGGGGTGCTGGCAATTTTGGGATGGCTGCGTGTTTATGGCAGTTTGTCTGTAATTTATATGTTGAGGCGGCAGCAGCAGCTCCTGGTTATATGCATCATGTCTGTTGGTTTTGGCTCTCGTTTTTAACACTAAACTCAAGGAGCTTCGTCCCCTCGATGTGTCCTCAGACCATCGCACACATTCTCTGTGTCTCCCGGAGCCGCTCAGCCCGTTTACTCTCTCTCCATCTCTTGTTGTGGCAGTGTGCCGCACTCCATCTCTCTCTCTGTGGCACACTAACATCACTCAAATGTCGTTATCCTGTTTTCTGTCTGTCTGTGTGTGTTGGTGTGTGTGCCTTATGAATTATGTTACGTTTGGACAAGTCCCAAAAAAGAGAAAACATATACACCAACACACTGGGAGAGGAAGAGGCAAGGGATAGGACTAGTACTCCTCACACAGCTACTCGAGCCGAGGCAGTGCTTGGGATTTATGCAGCTAAAAGGGATTTCAAATGTGTTTGCTGTCTAATTGGCAATGCAAAAAGAAAACGAGTACGAGTAGGGGGAGCAGCAGCACAACAAGGATGAGGCAACACCTCAACGAGTGCAAGGATAATATCCTGTGTGTGTGTGTGTGGAGTGAGAGAAACAATTGGATGTGGAAGCTAAAACTATTCAAGTTGTTGTTTCGCCTTACGACTGCTCTTCAATTTGGGTCAATTTTTCATGCAGAACGAGAGTGATGAGAAGATATCAAGGCAGCAGGATGATACCAAAGTCATGGAGATGATTTGGAGCTGCAGCAAGTTCTTTTTTAAACATTGCATTTATTTATCTAGCCAAAGAAATCCAGAGAATAATTATATATAGTATTTTGAATCCATAGAACACTCCCATTAACCCATCCAACTTAATTAGCAGCCCCCCCCACTGCTGGAAGTTTCATCTCAAGTTAAAAAGTTTCCCAACGAAAGGCCAACAATCAAAATAGAAAGCTGCACAGCTCAATATATCGATTACGTGGGCTGGGCTGGGCTGGTGTGGTGTGGGGTTGGGGTGCGGAAAAGCCACAAGGAAAACTATCAAAGAACATAATTCATAATTTATGAAAACTGTCTGCGTGTGTGCCATGTAATATTCTCCGCATTGTGTGTTCTGTGTGCGTCGACAAGGCTCGGGGTCTTGGCGCCAACATTGCTCAGACATTAATTTAGTGGGGCCATCAGCGCCACAATGTGTGCTACAAATTCGGTGCATGCCACAGCAGCGGTGGCGGGGGGAACTAAGGGTTGCTTGCTTGCTTGCTTTCATGTGGTGCTGTGGCTGGGATGGGGCGGCTGTGTGCCGCGACTTTTGGCACAAGCAAGTGGCTGCACAACCGAAAAGGTTCCTCCCTGATTTATCCCCAACGCGTGGCAGGTGTAAGGGTTGGCCCTTAAATCATGAATATTTCCACTTGACGAACAGCTGAAGCTGAGTCAGTCTAATGAAAAGTAAACACAAGCCAAAAGGTTTCAAAATTGAGACACTGCTGCAATCGAATCGCCTCATGGATCACACTTGATCTATGCGTTAATGGGGTTTAGGTTGAGCCTCTGCAAGGTCCGGCCGCATAGGCACTGACTAATGAAAGGGTTCTGTTCCGCCGCTGTCCTCGTTTCTGGCAGCTAATTGTTTCTTGTTAATGCTTTTTGTTGTTGTTGCTTTCTTCTTACAGTTTTTTGTGTGCTTGGAGCAGAAAAGGAAATACGAGAAGAGTCCGTGCATTGTCCGTAAAAGGGTCACAAGCTGTGCTTGTTTGGTCCTTTTTTTTTGCGAGCATTTCTTCTTTGTTTTTCCGCCATTTGGTTTATTGTTTGGACTTTGTTTTCGAGTACATATTTTACTGCAGACGGACGCTTTTGGCTGCTGCTTTTTTCGCCGACTTTTTCGAGTGCCCCTTTGTGACAGACTGAGAGAGAGAGAGAGAGGGTGAGGGTGAGGGTGAGTGTGAGAGCGAGTGTGAGTGCGAGAGTGTGAGAGGGTCCTTTCATCCTTCGCAGTTGTTAGACGCTCATTTAAACTTTTGGCTCTTAGCAGATTTCATTGTTTTTAATGAAACTGACAGTTGTCCCTGTCCCTGTCCCAGTCCCAGTCCCAGTCGCTGCTGTTGCTCTTGTTGCTGCTGTTGTTCTCATTTTGCATTGCACCCGCATTGTGTGTCCTTTGGCCCTATTTACCCACCCACACCACATCCACACCCAGGGCCACTCATCCTTGGGCGCTGGCTTCGGTTTCGAGATAACGCGCCATTTGTTTTCTTTTGGTCATTCGCCTAAGCCAATTTAAGTTGGCTAAAATAAATTAGCCTCTCCTTTACTTTCTAACGAGCTCTCCGCCAGGGTCAAAACCATCCAACGGAAGCCACACCCAAGCACAAATGTTGCGGAAAAATGACCCTTAATTACCGGATTAAATATGCAATTAGAAATGCTCCAACAACATTCTTAAATGGCTTTACGATCTATTTGGGGTCTGGTTTTGGTCCACCTTCATAAGAAAACATAAGTCGGACAAGCTGCTCGCAACATCCTCGATAGTATAGTGGTCAGTATCCCCGCCTGTCACGCGGGAGACCGGGGTTCAATTCCCCGTCGGGGAGAGATGTCAAAATCTTTTTTTTTTCTCACTTTTTATTCTTTTTCTTGGTTGAATCAAAGACAATATAAGTATAAGATAAATAACGCCATACGAAAATTTGGTACACGATTTTTGAATGCTGGCTCTAGAGCTGGCTCCAGGCTCTCTTGAAATTTTGAAGAGAGAGGCGCTCTAGAGTCAGCCGCTCTCTTGTATGCATACAGCATGCGAAGGCACACGAGTTGGTTCTATGCCGATGCGACAGCCGAGCCGAGTCGTCGCGACGACTGTATGTGTGCACATGCATACGTTTTTTACAGCGCTGTCGAAATATACCCTTCACTTTATAAGTGTAAGTTAATTTTGCAAGACGCTTACCACCCCAATATTAATAAACTCTTTTATTGTATATTTATTGTATGTATAATGATAATTTCTTTTAACATGGTATATTCGATAATAATTAGCGGATATACTTATGTATATAAAAGTACATAATATATTTAATACATGACTTCACATTGGAATAATTGTCACTAGGGTATTCAGCGCGCGACGTATTCAACGCCGGTAAATAATTTTGTTTCTCAACTCATTAAAAGGTTTTCGTCTCGAAAATCGTCCGCTTCGCACAAGTACGCACATACGCACTTGCTGGTTCTGTGTGTACTCACACATGCAAGCGGATTCTATTTTTAGAGTCGTACGCTCTCAAATTTGTGTAAGCGAGATGGCGCGAATTTCGTCGCTGGCTGAAAAATTGCCTTGCATATGGCAATTGAAATGTATGAGCGTTCCGCATCTTATACTTATATTGTCTTTGGTTGAATATTCTCTTTAAAACATTTTAGACTCTAAAACTTAGAGCATGAAATTCACACTATGAATTAAAATACAAATACCATCGAGGACGTTGAACGTAGTACCGCCCAAATAAACTTTTCTAGCATGTGGAAGATCTTCGGCATGAAAACTTTAGGCATCGGCCCCCCATCGCTCGCATGAGTCATAAGCACGGCGACACGGCACGTATGGGTGGGTGTGGGGTGTACAGCACCCCCACCACGATAAACGAGTATCTGGTCGCCGTGACCCAGTTCTCTTTTGGTGTTGTTCCGGTTTCTGTTTCTGTTTTTTTGTGTTTTGTTTTTATTATTGCTCTCGTGTGGAGAGCAGAGCTGCTGTTTTATTGTTGCGTGCGCACGTGGGTGAGTGTTTTTCCTGCTCGGTCTGTTCATTGATATTCATTTTATATGCCCGATGGTACCACGCCCACGCCAGCGCAAGCCTATCGGCCCCATATGTTAACCGTTGGCCTCGCATTTTGTCAAAATGCATTTTGGGGTTGTGTACCCCAGCTGTCTCCTTTATTCGCGTTGGCAAATTAAACTAGTGAGCGAAGGTTGAAACAAGCGAAAATTCTAGTAAACTAATTTCGAGGGAATATATTTTAAGAGACAAAAACTATCGAAACTGCAGAGCAAAATACTCCAAAGTCTTGAACAATTCTCATCATAATTAATTCAAAATAAATTATAACCATTTATGCAGAGGGTTCTATATATCTTGGCACCACTCAACAGACTCGCTTTATTGGCCCTGGAATTTCTCAATTCACGCGAAATATCTCTTCACTGCATGCCCAACATTTTGCATGCCCGGCCACTTGTGTATTCATGTATGGAAATATCTTTGTTAATTATAAATTCACGATTAAACATAAATATTTAACGAGCATGCACCTCTTGAACTCTTCTGCTCGTCTGCGGCTTATAACGAAAAAGGTCAAGTTGCCACCAGCACAGCACTCAGCACTCAGCACCCAGCACCCACACATACCGAAATAGCCAAGGCCCAGGGCCCTGGGAGGGCAGGATGTTCGGCTTGGAGGCCTTAACCTGCCCAACCAAAAATCGACAGCCAATGTGGTGCGAAATTGGAGCGGTTTTTGCGTGATATGCAAATGCAGCTTGCTCCTGAATCTGGTACCGATAGCGATGCCGGTCGTGGTCGGTGGTCCTGGGTACTGGTCCTCATCGCAGCCGACCGTTTTTCAATGTTGTTCCCGGCTCAGGGCTCACGGTCCGCACGGTCTGCCGAGTCCTTGACATTTTTCGTTGGCGCCAATGTCTGACCCCATGCCTCCCGCCACCCGCCTTGCCCCTTGTTTCCGCCAGCACAATCCCTTGTCACCCCGCCATTCCTCCCGTGCCATTCGTCAGCATTTTAATCGCGTTTGTGCATTTGCTTGGAAAAGTCTAAAATTGAACGCAAGTGATGGCAATTTGTACGCTTCGCTGTGCCCGGGCCAATGCCAGTGGCCAGGAGATGGCGCCCAGGAACCCCCCAAAAGCCCCACCAACAGGCAGGCAGGCAGTCAGGCAGGCAGCACAGGATCCACATTCACGGGGTTGAGTGTGCCGAAATTAATATGCGTCGGCTTTGGAGCGGGAAAACTTTGCTGCCAAGGGATTTGGCCCCGTTCGTTGTTGGCCATTTTCCTCTTTTTTCCAACGTCCCGACTGTGCTCTCCACTGACTTGGACGTTGTTGCTGCTGGCGGCAGCGTTGGCTCGTGATTAATGTGGCAAATGCGCACTTATAAATTATTTATTACTATTCTTTGCATTGTTTTCTGAGGCGTGTGCGAATTGGTAAGACATTTAAGCCATATTTTCAAGTGCCACAAAGGTCGAGGGCATCAAACTGCTGGGCCCCTTGGGGGCTCCTAGCATCTGGATGGAGGCATTTTAATATTCAAAGCAGCTACAAAATGGGCCCAGTTGACCCCAACAAAAGTATGTAGCTGGCAGACCAGTGGCGGGTCCAATGGCAAAGATCTTCAGCGGAAACGAAGTGGTTAAATGACAGACAAAAGGCGCCATTGAACGGAGCAGAATTAGTTCAACTTTTGCGTAATTTAAAAACCTGTCCATCTGCGCATTCTCTGCTCTAATTCCCAGAGAAAACATTTAACAAATTAAACTATAAAGCCAGCTAATACGTGTTTCCTCTTCCGTTTTCACCTCCATCTACCGCTCGAATGGTTTTCGCGCGCGTTTTTTTTTTCCTTCTTTCCTTTGTTGTTTTTTGTTCGGGCTTTTAATTCTTTTTATTCGGAAAGTTTTGGTATTATGGCCAGTGGCCGGCCATCTACGGATCAATGGGTGACACTGTCGGGCAATAGGAATTTATTTCACATGCGCTTTTTAAATCGAACAAAAATAGATAGCTTCCGTCCGTATTGAAGCACGAAGTGTGGCAAATGGAACTGGCACTGGCATGAGGGCGAAGGTAGGCTAGGGTAGGGGTAGGGTAGGGTGAGGTAGGGTGCAGGGACCCAAGCGGAGATGTCGTATATTGGTGGAAAAACCAATTGAAAACTTCATCATGGTTACAACAATATTTTTACAACGAAATTGGCACAAAAATGTTGTCCACCAACTTTTTGCGAAAGAGCGTTAAAAAAAAAAACGGGTGGGTGAGGAGGAAAAGTTTTGTGCCAGTTACCGACCACGCCCACCGACCGACCGTCAACCCCTGACATCAACGCCCTGTCACGAATAAAAACTGAATTGATAACATTTTTCAGCTTGTTCGGGGTTTTGCTGATTTTTTTCATCCCACCCAAAAAATTTGTCCATTTTGTTGTTGTTGTTTGTTGGAGAGTTTCTAGTAGCTGTTGCAGCACGATGGGATTTTTTTTTTTTTTTTTTTATGCGCTGTCTGTGTCCGGGGCAATTTGTAATCTAAACAACATGCCCCAGCTAACCATCCCAGCCCGATCGCTGTGCCCAGCTCGCAGCTCCCAGTCCGGGCCGATTCCCTACGCTAATATCCGAAAATGCTGTCAGGACGAGCACTGAAAACCGACAGTCGCCAAATGACTAACGACACTTGGCGAGGGGTGTGCGGTGTGCGGTGTGTGTGTGTGTATGTAAAAATGTCGATTTAATATTAGCACCATGAAAGCAAAGTCAAAGTGAAATAAGAACAAAAAGCGGATGAATCAAGGAAAATGTTGCAAAAGCGCAGAAGTATGAAGGCTAGAAAAATACCTCGTGATGTACACTAAATGGCATATGGCAGAGATTTGTTCTATATCCAATAAAAAACCGGAAAACCAACTCAACCCTTGAGCCATATAAACTGTTCAGACCTAACTCGAAGCTCAAACGTACCATATATCGTGCATACCCTGACATGCTCGTATCACTGACTAAGAGGTATATATAAATTGCGGCAAGCAATAAAGAAAATGGCGGCTGACAACGGGCTTCAGGTTGGGCTTCGTTTTTGGCCAGGATGTGGCAGCTTGTTGATGATAAACTCTTATGACCCACATGACGGGGAAGGCGAAAACTGGGCAAAGTGCCAAGAAACACACAACACACACACACACACACATGCATGGATGATAGCTGCATCCGGCGGAAGTTTGTGGCAACACTTGGTCCCCTCCTCACACCAATAAGCCAGCAGCCAGCAGCCAGCCAGCCAGCCAGCACATGTGCTGCTGCTCTCGCACACTTTCAAGTTAGTTATAAACGTTTATCAATATTATCTATGCCCCGCTCCTTCGCTCTTTCTTACTATCTAGCACCCCCCACTCGTTTGCTCTGCCTCTGCTGGCTCTAGGAAAGTTTTCGCTGGCTTGGCTGAGGACAATGAAATGCAAACAAATCACAGCGCGAAAACTTCACAACATGCCGCCAAGCGGGAATGTCGATTTATGGGTGCCAAGTGGAAATATTATCAAAACTATGACTCAGCGCGGATGCAGCATGGGGGAGGGAGCTGGGCTGCCCACAAAATGTGTCTGTTTATTGGTTGGGTACGAATAAAATTTCATTCTATTTGCTGCAATTCCTGGCCAAAATATTACTAGATAGAAAATATTGGCTAGCTGCATCTGAGATTAGATTATGGCTGCATTCTACTGCTGATAACTGCAGTGTGAAAGCCATCGCTCTCTTTGGTTTCCATTTAGTTTTATTCATTTAAATGTGGCCACAATTTCACAATTTCAGTTCTTCCAAGTGAATTTATGCACTTGAGTCAGGCCACCTGGTGTCAGGTGCCAGGCCATAAATTTCAATCAAATATCAAGCAAATGGGAAATATCGAAATCCTTTTATCGGTTGCTTGCTGCAGAGTGTCCACGAAATACATTTCGCACATAATTCGCAGGTTGGCAGGCAAGCATCGGCCCAGCCCTGCAATAATACTAAAAATATATCATGCGACCTCATCGAAGAAGTCACAAAAAACAGTTGGAAAAAAAATGTTCAGAAGGTCCAGGCAACCCATCGCACTGCATGGCATGGCATGGCATGGCATGATGAATGACAATTTTTATCCGATTTGCGTGTATGGTAAAAGCGGGTGCGAGAGTGCGATGAGTGTGCACCCACAATCACACTCGCACTCACACGTATGAACCCTTTTGTTCGGGCAAACAAAACCAAATAGAAAATTCGCACACACAATACAAAAGAAAGAGAAGTTACACCCACAATAAAATATTCGAAATGAAAAAGAATTTAAAAAATAATAAAACAAAACAAAAACAGAAACAAGAAAGGGAAAAGGTTTATATTTGTGGTATGTACTCGTATTGGGAGTAAAATGTGCACTTACCCGCCAGCACGGAGGTGGAGTTATGACGTGGATCGTAGGGGCAGACAGCCTGACCGTTTTTGGTTGCCTCCAGCGTGTAGTTGTTCTCATTGATCATGTACGTGTTGCACATGGGCCGGAAGGAGTTGGTGCCGCACACAAAGAGGCGCCCCGGCGACGGCACCACCATGATGCGGATATAGTTCTGGCAGGCCTCCTGTAAACAAAAAAGAATGGCAAAAACCGGAATCAGAATGGCATGCTATCGGAGCATCAGAGATTAAGAATCATATTCGCATATCAAGGCATTGGCATTTATAAATAGTCAGTGAAAATGAGCAAGAAAATGTTGTTTAGAACCCTTTTAAGTCTTTCCAGCTGAGACACGACACACGGTGGAGGTTTCTATTTAAATCATTTGTGCGTTCTTTGTGTCAGAGTCGAAACTGAGAAAAAACCCTTCGTTAAGAGCTTCCATTAAAAGTTTTAGTTCGGAATACGTAAGCCGCCCGGAGGCATTTGAAGTAGCTTTTGCGTAAAGGGAATTTCGAATAAAAAAACTTTCACAAAAGGCTCTACCAATTTTCGCCACAGGCAGGCCCCAACCAGAGGGCTTGACCTGAATGCTACACAACATTTCTCTCGCTCTCTCTCGCTCTCTGTGTGTTTTGAAACTAAACTCTTTCTCCTTGTGTGTGCTTTGCATAAATGTTTTGCAAATTGAAATATTTAATGCGTAACGAATGCACTTCAAACACACACAACACACACAGAGAGAGAGAGAGAGAGATGGAAGGAGCGGTGCGGCAGCTGCAACTCAATAAATATTAAAAGGCAAATGTGTAACTTGCTCCCATTTAGCATAGTCCAGGGGGGGTGGTGGAGGGGGATACGCAGCGACAACGACAACGACGACAACTTTTCTCCATAGTTGCGGAAAATTGTTGCCAGGAATATAAACTCTCACCTGCCAACTCACCCAGCCACCATTTGCCACCCACTCAGGCAGCCTCGCAGCAGCCATTACAGCCGGAAGTGTTTGCACTCTGACATGACAAATCATTTGCAATATTCCCTCCTGGCAGCAGTTTCCATTCTGCATCGTGGCACTCTCTCTCTCTCCCTCGCTCTCTGTGCTTCTCTGCGTTAAAATATTTAAACATTTTGTTTGTTTGCCTACTAATTTGCACAGTTTTTCGCTGTCATTCTTATGCAAGCAACCAACCAACCAGCCAGCCAGCACTGCACTGCCAGCAGCAGCAGCAGCAGCAGCAAGCCCATGTTGTTACCACATTCTGTGTCGCTTTGGTTTCAGTCATTTGCCTATCCACCCGTCGGCATCATTGGCCACAACAATGCCATTGTTCTGATTGGCCCACTGCAGTAGGCACGGTAGGGGGGCGGCGTGCAGGCCATGAAAATAATTGCATACACGTGCATACAATATAATGGAAATTATTCACAAGATTCTGCAGCATGCAGCAAGCAGAATGCAGCATTTTCCGTAATTGGGGCAATGATTTCACTCTCTGGCGTATTATACGGATGAAGCTGATTTGTGTTTCCGGTCTTAAGCTGAGGCTGAGCTAAGCAACAAAAAGTTGTCAACATTTCTGTGATAAATTAAGAAATTTATGTGACTTTTACCATGCTGAAAAGTGTCAAGTGGTAGCCTGATTTCCTATAGAGAATTGCTAAAGAAATATTCATAGAAAAAGCCAAAGAAATAGCGAAGAATAATGTGCTAAGGGCAGATGAATTTTAATGGCAAAAAATAATTAAAAACTGGCCTCTGCTTTCACTTTCAAACCTTTATTAGAATAACGAATTCTGCTTTGTTAAATATGGCCATTATCCTCTCGTTTATTTCCCCACTTGATTATGTTGAAAGTGTTGCCCAACTCTGACTTTAATTCACTTCGGACTCGAGCTAAAAGTTCTTATAGTTCCGTAAAAATTATTTGTTCATTCACTTGTGTGTTTACCAACTCCATTCTGTATCCTCTCCCATTTTAGTTTTGCACACAAAGTTCGTTGCGTTTCGTTTCGTTTCCATTTCATTTAGTTTATTGTTTTGAAATATTTAACATGTTTTTGGCCTTGTTCTGTGTGTGCCCAACGAACACAGTTGTCGGTGCATAAACTTAAATAAATTAACAAAACAATTACCGGAAGGAGGGGCTGGCTGGTGGTAGTGTCCGCCCTTGTTTGTTGTATGTTTTTGTGCGCTCATTATTTCTGTTGTAATTAACACGCATTGCAGACACATGCATACATATGCAGGGGCTCATTGTTTAGAATGCAATTAACTGGAAAATTTATTAATTTTCAGTCGAAATGTTGCGGCTGGCGCCGCTTGTTGTTTTCTGCTGGTTAATAAATAATTTTTGCTTTTAGTTTTACATACCATTATCCCATAAAATATAGCACATTCCATCTCTCTCTCACACACACTCTATCTCTCTCTCTCTCTCTCACTCGTTATCTGTCAAAGGAATTTCCATTTATTTCAGTTTAGTTTTAGTTTGCCGAAATACTTTTATTTAGTTTGTTTTGGGCTGCAAATTTTGGCATTTGCAAATATGCGAGAGATAACCAAAAAGACTGGGGAATGTTAGCCCCAAAAATATTTCCGCATATTGATTTCTGGCTGAAAATTTAAATATGAAATGGGGAAAATGGGTAGGGGAATGCTGGGGGATTGGGTAGCACTGGGCCGAGTTGAAGGAGTGAATCGAGTCAAAATGTAATCCAGAATTTTGCCTTCTGGCTGTCCTCGGCCTGTCATTCATTTTTCATGTTTAAAAATTATTAAGTAAAATGCTTTTCTCTCTGCCTTTTCCTCAGTCTCTCTGTCACGCTCTCTGCGTTGGGTCCTTGGTCTGGGCTTGGTGTTTGTGTATCATTAACGAAATTGTTGCCTACCTGCAGGCGCTTTGGCAGCCCCACACAGCACAGAGCCAAACACAAAATTTTCTGGTACTTTCTGTAAAGTTTTCTGCCGCCTGCCCTGCCTTGTCCTGCCGCAATGTGCGAAGTGTGATTGATGCGGTAGAAGGATATTACTTTTGCCCGATTTTTGTGTATGTCCGATTTGATTTGGGGAAGGATTCTCGGAATCTTTCTTCAAATTCAACTCCAAAAACTCATTTGGCACATAATCATGTGACTTATGTTTGACTTTCGGAGCGAAGTTTATCTGCACAAAAAAAAGTAGGCAGCCCTGCAAAATGTCAGAAATGGAAACTTTCGAATGCCAGCAGGCACAAGTGATTTATCAGTGGGCTGGCCCGGCCAGAGAACAGTCCGCACTCGGAACAACAAGTGAGATAAATGAGTGTGTGTCCATCCATCGGATGAATGGGGCATGGACTGAATGAGGCCTAGATTAGACACTGCCACACCCACAACTGAGGCCAAAAGTGTGGGGCCCTTCTCTGCTGCATAAACGCAGGAGCATTCACCCATTGAACAATGGATACAATGGACAGGGGTTCAATGGCAGTGCAATCCCTCCATCAGACTCTGCACTGGGTTGTGCAAGAAGAACTGCCGAGGGCAGAGAGGAAAACAATTTGCAAACCAAATCAAACGCTTAATGATGGCAGACAAGAGCCAAACCAAATGGCCACGTAGCTGCAGATGATTTGCGGTGCATTCGGAGATGGCTGCAAGGCGCCTTTCGATCTGAGTTTAATGGGGGATTCACTGCAGCATGCGAATAGATGATTCCATCAGCCGTAACACTTATATTTGACTTGAGCAATTAAAATAAATATTTTCAATGGATTTACGAGTACGCCATAAATGTGCTCAAATGTTCAGCGTATGTACTCAGCGCGCCCACACAATGCAGCAGCGTTTGCATTTTTTATAAATCGCCATTTGCCAGCTCATGGATGCAATATACATGCATGCATATATATATATATATATATATATTGATTGCTCATTTTTACCAGACAGTGGCGTGCTGGTGCCTGTTATGAGTGTTGTTTGCGCAGTTTTAATAAAATATTGTGGCAAAAAATCAATCAATTAAATATTTAACACCCCATCCAAGCACCCTCGGGGAAAAATGGAAATAAAAGCATTCCACCAACACGATATGTACACACACACACACACGAACACAAACACAACACACACGCGAGTATATCGCAGACATTATCGACTCAGCACAGCCAATCTGATCTGAGCTTTAATTAAGTAATTCTATAGCTTCCCTGTGGGAAATTTCTTTATTTTTAGCCTTAACTTTGCATGGCGTGACTTATGTTTTTTGCTGTCTTCTGCCACTAATTGCATGCCGCATTAAAAGTATTCCTTGACTGGCATTACGTTGACTCCAAATTAGTGGCCAAAATGTCAGTTAATTAAAATTGTAAATTTTGAACTTTTCTATGTGAGGTTTTACATTTATTTTTTCGCTGCTGCTTTGGTGGCCAACAATTGCCATTTATATTTGGAGCAAGAAAAACCTTTTGCTGCAAATGGCAAACTTGCACGCCACAAATCCCCTGCACTCCAAACCGATCCGCTCCACTAAGAACGGCGGCCAATCTAAAGAAACTTTAATACTTTGCTGCTTTTTTTTGATGCCATAAATAACACGAACCAGCAACAAAGTAAGTGGGTGGGGCAAAGCCAAGGCCCCCCCCAAGAAGTCGGCAAGCAAATTGAGTTCAACAAATTACACCTGCTAATGTTTTGCCCTTCACTGTGGTTGTTGCTGCTGTTGGCGCTGGAGCTGGAGCTGCTATTGCCATGACTGGGGCACGCCCAGCCAACAAGTGTTGGCTAATTACGTCAGAAAAAGCCAAACTTGAAGTGCACTTGAGCATGCAAAAAGAAGAAGAACTGCGGCGGAAACTCGACCTTAAATACCCTTTCGAAAGTCATCGGGGATGATCATCCAGCATCTGAAATTATGATGCTACGAAATAAACGCCAATGCAGAGTCACAAATAAAGATCTCAGCTACTTGACTGCAGAAAATCGTTGCGTTCGGATTATTATTATAGCCTGAATGCGCAAAATACATTTATTTTTGGCTCTTTGAACACCTGGCTTTTGAGCAGTTTTAGTGCTGGAGCAAGCAGCTTTTGAGTGCCTATTTTTAGGATGCGAGCATAGAAACTGTTTACCTGGTATCCGTATTCCGATCTGTTTTATTCACCTTTTTATTAAAACCAAAATACCCTTTATGAATCCCAACGCAAGGTAAAGGCAACTAAAGGGAATAACCTGCGTACTTCATTGCTTCTGGTTTCTGTGTATGTGTGCCGCCATTTGGCCTGCTTGACCGGAAACGGAAGCGCAACAGCGAGCGAGAGCGAGAGAGGGAGCAGCAGCAGAACGTTGAAAAAAAAAGCCAATTTGAAAGCCAAAATGTTTGCCATTTCCATTAAGCAAAGTTTGCTTTTGGGCTTTGATTTTTCTGCTCTCTCATTTTTCAACCCTTTCTCTCTCTCTCTCTCCGTCTCTCTGTTAGACCAACACTTTCTTAATAGGTCAACTGCAGGGGCGAAGAGTTTTCAATAAATTTTCCCTGATTTCTTAGCCACAAAGAAAGAGAAAACAAAAACACGCAGCAACAACAGCAGAAAAAGTTGCATAAATCAATTTCTTTCTAGCTTCTCGTAGTTTACCATGTTTTTAGCGCATAAAAAAACGGCAGCCAGAGTGGTAAAGAGAGAGAGGGAGAGAGTGGGGAGTGAAAGTGGGAGAGAATGAACACTTTATTGCTTTGTTTTCGCATTTCTTGCGTTGCAACGACTCACAAAACGGAAGCAACAGCAAAAGTTGAAATCGAAATGGAAATGCGAATGCGAATGGAAATTGCAAGGCCATCCAGGCCAAAGTGCTTAAAAGTTTATAAACAGCAAGAACACACAGCAAAAAAAAACACCAAAAAGAACAAAAACATAAATAATTGTGTACTTTGATTACAAGCAGGGGGGGAAAGTGCTATGCCAGGTGCTGCTCGGAGATTGCATGGCGGCAAAACCAACTTGTCTCTTCCTGCATTCAAAATTGATTTCAATGGCACAAGAACGTCGCCATATTTAAATGTTTCAAACATTTATTTATGCTTTAAAGATTAAGCTATTGGGCGTGCCTTTCTTTACTATAAATGAATATATTTTAATTGCTGTACTCACCTCATCTTTGCCCTTGACGAGACACATTTTGGTATCATCCTCCGGCGATGTCCACACCAGGCGCTGCTGTTCAGCGAGATCGTGTATGCTTAAATTAAATACCGTATTTCTGCAAGAGACAAAACACAGACATACAGGATATCAGTACGGATACGAGTATATGATAAGCACAAAGCAATAAGAAATGTGTCTACCCCACACACAAAGAAGTTTGAATTGAATTGTCCCCCCCTAACTAATAGAATTTCTGATTTCCTTTTGGATTTCATTTGGCAAAAAGTTTGGGGCCCGTGTCCGACGCCTTGTGGGTGCTGTGGGAAATTAATTAAAAAATTAATTAAAATTCATTTGACCTTTTTGGGAGTGCGAGGGAAATGGCAGTCAACACAAAGCACAAAGCACAGAGCAGCACCAGAGCAGAGGCAGGGCAGGGCATGGCATGGCCTGTGTGCCATGTTTTGACTTTCCTTTTAGCCTTTTCTGTCAGCTTCAATGCGATATTTATGCAAAAAATTCCCCAAAAATTTCTCGTTAATAAAATTTTGCACACTCCAATGAAAAGCAGCAACGAGTGGGTGGGTGGGTGGTGTTCGTGGCCCCACTGGCATCTGAGGTGTACGGAAAATTTCATAAAATCAACTCATTGATTATTGAAACCACAACTACGTGTGGCTCCCACTTTGTGTGTACGTGTGTGTGTGTGTGTGTGGTTGGGGAGCGAATGCTGATGTGTGTGTGTGTGTGAGTGCACTTTGGTCGAGTATTTTATGGCTGCCGTGTCATGGAATCAACAAGGACCCACCGAAAAAAAAAAAAAACACCCCACAGCATAAACGACAGCCCCTTAACGAAACTTTCCAAAATTTCCGTTCGTTTCCTTTTTTTTTTTTTTTTTCTTTTAATGAAGCAAAACGAACGCAAAAATTTTAAATAAATATATGAATATATATGTATGGATATTACGTATGTATGTATGAATGTACATACGCACATAAATGTATATGCATATTTTGTGTGTGCAAATGATTTTGCATACAGAATGGCAAATTGAGTGAAGCCCCCTCCAGCTCCATCTCTTTGTGGCTGCATGGAGTACGATTTGCAGTATCTTTTCAGCTATTGATTGTTTGTTCACACTTCGATAGCTCTCCACAGATAAACTGCAAATAATATTTTCTAAAAATATAATTCATATTTGGGTGGCAGAATATAATTATGCAGATGAATTTTGGCAGAGACCACCAGAGACTGCTGCTCAATGGAGCGAGCTATGCCTGGAAAGCTTTGGGAAATTAGTGAAAAAAAAAAACGGCAGCTCATTGGCATGCCTTAAACTTCAGCCATCAATTTTAACTCCTTTCCAATTGCAACAAATCATTGGAGATGCTTTGCTCAGAGCTGCTGCGATTCTGTGCCAACATTATTCAATTTTAGGCTGTGGCATGACAGATTCGCCTGTTCTCGAATGCCCATCAATGGCTCCTCGTTACACAGTTCCGATTCAAATAGCCGAGAGTAACAGCAAATCAGTTGCAGCCGTTGCACCAGTTCCACGTGTATTTGCTGGGCCTGCGATTGTCATGCCTGTGCGTTTGCCATGGGCCAAGGATGGGTAGCCAGGATGTCAGCCCTCTGCCCTGTGCTGGTGCTGACTGCTGCAGAAACGGGACATGGCCATTGTTTGGCAATTATGCAGCGCGTTTTAATTATGACAACGGCAAAAGGCAACGTTCAAACGAACGCGCAACATCAGCATGCAGCAGCAGCAGCAGCAGCAACGCGGCAGCTGCCTGAACAAAAATTAGCATATAAAGCGGACAAGGCCTGGGTTCTGGCCAAACAAGCAGGTGGCAACAGCGACAAAAAAGTCGCCGTTAAATGTTACCGGGAAATTGTTTAAATGGAATGTGGCAAACTAGCTACAGTTGATCTTCCCCCCATAACATAGCTGATCATGGACTGCTTTTTGGCAGCTTCTTCCACTGTTCAAGGGATTTGTGGGTAGCTCTAGCAACTCCTGCGCTGCCATCTACGGGGTATATTCCGAGAGCACATGTGGGGGGCAAAAAGAGTATAGAAATTGTTGCTGGATGTTGCAGCTTCTGTTGTCGCTTGTTGGCTTCTAATGCACACAAACACACATAAACACTTTAACGCAATGCTTAACATACGTAGAGGCGCACCAGCACACACGAGCACACACACACACACAGCCTAATGCAATGTGCAACAACCAATGCAACGTTTTGTGAAAATTACGCGCAAAATGCCAAAGCGAGGAAAGGCAGCAGAGGCAGCACCAGCAGCAGCACCAGCACCAAAGGGAGAGTGAAGCAGCCTGTGGGGGATGCTACAAGCTCTGGAGGATGCAATGTGCGCTGGGGGGGTGTTGGGGTTGGGCTATGCCTGGCTGTTTGAGCATTTTAAAGAACGCATTTGGCGTGAAAACCGAGCTCATAAATATTTTCCACACGGCATAGTGTGCCTGTGTGTAGTTTTACCCGTTGCAGTAGTTTTACCCGCAGCGAAACGCAGTGAACGGCAACGATTACGCAAGGATTTTCACTGGTTTTCCTTGTGCTGGCATTGCACATTTAGCAGCTATCCATAGTACGAGTAGTTATCCCCGATGTTGTTGCCGTTGTTGGCGCTGCTTTGCCAGTTTATTATTATTCAGCTTAAATGCAGTTGGCAAATATAAAAAGGGAATGTGTGTGTGTGTGTGCCAGAAAGGCTTCCGTTCCGGTGCTATGAAAACGTTTACGTTTATGTTTAGTAGTGTAGATGCAGCGTCGGGCGATAATGAGGCGCACAACACAGAGCACCACTGGATGATGTTGCACAAAGAATGTTGCACATCATTCCATGGAAATAGATACCCCATTTGGGCGAAATAAATGCGAAAATGTTATCAGAAGCAGCAACAGAACTGGGAAATATTTGCAGCCTGGCAAACTAAAAAAAATCTTTATTTAATTGAATTTTTTAAGCATTTTTAATAATTGAAACAATTTTCAATTATCGAAATGCGTGCAGATTTTTCGCATTTCATAAATCCAATCTAGTTGAATATTCGCCCGAAGAGCTTCAAGCCAAATAACAATAATAATACAAATATTTGCCAAATATTCCGTAGAAATAAATGAAACATATAATTGAGGCTAATGGCCAGGATGCACCTATACAGGAAGCAATTGCACAACGTTTGCACAAGCTATATATGCGTATATATGTTAACGATAACTAGGCAAATCAGGCAGAAACCGGCATCAGTCGGAGGCATTTGATGTCTGGCCATGGTTTGAAATATTTGCGGTTTGTGGCAGTGCTCGTGGAACCTCAAAATGATTCGTGGTTTTGCGCCTGTTTTGCGTTGCGTTTGCCTGAAATAAAATAGCAAAAACCCAGCCAGCCAGCCAGCCAACCAACCAACCGCTCCACGCTTTCGAGTGGCACATTTTGGTATTTATGATAATTTTCGAATTTAAATAAATAAATGTAGCTGAATTGTAGCTGAATGGCAGCTGAATGGCAAGCTTTTAAGCCGCTTTCTAAATAATTTCTTTGTATATTAAATTAATAATTTAAATAAATTTGAGCATAAGGGTGAGGATTATATAATAAGTAATAAATACCTACTGTTGCGCATAGTGCAACAAAAAAAAAAGACACATTCATAAACTTTACAAAAAATCCTGCATAATCCCTTCAAATATGTATGTCACTTTTCCCAGGCTCCTTTTCCACTCTTCATATGATATTTGCCAAACAAATTTAAATTCGTTTAAAATGCTTCGCTCTGTTTTGTGTGTAAAATGTCTTTAATCGCCGAACGAAGAGCAAACAAATCAGCCGCGCTGCCAGCCATCAGGAGGACAACAAATGGCATTGGCGAAGCCCGCAGGCCAAGGACCCGACCCGGACCCGGACCCTTTTCAAATATCAAGCGAGCGCAAAGTGAGGCAACGGCAACGGCAAAACAAAAGCCACATCCACATAAATAACAGTATTGTGGTCGACAAGCTCTCAGAAATGAACAAGCAGAAGGCGAAGAGGGTGTGGAGCAGAGCCAGAGATAGGGCTGGCAACTGGGTAAGGCGAAAGTGAAGTGAAGAAAAAGTGTGAGAGGGTCTGTCATAAAATAGATTGAAAGCCACCTTTAACGAGGCAGCACGATGCTGGCAGGGAGCAGAGCAGGGGCTGCACGGGTATAAAATTCATGTCGCCATCGCTACCGCCGCCATTTTTGTGGTTTGACCCACAAAAAAGTATCGTGAAGACCTAAACACACACACACACACACACAGAATACAATGCAAAGAACTCCACTTCTCTGGCTTGCGTCTAGACCCACGCTCACAAGAAAAGCGAATAAATAAACAAAACAAGAGCAAGATTTCGAATTACTCATACGCAGCGTTGCCAGCAGGCAGGCAGGGCACTGGAAACCGCAGCCAAAACCCCAAGCAAAAGGATACTCTTGCCATCCATTAGGCTTTTATCGTGGTATATGCCCGATAAATGCCTGCCCCTGCTCCGCCACGCTGGATTTATGTCTGATTAAATTTTACGGGCCAAATTTCGCATTGCTCATTAATTTCTGATATTTATACGAGTGCGAGCCACCTGATTATTGAGCACGCTGCTTGGGCTCTATTCAATGCGAAAAATGTCTATGGAAATGCGAGAATTTATTTTGCGGAAATTTCGTAGGATTGCAATGGCAGGAATGGCATTCCCGTATGTAAATGCGAATCCAATGAAGACGAATGAAGATGTGCATAAATTTAGCACTTTGAATAAAAGTTTTTGTGTGGCAATAAAATTGCAGGCGCCCAGCAACGAATATTACATACCCTGGAAGCACGGCAACCAAACTCTATATATATATAGATAATTTAAAATCCCTGGGCATTCATCGACGTTTGATGCTTCATCGTCTGAGCGAGCTTCTGTGGCACGGCAAAGGGCTGTGGCTATTGCTATCTATAAAACACATTTGCTTCGCCATGAATTTCCTTTTGCATTGTCAATTGAGATGGCAAATTGCAGGAGCTGCTCATGAATGTAATGCCAAAAACGGTACGAAGTGGCTTGCCATCTTCCAGTGGGGGTGGGCGTGCAGTCCTGCCAGTGCCAGCGTCGCCAGTCAACTTTCAATGTCACACGTCATCAGGCGACCAAAAAGGAATGCCCAGAGGCAATCAGAGAAAAGAACACTCCCCCCACCACCCACCCCCCACCAGAGAGCTGCACTGATGCGTTGCTGCCTGCTGCCGATGCCGATGCAGATGCCTGATGCGGCAAAAGAGGATGGATATGGAAACGAAGGCTGACAGGACGGTAAATGGCTTTTCTGAATAGCTAAGCAAATCAGGCAAACTTCTCATGTTGCTCCCCATCCCCCCTTGAAGCATTTGGTGCGGGGAAATTTATGTTTGTCGCCGCCATTTGCATCCCTCTGTATCACAGATCGTGTGCATGTGTGTGTGTGTGTGAGTCTGTAAAAGGGAAAAAAATTATTGAAGCGTTGCACCCTCACATCCATCACCATTCTGGGGCTTAGCTTTTGTCATTTTTCATTGACTTTTCGATTGTGGAAGGGTTACAGGAGTGGGGGGGGGCCACAACTTCAACTCCATTACCCCTGCACACCCCCCAAACTAACCCCCCGCTGATGCTGACTAAGTTCAATTCAGGATTCAGCATTGAGGATTCACGGATTCAGGGATTCCAGGACTCAGTGTTGTCCTCTAACCTAACCTAACCTCTGTCTCGCTCGCTCGCTGGCAGCCCTATCCCTAGCTGGGGACTGCAACTGGGACAGTTGACGGTTTGAATTTCCATGCTATTGACCAAGGTTTTTCTTTTGTGCAACAATCCTGGACTCAACCCCCCTTCCACCATCACTGCTTTACCTCTGCCACTCACTGAATGCATGCAGCGGGTGGTTTGGGGGGTGGGGATATGTCGAAACTGTCAAATGCCAAAAACCCAAATGTGAATTGCCTTGTGACTGAGCTTCAAACATCAACTTCAGTCTGCAGTTTGCAGTTGCCGCGCACACACACACACAAACAGCGAGAGTTGTTAACCAGGTGGTGGTGGTGGCCCCCTGGCCACTCGAAGTCTGGCACTGAAGCGATGGGCTTCGCTTCCGCCCCACAGGCAAACATGACAAAGCAAATTGCATTTCATCATTCAATGCTTGTGGTCTCATAAGCATGATTAAGCTCCCCCCCCCACACACACACCCCACCACCCACATTCCACATAGAGACCACATAAAATATTAACTGCTCCTTGGGTCAATTTTAATTTGGTCGACTATTCGATGGAATGGAATGACTGGCTCTGCCATGACATTTTCCATTTGCCAAATGAGTGGTACGCTGCACAGTCATTTTGTGATTGAAATCGATGCAAATGCAATATGCTGGCGAGGCAGTGTGTGACGCTAATAAACCGAGGGGCAGCCCTCCATTGTTATTTGAAGTCTCAAATGTTGCAATTTGCGGCATCATTTTCGCTTGTGATTCGCTGATTTATTTGAATCAAGGCAAATGTCGCTGCTTAAATGCCTTAAATCCTGTTTTCGCCACACACACACAAAAAATAGGCTCGAACGATTAGAGCCGCCGCAATCCACCATCCATTGTGCATTCCGACTACTTGCTGGGCAATATCTGCCACCAAGGCGTAGACAATGGCCAGCGGCGAACAATGAACGGGTGAGGTGCGGAGGCTTTGCTCAACGACCTGCTGAATGCATGTACATTGGAGCTGTAGCTGGAACTGCGACTAGGCACTGGGACCTGTGCCCAGCAATTCAATTGGGAATGGCATCCTTCAGCATGCTCATTGTACAGGACGACAGCCGTTGATTACAATCCGTTCAGAGGCGGCGGCTGACTTGCTGCTGGGCGCTTGATGAAATTTTCGCGCACAAAAAAGCGACTTCAGTGAGCCAAAAGTGGCGCTTAAATCGCCGCCGAAATTAGCGGACTTTTGTTGCACAGACACGCATCCACATGCCACATACACACAGACATACAGACATATGTCTGAGCAGGAACGAGCGCAAACGGAAATGAATTTGCGGTGCAAAAATGATTGTTGCGCGGTTGCACAAAGGCGCAAAGGCGCAGCCCACAAAACAGATACCGTCTGACGCCAGAAGAAGAGCAAGAACGAAATGAAATAAAAGATGGACACCCCCCGACACACCATGAAAGTGTTTGCGTGTGTGTGTGTGTGCGCATATATCTGTGAGTGAGTGTAAAAGAATCCTCAGTGCCGACTGTCGACAAAAAAGAAAGAAAATTGCATACAAAAATTGAAATTGCCAAATGCAAGCCAGCGACAGTGGAACAAACACACACAAAAATGTTGGTACGCAAAAATGTTGGTACAGAAAAATGTTAGAAGGACTTCAAGAAATATTCTGAATATTCAGTAAGCAAAAGAAAAATAAAAAAAATAATAAAATAAATATAAATATATATTTAATAATTATATTTAATATTCAACTGGGAAACTTGTTTAATAAAATTCTACTACAACATATCTGGCAGGAAACGTTTCTGCTACAGATTTCAAGATGAAAAATTATATATAAATTAATTCTAAAATGATTTTCTGTAGAATAATTAAATTAATTTTCCATTTAAAATTGCTGAATAATATATTTATTTATTTATATATTTATATGTAGCAGCAGCTTTCTTTTATTTTCAATGAAATTAAAGCCACTTGTGTGCCCTGCCTGGCCCACTGTGCACTGTGCCAGCCAGTCGCATTCCGTTGCGTTGAAAAAGACGCTAAAAGCCAAAAGATAGGCTGACATATAGAGCACATTCGAATGCAGAATGCGACAGAGAAGTGCCGAGCAGAAAGAGATAGCAGCGCAGTGCGAGAGGGAGATGGCGAATGAATCAAGTACCCGTACCGTTAGGCAACGAAATGGTTTCTTTTTTTTTTTTTGTTGCTTTGTTCGTTTAGCAATTTTATTTCCGCCTTTGTCGCGATTCATTCGATTGCCTGCCAACCTGAGAAATGAATGCAAGAAAAATGGAAAGGGAAAGGAAAAGGGGAACGGCATGGCAGGGCAGGGAATGGCATGGAATGCGCGGAGCAATGACAGCGACAACAGCAACGGAGGCAACGAAGGAAACGGAGAAGGAAAGTACATAGAATATATGTAGAGCGGAGTGCGCCGAAGGAACCCAACCAACGCGCTGCCACATATTTTCCATCTTAATGTGTTAACCCAATTTTAACGTTGAGCGCTTAGGCAGTCGGCCAGGAAGGGAAATACATACGTATGGAGGGAAGATCCGACTACAAAGAGCCCGAAATTGGAGCGAACATTTACCGCTGAATTACGGGCCACCGATTTCCACTGGCATTGCGCGCAAGCGGAGTTTTCCGTGGCAAAGGGGATGAGTTTGAGGTGCCCTGGTTAAGACGGCAATTTCCCGCTAATTTGCATAAGTGTCACCAGAGATACAAGGCAACACCAGCAGCAACAGCAGCAACAACAGCAACAACAATAATGAGTTGAAAGTTTAAGGCGGGAATTCGCAACGCAGCTGCTAAGTGGGCCAAATGCTTACTGGCTGGGAATCTTGGGAACTTTTTAAATTGCCAATTTGCGATTATATTCCCACTTGTACAAATATCTGGGAACTTTTAGATTCTGTACTCTTATTTAGGTACCAAGAGCAGCTGCTTAAGGTCGGGTTTATTATTTCCCTAGCGTTTTTGATGAATTTAATTAGGAAATATTCGTAATATTTTCTTGTAACAAATTAAAATCAAATTAATTTTAGAGAATGAATATTCTAAGATTTCTTTAACAATTAAATCACCTTTAATTGTCTTAAAACAAAGAAAAACAAAACCATTCGCAATCGTTCCCCCAACCAATTAATTTACACATCTGCCCAGTGCTCTGGGGGCAACACTTGCAAACGAATTGCCTGTGACATGGCCCGACATCAGGTGCGGGCCGACATAACATGGTAGCTGCAACACCACAGCAGGAAATGTACAGGGGGCAGATACAGGTGGGGCGGCAGGGGAAACGGAGCTGAGCTGTGCTGAGGCGCAGCAGCAACTTCGTTGTACAATTTTCTATTTTTGTTTCTGTTTTTCTTCTGCATTGTTCAGGACGTTTCCACATGCAAAACGCGTGTCACATTCGCATTTCCGCCTGTCATCCTAGTTTAGTTGGGGCTCCAGATCCCGTTCCAGGATTTCAAAACCCAACCCCACCCCTCTCCCAGGCACAGCCCCTATTACACACAACACGAAACCCCCCACCAACACACACAGCTACACATGTGTGCACACGTGCCGCTTTTTGGCTTTCACCAACAGTCGCCCCATCGCCCCATCGCTGCTCGGTTCTCTTACGGTTACTTTGACTCTTTTTGGGGTCTCTGATAAGTGGACATGTGTGTGTGTGCTTCGCAATGCGTGCGCTCGTATGTGTGCGTGTGTGTGTGTAACTTGTTAAAAATCCATTAATCACGTAAGTGGCAACTCTGGCAACGACATCGCTGGCATACAAATTCGTTCATGCGTGCAAAAAAAAAACTGAGAAGCTTCACCCACACCCACAACCATCCCTACACCCACTACCACACCCACACCCACACTGCAATTGCTTTCGTATGTCTGTGTGTGTGTGGGAGGAGTTTCCACTTAATTTTCCTGCTTTTGGTTATGCTTTCGCATTTTGCTGCCTCATTATCTTTCTATTGTAAATTGCTGCACTGACGTAAGACGAAGACGAAGACGAAAGCGAAGTCGAAGGTCGTTAAAGTTCTCATAACTAAGTTTTGTTCTTGGATAGAATTTAAATTTGCATTTTATTCGCATAATATGCGATGTTCGGGGAGGAGTTTTCAGAGAGCAGCTAAGACGGTTAACTGCAGGTTAATTATATTCGTATAAATTTAAGCTATTTGGGAAACAATAATCTATACAAAAAGAGAATAAAATAATTTAATAAATAATAAATTTAGTTACTGCCTTGAAACTTTGGGCAGATCCCCTGGGATCCATGTGGATGAAATAATTATATCATAAGTG
Source organism: Drosophila ambigua (assembly GCA_018150905.1). Classification (NCBI taxonomy): domain Eukaryota; kingdom Metazoa; phylum Arthropoda; class Insecta; order Diptera; family Drosophilidae; genus Drosophila; species Drosophila ambigua. Next base: position 16,339,571 of record JAECWS010000100.1, read on the forward strand.
CCATTAAAACTCTCAATTTTTGTTTATAGATTTATAAAGAAGACAAGCTAGATTTGTTTTATTTCTAATATTTTTCTAGCATTTTTTGGGTGCCAAAATTAAATAACCAAAAAACTATTCACCAAATATTTTTCTTAGTTTTGCTAGCGTCTCGTTAGTTCTGTTTAGTTTGTTTGGGAGGCTGAAAGAAAGCCTGCACAAATGAGAAAACGATGGGTAGACTGTGGTTGCATGTGTATGCATGTGTATGCATGTGTGTGTATGTGTGTGTTGATGTCTTGTCTTACAAGCTGCACGCATTCCTTTGCCACAGACAAATTCCTAGAGAGCACAGAGCCAACAGCAGGCAAGTTTATTATGTCTGGCTGAGCACACAAAAAAAGTATGCAACATTTTAATATGTGTGTCAGCAGCTGCATCTGTTTGTGTGTGTGGGTGTGGGGGGGGTGTGTGTGGGGGGCATTGTCTATGCGGAATATAATAAACCCAACAAACCCTAAATTTGCAGTAAGCATCTTTGCGGTCTCTGACAGCGACACAATTTACAATACCCCACAACACACAACACACAAACACACGACAGCTCCAAGCTCCCCCCCCCCCCCGTGCAACCTTGGGCGGCAACCCTTTAAGTCTTTGCAACTACTAGAAACTTTAGCACATTTCCTCATATCTTAGGGCCACCTGCTGCAAAAGTTTTCGCTTCCTTTTGCTCTTTCCTTTCCTGTGTGTGTGTATGTGTGTGTGTTGCAAAATCAAAGTTGCCACGACCCCATGCGCCCCCACCCCAACCTACTCCAACTGCTGCTCTATCTCATATTTGGCCCTGAGAAAGTTGGTCCTGTTTTGCAGCTATACTCGCATGTATATCCTGCTGGATGGGAACACACTCCTACTGGCGGCACTGGCTCTGGCACTCGTATCTTCTACTTAAATTAAATACAATGTGTGCGAAAAGTAAATTGAAGTTTGCTTTATGTGAATTTTTCACTTGCATTTCCTCGCTGCAATCTCTATTCCTGCTCCTTGCACGAGCTTCATTTAAACGTGTTAAACAAATGCTCTCCAGCAGACTTACATCCAATATATGCACGAAGGAATTGACATTATGTAGGAGGTGGATGGAAGATGGGTCTGGGGGGGACAGAACTTGAACCATGAACTGTTGCATGTGGGGGTGGGGGAGCCATGAGCTGTCAGCAGGCTACTCCTACGAGTACCCCATAAAAGGGGCAGGAATATTTTGTACATTTATAAAATAAATAAAATTAAATAAAATATAAAAGAATAAATAGTTCTCTGCTTAATTCAACTCGTTCTTAAAATTTAAATATAGCAGAAAAGGAAATAAACTTACCTGGCACCGATGAGCAGACTGTTGCCATCCTTGGTGACGAGCTTAAAGTGATCCACAACACTTTCGTTTCCCAGAAATTTGAGTATATCTTCGGGACCTGCAAGTTGACAAAATCGGTAGAAGAGAATGAAAAAGTTGTACACAAAATTTGCATCAGAAAACGGGGGGGTGGACAGCAGGGGGGAACAACAGGGCGGACTGTCTCCGAATAACTTAGCCTGCGTGGGCGAGGGAGGTAGGGAACGGGAAGCTGCTAGATGGGAGACAGATGAGATGGTTTTGGTTCAGCATGCAAATGCCTAATTAGGCAATTAGGCGGCGTTAAAGGCGACAAAAAGCAGTTGAGAGGAACGGGAAAGGGAGAAAAGCAGAAAGGGAGCAAAGGCAAAATGGTATAAACAGCAACAGGGAGCAACAGGGAGACGAGCAGGAAAATGCTGCAAAATGGCGGCGCACAGGAAAACAATGCAGCTGCCGGGGCAAAGGCAAAAAGCAGAAGTTGGCCAGGAAAATGGTGACTGGAGCGTGGAGACTGGAGATCCCTCTAGCTTGATATGCAAAAAAAAAAAAAAAACATCGTTCATAGAGCAGCACTGACTGTGGCACAAGCGGTAAGGGGTGAAGGGTGCAGGGTAGGGGGCAAGCGGTAAGTGGGCTATGCGGGCAGCAACAGCACAAAGAATGGGCACCCGTTTAGCAACAGCAACAGCCACAGCCACCAGGTCCCCACCCAAACTCCAGTGTTGGTCCTTCAGGGAGGAATAAAGTTTTTGTCAGCTGTTTACTTTAGTTATTCGCATTTACTTTTTGTACCCACTGTGATGATGATGATGATGGTGATTACGGGGATGGGGTTGATGCTTGTCACTTGCCACAAACTGTAGCCGGTTTATCTGTCTGTCTGTCCGATACAGGCAACAAAGTGTAGCAGTGACTCCACCCAGGGCTTACAAAGGTAAAGGTGATGCTCTTCTTCTCTCTCCCACTCTGATACTCTGTCTGCCTGCCTTCAAGCTGGCAGCTGGTAATCAGAGTTTACATGGCACTGCCGATCAAAGCAATCTTTTATTCATTACAAACATTAATTAACCACCGGGAAAATCACCTCAAATGCTGTCTATTTAAATGTGTGTCCTGTGCCACTCATTAGACATTCGTTCGTTGAATTTTCTGTGTGGTGCTTTTTTCGAGGGCTTTTAACTTTTAACAGCCAAATGTTCGGTCAACCTCAAAAGAGTGAAAAAGTTGCTGGGCTCTTCCTGCTTTTTCTGCGCTCATTCGAAGCTCCTTTCACTGTGTGTTGGGGTACCTGGTTATTGAAAGTACATTGGGACTCCTTTTTACCGTGTCCCACCCACTTTTCATTTCAATTTGGATAAAAAACTGAAAGAGAGGAGCACTAAAATGAATGTGGAAGGTGGAAAAAAAGGAAGTTTTTATGCGCGCCACAGAAGCCTTTTGTTTGTTTGACATTTAACGTGACATGTGGGACATGTGGCAACAGCAAAAAAAAAAAAAAGAACTGCAAGGGCTATGAGGGAAGCCTCCAAGAGAGCGTGTGGGCAGAGGGGTGCATGGTGGGGGGAGTGTGCCAGCTACAGCGAAAGTTGTACAAATGAAGCGACATTTTTTTAATTTTGCGCTTTAATTAAAAGCAACAAAAACAACAAGTCCGTGCACCAAAAACACGACGGAAGCGAAAGAAAGAAAGGGGGAAAATAAAAAGAAAACCTGAAGAGAAAGTCGCCAGGGGAAAACAGAGAATGGAAAAATAATTATAGCAGACAAAACATTAAGAATGTCTCAGGGCAGGACCAAGGAGAACACAAATGAATAAAGAAGCAAAGCAACAGCAGAGAGAATATGTAGCAGATAAAATAGAAGAAGAAAAAACAGGGTAAAGCCAGGGTATTCAGTAAAATATATAGGGATAAGGAATAGCAGATAAGAGAAGAGCGAAAACAGCATAGAAAATTATAGAGAAATGTTTAGAATACTTTAAGGATGAAGAACAAATTAGAACAATTTATAATAAATATTAAAAAACTTTAGAAATGGGAAATGAATTAATCAAAAAACTATTGCCAAAAATAATACAATAATAATAATATAATTAATAATAATAATTAATAATTAATAAATAATAATAGTTAATACAAAATAATACAAAAAATAATATATAAATTAATGTGAATATATTTTCCGGATTAAAAGCAAGGCAACTGTAGGATATATTTATGGCAAGTCTTGCACAATTCCTCAAAGTCTGCGTAGCTCTTAGGTACCATCGAAGCCACTGCGCTCCCTCCCCGACTCAATATACCCTGGCCCTGCCCTATTTTCAGGCTCCCTTCCATTCTCATTTGTATGATAATCATTCTCATTTGTTGCTGCCGCAGCCACAGCCCCCCCCTGCTGCAGCATGCTCCTTGGACCGTGCTTTATGTGGCCAGGCTCAACTTTTTGTTTAATGCCACCGCGGGCCTTTTTGTCGACCTGGCCAACAAACTTTGTAAGCCCAAAATTGTAAGCTAATATTTATTTTACCTATATCTACATACAATACAAGGGACACACACACAGACAGAGAGAGAGAGAGAGTGAGAGAGAGATCCATATAGATGCCGCAAACTGGAAACTGGAACCCCCGAAAAAGAGCGGAAAAATGCCACAACCAAAAATCTAATATTTACCTTGACTTTGCACAAAAGTAAACTGCAAACTCGAAAAAGGCAGCAAACCGAGCACCTGCAAGGCGGGGCAACACAGAGCTGGTCCCAGATCCAATTCCTGTTTTCCCCACAGTCCTCATGCACATACACACATATCTATATATATGTATATGTATGTGTCTATGTATATGCATGAACAAAGGACAAAGGGCCAGACGACAGCAGAACAAAACGTAACAAAAAAAAAATACATAGAAGAAGGAAATGCTAGAATAAAAACCAGAAAAAAATGAAAAGAACACTGACAGAACCGAGTCTATCACTTTAATCAACTGGACCTGGGCCCCACCGTCGCTGTCTGACTGCCTCTGCCTCTGCTCTGCTCGAAAATTATGCAAATTCAACAAAAAAAAAAATAAAATAAAAAATAAATAAAATAAAATTTCTGTGCCTGACGTAGGAAAGTCTACAAAATGCGCCAGAGCCCCCAGTCGAGTCGAGTCATATAGTCGAGTCCTCCATGTTTGACATTGACTTGCGGGACGTGACCATGCAAGAACCAACCAACTTAATGGTCAACTTCCGACCAGGAACCCGGCAAAGGACCTGCCTCTCTCTCTCTCTGTCTCGCTGGCGCTCTGTGCCCAACAATTTCCTACACAAATTACACAAAGAGTCAGGGCAGTGTCGGATGGGACGACGAATGGCAGCGCTACAAAATAAGCTGATTATTAAATATTTTCTTAATGAATTTTTCATTTGTACGAGACCCAGCAGCACCGCCAACACGGTCTGATGACCATTCTCTCTCTCCCACACAGGTGCACCTCCCGCTCTGCAGCTGTGGGGCGTGGCAGGCAGGCAGCAGACAACAATGCAACATTAAATATGCAAAAACCATGCTCAGAAATGCAAGCCAAATGTTGCTTTTAATGCTGCCAAGAGAAATGCTTGAAGGAAGCGAGCGAGAGAGCGTCTGTCAATAATAAAAGTTTCCGGTACACAGAAAGAACAAAACTAACGGCAGCGGCGGCTCTGGCAGGTTCTTGTCTTGAGCTTTAAAATGCATCAAAAATGTATCTGCAGGAAATAAAATAATCTTTACTTTTTTTTCCATCCAGCGCTACGGAGAGAGAGAACGTTTCTATTGTGTAAAATTGCACCTTGTCCAGTCGCAGTCCCGGACCCAGGGGTAACCAAATAAAAATCCCTGGATGCCGTCATAAAAAATAATGCGGAAACGAAAATACGGCAAGGAGCGTGTGATGAGGAAAAGGAAGCCGGAAAACAAAATGCAGCGATGCGTGAAAAACATTCCACGACTTTTGCCAACGTTTCGACACACACACACACACACACACACACACCTCACCTCTTCAGCCTCCTCAGCCGCCCATCACCAGCCAGAAAGGCTGGAAAAAAACGGCAACAATAACGAAGAAAAAATCCTCGTTGAGATTTGCATTTAATTGAAATGAACGCCAACGGTCGACAGAGAAGGACATCAAATGGCCAGACCAGACAAGACCATACCATACCAGACAGAATCCGAATCCGAATCGGAATCGGAATCCGAAACCGAATCGGACACACAAAAGGCAGACGCCCGGAAGAGGCACAGGCCCAGGTCCTGGCACAGGCACTGGGAGAGCGAAAGAAAGAGACAGGCGGCACGGGGAGAGCGAAAGAAAGAGCTAAAGCCTGAGAGATGGAGCTGGGTGCCGCCACCCCAAAAGGCAAACGTCAAAAGGCGCAGAGCACAGAGCATGAAAAAATCATTGGGACGCCGCCCCAAAAATGAAATCTGAAATGAATGCCGCTGGACTGAATCACACTGTTCCGCTATCATCCTTGGGCGTGGGCTTATCGGCAGCCACCCCACCATACCCCACCCCACCGCCTGCCACTCCATATATCGCTGTGTCTATATATCTCTTAGCTGCAATTTGCAATGTTTGTTTGATTTGCTTTGGCTTTTTGTTGTGTTGTTTACCTGCTTTTGGTCTGCCAGTTGCCAATTTTTTTCTGCTGAAGTTTAAAGTTTTTGTGGTGCAGGGGAAAATGCGTTACAGCTTCGTGTAAACTAATCCCCCACCGGAAGATAATCCAGTGGGGGAAAACCGGCAAGATCCCATTTGTACTTATCAATACGTTTGGCAGCGATCGTTTACATAATCCGCTTACTTATCGATTCATTCTGCTGCGGCAAACACAAAACGTTGCCTGTCCCTTCGCTCACTTCTGTCTCTCCCACTGCTCACATTCCCTCCCAATCGGATTCTATCACGGTCCACTGTGGACTGTCGCCACAGGACCAATCACAATCACAAATCATACAAATTATCCTATTAAATATTCTGTCCTGTCCCCCCCAACGAATATTAAGTGGCAAAAACATCATTGAAAACCATCGCCAATCCCAACGGGGAATACGCGCATTTTATACGCATGATATGGTTGATTTTATTTGCCACCCCACCACGACCCACCGCGGCCCAACGCTTTTTAATGCAAACAATTTTGACCAAATCAAATTTATTCGCCGCCTCGCGTGATGACAGACGACACACACGTCGCCTGCCGACGCCCTGCCACATATTTTCTTTTGGGTGAGAAAAATCCACAAAATACAAAAAAAAAAAAAAAAAGAAACGACCGCAAATAAATAGCTTTGGGGCAAATGGTTTTTGGCTTTTTTCTTTTGTTTTTGTCGCCGTCATTAAAATTTCAAATCGTTTTCCAATTACATTCGGAAATGCATCAACAATTTATCAAATGGGGAAAAAACTGCAGCGGGATTTTCATTTGCTGATAAAATAGACAAAAACTAATTCTATAAATGGCATTGGAATTTGTTTGGCGGCAGCTGCGCAAATTAATATAAATAATTGATAATGCAAAATGCAGCCCTGCGTTGCACGAGGCACCACCTGGCGTTGATTTTGCATGTGGTGCGTGCTTCGAATAAAATTAAATTAATCGGCAAATATGCTGAGAGAGGGTGATGGGGGGGTGGTAGCAAGCCGTAGCCGTAAAGGCCTTTAAATTCATTTAGGCCGAAAGAGTTGAAGCGCCTCCGCATGTCCTGCGGATGCCACGAAATGTGACAGGATATGAACTACACGCCATTTATGCAGCAATTAACGCCAGGCACAGGCACTACAGACGACCATGGGGCATGGCAGCAGCCACCCATCTGAAGGCGAACTCCGAACCGAACTCCAGCAGCCAGCAGCCAGCAACATCCAGGAGAGACCTTCGCATTTTATGCTGCTTTAATTATTATTGTATTATTTTGCATTTATTTACGCTCTTCGCGTTCGGCATCCTGATATGCTTTGTGCATTCGCCCGCAAAGGATACGCGCGTGCACTCATTACGGCCCTGCAACCAGAAGCAGCAGGACGAGGCAGCCCGTAGACTGGCAGCCGGGCTGCCTGGTGTCTGGTGATGCTGCGGCTTGTTTGCTACATCACTTGCGCTGCGCCACAGTCTGCGTTCCTTAATGACAACAAATTGTCGTAACCAATTGCCCAGGTGCTTTCGGGGCAAGAACCCAGCGAAAGTTGAAGAATTTCCCCCGACACACACACACACGCAGGACGCGCATCCGGATGCGTAGCCTAGCGATGGGGCTGCTGCCTTTACGAGCGAGCACCTATCAAGTTTAATGTGCACCAAGTTGATGGCGAAAAGTTCATCGAGGGAAATATGTTAAATTAAATGCTCAAAGGGATGCATGGATACATGGATGCTGATGCTGATGAACTTCTCTACTTTGTTACGCTCTTGAAGAACTTTTCCGAGCACAATAATGTGTGGATATCATTTCGTTAGGATTACAACCCTTTCTGGCCCTCATCAGCCTTTTCCTTGGGACACTTTCACTCGTTGGGGCGGCACTTGAGAATTCAGAAAATTAAAAATTCATATTTCTCGTACTGCCTGCTGCTGCTGCTCATCATTAGGTGAACTTTCTTCTCGACGCAGGCACGTGATATGTTATACAAACAGAATCTCAATGGTGCTACTCCAGTGCCCCCCCCTGTGCATGTGTTTACTCGCATAATCCTGCAGCTGCCGGGCTGCTTGGGTGGGTTGAGCTTCCCAAACTGTCTCCCAGGGCAGCGACATGGCTCCGATAAGATGTGCTTTACATGTGCCTAAACAAACACGAGGCCAAGAGGCAGCGACAGAGGCAACGGCAGCGGCACAGCCAGAAATCCAATGGGGGTTTGCTGTCAGTTGCAGGCGACACCCACATCCATTTAGCGCTGGGGCCACGCATGAATGAATCGCAAACAGCACGAAAGGAGCCGGGTCCTGGGTCCTCAGGTGTATGCACTAAGCACACGCGTCACTTATTACAGTGACAATGATATTGCGGCGCGTACCCGCCACAAATATGAGCACGAGAGACCCTGAAGGATGGCTTTGGCTATGGCTTTGGGTGTAATTGATCAACAGCTGAATGGGGCACGCATCCAATCAAACAATGACGCTGCAGCAGTCGCCCTATAAATTGGCTCCCACCCCCCAGCAATGCCTGGCATGCAAATTTCGCAAATGTCTCAGAGACGCCAGCGACTATGTGATGCACTTTGCAGCTGGCACAGCAGGGCTTCTTCTCCTTTTTGGGTATTTAGAAATTCTTTTTCTGAATTTCTGGCCGTGCCAGTGAGAATGGGAAAGAGTCGTGAGCACGTGCTAAAGTTTATGTATACGGCAGCTGCTCCTCCGCCTCCACACAGTCTTTTGCATGGCCAACTGATGCTCCAATCTGAGATGGTGATGATGATGACGCCGAACGAGTATGGCACTTTGTTCGTGTTTAATGATGCCGTTTGGCTGTCAACCAGACATCTCTGGCTCTGGCTCTGGCTCATCTTAACGCGGCTGAGCCCTCAGCAGCGTACCGTACCCCTACCCCTGGCTGGTGGCATCGTTGCATGTAGGTTATGTCGCTGCACGCTCGCTGGCTTTTCATCAACTCGTCCGAGCCCAATGATTGCCTGCATGCCAGTACCAGTGCCAGTGCCAGGCAGTGCCAGTGTCAGTCAGAGCATCCATGTCCGCTCCTCTGAACGCTTGCTCCAATGACCCATAAAACGGACGCTGGCCCTGGCTGAGGGTAGAGCAGCGGAATCAGCTTTGCCAGGATTTTGTGGTTCACATGGCACGCGCGCATATACTAGTCGGTACTCGGTCTCTCCATCCACATCCACATCCATGTACACGAGAAGCGGGTCATGTCAAATCGAGCGTTTGCAGGTACCACGTTACAGCAGCAGTCCACAAACACAAACACAAACAGAGACAGCAACAGAGAGAGAGAGAGATGGGTAGGGTAGGGCTTAACTTAGTAACTGTCAGGTGGCAGCCGGCAGCCCATCCCAGCCCAGCCTCTGCCAATTTCCATCGATGCATCCCCAAACGAATTGGGGCCAACGATTACACTCATTGGAATGGAACTCGGGTATGGTGTCCATGGGATTATAAACGTCCAGCTAGTCAAAAGACAAGCCAGCCATGCCCCTCCACACACAGCCTTTGCCCAGGTTTGTTTCGTTTTGAACCGGATTCAATATGGCAATAAAAGCCCACAAAACAAATCTCAGTTTTCATTGGGAATGCAATTCATAAAAGTTATGCAAGAGGATTCCACTTGTGCCATATGATTTTTATGTTCCTAAATAAACAGAACCCGAAACTAATTTTCCTCTTTGGTGTAGCAAAAATCAAAGAAATAATGTTGCAGGCGAGTCAAATATTGAACGAGTATTCGACTTTGCCAGATCGTAAATGCAATACCTTTTTTTGGGTTTTTTTGATTACTGCTAAGCACAAGAACCAGCTCCAGTTGGATCGTATTCGTAGCGCACACACAGCTGGGAGTCCATTAAAATTAATTCCAGCGTTGCCACCTGGCTTCAGTACGGCGTTAAGTTGGTTGCGCTCCTCATCTTTCACTTTCCGTTTCGGAAATTATATTTACTGAAGTTCTGTTTCAATTTTCTGTCGTTGCTGCTCAATCTCCCATTAATTGAATGTTTCACAAACATTCCCTCAATTTGGTTCAATTGTTTGAATATTTGAACTTATTTCAATGGCCCATCAAATCATAAGAAAAGGATAACAGCAGGGATATCCCGTGCAGACCGCTTCCTTTGGCATTTGTTTTTCTATGGACGCTCTCAAGCATTCAAATCGTCAATGTCATCATTACAATCGTGTGTGTGTGTGAATGTGTCGATGGTTGGGGCTGGGCTGAGTGGCGGACATATTTATAGATCCTTTGGACTACTTGTGGCTTTTCGAGGTCCTTTCCGGGTCTTAGCAAGAAGTTTCCGCCTGCTCAGCGCTTTTTTTTGTGCGGCCGCGGGGACGAGGAAATTTCTCCAGCAGCGTTTCGTTTTATTTATTTAAACGCAAAGCCGATGAAGCCGAAAGTCTTAAGTTGAGGGATGGAGCAACGCAAACGCTTGCTTTGAGAACCGTAAAGGAGGCAGAAGCTTTTATAATTTTGCCCTGCCATTGGGGGCGGCGGACCGAAAAAGGGAGGCGCAAAACAAGCGAACGAACGGCGCACGTAGCAGAAATACAAAAGATATAAAAGAGCACAAAAGATATAAAGTAAACTGAGAGTAAAGATAAAAGTGCCTCAGGGCCAGGGAAAACGTACAAAGACAATGATAAGAAAGAAGGAAGGAAGGACTGACGGACGGACGGACGAAGCGGCATGTGGACATGATGGGGGAATGACGAAGATGCTCAGCAAAAAGGTGAAGTCTACGCTTTTTACTCGCTTTGCTCTATCATGTCAAAGGCAAATATTTCAATACTTTTCACCTTGGAAACGCTTGGGGGGGAACGCTTGATGAATTGAAAACTGAAAGTCCATAAAGCAGCTGGAGAGTTAGAGTTATTCGCTGAAAAGTCCCAAGCTTTATGGGTTATCTGGGAAGGATACTTAGGCTTAGGCTTTCTAGTTTTTATGGCTGCACCAACAAGTTGGAGAGATTTACTCATACACACCTGCAAAGAAACAGAAACAGAAACGAATATTGAATTAGTTATTTTTGTTTTCGTAAAGAAAAATATAGCACAAAATAGAGATTTATACTGCGAAATATTTCAATGCATTATGCGGCATTTATATTTTCAATTTAATTTGATTTTCTATTTATTCCATCATCTCTTTGATTTTGATTTCATATACTCAAATAATATCAATTACATTTTCCTCTGGGTTTAATTTTTAGCAGAAATTTTACTCTTGCATTGATATTGATTTTTATTAGCATGGCAGACGGTTTCGAGAGCGGTCGACCCCAATTTCATGGCAACTCATTCAATTCCCTGATTAGTTTTCAATTTGAACAGCCATTAGGAGTCGATTTGAAGAAATGCACATGCACGTCCCGCAACGGCATTGGGCTGTGGGTTGCCCTGGCGACTGCTGTCAGCCGAAATGAATAATCGAATGGTACTGGCACTCGCACTCGTCCTCGGCATTGGGCCACCCAATGCAACAGAATATTACAGTGCCGATTCATTGTCCTCGTCTTTGTGTGCATATTGCTATATATTTTTTTTTTGTTTGGTTCCGTTGCAGCTGCTTTTTTGCTGCAGTTCTTTGCTCTCTGTTTTTTATTTTTTTCTGCAGTTTTGGTAGTGTGTTTTTTATCATGCCAGCAATTTATTTGCCAGTGGCATGAACAACGAAGTGGTAGAGACTCGTTTGGAGTGCAGTGGAGGTAAAGAAACAAACAAAATATCGTTTGTAACAACATTTTAAGATGCGAACAGTGGGAGTGTTTTTTTCTCTCTCTTGGGGGGTTGCCGGGGTTGGGCTTGCTGCAGAAAATACCAATAAAGAAGACCGAAATCAATGGAAATATTCGCGTTGGCATAAATTCACTTTGAGGGAAACGAGTAAAAAAATGCAATTTGAAAAAGTTTGTAACCCAGATTCGGATCCCCCCCATTTCGCTTCGATATGGTATTGTTTCTTTTTTTTTGTACTGTTTGTGTATATTTGGCAACCCTGGCCGCAGGTGTCTGTGTCTGTGCTTGTGTGTGTCGTTTGCATTTCATCGCAGGCTGCAAATGGCAGAAAATGGGTGGAGCAGAGAGGGGCTAAGAACTTTTATTGTTTGCTGCAGACCAGAAAGGAAAACATTTTTTTGGGACGCACTTTTTCACCTCTGCCTCTGCATTTTTCCTCCTCCCTGAAATTCTACTGTTTCCAAAAAAATGGGGGGGAGAGCCCCCTTTGGCCGTTAAATATTTTATGCCACGAGTACATGGGGGTGGTGGACGGGGGTCGTGTGTGGGTGTTGTTTTTGGGTTCCGTTCTGTGGTCTTCATATTGCAGAACCTGTACAAACTTTTCTCTCCTCTGGCTCTAGCTCTTCATGTTTCTGTTGCTGTTTTCCCTGTTTTCTCTCCACTCTTTCTCATTCTCTTTGGCTTTTTCCAACACACACACACACACACGCACATATTGCCTGAGGAAAATTTATTGAATTCGCACAGTAGCCAGGAAGGCAACTTAATTTTCAAGTGAAACTTTGTTAAGGTTCGCCATGTGCTCCAGCCAGCAAAACAGCAAAAAACAAAAATAAAACCAACGACGACGAGGAGCACACTCCCAGACATTTTCAAGTGCCTTTGGGGCATATGGGGCGTGGATATGGCAACCCTGGCCTGGCAGGCGGTGGCGGGGGCGTGGGGCCAAAAGTTGGGTGGTTTTCGGTTTGTGTTTGCATTTTGTTAAGTGTTGAAAATTTATTAGTTTCACCTTAATTTGTTTGTCGACTGCTTTCGGTGGTGGGCGAACAAACAGAGAGCGGGGGGGTTGAAGGAAAACAATTTATTCTTATTTCTAGCACAAAAAGATATATTGTTATTGCTTTCAACGCAATTTTGAAGGGTATTGTGTGGAAGGAAGAAGGGTTGGAATGCACAAATACACTTGAAAGAGAAAATAAACGTTTGAAAACGAAAAAAAAAGAGAAAAAAAGAAGATTTTGACATCTCTCCCCGACGGGGAATTGAACCCCGGTCTCCCGCGTGACAGGCGGGGATACTGACCACTATACTATCGAGGATGTTGCGATCAAAGCGGCAACAACTCGTTTTATTATCAGCTGCTAAGATCACGCGCTGCCGAAAGCCAAGAAAGCTTTCCACATAGAACTTTTGATGTTTGACACTTTTAATGAGAAAATATTTGAAAGCTTTAAGACAGATTAAAGCGATTCTTCGCGACTACAATATAAAATGAGCGTGCGAACGGGATGGCAAATCAAAGTCAGCAGCGCCACCAAATGGGGGTAAACATTGTTTTAAAACAATGAAATGCTCGGCTCTGGTACAAGCTGGCTGTGAAATGGACAGGGGTATGGGTGCAGGGGGTGCGCATGGAGCCAAGCTGTGCTACAAGCGCCGGAGAGTCCAACAACAGGCAATAAAAGACAAAAGTGGAATATGTGCCACAACGCTGAACAGATGCCAACGACCAGTGTACCCTGCCACTCCCGCCCCTCTCCCCTACCATCTACACTATCCACAACATGCGAGTCCACTTGAAACTTTGCGCTATTGTACTTTTGGCCCCCCACTCCCAGCCCACCCCCTGCTGGGAATATACTCGTACACATTTTTTTTTTTCCACACCCGCTTCCAGCTGCGGACTTTCTCTGGAATCTTTGGCCAAGCTAAAGCCAGTTCCGACAGGCCTCTAAAAAATAAAAAAAAAGGGAAATGAGCAAAGAGTCGGCAGGGAATGCTGGGGGTCGAAGCCCTACATACCCATGAGAAATCAGAAATGTGGCTTTACAATTTACAAAATTTATAGAAAGAATTTTCCTATGAGGGATAATTGCATATCAATCCTCATAGCTCTTTAAATTAAACGCAAGAGAGAAAAGCTTACTGGATTATTAAAATTTCCTTTCCAGAACTTCTCTCCATAGACCGCACTTAATATGCGAAAAATACCTAATACCCAAACCCCCCGGCAAGGGAAGTGTATACAATACATATTGTACTGCTCATTGCTCATGCGGATGGAAAAAGTTTTAAAATATAATTGCTGTGCGCTGCTTTGGCAAACTCCATTAAATTTATAAAGTGGCCAGAAGTTTTGTTCTTTTTCTTTCACGTATTTTTTTACGAGTACCGCCCACCCCCCCCCTAAACCCTTGGTTGCCACTTCAGACTCCCGTTCGGTCCGTGTGGCATATGAGCGCTTATTGATTAATAGTTTTATTGTATTCATGTAGAGGCTTGGCCATTAATTTTGCATGTTGAATAAAAGAGCACTCAATTATGTGGGCTGCGTTTGTGGGAAGTTGGGCAAGTCGTGAGGGGGCGGAGAAGTGCAAATTTGAAATATTCATGCACTTTATACTTGTGGACTTCCATCAAACAATGAATGTTTGATGTTGATTTAAAGCCCTTTTCGGTCTGTGTTTGCATTAGGTCTCTGCTGGTCTCTGCAGAGAATTTGAAATTACTTTGTGAATTCATTTGTGAGAGGGATTATAATATTGGCGCAATTGCGAGTACATATTAGCAGGAAATATTCTTTGACAAAAAGATGCCGTAAAATAAATGCAAATAATAATTCCAGCAATGGAAAATAATTGAAACTTTCCACGCATACTTCTTGTTCCATTATCTTCGTGGCACAGGCTTAATCAAACCATATTTCCTTGACCCGCAGATAAGACCACAATGCCAAGCCACTTAGTTATGAAAATAAAACACTCTTAAACACACAATTAAATCACGCTATAACTTTCCTTCTTTCCAGCACAACATACTGAAAACTGTCCTTAAACTATAATTGATATAAAAACGATAAAATGAAGCTCATATTTAAGGTTAAATGATTTAATTAGTTGTCAATTAAATTGTCTCAAATATCAAATAAAATAAAATTAAATAAATGCAAGGCTTCAGCCAAATGAATAAATTCTTAAACACTTGAATTGATTGGAATTCAATCATTTAATGAATTTAATTAATTAACGTTTATTTATGGTTTACAGCATGGTCACTGACCCAAGCTGTCAAACATTCTAATTGATTAAGCTAAAAATAAATTATATTATATTGTATATTCGAATATTAAATAGTTGCTTGGCTCTGGTTTGTCTAGTGCCACAGATAGTTCGTATTGGCCCCCAAGGGCAGATAAGAACGTGAGCTGAAGGTCAGTATGTTGATTAAAATAAAAAGAAATGCCAAAATATATTGTATGGCATACATAGTATATATGTACGTAGAAATGCCCCCCATCAAAGTCATTTCCGATGCCAAAAAAGCAACAACAACAAAAAGTTACCCCAAGTTGGCAAGTCATCAAAGTAATAGTGGGGCGAACCCCAAAAACGAGGCGTCAAAATGCCTCTAAGGCCCGAAACCTGAGTTGAATACTTAAAAAATAAATACAAATACCCAAATAAACCGACAAAGAGAGAGGAAGAGAGTGAGAGAGAGACCCAAAAGATTTTGCGCCCTGGGGTAAAGGTTTCTGCCACCATTTCATTTTCATAATTTCACCATTTGGCAAATATCTCACGCATTTGCAATTATGTGAGGATTTTTCATTTCATTTCTTCATTTCATTTACGTTCTGTGCGGACTTCATTCCCAACCGCAGCTTGTTACAGTTTCTCCTGCTCCTATTTGCCATTTGCCGCCACCCTTCTATTGAAATTGTTGTTGTTGCTGCTGCTGCTTTGCACATTTATGCGCAACCGCATTTCAAAAGCAATAAATTCTGCAGCTTTGGCGCTGAAGTTGGCCAAACAAAAACAAACAAAAAACAACACAAAAAAAAATAAAGCAACAACAAATAAAAAGGAACAAAACGGAACTGTGAAGAAAACTTTGCTCATTTGCGGCCGCTGCATATTTTGATTTCATTTTTATATTCACTCAGCAAAGCTCTCGCCACTCCTTCACTGCCCCACACGCAAAATATACAATAAATTAAGATTGCAGCAGACCCCCCCCAAACACAGCATTCAGCAAGAAAATTAAAAGCACAGAAAGTACACACAATAATTTGTAAAAGTTTCAATTTTGTGCCAAAGCACGGAAGCAGGGGGATTTTCATTCAAGCAATGCTACTATTGAGCAAGGAATTTGTGGCAAGAAAGTAAATAATAATGAAGTCAAAATGGAATGTAAAAACCCTGTGGTAACATTTGGAGTCGCTGCGGCACACGTGACACGACACTGTGAGCGCCGAAAGCCAGGTGTTCAAAGGACATGAGCCCATAAGATTTATTCCTTTTTTTTTTGGGTTTTTAAGGAAAAAATTCGAATGTGTTTCAGTAATCTAGTGGATATATTCCTTCTTTATAATTCTAGAAAAGGCGGGTATCGAATATATATATATTCTTTTGGATCTGAAACGCTTTCTTCACGCTTTTCTATGCATTAACAAGTCTCTAATAACTCCTTTCAGTACCGGCAATAAGTAGTTAAGGCATGAAAAACCCCTGCTCATAGGATATCTGATATTCTATACACTCTATATATTCTATTCTTCTATATAATACGTAGATAAATATTTCACACGCTTGTTTTGTATTGAAAAGAATATTTCGTTGTTGTTGCTGCGATTTACTTCGGTTGCTGCTTTCATTACAAGTCCTTCGATTCCTTCTCTTTTTTTTCTTCTTCGCTGCATCCGTTCTAAGCAAAGTTCTATGGACTTTTGGCCAGCAGAACGAACCAAGGCAAGCAGGCGGCAGCTTGTTATTATTATTTTGCTCCCTTGAATGGCAAAAGTTGTAGCAGGAAACAATTTCCGTGCTACCCAACTCCCACGCCACAGCTCAGCTCAGCTCCACTCAACCTTTAGTACAAGTTCCTGTCGAGTTTTTACCATGAAAATTAATTGCGCATTTATTTTGAGTGAGTTTTCGCGTCCTGGCGGGACCAGAAACAGAACCCACAATCCAGAGCCCCAGCACCCCAGAGAGCGGGCGAAGGGGCTGCTGCTGCTGTTGCTGCTGCTGGTGCTGATTTTCCTTAGAACAACTTTGCTGCAGTGCTTTCTTCACCCGTTCAGTTGCTGCGCTGCGGTGGCAAAAGTTAACTAACCGTGCCACTCGAGTGCCATTGACTGCATGAAGGTGCAAGTGCAGGTGTCTGCGGAAAGGGTTTATGCGTGTGTGGTTTTCATAATCATCAAACAATTAGCAGAGCACAGAAGAGGATGAACAAATGCTGGTAGAGAGGAGCCAAATAAAATGCTTCAAACATAGGCCAAAAAAAATGTCTTGCAACTTTTTGTAGCAATTATGAATATTTTCCGCTAATGCTATGAATTTTTGCATTTCATTTAAGATTAATTTAATGCGGATCTGGGATTTAATTCGCAGATTGCAAGCGCACCGAAAATAAACTTGAACTTTGCATAAATCATATCAGAGGGCGGCAACAGAAGCGGCGCCCGGAGATTGAAAGTCCAGTGTCATTCGCGGACAGTGTCGAAAATCATAATAATTCAATAAATTATAATCGTGGCGCTACCGCATCATTATTAAAATCAATTACACAATAGGAACGCAGCAGCAGCAGTAGCAGCGGCAGTGGCAGCATCGCGAATGCTATCGCACCTGATGTGCACTTCGGTTCGGCCGTTTGGTCGTATGGTGACAGCATCGCACGATGATAAGGCGACCTGGATGATATGATGCTATTTTGAGTGGCACCAGCAGCAAGAGCAGCAGCAGCTATGTGTGGCCTATGCTGATGGCATTGTCATTGTCTGCGACTGATATGGTGCAACGGACAGTGCTGTGGGGGCCATGGGGATCAATCGAGTGGCATTTGGAAGCAGCATTCGTGGGGTATAAAAGACACCGGCCGGGCTGCAATCAAACAACAGACTTTAGGTGTTGGTCGTCGTGAACAACCAAAGCCGGAGCAGTTGAAGCAAACAGAGAGCAAACGGAGCGACGAACAGAAGGACCGAATCCAAGATGAAATTGTGCCTGGTACTGCTGGCCCTGGTGGGCTGTGTGTGCGCATTCAGTGTGCCCACACAGAAGGTGAAGATTGCCAACAAGGATTTCCTTGAGAAGCAAAAGTTCCTCTTCGAGATTGTCTACCGTGTCGATGAGCCCCCCATGTTCGAGGAGTTCATCAAGATGGGACAGAAGCTGATCGTTGACAAGGCCCAGTACACGGTAAGCTCCAAAAAGGCATTGCTTTGTCCAGCCTCTAGAACTGTTTTCCATTGCAGCAATTCGATTTCTATATGGAGAAATTCTGGGAGTCGTACAAGCTTGGCGCACTGGTGCCCAAGGGCGAGTTCTTTGGTGCTCTGGTGAAGACCCATCACAAGCAGGCCTACGGTCTGTTCAACTTCTTCTACTACGCCAAGGACTGGGAGACCTTTGTCCAGAATGTGGCATGGGCCCGCATTCATGTGAACGAGGGCATGTTCGTCTATGCTTTGACCCTGGCCGTCATCCACAAGCCCGAGTTCGAGGGCCTGATCATGCCACAGATCTACGAGATATTCCCGCAGTACTTCTTCAACAGCAAGTTCGTGTACGAGGCCGAGAAGTTCGACTATGAGGTGTTCAGCAAGCTGATCATGTACGAGAAGGAGTACAAGGACATCCTGTACAAGGACGTGAGCGAGTTCAGCGACAACTTCTACTTCTACACCAAGGACTGGAAGACATGGCAGTGGTACAAGATGATGGGCCTGGGCCAGCAGTGGTACGTCGAGGACAAGTACTTCCTGCGCGAGAACTTCGACAGCTTCAACAAGGACCCCAAGTACGTGGACATCATGAAGGGACTGAAGAAATTCTACATGCCCGTCGACTACACCCGCGACATTGACTTCTTCAACGCCGAGAGCAAGCTCTCCTACTTCACCGAGGATCTCGGCTGGAACGCGTACTGGTACTACCTCAACATGGACTACGCCTTCTTCCTCAACGGCAAGCAGTTCGGTCTCGACAAGGATCGTCGCGGCGAGTACTGGATCTACAATGTGCAGCAGATCCTCGCCCGCTACTACCAGGAGCGCCTGGCCAACGGCTACGGCGATATTCCCGAATTCTTCTGGTACAAACAGATCGAGTACGGCTACGATCCGCAGCTGATCAGCTACAACGGCGTCGGCTACAGCTACCGCAAGAACTACTACGACTATCAGACCTACGGCAACTTCCAGATGTTCAACCAGATCCAGAACTTCTTCAGCCGCGTGTACAAGATGCTCGAGACCGGCTACTACAAGACCGCCGACGGTGTTGTGATCGATCTGCACCAGCCGGAGGCGATCAAGTTCATTGGCAACTACCTGCAGGGCAATGTCGATACGTACGACAAGTACTTCTTCAACTACTTCTATATGCTGTCGCACATGTACTTTGCCGATGTGGACTTCTACGACTTCGAGGTGTTCCCCAATGTGATGCTCAACTTTGAGACAATGATGCGCGATCCCTTCTTCTACACGTTCTACAAGAAGTTCACCGATGTGTTCTACCAGTTCAAGTACTACCTGGCCCCCTACACCCACAAGGAGCTCGCCTACGAGGGCATTCAGTTCAAGGATGTCAGCGTCAGCAAACTGGTCACCTACTACGACATTGTCGACTTCGATGTGACGACGCTGCTCAACGACAAGATGACCTTCGTCGACGGTGAGTTCGTGTGGGACAAGGCGCTGCTGGCCCGTCAGGCACGCCTCAACCACAAGCCCTTCGACTTTGAGTTCACCATCGACTCGGACAAGGTGCAGAAGGGTGTGGTGCGCGTCTTCCTGGGACCCAAGTTCGATGAGTACGGACGCGTGATTCCGCTGGTCTACAACAGCAAGAACTTTGTGCAGATCGATAGCTTTGTGTATCCGTTCGTTGCCGGCACCAACACCATCAAGCGCAGCTCCAAGGAGTTCTCGTGGACCGCCGAGGATCGCACCACCTACACCGAACTGTACAAGTACGTGATGCTGGCCACCGAGGGCAAGTACGAGTTCCCACTGGACATTAGCGAGCCGCACAACGCCTTCCCCGATCGCCTCGTTCTGCCCAAGGGCTGGGAGTCCGGCATGCCCATGCAGTTCTACTTCTTTGTGTCGCCCTACGCCGAGAGCTACGAGCAGTTCTCCAACTTTGACTACACCTACGCGTCGGGCGTTGGCAGCGGCACCCGCTTTGTGGACAGCAAACCCTTCGGCTATCCCTTCGATCGCCAGATCGACGAGTACACCTTCTTTGTGCCCAACGGCTACTTCAAGGATGTCAAGATCTACTTCGTGGACACCTTCGCCAAGTACTTTGAGCAGAAGTACGCCCAGTTCGGCACCTTCGACTACTCCTACTTCGATTTCTAGGCGACTCCAGCTCCATCAGCACTGGATCTAGTTCTAAACAACAGCAGCAACCAAACACCAAAACTTGACTTTAAATCTTTGCAATGCCTGAGGCGAAAAAAACCCAAACCAAAAAAAATAAACAGAAATTAATACTTATAAGCCGAACTCTAACGAAAAACTAAAATAAAGAACAACCAATACACAATTAAATGTTTGCTCTCTTGGGTGCACCGCAAGACGAATGACAGGCATGTCGCAGTCGCTGTTGCAGTCGCTGTTGCAGTTGCAGTTCCGCCAAATTAATGGCCTCACATTGGCCACCACAAACTGCGGCCGGCTCGGTCTCTGATTGCTCGCGCACAATCGAAATTCGAAACCGCAAAAACTAATAATAAAGTTCAAAATGTTAAACGGCGAGCAGCCAGTCCGAATGGTGCAACTAAATTAAGCGTCAGCCACAGTCCGAGTCCCAGTCACAGTCCCCGTTCCAGTCCCCGTCCCCGTTCCAGTTGCAGTTCTCCTCGGACATAATTTGGCCATTCGATAACAATGCGGGTGGTGCGTTACACGATACACGACGTTGCCCAAAACAATCAGCGATTCCGATAGTCAGGCAACAACATGCAAATGAAGTTACGCCCCTCCCTTCTCTGCCTCACTCCGACTCTGAACTTTGATGTGGCAGGGCAGCCTTCAATTGAATCACAAGACAAACACTCAACGTACCGGGCGTCCGTTATCGCATGCGTATCCGTTGTGGCAACCTGATTTGTGCTAACGATAATTTACAGTTATGAAGGCCATCACATTTGCATTTATCCAAAGGGGGCGGCAGGCGACAGGCAGTGCTCGCATAATGTACAAAGGGAATGGTCGAAGGCTGGGTTTCGTTTCGCGCGTAATCCAATATCTGTGACAGTTTGATCTAATCAAACAAGTCACAATCTGCATTTATGTCGGGGTCACCACAAGGTTGGGGTCACCACCAAACGGCAGATTAGATAATCAGCATAATTATTATTAAATTCGTGTGCTTAACAGGTGGGAAAATCGACGTTTAAAGTGATTTTTGTGTAAGAGTTTTAGCTAATCAAACAAGTCAATGCCGAAGCTATAACTCGTTTAGTTTCGGGCTTTGTATATTTTTAATCATCCCGGGGTTAAAGGCGAAAGACTGCAGGGCTAATAATATTTGTATATAGAGAAAACAGCACTCGACAGAGTCGCCATAAAGTCGGAACTCTGCCCAATCGTTTCACTTAATATATCTTCCAATACCAACAATATCACCCTGTCCACTCCCCACTGCTATGCCTGAATTTGTCTGCGCTTTTTAGATATCATCTCTGCCAATAGCCTATTGATTTTATGGCATATATTACGCTCTGCTCTGGAGCACTGGGGGTAAGTTGCTGCTAGTTTTATGACTCATTTTATGTACACTTGTCAGCACTTAACCGTACACATGTACAAACACTGTACCCTTAGCTATCCGACTATCGATTACATCTACATACTCGTCTGTATGTATTCCCTTCCGCTGCTGCCGCTGCTGCTGCTCCTGGTAATATTTTATGGCTCTTATCCGCTTATCTTTGCTATTTGTGGAGCAGGACCGAGGACCGAGGACGCTAATCAGAAATAGTTCCCCGATGTCCGCTCGACAGTCTTTAGTCTTTAGTCCTTTTGGCTGCACAATGTACTTTGTGTCTACAATTTATTTCCGTCATTTTAATTGATTCCGTCGTTTGGCGTCGTCGCCCCTGAAGGCTTGGGGCAGCTTAGGGCAGCAGCAGCAGTGCAGCAGGACGTGGCGAGCGCATCTTGTTATTTGTAACAATTAATATCCAATATCTGGGCGCTGCCATCATTAGTTTACTTTTTTCGCCCGCTCTCCCTAACTGGGCTCTCGTGTTCGCTTTTCTTTTCTCTATCTGACGGAGGAGATGTTTCACTTCCAGCTACAAAAAGCTGACGATATCAATGGGCAGAACTACAACAAAGGCGCGGGGCCCCCAGCGTCAGCTTTGGGCTAAGTAGTGGGGCAGCGACAAAGCAGCAGCGAGGAGTGGTGGAGTGGAGGAGTAGAACTGGCGCCGGGTTGGGTCCTTTCGCTGTTGATGCTGCATTTGACAGACCATTTATCATCGCACTAATTGTGTATCATTAAAAAAGGCGAAACGGCACACAGCTCCGACATCGGTTCGGCGCTGATGTTAATCCAAAAGACGGCAGCAGCAGGACAGCAAAAAAAAAAAAAAGAAAAAGCACAAGAGCTCCCCAACGCAGCTCCAGGCTCAAGCTGCAGCGCCTGGTCTCTGGCTGTATCGATGGGCCACTGACAATGGCAGCAGCCAAGCCACGACGACAGCGACGGAGATGGGCGACTGTGACAGCGTATCAGAGTCAGGAGTCCGCTCCGCTCCAACGTCGCCAATGTCAATGACAGCAATGGCAACGGCAACGGCAGCAGCAGCAGCTACCATGACAGTGATAGAAATCTGTGGCAAGCAGATTAAACGTGTTCACAGCCAGCGAGGGAGGGAGAGAGCAAGAGATAATGGGAAATGAGTTGAAGCCCACTACAGACGGGGGCGCATGGGGCACGGGGCATGTGGAATGAGTTGTCTTTGTAGAAGTCAGTCATGATTATCGGCACTTTGCCAACCGCCGCCGAACGCGATGGCGATACAATGGGCACGAAAATTGATTGAAAAGCAGAGTATTTTCTTAGGAAGTAATCGATAATTATCGATTAATTATTTATCGATAACTTTCGATATTTATCGATTATTTATTTATCTCATTTATCTACATTTAAGTGACTAGCCAATAAATAAATGTTAGTTTTAAGCACTCCTTTGATTTTAATGACTAGATTTAGGTTTTTTCTTCTCCCTTTGTAAGCCCTTTAGCCACTCCCACCGTGCCCACTGTGCCACAGCGCAGACACGAGCGATGAGAAGGGTTTGGGAGTTATGAACCCAAACACTAATGGGAAACGTGTGCGCCATGAGTTGCGATAAATGGCGGACACAGCGGAATCCGTTGATAGTGAGCCATCTATCGAATGGACAACCCCGCCCCCTACACACCACACACACACACACAACCCCCCACTCGGAACGCACATAATAATCATAAAAATTCAAAGCTCCTTTTGTGCCGCCCCACCGACCAAAACCCCAGCCCCTGAAATGGCATCGATGATGGATTGCGATGTCAACTACCACACCAACAGGGCACCCACCCACCCACTGAACTAACAGAAACACTGAATGACGGAGGCCGGAGGCCTGATGAAAATGTTAATGTCGTTGCCAATCACTTTGTTAATCCATCGAGGACGGGTTAGTTGATTTTCCCCTCCAATTCCTCTATGCCATGCCCCCACTCCAGCACTCCACCATTCTGATTCCCATTCCCATGGCACATTCGGAAAACAATTATGAACGGAGCTGGCTTTCCACACAGGACACACAGGATGGAGCGCCAGAGAGAGCGAAGAGAAGCGAAGTCTACGGACTCTGCTGCTCGGACCAGCTGTTGTCACGTAATACATACTAATTAATATTGATATTTTCTGATAATGAGCTGCGCTACGCTGCCCACCGAAACCGTCTCTGCTGCTCGTTAGATATTGTAGTTTCTGCTTAGTCAATGGCATTTTGATGGGCCCAGAGAGGCTCTGGTACTCTGCTGCCTGGTCATAATTGGAGCAGCACAGCCCAAATGCTAATTGAAATGAGGATTGAGCAGTTGCAGATTCATTTATGTACTATGCATATTATGAACTACTTCTTGGCAGCAGCAGCAGCAGCGGCAGCAGCCTGGGGATACTGGCCAGAGAAACTTGCTGGGCAGCAATTTTGGATGGAAATGGGAGCGATTTTCTTGGGAATACAACCAAAGGATGGTTGGTTGAATGCGGAGTGTATACGCTTGGTGCTATATATATTTATAAGCAGAGCTTGTATGAGTCCAAATTAATTGTAAATATTTTTTTAAATATTGTTTGCAGCAGTTTTCTTTCTGTGCCCAATGTATTTGTACTAGCAGGAGCAATGGGCATATTTTTATAATATTTGCAACCATTTCTGTTAGCTCCTACACTCTCTTACGATGCTTTTTAAGGCACAAATAATTCCCAAATTAAATTCTCTACAATTTTCAGTACCTTTTATATATTTTTCCATTTAACGTTTCTCATTTCATGTTCTACTTTAATTTTTCTTACATCTCCCAAAAAAGTTTTCTCGCTTTTCTGTGGTGTTTCGCATTAGGTCCTAGAACTGCTGTTGTTCTCGTGTGTTCACAGCTCCAGCAGCAACAACTTTAATCTCTGCGCTCAAGTAATTAGTTATGTTCAAACTACAAATCTCGTTTCCCCATTGCCCATTGACCATTGCCCATTGCCCATCGCTGGCCATTAAAAAACCCAACACGTATCTTGTTCGACATTTGATAGAACAAACAAAGCGAAGCAAAGGAACAAGTAAGGAAAAACTCATTCGGGCACTCTGCTTGTCCCTGCCCTCGTAAAAGGCGCACCAGCGAGTGGTGTGGCAGGGTAGGGGCCGCCATCGGTTAGTATGCCAAATGCATTTGATGGCTCGATGAGGTTGGGGTACGGTGTTGCCCCCCCTCTCTCTGCAGATCACGCTTAATGGTTATGCCCATGTCTACGGGCCAGGGCAGCCTCGTAAAAGTGAGAGGGACAGCGGCAATAAAAACACCCCGCCCACTTCAAAGCGGAAGCAGCAGCAGGAGCAGCAGCAGCAGGAGAATGTCGAGTGGCAGGCAACAAAAATATTTAATGAAATCAGCAGTGAAGGGAGGGTAGGAGATGGAATGGAAGCATAACAAAATGCAATTGTTGCATTATTAATTTATATTATGCGCAATTGTTGCAAAGCCTGGCAGGCGGGCGGCAACCCCGCCGAACCACCCACACGTGCCACACACAGTCGCATGTGGCGGCTGCCTCTCATGCGGAAAATCTCATGTACAAAATGAAGGGACAGCTCAGTGGCAGGAGGGGCAGGGGACAGACGCAGGCCGCAAGATAAGCACCGCATAAAGGTTGCTGGGGCTCTGTAACCATAAAGGACCACAAAAAACAAAGCAGAAAAAAAATAAAAATAAAATGTACGCCAAAGGATAACGACAGGGGCAGGGGGTGGTAGCTGGCACCAGGGAGGAGGGGGAGGAAGCCGAGCCAACCAATTTGCTGCCACCCAAAACTCCTGTCTCTGTGTCCCTGTGAAAAGGTGAAGCAAAATGTGGTAATAAAAACAACAATTGAACACAGTTATGATTGAAGTGGAAGAGAAAAGGAGAGAGCGAGAGAGAGAGAGAGTGACAGACACAAAGCATAGGCAGTGTGAGACAGAGTGGCACACCGCACAAAAAGAGACAGAGAGAGTGAGAGCGTGAGCGAGGGGGGAGAGACATTCGAGTGAATGTGAATGGGAACCATCAATGCGCCAACTATGCACCAAAACAGTGGAGGAAGGAAGCCCAGGGAGTTGGCAGTTGGGATCTAGGGATAAACCACCACCACCATGGCACCACCACCCCCCGGAACAGCATCCCCGAGAGCATCAGCCAGACGCTGGCAGTCAGCTACGTTCATGTCCATGGGCCATCCTCTATCCCTAAACCCAGCAGCAGCTGACGTTGGTTTTGTAATTTGTATCGATCGATTTGATGCTTTGTAACTGGCGGCCGATGAGAGCCCATCATGACACACACACACACACACACACACGCACGCACACAATGTATCTTTTAATCGTACGTGGGCTACACAATGAGAAGCGAAAAACGCAGGGAAAATAATTAGAGATTTGTCGCAGAATACTTGAGGAGATCTTGGTTACATTTTATGGGAGATGGAAAGGGCTTCCTTCTGGGTATCTAATTGTAGCAGATTGTAATTTATTTTTGCAGCTATAACATGAACGAAGAATAGATAGAATAACACAAATAATATCGAAATAGAGAAGAGCAAAAATATTAAAAGATTTTTACTTATTGGACGATAAAAGTTCCTGTAAATTTTATATGAAATAATAATAAAAAAGAAAGAAGATGAATAACTGGAATAGTTAGAGGGTAAAGGGTAAGGTAAATAAATAAAAATAAATATAAATATTCTGTACGAATATGCTCTATAAATCGATAGAGGCAGTAGAACCACAATTAAACATTTTTTTTCTCAACAATTAAGGCCACACAAATGTATAATAATAATAATATAATAATAATAATAATATAAAAATAATAATAATAATAATAAAAATAAGAATAATAATATAAAAATAATAATAATAATATAAAAATAATAATATAAAAATAAAAATAATAATATAAAAATAATAATATAAAAAAAATAATATAAAAATAATAATAATAATCATATAATAAACTCATTCAAAGCTTTTCAGTTCTTGGCAATATTTATCATCATTCTATAAATCAAGCAAATCAAACAATGTCTCAACTTTATTGTTATCGGCTCGAACGAGTCCTCTAAGCATTCCCCGCACTCTTTTCCCTCTATTCATTTCATTTCCGCTTTCCGTATCACATTCTTCAGTTGGCTAATTTAGGGGGTGGACTTTTGTCCACTATCGCACATCGAGTACGAGTATTATTCACAGTTGAGTTGCTCAATTGATTGAACTAATCAAAGTTTCTGGCTAAGTGAAAGTTTCGCTCAGTGTAGTCAACAGATAGGAAATGGTAACTTTGCCAACAATTATGGTCTGTAAGCCCCACAGCACGCCCACCCACCCATATGAGAATACCACCCCACGCACGACCATGCGGCAGGGCAGATCGAACTCCGCTTACCGCTTTGGGGCAGGGCAAAACCCCAACTTGAGGGGTGGCTTGGGTTCGGTTCGGTTCGGTTGGGACACTGAGCGGCTTGTGGGCAACGAATCTTTGAGTGTGTGCATGTGTGTGCGTGTGTGTGCGTGTGTGTGCGTGTGTGTGTGGTTTAGTTGAGACTTTGATTATGTTGTTGCCTCAGAGTGGTGCGTGGCATTATGGGAGGAGGCTTCTCTTGGTTCTCGGTGCTCGGTTTGTGTTTGCATTTTCAACTAGTTAGCAGGTCTCGATGAGAGTCAGGCGGCAGCCAAATTGCGGTTTACTATTTCAATGCGCCACACACACACACGCACTCACACACACACGTCTGTCGATTGCTGTGTGTGCGTTGCCCTGGTCAAAATAATTGTTATTGTTGCCTCAGAGGGCGGAGAGAGACTCAGTCGATGGGCAGTGGGGTGGCCCTCCCTGCGTTATAGCGTTTTGCGGTAATGTGATTAACATTTCGGTCAAAGCTCCCTAATGACCAAGTTGTCGACTTAGCCATGGTTAACGTGCAGCAGCAGCAGCAGCAGCAAGGGCAGCCGAAGCAGCACTAGAATTATTAAACTTCTCCATATGCGCATGTAACCCGTATAGCGTATCCCGTTTCCGTGCTGGATCCATGCCGTAGACTCGTACAGCATTGATTGGCGCATTGTGGTTCTGAGGGCGTATGGGCGGTGGACTGGGGGGGTATTGTTTGTCCAAGGCCTCGTATACGTAATGTGTGGGTTTGCATTTTTCAATAAAAATTCATTTCACAATCGCTTCACTCGAGTGTGTCCATACAATGCGTCGAGTAATTGCAAATTAAAAATTGCTTATTAAGGCAGAAAATGTGCCACGCCCACACACGCACACACCCACCACTTGCCAGACGCCAAACAGACAGACAGGCAGACGGGGTCAGACGAAGGGAGTGGGCTGGACCTACTCTGCATTGCATAGCAATTTACTTCCACTGTAATGGCCATTAATTTAAGTTGTAACAATGATATTTTTCATCGAACAACGAACACCCCGCAGCTGCAGCAGCGCCCCTGCATTTAATGCATTTAGCTATTGAATTTCTTACACAATTTAATCGCATCAATTAGGCATCGGTATCTGATTTTGTCAACCCAATATGTACATACCTGCAACGAAAGACAAAAACAGAAGGGCATTTGATTAGATATATGTCTGTCTGTCTGTCTGTGTATTTATTCTACTTAGATTGAGTGGCACCTTTTGGGCTAATTGCTTGGAAGACACAGATACACACGCATTGATTGGATTATAATTATAGACTTTCGAGCATAAAGTGCAAGATTTATAGCAGCAGCAACAGCAGACAATGGAAATAGCAGAACAGATTAGACGCATAAATTGCCTAATTTACATATACACTCAGAGAAAAATGGCAGAGTAATATAGACAACCATCTTTACTTTAAGTATTTATATTAGTTTTAACTTTACATAAGTTTTTAAATATTTATAAATAAAAACATGAAAACATAAGAACATAAATTAAATAGAATTACATTTGATTTAAAAATAAATCTATTAAGAAGTATTTTCCATATGGCTCATATTTAATCTAAATATAAAACATGTTAAAAAATAAATATATATATAATATAATACAAATAAATAAATAAATATTTATACCATATATTAAATTAGTTGGAAATATAATAATAAAAGTAAATATGAAAATATATTTATATTTATTTATATTTTATATTTATATTATATATATATTGTATATTTATGTAGATTTATTTTTTAAATTTATTTTAAATAATAAATACATTTAAATTAACTATTTTACTATTATTATTAAATTTCTTTTTGGTAGCCATTTTTAATTCAAAGTGTAAGTATGCATTAAAATTTTAGCGCTTTTTTTTGTATATAGGATTTGCTAGCTTCTAACTTGAAGATATTTTCATTCATATACTTCCCAGATCTTTCCTCTGAAATTCAACAACAATAAAGAAGCATAAACATGGCGGCACGGCTTCAATGCAATCACCAAAAACTATAACGAAGAGCACTATATATACTGCTCGTGGCAGATGCACATCGCATCGCGTAGCCCCTTTGCAGCTGCAACTTTTCCAACTCTGTTCATCTCAGTCATCAGTGGGAGTGCTCTCCACGAGTGCACGCTCTCTCTCTTTCTCTCTCTCTCTATATAACAAATAGAAATACTCTTCAGCCAAGAGGCAGCGTAAGAAGAGCTCAGCTCAGCATCGAATCAACGTGGTGCCGAGCGCCCGCCGCAAAGTATGCAATTTACAAAAATAACGTGAAATATTTTCGCAACGCATCGCTGCCACAAAACCTCCCCTACCCACCCCAACCCACGCACACTCTGCTCGGCAACCCAACTTTAGCTTCGACACGAACTGATTTATAAAGTTTACAAATGCGTGGCAAAAACCTCGTGACTTGACTCAAGCCTCGAACTCCATCCATCCATCCGCATCCGCATCGCATCGCTCCACTCTGCGTCTCCATCTCTGACGCTGACTGACGGACTTGGCCTCTGCCTCGGCCTCGGCTTTAGCTTTGGGCTTCAGTTAGCTATGGCTTCAGTTTTTGGGGATTCTGGGCTGAAAAACGTTTGCCACTTAACACGTACGCCGCATATTTTGCCACGACCCACCACCACCCCCCCCTTTAGAGCGCCAGAGTGGAGAATGCTGGCTGGCTGGATGCTGCTTCTGGCTGCTGGCTGCCTGCTGTCTATTTGGTGGTGGCGAAATGTGTTTTTACACTAGAAAATTTTTGCTGATTTTGCGTGTTTCGTTTGCCGTTTGCCGTTTTCTCTGTTTTTCTTTTTTAGCTGGACCAAAATTTATACGCCGCAGATAGTGAAGAAATTGCGTTGCTGCTGCCATGTGCTTTGTTTGTGGCGCTGATCCTTGAATAATCAGCAAAGCAAAAACAGCTACCAGTACGAACGGGGGAGCCAAACAGATAAACACAGCCAAAATCGAGTCGAGTCGGAATCGGATGGACTTGAACTGAGACTGAGACTGCGAGTGGATTGTGGTCTTGCAGTTGGTTTTGGGGTGGAGCGCGTACGTTGCTCAAATATTAATGTTGACCCTGGACATAGAGCAGACAGACAGCGAGACTTCTCGTTAGCTGGCAGCAGCTGGGGCATCATTTCGAATCAGATGCGTGGCAGCAACAGCAGAGCAGCCACCAAAGAAAAAAACGCAGAAGAAAAAGCCGAACATTTGGTAGCATTAGCAGAGGGTCATTAGTGTCATCTTTTTTGGAATTCGCAGTACCTTTCCGGCTAAGGGTCTTACACAAGATCTTTCCCAGCTTATGGGGGCGAAAGAAACAACATGATTACAAGCTCTTTTTGGGGGGCGGGGAGCATCTCAGGAATGCAGATTTATCCCGGAGGAGGCACCCCTTGAATATCCCCTGTAATCCCCTTCTCGTGTGCTAAACCTTTATTGAAATTAGTTGCAATCGCTGATGTTACGTGTAATCTCTGCCAGCGATTCATTTGCCATATCTTCCGTTTACTAGTAGTGGGGGGGTATCAATTTTATTCTTTTTCCTGCCATTTGCGCCATTCGTTCTGCATCTTTGACTATTCTCTTAGTTATTTATATTCACATGAATCGCAGCTTGGGTTTATTTATTTCCTTCTTATTGTTTCTGTATGCCATTCAGGCAGCTGGCAATGCGTTGCGATGGCATGTTTTTCTGGCCATTAGAACGAACTCCTCTGGCAGAGTTTCGCTTTAGTTGTTTGATTTTAGCCAGCCTTTTCTTTTTTTTTGTTGTGTTTTTTTGTCTACTGATTTGCTATGCTTTATGGCAGGATGCAGGATAGATAGGATGCACCAGCAGACAGTATATATGTATGTATATTTTGTATATATTTTCCAACTTATTGTGCTCCTGTTTACACGAGACTCTGATGCTGCCGCTGCCGCTGCGACTGGTACTGGTACTGTGGGGAATGGCTCTTTTTTTCCTATTGGTATTCCGCTTAGTCTCAGTGCTCGTTTAATATGTATTTCATGTTTTAATATTTGACACGATTGCACAGCAGTTGCCTCCAGAATTCTTCTTTTTTTTTTTTGGTTCGCTGCTTTGTTTTTGTCTTCTGTCCATCGAATGGTTGGCATTTCCAGCAGATGCAGACCCCGTCCCAGCTCCAGCTTCAGCCAGCGCAAAGTTTTTCCTATTGCCTTTTTTGCTTCAGTGCCGACTGTTTATCCGACTTCCTCTGGAAAATTCTTCGTGTTCTCTTTTCTTTTTTTTTTTTTGTGTCTGCTTTTCAAACATTTGCGATTGAATAAGTTGGCTCCGATACTTGCCAAGATTTGGCAGCGCAACGCAACGCAAAATAATAAAAAAGGAATGCTGCAGGAAAGTTTATGACACTTATTGCTGGCAGAGAAGTTCGTTTCGCAGACGATTGAGATGTCCAAGAATCGGCTTGCAGTTGCAGCTAAATTGAGGCAAGGCTTATTAGAACGAAGGAGAGGCGGGACAGGGGGCAGAGCCACGTTTCTTGCTGGCAACAATTTTATTGAGATTTCATTGCCAGCATTTGTGGATATATTTCTGAATATTTTCTATAGATCTGCATGTAAAACGTTACAAGTTTAGTGACTACAATTATACAGATGAGGTTACAATTTATTTGCTGCCAGAGATGATATTTGAAAGAGTTAAAAAATGTTTTTTTTTTTAATAAAAAAAAAGGTGCATTTTTTAGGGATAGAATAGAAGCAAATAATGTATGATTTGTTCATGCTATTCCACAGCATCCACTGTTACCTTTTACACATTCTTGACACGCTGTGAATGACTTTGAAAGGCTGTACAAATTTCCCGGATAATATGCCCTGTTTTATTATAAATTCCATAATTTCGCATAGTATGCATATAAATTTGTTTTGTTCATTTTTGTCATGTTTGTTCTGGTGTCGTCAACAATGTTCCATTGACATGCTGCCATCATAAAAATGTTCAAGTATTTTCAAATATTTTGCTTCGATTAAGCGAACACTATCCAACACAAGAAGTTGACAGTGTTTCTTGTTGAGTTGAACATTTTTATTTGGTCTGCTCATTTGCTTGACACCAAAGCAAAGCAAACCAAGCAACGGCCAGGCCAGGCCAGGCCAGGCCACACCCCATCCAAGGACAGCTGTTGACTTCGACTTGGGAGGAGACTCGCTCTGGATTTAAGTGTTATTGTGGGCAATTTGATACTTTCGATTGAGCAACAACATTTGCTTGTGCGTTCCACTGAAGCGTGCAATCCAGACGGGACAGCAGCACCACACCCAGCACCCAGCATAGTCCACACAGAGCGCGCACACAGCCCACACAGCCCACACACCACCCACCACATAATGCTGTAAAAACACGCAAAAATGGCTGCCAGTCGCACAGACAGACAGACACACACACACACACATTTCGAGTCCCGTTTTCTCCATGCTTCTCGCTAGACGCTTTGAAAACAAGTTGAATATAAATGATGTTGTGTGAGCAGCAGCAGCATCAGCAGCAGCCAGAAAGGATAAGCAAGAAGGACTCAAGCACTAAGAGAGATGTCTTGTCTGGCTCTGCGGGTTGGTTGGTTATTTATTTGTATGCTAAGCTAAGACATTCAAAATATCCAATATAAATCGTTAGCCAACTTTAACCAATAAAATATAATGCCTCACAGACATCTGCCAACAACTGCTGCTGGGACCAGCGAACTTTACAGAAATAGTTATTGCCCCAACTGGGGAAAATGGCAAGCAACTTAAAACTTTCCGTTCCATAATCCCGTATTAAAATTTAAACCAATTTAGTTTGCGGATAGATGGAAAATCCTTATATCATCCTTATATAATAACAAAATTTTAGGCGTGGGGGAAACAAAACAAAACAAAACAAACAACAAAACAAAAACACAACACACAAAATATAATTATCTCCTAATGCCATTTCTCCATTATAATTATGTTAAATTCTATTATGGAGAATAAACGTAGTTGATATGCAGAATCCCTCCCTTATGTTCGCATCATTTCATCAGAATTAATCGGTTTTTGTTGCCCAACTGATTTCCAGCAACAAATGGCCTTCAGGCCTCAATTACACGAATAGAGAACTTAATTAGCTTTGGCTGCATGGGTAACTTTAATAGTTTTAAATGTTTTTAACCCACTTTGCAACTGGACAATGCCGAGGCATTCCATCGCAACGCCAAATGCAATTTTTTTTTATTTTATTTTATTTTTTGTTTGGGAAAAGTTGATTAGCCAACACGATGGGACACACTCCACGCTCTCCAGCCTGCCGCTCCTGTATTTCATTTCAACTTTTCCCGTGTGCAGCACAAATTTGCACAACTGCAAAAAAGTTTCGGGCAAATTTGGTAGAGCAGAGTGGAAGCCCAACCCGAACACAGTCACCAGGCGCTATCAGTGGCAAATTAATCCGACTCCGCACTTGGACTAGAGCTGCAATCTGATGGCCGGGTTGCACGGCCCCAGAGTCACAGAGAGTTAGAGTCAGAGTTAGAGTCAGAGTTAGAGTTCGAGAGTTGATGCTGCAGTGGCCCAGGTGGCCAGGACTCGCATTCATCACCGCGGGAGTGCTGCGCCAGAGAAGCCGTAGCGTAGGAGCTCTCGTAGATTGCTGCCTCTGCCTCGTTCCAGCGAGCAGGGCACAGAGTCCCCGTTCACTTATCCATTTTGCTGCAGTCCGAATAATTTGTTGCACCTTCCGTTTCCCTTTTCGCAGCAGCAGCAGCAGCAGGACTAGCAATCCCTATTCGAACAGCAAATGGAACAGCATAAGGATATGCAACTAGGAACGAAAACAGTGAGAAAAGCCACAGCACAGAGATGGTAGCGTGAATCGAACGGAAGGAGAAAGAAACTTGGCTGTCTTATGTTTTGGAAATCTTACAATATCTGACAAAATAATTGACAATCGAGCCAAGCGGCACATTTATGCAGCAAAAGAGAATATCCCAAGATAAAAAAAAAAAAAAGAACCCACATACATGTCGTGTGCATGACTGTACACCAAAGCCTGGCCAAAGCAATGCTATTAATTTCTACTTCATTTCTGGCCTTTCACAGATCCTTTTTGCTTTGAAATTCCCCGTTCGTATGTGCCATTTGTCGAAGCAGCAGAAGGATTGCGTGGGGGCGCGATAGCGTGATTGAATGGTTCGCTGGACATGCTGGACCGACCCTTGGGGGGGGGGCCCACATAATTAGAGTTATGGCTAATGCATTCAGGGGTTGCCATTGGGCCGCACAACTTGATGGATGTGTCGGGGCGCAACCCTCCACTAGATTTAGCATTTCTCCGCACTCGCTCTGTGGAGTCGACTGCCAAAATGAAACATAAAACTTTCGTTCGAGTTTGCAGGTGGCAGGTGCAGGTTTTCTCTATTGAGATTTGCATAGTTGAATGTCTGAATGTCTGGCTATGGCTCTGACTATGGCTATGGCTCTGGCTCCGGCTCTGCCTCTGGATGTGCTCTTCTGCACACTTTGTGTCCTTGGCTTGAACTGGCCACCCCCCCCAGGCCTCCAGGCGCAAGGTGAAAGTCAGCCAAAACCCCCTTCGATATCTGTACAAAGTAAACGGAAATCCCTTTCGGTTTTTTCTCTCCACATTTTTAATTTATTTAATGGCTTTGCCCAAGCAGAACAAAGGGTGCAGGCCGTAAATTGTAAAACTAAAGGATTGCCAGAGTTTAAAGGGATTAAATATTTCGACAGGGAAATCAATTCGGGCATCAGACAGCAGACAAATGAATGGGCTCTCGGGGAGAGAGATTAAGGGCGATGGCAAGGGATACTTAACAAAGATGATCGCTTGTATTATGACTGCTGAGCCATTTATTACTTGTTGAGGTCTGTGGAACCCTGGTGGACACACCCTTTTGGCATCTGACATGGCCCCCACTCTTGACCAAAACCCACAATAAGACAATTTCCGGTTGCCTGTTGTCTGGTTCCTGGGATATATTCGCTGTTCAATCAAACAGAGTGAACGGGGGGCGGCACAGGGCGCTGTAAGTACCGCAAAACTGAATGCCAAAAGGATGTCCCAGGACCAGCAGCAGCAGCACGAGGATAAAACGAGCAAAGAGCCAGTGTTGAGTAAGCAAAAGAAGAATGCTGCTGAGCAAGCAAAAATTTTATGACATTGCGAACAAGCAAAAGATGTACAGGAGACGCCTTGCAAAGGGGGGGAAAAATGGTGCAAAAAAAAATGGGTGAATAGGGAAAAAAGAAAAGAAAAGATTGAAAAACGCAAACACAATTATAACAAGTGGCAGAGACGGCGGCCCGACGAATGTGTTGACCAACAATGTTGGTCACAACATGTACACAGGGCGGGGCTGCCCCACCGTGCACCAGCCCATAGCTGGTCGTCGTGCGTCCTGTCTTCCACTAACAAGAACTAATATTTGACAGCTGCCTCTGCCTCTTTGGGTATGGGGCCCCCCCTCTCCACTGGTTTGCTCGACCCAAGTAACGTTCAACGTTACAAGCCAAAAGTCTGATTTCATAAAAGGTCAACAGAGCGCCAAACAGGGTGGCAACAACAACAACAACAACAAAATACCCGCTACACGAACTAAAAATGAAAAAAGAAACTCAAACAAGCAGCCAAGTAGCCGGTTGAGCCCTGAGCACAGGGGCCATGAAAAAATTCCTAAAAAATTGAGGGGCAGCAAAAAACTGAAAAAAGAAAAACAATTTAGCATGCACAACACATGCCGCCACAGCCACAGCCGCTGCTCATTTCGATGGAAACAAAGCGCACTGCAGGGTCCAAGGACCACGACCACGACCAGGACATTGATGCAGGAAAAAACAAGACTTAAACTAAAGCCCCGCAAAAGCAATATGCCAGGCTCTTCAGGAGTGTTCGCGTATGTACATAGCTGACCCCGGGGGCATGTTCAGGTGAGCGAGGGTTCTCTGTGCGCCGCAAAAATGTTGCAGCATTTTGCAGACTGATGGCAGCAATAATAACGAAAAGGTTTCTGCTCAAACGGAAAGCAGATACAAATGGCAAACAAAAAATAAAGCAACATTTCAAAATTTCCTTTGAAAACAAATTTTAGAAGGTATTATTTTTTTAGTAATTATTATTTTGATATTTTTTGTTTGGTTTTATTTATTATTACACTATATTATACTATTATTTATTATTATATTATATTATGACTTTTATTTATTATTATATTATACTATTTTTTTATTTATAATTTTTTTTTTTTTTTTAAAATTTTTAATTTTTTTTCCATCGATTTTCATCATCAAAATGCCATTAAATAGTTTTGAAAATAAATATTAACTAGATTAATCTTTCAATCTCCTAAATCTAAATTCTCGTTAATTTTTCCATTAAAACTTTCCCCATAAAACAATGGACTCTCTCTGCAATTTCGACATTCAAACCGCTTCTGGCAGCTTCAAATATATCCGTAAAATAGCTATATTTACACTCACACTTAAGCAATTGCAAGCCCAACCCAAAAGTTGACCAGTTGTCAGCCCAGCAAAGGTCTGTGAATTATTTATTTATTTTCCAAGCTAATCCCTTGAGCCAAATTAAGTGCCAGAGCCCACTCGAATGCATACACAGAACTAACTTAATGAACCATTCAAACACACACCCAAACAAAACTGCTCAACAGAAATGAAAAGTGGAAAAATGGCTAAGAGAAAACCCAAAGGCACATCAAACAATTTCCAAAAATTTAAGCGCACTTTCGGTTATTGTAATTTTAACCCTTTTTTTGGGGGGCCACACAAACAAGCACGCGCACACACACACACACACACACCCTTGTCATGGCCATTTTAATCAGCAAATGGAGAAGGCTGTGTGTATCCTACATACGAATATATATAGTCGTATTCGTGCTCGTGTATGCTGTGTAATAGGATTCTTAGGAAACGAGCAAATGTGGGAAAATAAATGCTGAATAATAATTTGGAAATGTATGCAAAGTCCCCCAAAATGAGCAGCCATCAGTGTGGCAGCATCAGTGTGGCAGGGCAGCAGCAGCACCACCACCAGCCAGACAGACAGACAGTTGTCCTTCTTATCAATGCTGACACTCGTCCTTGCAGAGAGCGTCGGTCGGCTCTTCTGCCCGCTCACATCCCTTGGCCAGCCCTTGTGGCATTCCCTTTGTTGTCGCTCAGAAAAAAGAATCTAATTTGAAATAAATGAACTAAATATGCTTAACACGCGCGCTCACATCAACGCCGCCGCCCCTCCGCCACCCTACCGCATCCCTTGTGGTGTTTGTGGAGGAAAAGTCCTTGGCTCGTCTCGAATACTCGTTCCCTTTTTTTTTTTTTTTTTTATTTTTGCTTGTGGATGCGAGGGTTGTTGCTCCACTGTTTTGTCTGGCGCGCATATGAAATAACTTTTCGTTAGGTTTTCACTTATTTTCCTTCGTTCTGCAGCCGAAACAATTGTTGCCACACACACACACTCACACACCACATAGTACATGATGTTGCATGGCAGCAATGGAGGATTACGCCCACTGTAGTCGCCATAAGCGAATTTGCATGGAATTTTAATAAGGCAAACAAATATTTTTTGTTCGCCCTTTTTTTGATGTGATATTTTTTGTCGCCATTTTTTCTTTTTTGTGGGTTTGTTTTTCATCCTCAAACCATTCGGAGAGCTCTTTATATGATGTGTGCCATCGTATTTATATGAACATAAAAATGGAATATGTACTGATGGTACTCTCCCTCCCACTCTCAGTGTGGCTTAGCTGAAGAGGATGAAGCGCAATCAGCGCCAGAGTGGCAATCAAAGAATTTGCAAATGTTGCAGCAGAAATGGTTGGGAGCTGAACCATTTGAATGGAATACGATTTTTGCGGGGCAGAGAGACTTAAATAATATATATAAATGTTCAGAAAATATTTATAATTTTAAGGGAATCCTATGTAAAGGGCTTTGAAATTAAATCAATCATAAGTCAGTTGAGGGAATGCACTTAACACTTTCTAGAGGCAAAAGTTTAAGCATATCTTTTGCATAAACTACTTAATAACTCGATAAAATTAAATATAGTTTTATTCTTTATTTTAAAGACACTTTCAAACTAAAAAATGGCTTTGAAAACAGGCTAAAAAAAACCACACTTAAAATCCTTCGCTGCAATTGCATTAGGAAACTCCTATGACCAAGACCATATCCCAACGATGACAGAAAATATTTCTTATGTCCACAAACTGCCTGCTGTTGCTGTTACATAGGGAGCGCGACATTAGCGACACGACATACATGGCCAACAGACACCGGATGATGCATCCATCCACACACTCCCACCACCATCACATAGTTGGGGATTGGTTGTGCCGCTTCTTTTTTTTGTTTTCTTGTTCGGAGCACTTGTTCGTATTTGCTGCCTTGGTGCATGGCATTTGTATCATTTCCTGACCCCCTGGCTTCGGCTTTGGCTTTTGGGGCGGCGGGGGTTCATTCGGGTGTAAAAACCAAAAAACTTGTTCTCCGTCTGGCAGTGGACATATGCAGTTTGCTGGGTCCTGTGTAGGTCCATCTCTGGCTCGTCTGTCTGTACGGGGAGTCACCTAACAACTGCACAATGATGTTCTTTTTCTACACCGAAAATCGCCCGCTCTCCCCCCCAGCCAACGTTGGCAGTCAACATGTCCGGCTAATAGTTTTCATTCATGCCCATGCACTGGCACAATGACCGACCACAAGAGCAGGGCCAGACGACTGGATTTCATTCCCCCAGCGCCCATCCCCCACCCACTTCACAGTGCACTCATTTGTCATTTGGTTTTTGGCTTCGGACTTTGGACTCACTCTTGCCATATTTCATAAATAAAATTCATCTCTAGAGCGGGCAGCGTATGCCATGGAATGGGAGGCATAATAACCCATATAAGTCAAGGGCTTCCTCCACTCATAAGTTCATCTTTATTGACGACAAGCTTCATGGATGGAGTAGCCCGCCCGTTGTCCAGCTCCATGTCCAGCTGCCACTTGTTTCGAGTGTGTTTACGATAGTTGGTTCTGCACTCTCCATTCTCTAGCTCTGGATTTGGGCTGCCATACACTTTTAAGGGGCAGTGTTGGCTCTAATGACTTAATCCGCATGTAAAACATTTCGTAATTTTACACTCCAGTGAAGCATTTCCCGCTCTAAACAGCTCCCTTTAGTTTGGGGTAGCATGTCAGATAAATATAAAATAAAATATGGCTACCCCGCGACTGTTTCGAGCAATAATTAACTAACTTAACTTATAATTAATTTAATAATTCACATTTGTTGTATATTTATTTTCATTATTTAAATCAACAAAACTTTAGCCCACAAATTTATCTTTAAGAGAATTCTCCTTTTTCAAAAAATGACCCACAAATATTAAATTAAATCACACATCATCACGAGCAATAAATAAAATATGAAAAATATATATCCAAATGATTTTAGCATAAATTTTGCAGCTTAGAATCATCAAATCAGAGTAAAAGTGTTAAGGCATGTTAATGGCTTTTAATGGCATCAAAGAGACGCCTCTCAAAAATATATAAATATTTCTATGCATTAAACATACATACATATATGTACATATGCACATGTGTGAAATGTTTTAGAATTTGGGAAAAATGTTTGCGTTATCTCTATTAAAAATTGGTCAAAACAAAAACAAAACCAAACGAAAATTCAATGGAAATCATTTTGGTCATCAATCATTCCGTAGAAGAGGCAGCAAAAATTCAAGGCAAATGCACAGGCATCCTCAGCCCAAGCACAATCCAGCGTTCGCTCATCAATTACACATTCGAGTAGATATATACATATATATAATTTATTTATATGTACAATATATCTAACTGCGATTGGTTTACATGAGAAATGTGTTCTAGAGATATTTGTCGGTTCGTTTTCTTTGCAAGCAGCAGCAGCTGGACAAACACGATAAGGATGCCGATGCCGATGAACATGCACCAAAAAATACTATGCAGAACATATATATATATATATATACATATATACATTGATTCAATTCTGCAATTTGCATTGCGGATGCAATGCCTAGGAAGGCAGGATGAAAATTGATTTTTATCTGTTTGTCAAATGGGTAACAAGAAATAATTGCTTCGATTTGCATTCTGTAAATGAACTTTGAACTATCATTGGAACTTCCAATTGCTTTTAGTAATATATCTTTTTTCGTGTAAGGCAAAGGTATCTTGAGATATGGTAACCATTTCTGTGCTCAAAAATAGAATTGAATGAAGTGTTAGACATTAATGCACAAGCCGCAAACGAGTTGAAATTTAAGAATTCACATTCTGTGTGCCCAAAATTATAAGTAGCACACAGCAAAGGGGATGAGATGTAGCGGATATGGATATGCATACGAATATATGGATATATGGCGGAGATAAAATGGCAGCGACAGCCAAAAACGAACAGGACAGGGACACCCAAAAAAACAAAAAACAAAAAATAGGATAGGATAGAGGACCACTCGCACGAGGACTCTGCCATCATTCTTATTATGTGTGGGGTTTCTGTGTTCGTGCTGCAGCTGCTGTCGCCGTCGCAGTCGCTGTCGCTCCTGGTAATGTCATGCAAAAACTCAATAAATTTTGCGCAAACGATTTATCATGAGCTTGATTACAAAAATGCAGACACAATCACAAAATATCTGTGTTCGTGTCTGTGTGTGTGCGCCACACACTTAGCATAGACACACACAGATCCACACACAGTTGCATGCATAAAATAATATGGCAATATTATAATAGACATTCCAACAAAAGCAGCCAGCAGCAGCAACAACAGAAGGACAGGTTAACCCTGTGTGTATGGAAGTTTTAGATACCCTTAAAAATGCATAGACAGATATGTGTGTACATTGCTTGAAACATATATAAATTATATATAAAGTAATTAAAGTTTGTTGAATTTTCCCGAATAAATAAAAAAACGTTTCGCTCTTCCCATCGTTATATCTGTCCCAGTGCGGCTTAGCAGTGGAAGGCGAGGCTGCTATAGAGTGTGGATTCAAATCAAATCCCTGGAGAAATGTTCTTTATTTTCTAAACTTTACAAACATTTCCCCTAAATCATAATACCCTCACTGTGTCCCTGGTAGAGCGTATGTTATGGCCCTGACTTGCCATTTTTCACATGTCAGAGCATTGATTTGCAGTTGTTGCCACAAAATGGCGGCCAGGGGGCTGGGCTGTGTGCCGTTAGTAACCCACTAATGGATTGTTGCCCCATCATCCCGATTCATTCATGTATTGTGCCAGTGTGTGTGTGTGTGTGTGCGCAATGGCTGGGCTCTTTTTGGGTGCTCTGGGTCCATTTTCTGGGTTCAAGAAAGGTTCAACAACTAAATTAACATAAATTGTGGCATGAAAAGCGACAACAGCGCATTCGATTATACACATAGATGAGGCCATGAAGTGCCATGTAAATGAGTATAGGAGGTCCTTTAAATGTAAAGGCCATTAACAGGTCTCGCTTTGATTTATGAATGGATTAGAACGTGGCATTGGCAGTGGGGGGGCAGAATGGAATGCAAATTAATAAATTAATATTTTATAATCGAATTTTGTTCGTGATTTGCATATTTAGTCGGGGCCGCAAAAGGATGCCAAGGCAGTTAAACAATCGCTCCGAGTGCCAGTGTCCTGTGGCCAGGCGGGAGAGTACTCACTCGTATTAACTGCAGATTGTCAGAGCTGCCAAAGAGTCTGTCCAATGAAATTTAATTTACTGCACATGCACGCACGCCACACGACATCGATGCACTTTTGGCCAAGAGCTTGACATTCCCCCAGCGCCTGTCACTTTGGCACCACACGAAAACCCCCCCCAACCCAACCCAGTCCCAGCGCCAGCGCCAGCCCAACCCCCAGCCAAAGGCAAAACCACACCAAGTGGACCTGACCCCGAGTTTCAACCCAACACCCAAGTCGAGGAGGCCCAGTAAATTAATTAACTTTATTGTCTGAGCGAGAACTGCAAGGATGCCTGGCCTGGTGTGTCCTGTGTCGTAATTTGATTAAAGAGCTCTAACAGCAGTCTATATACAAATACATATACACATACATATGTATCTCTCTTCAATATACATA
Source organism: Drosophila ambigua (assembly GCA_018150905.1). Lineage (NCBI taxonomy): Eukaryota > Metazoa > Arthropoda > Insecta > Diptera > Drosophilidae > Drosophila > Drosophila ambigua. Next base: position 16,382,017 of record JAECWS010000100.1, read on the forward strand.
TGTATATTTCATTATCAATTTGATGAGAACATTTATCATTTTTCGTACAAGCTTGAATTAAAATATGCCCTGGCCTGTCATTCAAGATGAATCATTCGAATGCATAGATGGATTCTCTCCCATTCTAATTTAATAGACATAGACCTAGGCTAATGGACTTTACAGCGGAACTCAAAGACTGAGCAGAACATTGTCTTTGATAAATATTGACACAAATGAGAAATTAAATTAAATTGTCTCCAGGGCAGAGTTTTGGAGAATGAAAGAGGAGAGGTAAGTGGGGCAGAGATGTTTCCCTAACTCATTTGCAGTTGGACTTAAGAATTAGTTATAGAGAAACAAACTTCTTAAATGAATGACCCATTAAACATGCCCCAAGGGAGAGAGATTTAATCGTCCGCCCAAGAGTATGCTATCAAATTAAATTAAATATATTTAAAAATATTCAATACAAAATAAATAAAATAAAATAAAAGAAAGAAAAACATATATTATATTTATATTTAAAATAATAATAATAATCTTTGTTAATTTATTTATTGTGCTTGCAATCCGTTCTTAATGAAGCAACTACTAGAAAATCAGATTACACCGCCCTCCGTGGCACTGTGGCACAAAAGCGCACTTTCGCACTTAAAAAGTTTTCTCCTCTTTTTTTTTTGTTGTACTCATTTTGTATGCACATAAATTGCAGAAAGAACTGACGGAAAGAAGGAGTTTCAGACAGCAACGCAGAGAAGACACGAAAATACAATGGAAAATAAAATAAATTAAGCCCTACTCCAACTGAAAAGGTGAAGTCGATGAAAGTGCATTGCAATTTTTCGCTGAGCTTTTCATGTCTCTACCCTGTCGCCAGTCGCACACAAAATAAAAAAATAAAATTTCAGCAAATAAAAATAAATTTAAATATATAAAAATAGTAGCACAGCGAACCCCAATTTTTAGTTGATTTCCAGCACCACCTGCAGCATTCTCCTCAATTTCCACTCCTTTTCCACTCACTGAGACTCTCCCTCATTTAATTTGCTTCGTGGATTTTTTTTCCCTTGCTTGATTTTAACGAATTACGTTTATACCTGCATATAGCAAAAAAGGGAAAAGGTAAAGAAAAACCATCGCAGATAGTGCAAAAAGGTGCGGAGAAAATTGCAAAAATTTCTGCTCGTAGTTCACTTGGCATTCGATTTGCAAACAACAAGTAAAATTGTCGATACGATATGCAAAAATGGAACAGGAACCAGTGGCGGGCGGGACTCGACTCTGATGATGAACTGATTTATGTTTGCTCACATTTCTTCTCACTTCTCCATTGCACATCCACACATTTTATTTGCCCTCGTTCCGCAATTCCCTAAAATAAGCGAAATTCGTTTTCACTTTGGCCATTGCTTTGCAATTTTCATTTAGATGGAAAACGTGAGTTAAAGCACTGATTATTGCCACGAGGAAGACCCGTAAAAATAGTTGAATAAATGCTTGAATGATTTTATTTTTATTTTTTGCCCTTGCTGAACGGAAAAGATGCCCCAAAAAATTCATGGAATTAAAGCTTGGAATTTCATGCCAGCTCTATGCGAAATACCTCAACTCTAGGGACACAAGAACTACGCAATATAAAGTACGTTTTCCCCTCTCATATTATTTCGCTCAATTTTCTGAATCATCGAGAGAAATATAAAACTAACGAACAATGAAACCATTGATATGTTTCCCTGAAATCTCGGATTTTTTTATGGCAAAAGCTGTTTGCATGCAGAAAGAACAATTACCCTAGAGAATTTGCACTGCGATAAGGGCCCGACCATACATCATGTGTGATAAATACTCATATATAAGTTCCTTATGCAGCGGTCACTGAAATCAGTTCAACTTATGTTACAGTTCAGTAAACAATCCCATAAATAATATCGAAGATATATTCAAAATGAAAATATTTGTACAATTTGCAATGGTGCTTCTCATAGCGTTGTTTCTAGTCGGTGCGGCAGTGGCAGAAGAATGGTAAAAATAATAACTAGAAAAGGAATAACTGAAGAGCTAAAACGTGTTTTGGTTAATTCACAGCTCCACACCCAGGCCAGATGCCAAAATCTGGAAGTGCGACATCTCAAAAACACCAGAAATCGGAAATCAATGAACAGTGGAAAATGTCTAATATTTTATTTATTGCCAAAAAAGTGAAAATTATTTTTGATGTTTGATTTTAAAGCGCAGTAAAACCCTTTGAATAAATATTCAATAATCTAAAACTTGGATCTCTGTGTTCTTTAGTTTCTTTATCCAAAAATGTAGAATGCAGTGGTGCTCATTGCACGCTCTATGCCAAGAAAATTCCTAGAACACACGTGTAAGCCATAAGAAAATAGCTGCACAAGTTCCAAGCGCATGTCAGGTGGAAAGAACCTGTTTAAACGCATTCATCGCTGGGTGTTAGCTGAATGCATCAGATACTTTATGATTCCATGGAACGCTCGTCAATCAAACGCGATTAGCAAACGGGTTTAACATTGACCCCCCACTGCACTGCTGCTAATTGAATCTGATACTTGGGAAACGAATCTCAGTCTCACTGAGATTACACTTGTGTTGGGAATTTCACAGACGGGGGCTAGGGCAAATCCACCCGTAGAAGCGATAATGCGGTTTTCCCTGATAACGAAACGATCGTGGCGTATAAAAGCCAATGGATGCGACTGGTCCAGGCATCAGTTCAGTTCCAGCTTCTGTCGCAGTATCGTCCAAGATGAAATTCCTATCGCTTGCTTTTGTGCTTGGCCTCTTGGCCCTGGCTAATGGTAAATATAAATAAAAATTAAACTAAATTAAATTAAATTTATATAAATTCTTTAAAATATTCTCAGCTACCCCCCTGAATCCGGGAAATGTCATCATCAACGGCGATTGCCGCGTTTGCAATGTGCGTGGCGGAAAATGAGCCTGGAATATAATCACAATAATAGACAATTTCTTATCGACTTTTTGCTCTGACGTTTACGAAATAAAATTCCCACACTAATCTCTATGGATGGTGAATGAAACATATATTTCTATTTTAATCTCTGACCTGATTACGCAATAACGATTGAACGAGCTGCCAGTGGCCATGTGGCATGTGGCATTAACAATTTCGCTTGCTCTTGTAGCAGTGCAGCCAGCTCGGATTGGGGTAGGCTTTCCTTTCATTGATTTGTTGTAAAATTGCTGCATAATTTCATTAATTTTCTGCTGCCGCACTGTTGGGTGCTTTATTGTCTGGATTAAGGAACATAATGTACACTTAATATGCACATAACTGTTATGTTAATGCTTCTGTCAGAGCTCCCCAAAGCCCCACACACAGTACTGCTGCCCTCTCCACTCTCCCCTGGTAACGGTATGTCGGTAGGTGTTTGCTGTCATTGATTGCGATTTTCTTTTTGCCGCTTTTGGCATTTGCATTGCATTGATTTATTAGCATTTCCCCAGCCCAGCCGAACCCCCTGAACTGAATGCTGAAAATGTGTCGCATATTTTTCAAGTGTTCCTCCCCGCTGTGCGCCTCTTTAAAAATGCATAATAATTAATGCGCTATTTTAATATGTGTATACATATATCGCTGGTCGGAAATTATAATTTCATCAGTTCATTCAGATAATTTGAGCAGCGAAATGAAGCTTATTTAAGTGCTCATAAATCCCAATTTGCTGTGTGGGGAATAATGAATCATGAAATCGATTGCCACTTCGTATATAAGGATATACACATACAGTATGTCAAATAATTGTTTGCAAAATGAAATAAGTCAGACAATTTCAACTTTAGCATTAAAAATATAAATACAGGCATTATTTGGGAAAATTTTGTTTATTAATTATATTATATATATGTATAAGCTATAGGTATGACAAAAAAAATTACGAAATTCCAAGCAAAACCTAAAAGAAACGAAGAAAACCAAAAATGGCACTTTGACGCTGTCTAATAATTGTTTGCAAAATGCAAACAATAATACTCAAAAATTATGTATCTTTGTAACAACAAGATATAATTGGCTAATATTTTGTATGCATAACATTAGCATCCATAACTGTCCTGAGGTGACGCGACATCGACGATATGTGCCTCTATGTTGTAGTATTTAGATATTTCTCCCACTCCTCATTTATACACTTTTCAAATCAGTTTTTGAACTTGGGGTGACATTTGGCCATCTTTTTCTTGAGCAATGCCCAAAAATTTTGGATAGGATTGAGATCTGGACTCTGGGCGGGCGTGTCAATAACTTTACTGCAATTATGAAGCACCCAGGTGCGACTCAGCAACGATTTGTACTTCGGATCATTGTTTTGGCACAGCTTGTATTTGAGTTTGCTGCTGTTTCCTGGATCAACGAAGGCAAACTTTTGCGCAATTCTGGTCAATTCATATTTTTAAATGTCCAACTAGAACTCCTTTATCATTATATCATTAAAAATGCGCAGCTCTCCGACGCCATTAGATGATATACAGCCCCACACCATGACAGAGAGACTGCCAAATTTGACGGTTGGCACAATGTTTTTGGCATGGAGTGCTGTGTTTGGCTTCCGCCAAACTTTTCCTGGCCCTTCATTATAATATATCATTATCTTTGTCTCGTCACAAAAATGATATCGTTCCAAAATTCCGGCGAATTGCTAGAATTTAATATAGAAAATTCAAGCGCTTTTCAATGTTAACAGAGGATAGCAATGGCTTCTTCCTTGTCACTTATGATGAGTACTTGTGTCGATTCAGTACTTTTTTATTTTCTCATGGCATATGGTCTTATTGCAAAGTTATTTAATGTCATTCGTCAATTCTCTGAGGCTTTTTTACGGTGTAATTTCAATTGTTTTTAAAACTTCTGCACAGTCCCGCCGAGAAAGATTTGGTGGTCTGCCGTAAGAGATCGGTAATTCCAGCCTTTTTTCTTGTCCGGACGTTTAATTATATTATATATTGTTCTAAGTCTAATTTTTTAAGTTTCAGCAAACTCTTTTGCTATTTTTTTATTTTTAAAACGATAATAAACTAATTAAATCAACAATCTTCAGTGCGGTTGCCAGGCATTGCAAAAATCATGAATAAATAAAAAGCTTGACTTGAACCAAAAAAAACTTTTAGCAGGAATGAGACCAAGGAACACTATAAAAGAGCCCGCAATCGGTCGTTTTCGAATTTTCTAGTTTTTCTGTGGTATTCTTTCAAGTAGTGTTTGTATTATGCACACAATTATTAGACAGCGTCAAAATGCCATTTTTTGGTTTTCTTCGTTTCTTTTACGTTTTGCTTGGAATTTCGTAATTTTTTTTGTCATACCTATAGCTTATACATATATATAATATAATTAATAAACAAAATTTTCCCAAATAATGCCTGTATTTATATTTTTAATGCTAAAGTTGAAATTGTCTGACTTATTTCATTTTGCAAACAATTATTTGACATACTGTACATATATCCATATCCACATCCATAAAGGTGTGTGAGAGCTGTGTGTGTGGCTGGGCTGCAACTCAATGTTGATTGGGTGATGATTTCTTTCATGTGTAGATTGAATGAACAAAGCACTGAATAGGGAAAGTCTAGTTCAATCTTCGCTGTGTAATTTAATTCTTTGATATATTATTTATTTGTGTGCAGATTTTTTGGTTCGTTTCTTGGTTCGCCTTTTTGGAGAGTGAGGCGGAAGAGCCAGAGAGCGAGGCCCAAGAGCCAGAGAGCGAGGCCCAGGAGCGAGAGAGCTTTGTGGTCGCTATGTGGCTGCTTTTGCTGAGAGAGCGATGCCATAAAGCAACTGAGAGAGCACTGAGCAGTGCGTGAGATAAGCAGCGATGCTCGTGTATTGAAATTCCCGGTGCCAGTTGTCGACACGATCAATCGCGTTCGGGGGACAACAAAAAGAACAAAACACAACAAAACAAATTCCCCTGCGTTAGCATTGTTGTTGTTTTTTGACGCTAAGAGAGCAAGTGAAGAGCAGCGCAAAGCTCGTAGCTGATTTAAAGATCAAGATATAAATATAAATAAATAAAAATAGAAATAAATAAAAATAAATAAAAATAAAAATAAATAAATATATAAATAAATACAAATATAAATAAATAAAAATATAAATAAATAAAAATATAAAACAATTGCGACTCAATGCATAAAACAATATTCAAGTAGCTGATCAACACTCAGTAAATGTGTGCACATATTTACATACATAAATAACCGCATTTAATTATTGCTTTCATCTCCTTCTTAGACGTCTGTTCATCGAAGCTTACCTGCAAAGAAAGACATAAAAGATGCACATTAAAACGCTGTTCATTTACACATTGATAAAGCCTTAAAATAGAATAAATTTAAACGGATATAAAATCTCTTACAATCAAAAGCGTTTGGGCTGCGCTCTTTGGCACTTTTTCCAGCATTCATTGCAATCATCCCACTGCATTCGCTCTAAATTTCGGGATATTCTTGCAGAATTGCGAATGTAGATTTACGTCCCTGCAGCGCAAATCATCAAAATGCCTTTTGTGGGTTTTCTTTTCTGTTTTTATACCCGTACTCAAAAAAGAGTTAAGGGGTATATTAGATTTGTGGTAAAAGTGGATGTGTGCAACGCAGAGAAGGAAACGTTTCCGACCCCATAAAGTATATATATTCTTGATCAGCATCAATAGCCGAGTCGATTAAGCCATGTCCGTCTGTCCGTCCGTCTGTCCGTCTGTCCGTCTTCATGAGCGCCTGGATCTCAGAGACTATAAGAGCTAGGGAAACCAAATTTGGTTTCCAGACTCATGTGATATCACACTGCTACAAGTGTATTTCAAAATTTCGCCCCGCCCCCTTCCGCCCCCACAAAGGACGAAAATCTGTGGCAGGCACAATTTTAAAGATACGATAAAACTAAAAACGCAGTATCGTAAAGAATGACCATATCTACCAGGTTGCCGAGTCTGAATCAGATCGGATCATAATTATAGCCAGAATTAAGAAATTAATTTTCTGTTGGTTCCCCCGCCTCCTCCTGCAAGAGAAACGTTACTCTATCTCCTTCTCGCTCGCACACTCTGCTGCGTTCAGTGCGCGAGCAACCCCTAGCGAAAGAGATGTAGAATATGAATGGTACATCTATAATCTACATGTTAGATGTAAAATATACATTGTAGATGTAGATGTAGATAACAGATGTAGCAAAAAAATGTAAAATGTAAAATTTTTTTTTTTTTCTTTAATTATAAAAAATCATGCTCAAAAATGTATATACTGACTGAGTACGGGTATAAGTAGAGTCGCGTCCCCAGAAGCGACTCACACGTTCCTTCTCGTTTTTTTTGGTGCACACAAAAAATTCCCTTTCACTTTAGAACCACAAGCACACAAAAGGCAGGGGGTGCCCATCATCATCATCAGAGCAGCAGCAGCAACCAAACGAGCAGCAGCCAAAAAAAAAAAAAACCCCCGAGTGTGGGTGTAGAAATACTCGTAATTTCAATACCAAAAGCAGCAGCCCAATGCGCATAATTTAGCTGTAAATGAGTGCAGGGGCAGGAGCAGAGTGAATGGCAAATCCAGGAGGCATTGACTGCATTTCAGAGTTTGGCCAAATGGCAGCAGCCGCAGCCTCACTCACAGCAGGCTGACAGCCGCAGCCGCAGCCACAGCCACAGCAAGGAGTCGGAATCTTTGGCCATTTCGACGCCACTTCACGACGACCGATGCTTGGCATCATTTGTGGGTATTTTTTTCTTCTTCCTTTGGACTTTATGACCCGATAATGACGTTAATGATGAGGTCGTCGATGTGTTGCATACTTTTTGGCAGCCCAAGAGAGATGCTGATGAGAAGTCAGGCACAGTATTCAGCTCAAAGAACCAGAGGCAACCCCTTTCAAGTTTTTGGTTGCTTAACTCCGAACCTATTTCTCTTTTGAATTTTCTGTGCACTTCCGCTGCTGTCTGTCGTGCAGCAGAAAGCAAAAACAAAACAAAAAGTGCAATGAAAATACCAAACAAGTGAGCGCCATAAAGCATGCAATAAACATTTTATTGTAACAACTCGTTAAACGTAGAGGCAAAAGAGGAAAACAGCAGAAAACAGTAGAAAAGACACGGACAAACCAGCAAAGAAAAGGCCAACAAACTCCTTTGAGCGGGGACCAACCAGCTTTTTTTTCATGCTTTTGCTGTTTAGCATAAAATTTACTGCACCAAGAAACATTTGGCCTTAGCGTAGGGTCCCAGTCCCGTCCTTTGGCCTGCCCGTAAATCCTACTAATCAAATTTATTACCCATACACACACATAGAGGGACACAGACACTGGCAGTCCAACCGCAAGGGTGGTCTCTCCCTGACTGCCTTCCCTCCGTCCTTTGCTTCAACCCCCTTCGAACTGGTTGTGGTTCTTTGGGTGGGGTTTCTCTGTGTCCTGGACACCGGCCACTGGCCACTTCAAATACCTTGGCAATATGCATATTAAATTTAATTAGAGCGACGGGTAAACATAAATTCAGCCACACGAAAAGGCCTCTCTCGGAGCTTGTTTTTAGCTATTTTTCAAAATAAATAAAATACACAGATACACGTACGTGAAGAAATTGGATAAAATACGGTTTTGGTCTTGTGAACTTAAAAGAAGAATTGTTTTTTTTTTTTAACTATAAAATTGTATTTATTATAAGAGAATAATTAAATTAAATTAAAATTAATTCAAGATATAAGAGTAGGAAAACTTTTAAAAGTATTTGCCGCATTTTGGCACATTTTTTTTTGCTTTAAAAATAATTCAACAAATAAGTAAGAATTACCAAGCATCTATATATTTACCACATATTTCCACTAACATTTACTAGGTGTGCGTTAGCCCCAAATTTAAACGATAATGGCTGCCCCCTTTGTGATGAATTTACCTTTAATTTTTGGGAGCCACCCCTCAAAGCTCATTCCAAACACACTTTTAAGGCAAATCCCTTTATAATTCACATGGCGTTGCCAGCGGGACAGCAGCAGGTCCCTTCCAGTGCAAGCAAAAATAAACTGCTGGCCGTCCCAGAAATGGAAACACCCCTCCCCCCGCCCAAAACGATGATGGCGTTTTCTGGCTAATTTTGATTATTTTACTGCCGGGGCTGTTTTTGGATGGAGTGGGGAGGGGGGATTCCGGCCACGTTAATTACCTCACAGACGACACTCGGCTGTGGCCCAGAGCGAGAGATGCACAGCAGAGCACAGCACACGCCCATAAACAATTTGTTGTGTGTGCACTCAATTTAAATGGATACTGGGAGCAGCCTCCCAGGACTGGGACTGGGACTGATATCCTGATAGAGTTTTGGGCTCATTTTATGTTCCTGCCAAAGAGAGAATGCTTCAGCCACCATGAATGTGACATTAATGAGCTCTTAGCTTATCCCAGAGGCTGAGGCTGCTGCCTGCTGCCGACGCGTCCCAAACTTTATGGCTATAATTTGTCCTTGAATTCGTATTGGGACATACACACCACAGAGAGAGAGGAGAAGATGCAAAAGCCAGAGTATGTTCATAATTAAATTGTTATTTGGAATACCCATCCCCGCCCCCACCCACGACTGCTTGCTGCTCATTTGAAGGTTATAAAAGGTCGCCCCACCAGTGCCAGTGCCAGTGTGGCTGTGGATTCGAGTGGTAACCCGAGCAGAGGATTAAAAAATTACTTTATCTGTTAAGGAAATTTCCCCCTTTTTTTTTTAGATGTGGTTTGGTTTGTGTGGCCATGGCAACTCCTTTTGCCCTTCACTGTACAACAGAAGGCCCCTCCCCTCTCTCTCCACCTCTGTATCTCTCCCTCTCTCTGTGTGTGTGTAAAAGTTTTTGATTTTCCAACAAAAGTTAAGCATAATCCCGTAACAGGTAAGTCATCTGCTCAAAAGTTGGCCATAACTTGGCGTTAATTTCATTAACATCATTTGGCCAGAGAGACTGTTTTTATGGCCAGCAGGAACGGGCAAGGGGAGTGGCAGTGGTAGGTGGAAGTGGAAGTCTTTCATTATCCCACAATGAAGTGTGGATTTAATTTGATTGCCCATTGTTTGGTGGCACGCGGTGCCGGCGGGGGTAGGGAAATCCCCTGGCTCTCCAGGGCTCGCGCGCAACACAAAGCGCAGAAAATGGTCAGTGCGCTGCTCTGTGGAGCTTATTGCCCCCAGAGACCAGAGACCAGACCCCTAATCAGATTAAGAACTTATTTCAAAATGCTTTAAGGCTAATGCAGATAATGAGCAGGATAAAGGTCATTAGACACTCGGACATGGCTGCAACACAAGAGAACTCGCGAGAGAGACTAGATTTAATAGTGCTCGAGAGACAGGTGTTCAAACAGCCAAATAATGATGCGCTCGGCATGTGTAATCTAAGCATAATCAGAACCAAATGAATAGGGGCATCAATGTAATTCCTTAAATCAAATTAAAGTCTTTATCACACCTCACACTCGGGGCCACCCGCCCAGCCAGCCAATGGCAGGGGCACTGCCAGATTGAGATTTATGCATATGCCGTATGGAGTCGCATAAATCTCAGCAGACCCTGCCCCCAAAAACCCTGCTGCAGACGCACTTACAAGCTCGTTTGACAGCGACACCAGGGACAGGGGGCAGACACCTCAATCTATTCCCCATGATGACGCCGAGATGCACAATTTACATGCCACATTTCGGCTGGCATAATGAAGTTGCATGCCAATGCTGCTGCCACTGCTACTGCTTGTGCGTGGCGTGTAATCAACAAAAACAGAAACACGGATGAATTTTATCTAAATCAATTCAATGAATGCGCCCCCCACCCAACCGCAGTGGAGATGCAGGCAGACACAGCAGAGGCGCAACGACAAAGGTTGCATGCGGGATGCATGTCACATGCTGCAGCTAAAAATACAGAGAGAGAGAGCACAACACTCTCTCTCACTGAGGAGGGGCAAAAGGCAACACACAATAGCCTCCAAGGGATGGCGAGGCGAGGCAGCTGTGGGCTGTGATGGCGATAAGAGAAACAGAAACTCAAATTAAATTAAAATCTTTCAGTTTCAATTACGAGTTTTTGTGTGCTGCCTCCCCGACTAGCTGACTAGCTGACTGGCTGACTGGCAATGGCAATGGCAATGATGGTACTGGCGCTGGCGCTGGCGCTGGCGCACTCCAATTTCAAACATACAAACACACAAATTGCATTCAAAATGCATTAAAAGCAATTTGCACGATAAAATTTGCATAAAACTCCGTTTGCCAAAAGCCAAAAGGGATAGCTGGGCGAGATGGCATCGGCAAAGAGTTTGTGGATTGTGAATTGTGGGAATTGGTGGCAAAGCAACGAAACAAAATTATATTCCCATCAATTATAATGGCAATGACAAAAACCAAATGCAACACGAGGTGAAGTTGCCGTTGCAGCTGAAGTTGAAGTTGAAGGAACTTTCGCAAAAGGGGAATAAGGGATGGATGGATGGATGGATGGATTCGTGGGCTTCATGGGTGTTTGTGTTAGCGTTGCAGAACAAATTGCAGTGCACAAAGCAAAAAATAAACACCACAACGAGCCATGCAACATGCAACAAAGAGACAGATAGACACAGAGAGAGAGAGAGAGAGCGCGTGTGTGTTCGCCGCCGTCCGTCTGGCGGCGGGTGTAGATCATCTGCTTACAAATATAGACACAATGTTGCATATGCATTTCGGGAGGGGAGCGCAGCCAGAGACCAGGGGACTGGATTCGGCATGCTTCCTTAGAGATGTGCTCGGGACTATCGCACGTTAGTCGCTTTATCATTAATGTACATTTTATTTATTTTTAATTTTTTTATATTTTTATTCAGTTTTCAAAATATATTTTTTTAATAAATATTTTTTTTTATATTTATATTTTTTTCTTTAAGTTAATATTTTATATTGTCTTTTCTATTTATACATTTTTTTTAATCTGTATTTCTTTGCATACAATTTTTCATATTTAATTATATTTTTAAATTTATTTTTAAAATTTTTAAATTTATTTTAAAAATTTTTAAATTTATTTTTTAAATTTTTTAATTTGTTTTTATTTATTTTTATTTTTTTTATATATTTTTTTTATATATTATTTTTATACTTCTAGAAACCAACACCCTATGGGTGGTACCTCGTACCCATTTCAAGCCTAAGCTTGCAATATTAATCTCCATTCGTAATTGTTTTGAGGCTGATACATAAAAGTCCCTCCCCTGCATTTCCATCCCCGCACCCCTCACCATTTTCAACAGCTGAAACATCGTTGAACATTTTCCCATCTCTAATCAATGAAAGCAGCCCATGGAGTGTGACTGTCTATGCAAATTGTTGCTGTTGCTGACGCTGTTGGTGGTGCAACAACACGGACACGCTTCAAAGGTGCAACCGATTGCTGCTGCTGCTGCTGCACTCAAGGTGGCGGCGGCATTGGCATTGGCGTCAGAAGGACGCATATGGCAGGCGGCACTGAATTCTCACACCGAGAATTTCGTCCAAACAGAATATGGGAATGAGCAGGCTAGCAGACAGGAGAGAACGGCAGACAGACAGACAGACAGACAGCCAGACAGAGAGATTGGCAGGGCAGACAGATTGCAGTTGCAAGCAGTCGGCGCCTGCTGCTGCCCCCACTGCCACTGCCGCTGCCACTTCCACTCCATTCGTCCCACCCTTTCCCAGCAAGTGACAACGACATTGTCGAAGGTGTTTGAATGTCCAGCAATGGAAGGCTTTTGTCTCTCTGCCGATGGGGCTGCGGCTGCTGCTTCTGGCTGCCAGCTCTCGACCCCTTACTGGCCCTTCATACAGCATTGAATTATTGCTTGCTGCATGCTACAAATCAGCTATAAAGTTGCCACACAGCACCGCCCCGCCCCGGTTGCACAGCACAACAAAACACAACAGAAACGACAGATATATGGCTTGGATAAATATTGTTCTTCTTGTTCAACAGAACTCCGATTGGTCTTTAAATTAAATTTGCAATCTTGTCTATAAGTTGCACAGTTCCCCCCACTGCCACCCACCCCTCATTGGAGGCTGTAATTCCGAAATAAATAGCTTTTGGCCAAGTGCTTACGCTTGGAATTTGCATTTGATTTTCTACGGGCAGTAATTTACTATCCAGAAATACTTGGAATTAGATCAACTGTCGTATCGATTGGATACATTAAACTGGGTAGGGAAAACTGCCTAAAATTATACAAATATATCGAAGGAGTGGCAGAAACAATTGCCATCCAAGCAAGGCCTAATTTAATCCGTGTTTTTCTTTGCTTTGTGCAACATTTACACAGTTCTTCAATCTACAGAACAGGATGAAGTCTTCCTGCTGTCGTCGTAGATATGCCCCGAAAAAAAAAATCCAAGACAAGGACTGGCTTTTCTCTTATCCGGCCACTGCCCTCGGTTCTAGTCTTGAATGTTTTTATTTCTTTCCCTCGAAAATCCATGTACACGAAAAAAGGAAGAAGGAAACTTTTTTTGCTGCTGCTCCTTCGGAACTTGTTTCGCCATTGTGCAAACTTATTTTGCTTTTATCCCTACGTCGCCATTTGCCGAGATTTGTTGAGAGTATAATCTGCTAATTGGAGCGGAAAATTAGCAAGTTTTATTGATTCGCCTGCAAGAGATTTATTGTAGCAGACACACAACAATATACACTAGTATTATTGCCAGCAAGTACTCCCCACTTGCTTCTAGCGCTTGTACCAACAAAAAGTTCAGGTCGGCAGCAAAACAGACCAATTGCAGTGAAAAGTTTAGCTTTAAAAACTCTATAAATATTTCTATAGATATTTGTTTTTTCTTTTGTCGCTCATTCATTATTTTAAAAGCGGATTACAAAACATCTCTCTCGAACGAAACACGGCCAAAAATGCCTTGCAGCAGTATTAAATTTTCAGCCAAAAAAAAAATAACTAAAAGGAACAAAAAAATAGCATTTGGTAAGGGAGGTTTTCCCTTAGCTAAATCGGTCATGATACGAGCATATATATATATGTATGTATGGTATATCCAACAGCGAAAACAAAAATGCAACTCAGCACATAACAAAATGAAACGAAGGACGTGGCTGGTGGGAGGATGGAGTACTCGTACTCGTATTATGTATTTCATTTTGGCATTTGCCGCAAACACTCCAAATGCATTTGCCATTCCCCCTAGATACCTCGGCTCTCGCCCCACCCCACCCAGTGTTGGTTTGTATCTTTTTATTGAAACGCTGAATGAGGGTGGGTTGTGTGGGTGATGGCTTTCTGGGGGGGGGGCAAAACTCCTGCCGGAAGCGTGGATTTTTAATGCATGCTGGCCCTTGCCTCCTCACTGCTGCGGAGCATGGAGTTTCCTTTTGGCTCTGATGCGAATGTAGACACATGTTTCTATTTCTTTTCGCTACAGTTCCGTGCCGCCTGCCCCCCGGGCCAGCAGTGGGTGTGGCATCCATAGGGCGTGTTCCACATATCAGAACGTCACACGCTGGTTTTCCCCCGATTTCTCTTGCTTTTCCTTGTGTTTTTTTTCAGTAGTTTGTTTGTTGCGTTCATGTAAACGACTCCTCTGTACAGCAATCTTTTTCGCTTTGCTCTTTGGGTTTTTTCTGTTCTTTTTGTTTTCTTAATTTGTAGGATACACTCATTTGCGGGCAGTATATGTTACATACATCTCTTGGATGTTGAGAGAACGAGACGAAGTGGCGGGACAACGACTTCGATTTAGTTGGTTGCTCGGAATGGTCATTCCTGGGGAAGTTTTTCTACTTAATTCCCCTTTCTATAGATAGATTTCTTTTGATTTGATTTTTTTTTTTAATTTTATTTTTTATTATTATTATCATTATAAATAATTATTATTTATTATTATTATTTATTTATTATTATTATTTATTTATTATTATTATTTATTTATTATTATTATTTATTTTATTATTATTATTTATTTGTTATTATTATTTATTTATTATTACTATTTTTTTTTTTTTTTTTTATAATTATTATCCTGTTATTTTATTATTTTTTTTATTTTTGTACCTTTATTATTTACTATTATTTCATTATTTTTTCTTATATATATTTTTAAAGCATTTTTTCGTTTGTTTTTTTTTTTTTTTTAAATTATTTATTTTTTTGTTATTTTATTTTACTTCAGTGTTTTGCGATTTTCCTCTCAAAACTATTGTATCCATAAATGAACACAAAACTTTTGGGGAGTTCATGCAGCAAAGTGCAGATTTATAGATGCAGATAGATAAACATAGATTCAGATATTTATGTAGTAGTATTTCGTAGCTACTTTTAGATCTCAAGTAATTTGCTTTCTTTTGCTTTTTTTGAATCCCGTGTATCCCTTAATTATCTTTCCATTTATGCCTCCCTCCCCCACCCCATCTGAATCTCTCGTTTTCACGCCTAATTGGACACTTGACTTGTGCCCCAAGAAGTCAAAGCCCCAGCACACAAAAGTAACGAAAGTTTGCCGTAATTGCTGCAACTACAAGGATCTGGAAATCAGGTGGGAATTCCTGCCACATGCCCCTGCCATCATTTGACACTTTTACTTTTTCGTTTTTCCTTTTCTTTCCTTTTTTTTTTCTTCTTTTTCTCTTTTGGTTTTCTTGGAAAGTAAATCTCCGAGACGCGGAGAACTTAATCCCAGTGTCGAAGGAATTCCGTGACAAATAGTTTGCGCTGTCGGTGCCCCATAGATACATGTGTATCTATGTATCTACATACGCGGACATACTCGTGTGTGGCTGTAGCTTAGAGTCTCGTTGCGGAGTGGCTTAGAGCTCGGGGCCCAAAGCCTGTATCACGTAGCAAAACGCGATTTTGTCACTTGCAACTGCAACTTACTTTCGACACGTTCACGTCGAATGCATTTGCAACTTGTGCCATCCCCCCCCACACCCCCTTCGACCATTTTAAATATCCAGCATTGGGCAGGGGAGCCAGACAGACAGGCAGACATTTACATTTGGTCTCGCCCTCTTTTAGAAGAGAGCTCAAAAGAGATACAAATGTATTTGGGCTGGGCTGGGCTGTGCGTTGCCAGCCAGCGTGTGTGTGTGTGGCATGCAACGCCCCTGAAAACACACACACTTCTGTGTGGCGCCTCTCTCTCCCAGCAGGGCCCGGAGGATGGTTGCACGTTGTGTTTACACTCAAATATTTTTCGTTTTATAGCAATGCGGTTACCCATGCCCCATCCAACAGCACTCTTCTGCCTCTACCCTCGTCAAGATTGCCCGACACTCATCGTTAAAGTTATTTTTTAGTGTAGTGTAATTAGTATTTTCCATGGCATTTCGTCGTTTTTCCTCGTGTTTTGTTGTCGGCCAGTGTTTGGAATAGTTTTGAAAATCCTTTGCGGCTAACACTAATTTGATGGTTTGGCTTGTTTAATTTTTGTATACTTTTTGGACCCTTTTTCCCCTCGATTGGCAGTAGGTAAATCCCACATAATGTGAAAATAATTGTTGGGGAAACAACAGCAACAGGGACAGCACAGCAGGGGGTAGGACTGGCAGCGGATTGAATTACGAATGAATTACTTTGGTTTCAGTTACAAAATGAATTAAACGGTGGTTTTATCTATTCAACCAAGCCAAAAATATTTAATTTCGCTTCTGAAAATAAGCATTAAATATACGTGCAGGAAGAATATATTTTAGAGGGGCTTTGAAGCATGAAAGCAGTGGGGACTCATGGGCAGCTCTAGCTGGTAGAATGAATTTTTAATTATAAAAGAAATAACAGAAATAATATTTACTTATCTTGGTGCAGTAAGCAAGCAGCAGGAAAGTCTTTCTCTTTATCTTTTTTCAACTTCTTTCAATTGATTATTGTTTTCGGCATGAAGTTCTTGTCTACATTCCCCTATCAATAACACACTCAAACCTGCGAGCATGTGATATCTCCATAAAGCACTTGCCACTGCGCTGGCGACAGTTGGGTTTGCATTTTCCCCAACTTTATCTTTCGCTTCACTTACAGAAATACCAAAGTCGTCGTCGATGGTTACTTGTGGATACAATTGAATTCAATTACTTAACGAAACTGTGTCGAATTTTGCACAGACAACAGAGAGAGAGAGGGAGAGCGGGAGAGAAGCGCCAACAAGAAAAGACAAATATAGAAATAATTTTCTCAATTGAAATTGTTCGATGGTGCAGCAGTAGCAGAAGCAGCAGCTGCTCCGGGGGGCACTTTGATAATCGTCAAATGTGTTGAAGCTGAAACTGAAGCTGCTGCAAGCAACTGTTACAACAGTGGCAGCTGTTGCACGGGTAAACCCCCCACCCCCGCTCCTATGTACAATTTGTATTTCGCATCTTTCAGAAAATTCTTTTGCCAGTTGCCAGCGAGAACAAATGCGCTTAAGAAAACTGTCAAATGCATTTGGAAATTTTCGCTTCATTCCACTTGACTTTCTGTGTATCCACGCACCCGCTCTCTCCGCCATAATAAATGAATACATATGTGTGTAATATAAAACTTTGATGGTAATTATT
Source organism: Drosophila ambigua (assembly GCA_018150905.1). NCBI lineage: Eukaryota > Metazoa > Arthropoda > Insecta > Diptera > Drosophilidae > Drosophila > Drosophila ambigua. Next base: position 16,399,539 of record JAECWS010000100.1, read on the forward strand.
TTTCCAGAACAACACCCGCATGGAATTCCCTGCACATGGGAGGCAGGCAGCCATAAATTGAAATACGCTCCTCAACGCCATCACGCATCATGGCTCCACACACCCCATGCTCCATGCCCCATGCTCCACTCTGCTCTATGGCAAACAAAAGAGGCTGCGCGGCAGCATCAAGTTGGGTGTGAAAAATGAAAAGCATCTATAATCTAATTTTATCATTATCACAGTTGTCTGCGCTAAGTGACGTCATACGCTGCATGTGCCAGAACTGCTGTGCTGTCCCTCCCGTCAGGCAACCGTCGACAGTCGCGCAGAGAGACAGAGAAGCAGATCAAATGAAATGGAATGTGAGAAAAATTACAGCAAACGGGAGTTATGGGAGTTCAGCTTAGGACCCTTTTGATGACCATTGAGCAAGTGGCGTGGATCGATTGCAATTAACTTTAATTAATCGATAATTATCGATAACACAGAGTAACGTTTAAGGTGTGCATGTGTGTGAGTACGTTTGGAATTTTCATTTTAAATTTGAATGTAAATAGCAGAAACTGTTTGTACTTTGGCTCATTGAACACCTGGGTATCAAGCGCTTTAAATTGCTACAGAAAAGCCCTCTAATTTTATTTTGAATATAAATAATATTTTTAATGAAAATATTAGGAAACAATGCAATGATTCAATATTTATATTGGGTTTGTGCTCTCAGATATTAATTATAGGCATTCCATTAATTTGTGTTTTTAACTATAAATTATTCCAAATTATTCGCAGCTTACTTTCACTTCTTTGACGCCCCTTAAAATACTTTCATGAACTCACAAATTGATTTCTGTTTGTGGTGTGATATTCTCTGCATGCAATTATCAAGCCTTCCAACTGCATACCTACAGGATATGCGAGTGCAAGCCCTGTCAGCGAATAAGGCAAAAGTGTATTATTGTGTAAGAAAAATCGCCTGGCACTTGACTTTGCCAGCGGCAATAGCAAACGTTGCAGCTATTTCATGCAACGTTCATGCGACTTTTGTTTTTGTCGTGGGGTACACATCCCGTACACACAGAGAAAGTGGGGGGAGCGTTAGCAGTCAGTGTAGTCGGTAGTCAGCATCCTGCTTAACGTTTCGCCAGTTGTCCTTGTGCTTATTGTGGAGCTCTTTCTATTCCATGCCATTCCTCTCCTTTCCTTTTGCTTTTGCTTTTGCTTTCCTGTGTCTGAAGTTAAGTGCAACTCTAACATTGTGCACCCGAGAGATAGCACGACATTCCATTGTTGTGCTGACTGCTGCAAAGACTTAATTCACCCTCCCCCTCTACAGCACTCACAGGCCAGAGCCAATTGGGGAGAAGTCCTCTATTTCTGGACGGGCGGCAGTCGGGGGGGGTTTCAGGGTTCAACTAACCGACTCTATTACGCAGTGTTGTTGCTCCTATTGTTGCTGTCGCCATTCAACGCAAATGGCGACAACATTCAGACACTTCATACTGAGAGAAAGAAAAAAAAAAAAAACACCAGCAGAGAAAAGTGTATCCCATGGGTGGGTGTGTGTGTGTGTGTGGTGCAAGGTTAAGCTGCCAAAAAAAAAAAAAAAAAGTGCTGGCTGGAAAGATCCCGCAAAACTTTAATTTGATAAGCTGCTGAAAATAAATTGCAGCACAAAAGTCGAAAGTCCAAAGGGGATAACAAAAAAAAAAAAGGTCGGGGTCACCATTGAAGAGTGAACTGCAAAAAGGTTTTAACTGCGAATACAAGCAAAAGTTTTGTAAGCCAAACCTGCATTCAAAACATTCTATTCATGAGGTTTTTCCAGTTGGTTTTCTTTTTTTTTTTCAAGCATTTAATTTACGTACCTGAAACGAGAAAAAAGGAGAAACGAATCTGGTTAGAAAATGATTCAAAATCAAAAGATCATATCTTCAGATCGCTAGAAAATCCCCAGTTAAATGCCCCAAGCAATTCTATTTTAGGGGCAATTAATGACTCGCACGCACAACCGATTACGAATGCACAAAGAACTCGTAAACTGAATCATTTACAATGGGCAGGTACTCCACTCACACATGACAGCAATTCCCGTAATTACGGGTATATTTTTCCGTGTTTTCCTTTTCGGCCATTCGGCGAAAGAGGTAAGAAATCAATTACCAGGCGAGGAGGAGGGGTGTGGGGCCTAGTCAATGAACCGCAGGCCGAATGACATGCAACATGAACAATGTTGACCTCGACCCTAAGCCTTTGTGCCCCTGGTGGACACGCCTACGTCTAGTAATTCATGCATCATTAAGCCCGAGACGGAGAAATTAAAAGAGCAAACAGCACAGCACACACAAATGAATATAAACAATATTAACAGCAATAATAATAGCAGCAGCAACAGCGACAGCAGACAACAGATGCTGTAATTGCCGCCAATGTGGGGGCGCGATAAACTCTGCAAGACGCTGACCAGATGACCCGCCCAATGGCTTGCAGCAGCTTGTACAATTCGTAGCTATCGATATTAAAATGATAGCCAAGCGATTACAAGCATTTGTTTAACAGCAAGTCGCTGCTTTTAGCTGAATTAATATTCAGTTGCTTTAAGGACTTTATCGAAAGTTTCTCTCCTTTTTCTCACTTGCTTTTCCTTTGCTTTTCTGGCACATAGAACGACTTGCAGCCCCACCATTCGCTATGTGCCCATAAATCAACAAATATAATTTTATCGTGCTACAAAACATTAATCGCTTTCCATTCCAATTGTTTATAGCGTTTAAAAATATGTCCACAACACTTATGTGAAGCATGGCCATAGAGCAGCGATAATGATTTTCTATTAATAGCATTCCGACCCCAAAAATAAACACGCATATAATTTTGCGATTGCTTGTGGCGGACAGGCATCAAAAAGCTGAAATACCTGCCACAGATTTATGCATGTAAATCAACAATGAAATTGATATATTTTACCCACTTGATTTATCGGACACAATTCAGGCGCAGAGATTTGCCTACAAATTTCTGTTGCTGCGGTCATAAATTTGTACCAGCTTTGGGCCTGCCTGCCAAATGCTGCTGCTGGAGAGTGAATTTTTATGCGTTAAAGAACACGATTTGGTTTTGGGTTTTGGATTGCAGATTGGTTTGGACGCAATCAACGATTTATGTTATCGCTTTGTCTGGGCCATACACACACACTGACGACTCGCTTCACATCTGTTAAATGTTTACATGCCTAATTATGATTTATTTGAGGCAATCATTTTTCTCAACTGCCAGTCTGCCAAGTGGCAGCAGTAGCAGCAGCAGCAGCAGCAGCAGCAGCCATAGACGCGAACGGAAGTGGGTCCAATCCAATCCATAGACCACACCGGACCTCCGCCACTTCACTCTTTGCCACTTCTTCGTCTCTCTCTCTGCCTCTCTGCCACTGCGTACGTACTCCTTCCTGCTGCTCTTCTTACACTGAGGGATGACGGTCTCAAGGCACACAAGGACACAACAGCGTCAACTGCCATTCGGCGGCACTCAGACTCGACGACTCTCAATGTCCCCATGGCCGCCGCGTGGTTGGCTCTTTGTTTATCTAAGTTAATTACAGCAAAACATTTTTAGGGTCGCTTCGTATCTCTCGCTCTCTCTCTTTGTGTAGTTTTCTCTACTATTGTGCGCTCTCCTTCTAGCCTGGGAGTGTGTGCTTGTGGGTGTGGGGCGTTCACGCATGTTTGGGTGCGGACAGTTCCGCTGATTAATTGCCGCTAAGCATACAAGCCGCCATTATTCAACCGCCATACCACAGCCCACGAAAAGGCCCACAGAATATACATGTAGGGCGACCCAACCGACTAAAAGACCAAATACCAAACAGGGTGCAGAGGGTGGTAGTTACGCGTACCCTCTATATATACTGCACATCAAACAGATCCCCATATAAACGAAATGGAGTGCTTAAAAAGTATATAGCTTGGTGGAGGCAGCCAAAAAGGTTTGACTTCTTGGGGACGAGCAGAGCTCTGGGGCTTACTGTAATGAGTGGCTCTCTCATGTGAAGATCTGGCTGCAACTTATTCGATTTCAATCTGTACCTTAAGCCAGTCGAAACGATTTTGCCCAGACACAATTGTGGAGCCAACAATTTGTATGTCATGCTGAGGTCACCTTTTGGAATATTCTTATGATTTCATTGGGGTATTTTTTAAGGTTTTTAGCAATTTTTTTTGGCATAATAAAAACTACTTTTAAATGTCTGTAAGTTTATTTTTCTTTATATTTTTAATTAAAGAAATTGCATTCATTTTCTTTATAGTTTTAATTAAAGAAATTGCAGTTTTATTTTTTTAAAAATTACTCTTTTTACTTAATCTTTGTTTTTATTTGATTTATTTATTTTTTAATTAATTTTATTTGTTTTTATATTTGATATTTTTTATTGAGTTAAATTTTTTTTGTATTTATATTTTATATAAATATAATCTATTTTATTTATTTATTACCTTTTTTAAAATTTATTTTTTATGTACATATTTATTTTTTATTCCTTTTTATATTTATTTGTATACATATTTTTTTTATATGACTGCAAAATGAGTTCCATCCAAACAAGTCTAGAGATTCTCTTTTTTATGACCTTGACATGACCTTGCTAGTGGCTACATTTATGTAACTATCAGCAATCAATCAAGCAAATAGAATGCCTGGCTGCTGCTGGTTACCCTTTGAACTTTCCGCCCTCGCATGCAAGCGAATAAACAGCAGATAGAAAGAAGTATCTGTAGCAGAAAGCGCCCGACGACAGCGACAAATGTCCAACAAGTAAATCAATTGTTCGGCAGCAGTGGAGCTGTTGGCTGTGGGCTGTGAGCTGTTTTCTCATTCAATTTATTTATTAGTATAGTATTTTTTGGTGGCTAATTTAATCAAGAAGCAAATGATGTGAATAGGTAAGGTCTCTCTCTCTCTCTGATTGAATTAAACATGCGAGAGTGGCAGCTGAAGCCAAGATTTGAACGACTGAACTGACTGCAAAATAATTTCCGACTTTGTTTTGCGCAGTCGATGCGAATTGCTCGCCCAGACGCATCCTTGGAGAGAGCGCGTCCTTCTGCAGCTCCTCATCCACTTATTGTTTGCTAGTTTGTTAGTCGTTCGGTTAGCCTCTGTCCAAGCATTGCCATTGCCACTGCAGCAGCAGCAGAAGCACACCCTGGTGGCAAGGAAGTCGGATGCTGCTTGCTCAATGAATAAAGAAACAAACAAACAAGAATTTTGTACGCTTGACTGCATGTCTCTGCCATGAGCGACTCGGCGACCAAGCGACCGAATGAATGACTGACTGACTCACTGAATGAATGAATGAATGAATGAACGACTGAGCGGGTGGTGAGTGGTGGCTGGTGAGTGCTTGCTGCTGTTGGTGCAAATGGCTGAATGAATTGTCGGTGGGTTGTATAAATCAACTTGGCGTTTATCTCAAAGCAAATAAGTCAACAGTGTAGACGGATAGCAAAATGCAATGTGAATGTGGAATGAGAATGCGAATGCGAATGACAGTCGTGGGTGAGTAGAGGCAGACGAAGAGGTCGCTCTGCGTGATGACACGGACGATTTAGTTGCGCATCCGTTGGCAGCTTCAAGTGACCCCCCCAAAAGCTCTTCTCTACTCTTCACCCCACTGTGAAGATGAAGATTTTCCATTGTTTTCGTTCACAGTTGAAACCCACTGAACCCTCTGGAAAGCCTTATTAATTTCAAACTTTAACCAGCTGCATCTGCATGAAAGATGTTTTCTGCTGTGGCGAATTATAAGCCGAAAACTTCTGGCAAATATCTGCAGCTGTATCTGCACCATTACTCCCGCCCAGACGTATTCATATTTGCTGCAGTATAAAATGGATATCAGACGGCTGAGTGCCTCGTCAGCTGGTTCGTTCCAATTATCTTTTGTGGACACACAAAATTTGCCTTCACAGACAAGCAGCCAGCCAGCCAACCGACCGACCACAAAAGTCGCACAAGCGCGCACACAATATATGTATGTGTTGTATGTCCATGTATCTCAAAGATACATTTGGGGATTTTGGTTTCTAAAGTGCAACAGTAATTCATCAATTAAACCCTGCCTTTATAGAATTACCAATTACCATTTCAGCATTTCACATCCGGCATCCGGCACATCTCACCCACAAAATGCAAATGTTCGGGCCCTCCCCCAGCCCAGCCCCAACGCCAAAAAGTTTTTGGGCACAAGCCAGGCTGGGCCAGCAGGCTTTTAGCTCGCTCTCCCTCTCTCTCTCTCCATTTCTGTAGTATCCTCAGTTCTCTCTGGCAATGTGCGGCTTTTGGCAATTTGGTAGCAAACTAATCGATGGCGAAACATTTGCCCAGACACAAAGCGAGAGCCTAATGCAAACTCCCCAACCAACAGCCAACGGTAATGGTGGAGAGTGGAGAGAGTCACTCTCGTTGCCATGTCATAAAAGATGCACATTGTATCTGCTAGTATGCATAGTATCTGCAGCATCTCCATGCCCCATGCCCCATGCCCCATGCCCAACCACCTACAGCTTACTTTGCGACCGTTCGTTTGTGCCGCTCTTAATGCGCTTTGGCCCCCCGCTCTCTCCGCTGCTGTATTTGCATTAAAAGCGGTACGAGCCAGGGCAGCACCAGACCCAATATACCAGGCTCACACAGCACAGTGGTGCGAAACTAAACAAGCTGGAACAGGCTTTGAATATATTTTGGCATGTTTTTTGTAGTCTTAGAAACGCAGAAACTCAAGGCAATCGAATCATTATTTTGTATATTATTTGTATAGTTTTATATGAGTAAAGTTTCAGCGAACTTTTAGCCACTGTTCAAGCCACAACGACGCACAATGGCACACAGGCAGGGCACAAAGAGTGCGGTGGTACCACAAAGCCCCTGCCTGCCTGGCTGGTCTGCCTGGCTGGTCTGCACCACATTGCTTATTTAATGAGATTAACGTCTAAAGACAAATGTCATGTGCATGTTAACTGGCGGAGAGACGTTGGAAAAATACGGGTATATCTTCGGAGAGCCCAGGGTGTCCCAGCGTCCAGTGTCCGGAGCTGCCTCCTGGTTCCTGCTGCGGTTTCGGACAGAGTTTCTGCTTCTGTCGCCATAAAAGGCAGAAGGCGGCACATTAAAAATTCTAAAATGTGTTTTTGCCAGCCTACCGCCAGCCTCTGCCTCTGCCTCTGCACCTCTGGCAGCACCATAAGCTGCAGACATGGCCCCAAAAGAGAGACGTAACCAAAGCAAGGCATACGAGTGCTCGTAAAAGAAAAAAACAAAATCCTCAAACGCTGACTCGCGTACTTGGGCAGCGCGCCGTGGCTTTAAGCTTCAACTTCAACATCAAAGTAGCCGAATGCCACAGCGTAACTGCCGGCAGACGACATTCGATTCAGATGCCATAGCCAAATGGAGGGAGCACCATAGAAAACTATGGCTGGCAACAGCTCATGACAGCTCAAGTAGCAGTGGCAGTGGCAGCAACTGTGGCAGCCTTGACCGAAGTGAAAAGTGAAAAGCTGTCACCAGTTTCTGTCCCGCTGACCATCTATTAAATATGGATGCGGAAAAATCGTCCAACTATAAAGGAGCTAACGAGCTGTAAACTATAAAAAAAGCAAACCTCTTTCTGCTCAAATTCATCTATAAATTTGGCCTATAAAGTAAAATCAAGAATATTCAACGGTAGAAAAAAAAAAGGAATTTAGGCAGCAAAGATCCCAAAGTGGGCTGTAAAGTATTGAAAATGGAAAAGCTGGGAAAGCTAGAAGTAGAATAAATGATGCCTGATTCTGTGGATTGCTTAACTGTTAGCGAGTATAACGCAACGAGTACAAAGTAACGAGTAAAAAAGTAACGAGTAAAAGCAACGAGTAAAAGTAGCGAGTAAAAGTAACGAGTGGAAATTAATGAATATAAAGTAAGGAGTAAAAAGTAAGGAGGATAAAGTATCAAATAAGTGACGATGGCTAAAAAATAGTAGTACCAAAAGTAACGAGTAGTAAGTAGCGAGTAATGACTTAAAAGCAGAAAACTTTAAGATCTCCAAGTTTATTCCACTGGGAAAAACTCCACCACTCCCTCTCTTTGTTCCACTCCTTCCGTTTCCATGCTCCTTTTACTTGAATGATGCTTGGGGGCAAATTGCAAAATGCTTTTACAAATTGCTTTGGCCATGGGATTTTACAGGAGATTTTCATTAGGCGGCCAGTCCAGTGCAGGACATAATACCGCAAATTAATGTAATGACAGAGACACACAAACACACAGATGGTGGATATATATATATATATATAGATATATGTAAGGACTAATGCCAATACAAATAGCACACACATACTGGGGCGGACGAGGCAAAGACATCTGCTATTCATGGGACAAACACTTTGGCTGGTAAGCGGATTAGGTCAAAACTCGTAAATGACTTTTAAATCTAATACACTTGAAATGCAGAGGCGGCAGTGGCGATTCTCAACCGGATGTGCCTTTAACAAATCATCAGTCAAACAGAGAGATAGGAGAGAGGGGGAGATAGATACAGCTATATATATATATAGATACTCCTCACAGATAAAGGAACACATGGCTCCCGGGCTCCTGGCTGATTTGCCGATTGTCACTGCGACATGCGTCTCAATAATTCATCACGAAGGCCAAAAGGCGTCGCAAAGATTTCAGCCAGAGCCTCCCTCCTCTTCGCAGACGCCTCACCAGCCAATGGGGGGCTTCAGCGCTTCAGCTTCGACTTCGATCTCGACATGGCGGCAAATTGCGTTGACGCGGTTGCACGTTGTCACCGCAGAAAACGTGTGGCAGTGGCAAACACCCTCGACCCCCCCCTGCCCAGTGACAATGATGAATAAAAGGCGATAAATCTCGCCAAAAGGAACAGCATAGCCCCAGAAAAAAAAAAAAAACTCTACAACGGATTTGGCTCAAGCCACAGGACGGAAAAGAAGGTAAAACCGAAGCCAAGCCGGAGCCGAGCCGGAGACGGAAGACATTTGTTTCAGCGCTGCTGTAGGAGCAAAGGGGTGCACAAGTGGTAGGCCGCCCTGATGACGTCCACTGATTTCCAGGAGGGCGCGGGGAGCAGCAGCTTGCGTGGGCCTTCCATGGATGTCAACTGCTGTCGCCATGATGATGATGGTCCGCAGGCACGGGGGAGTCGAGAGCTTCAGCTTGAGACGTCATCGCAACGAGGGTTGTTCGCACAATTACGCCACAAGCATCCATATGAGACGCGTGTAATGGGTTATAATGTATACCACCCACACCCCAACCGGCTAAGGCTGTCCCTTCCAGTCTTAATAATGTCTTGGGGAATGATAAATGACGTCAGTGCCAAAAAAAACAGATGTTTCAATTACGCAAAAGGGTTGCTTAAAGGCGAAAAGCTTGCACTTTAATCGCACTAAATGTATCCTTCTCTCAGTCTCCACTGCTGCTATTATTGGCTATCGGAAGTGGCGCATCTCTAGCGTTTCGATTGCAGCTAAATGGAAGTCACGTGAGGCAGCTGGCGCAACAAAGTTTCTGCCTCAGCGACACAGCACAATCGAATCGACAATACGGATGCGGATACGTCTGAGGAGGATGCTACGTGGGCGCCATTGCCGCAGATCATTAGCGTTGCAAGCCGCAAAAAAAATAAAATAAAAATAGAAATAGAAAAGTAAAGTAAAGGAAGGAGAGTGACACAAACGACGACAGCAGTCCCCATGCGGGGGTAAACGTTTACTTCTTTGCTCAACAAAATAAAATATAACAACTTTGTGGCTGCTGCCACTGACAGGCGCACGGCGCGGCGCCTCCCAACTTGCAGAAGTTTTATGTGCAAGACACAAAAGTGTGATTTATATTTTATGGCACGCCATATTCAAGTGGCTGTCCCGGGCTAGTGTTTATTATTTTAGTGCCCAGAGGAAATCCTAGAGGCAGCAGAGAGAGAGAGAGGCACACTGGCCAGTGGGTAATTAGAATTATGGCAATTGGTGGCCTAAGACTACAAAATAGTTGCCTTAATTTTCAAATAAAAAATAAACAATTTCCTATTTAATGCCATTTTATTTATCTCTCATTTGTGGATTAATCTCGCACAAAAATGAATGTCTAAATATTTCACCGCTGCTCTCTGGCACATGCAAAAATCTTTCATCGCTCAATTATCGTAGGGCCAACTGTTGAGCAACTCGTTTTGCTGTAAATTAAATTAATTAGAGAACAAAAGAATGTCAGTATAGGAATGAGAGCATAAAAAGAGAATTTATACCCTAGCAGATCGTTATTTCTTTTCATAATATAAAGATCCCATCCTGATCCATCTACAGAACTGTTTGAAACCAACATTTTGGTTCGGAAAATAAAGATCTAGGATCTAAGAACTTATTTGAATGCCTGACAAACCTCTGAGCAAAACAAAATATACCCTGTGAAGCGGCATAAAAAGCTGGGAATCGAGCTAAACTTTTTTAATTGCATTCAATGTAGAGCTGCCAACTACGACGACAAGGACAACGACACAAGGATGAGGCTGAGCGGCTGAGAGTGAGACAGCGAGAAACACCAGAGACAGTCAGAGAGAGACACGAAAAACTGAGTAAGAGATGGCTAGAAATGGGAGTGCGGAGTGCAGCTCCATGATGATGACGTTGCCATTGCTGGATGACTGACGCAGTGCTTGGCGGGGGTGGTGCTTGGGCGCATTCCTTGCCATCACTTAATGACATTTTCATCAAGATCCTGCCTGCCGCCCCGCCCCCCGCCCTCATTATCATTATAATTGTCATGCTGATTTCTGTGTGCTGCTTCCTCCACAGCCTCAGCAACCGAGGAGCGCGCGCGCTACAGCCACAGCCACAGCATTTTCTGCATTTGTTTGGGAACAAAGTTTTATTTTATTTTTTGTTGTTGTTGTTTTTTTTTTTTTTGGTTAAAAGTTCTTTTATATTGTGATTTGTGTGTGCAGTGAGTGAATTGCTGTCGGAATTTGACGACTTCCACTCGCGCAGGCAGGCATGACTTACATGCAATTCTTTTTTTAATGAGAACTGAGCAAGGAAGTGCCTGAATCCGATAACGACACTGACGGTATGTTGTGCATATGTAATTACATTTAGTCGTGGCATGTGAGCACTTACAGTTAAGTAAGTAAATTACAAAATCAAAAAAGAAAATAATAAAGAAATAAAGTAAAAAGAAAAAAAAAGATTATTCATTGCCGAAACCCGGGATTGAACCGGGGACCTTTAGATCTTCAGTCTAACGCTCTCCCAACTGAGCTATTTCGGCACTTGAGCAAGCAGTGTCAAGAGCTTTTTATGCGCTCAGAGCGCAAAGAGAGATAAGCGCATGCAATATTAGTGGAGGAGATAACAATTCTGATATTTTTAGAGACCGAAAAGTCGAATTAAATCCATAGGCATATTGCAATATTTTGGTTTAAAGAAATATATATATTTTCTGATAATGCGAAATTTAATTTAATAGATTTGGGAAAAGGTTAATCCCTACATATTTATTTCCTCATAGAGAGGGAACTAAAATACCTCTAACATAATGTCTTTTTTTTTTAATTTCCACCCCCTAGCTTGTGTTTTTATTCTTGCATTAATCTTTGCACTACGCTTTGGCTAATAATTTTTAATTTTCGCCCCAAATGACAATAAGTTTTGTGATTGCCCCGCACCACGCCACACCATGCCCATGCCCATGCCACACGTTCCACCCCTTTGTTACTTGGGAGTTGCAAAAACAAAATGTACAATTATTAAACTTTTAATCAATTTATCAATATTAACTTTTTACTTGTGCCGGAGAGGAGCAAAACTTTTCTAGTGCCACATGCCCAGCCCGCCACATTTTTTTTTTTTGTGCACCTCCACGTAAGTCCCCTTTAACTTTGCCATCGAGTAAAGCGGGAAAGGAGCAGCGGGAGAGATTCTGCTCAATTTTTAGTCGTTACGCCATTTCAATTACTGGCCAAGTGCCAGGACACAGGGACAGAGCAGGGACAGCTGGACAGCTGGACGATCAGTGGCAAATTTATAGAGACAAAAAGCTAGGAGCTAGAAGCAGACCACGACCAATAGCATGAAGAACAAAGGGAATAAGTAAAATGTGTAAAAATGGTGGCACATCCAGGCAGGCGCTCATTTGCTCCCAGACGCAATGGGGGATGATGACGATGCTGCCTTCTGCTCGCTGCTGCTGCTTGCTGCACTTGTCATATTACTAATTTCCCTGGTGACCAAGAAGCAAGACCAAGAGCCATTGAACCCCTGAATAAAAGCGTGTGTATGTATAGGGTTCAATCGTTAAATGTTCAATCTGCTTCATCAACGGGCTGCAACTGCAACTGCAACCGTCGCAGTCGTGGCAACTTTTTGATTAACGCCATTATGAGGTGATTGTTCAGTTGAGAGCCAGGTTAAGGTTGCAGGCTGCTCGGCTGATTTTCTGAACCTGAAACGAGTCCTGCCTGCCTGCCCTGTGTGCCTGCCTGCCTGCCTGCTACCAAATTGCACTCATGTGTGTAATTTATTTTCTCGCCATGAGAAAAACTTCCTAACCGGAAAATGAGGCACTCAATTAAGAAAACGTTTAATCCATGAAATGTTCCAATTGCAGACACACACAGGCACACACATAGACACAGGGAATGCAGTGGCAGTCGACAGGGCAGAAAGGACAGGGAGGCGGCGTTTGAGGGGAGGGTAGATGGATGGCCTGAATGGCTCGAATGGCCAGAATGTGCAGCATGGCAGGAGGATGGTTGGCTCGGGGGCTGAAGCTGAACGACATTGCCCAGTGGGGGCTGTAAAAATTGCTGTCTATATAATTGATTGGGTGTGCCTTTTGGATTTACTTTTTCTCTACGTCCTCTCTCTCTCGCTCTCATTTTATTTTTATTTTTTTGTGCTTAAAGCACATCCCAGTGATTTGTAATTCCCATTTCAAATTACACGGCCAAATGTTTCTCTCGATTTAAAACTGAGCCCAGAGACTAAAGGGAACTGGGCAAACATTTTGCTGATATTAATTGTGTTTGAAAATGGACTTTAAATGGGTTAAACGGCGTGCTCAAAATGAGTGGCTTGTGCAGCTTAGGGAATGGTTTTTGTAACGATTTTCATTGTAAAAAGTTTCGAGTCTTGAAATTCGAATAAAAAATGTGTCCTTTCGCTTAGGGGAAGTTTTTGCAGCGAATCAATGCCATTGCCATGATTCCAAGAACAGTGGAACAAGTGGCATGGTGTGAAACATCTCCAGTTTGAAGTACAGTCTTTTCGCTTACCAATACTAAGGAAATGCCCTTCCTCTTTTGTTCAGAATTCCACCACTATATGTAGAATTCTTATGAATGGCAGCACTACACCCTGGTATCATCTATCTCTGGCTTAAGTATGCATCGCACATACAGTGTTTTTCAACCAAAACTAAATATAGACAAAGCCAAAACGGCGACAACTGCGATTATAATCAATTCACATTCACAATTTATTTAACAGAAATATAAATGGAATCAAAGTAATATGTAAATGCAGCAGAGAGGCAAGTGAAGAGGAAACAATGAGAAGGAGACGCAGGGGGGCGGCGGTTGTCTTTAGAGAACAAAAGCTACCGATGTCACGGGGGGGAATACTTTATATATATTTTTTAGTTGTCGCATTTCCGCCCTTTGCGACAGCGACTGCCAAAAAAATATGCATATGGAAATGCAGAGACAATGTGAGGATGGTGCGGGCAGGGGAGCAGGTACTAGGTACTCCCCCAGCGACTAGGGAGAGAGCAGCGTACATATGCGAGCAGTGGAGTGGAGTGGAGGGGAGTGGAGTTGTGTGTGGCACATAAGACGTGTGGAAATTATGCGAGGCGCGTGTCAAGTGGCGCAAACTGCAAGAAAACTTTTGCCAAGTCGGTGGTTCCCTTTAGTTCTTGCCACCATACCCATTCCCCCCATTCCACCATTCCACCAGTCCGGCCATTCCCGCGCAACGTCTGCAATTACATTCTGAATTAAATTGTAATGAGGCGCATGCGGCGAAATATGAAAATGAGACCCCAAGACGTAGCGGAATCGAGTCAATGTGGAGTGTGGCAGCGGCTCCACCATTGGCGGCGACTCTCCGCACACAAATGGCAATTAACAGTTATGTTTGCTGTTCCAACACGTTGCAGACAGTTTTAATGACGGGACGGACGCGATGCGACGCGGCGCGGACTCGAAGTAAAACTATTTTTAGGTGACTTTGACTTGGACATCCCACATCCCACCCAATGAAGGGCCGCCCCATGCTACAGGAAGTAACTGTTCAGCGCCCGCCGCACCTCTGCCCCATCACGGCCATCGCTAGCTTCTTCAGCGCGTAATTGGCTGCAAACGGAAGTTCGTGTAATTTAAACTCGATGGTGGCAACTCTGGTCAACATCTGGCCGTCGAGACATTTACTCCGGAACGGGGTGGCCTGGGCTGGACTGGACTGGGGTGGACTGGGCTGGGGTGGAGTGGAGTGGGCATGGTTCAATTGCGCGGAAGATGCCAATAAAGAAAATACCCTTGATAGTGGGCGCCACTTCCTCAAGTGATACTCAAGTGGACAAAAGGTGTGAAGAGGGCTATAAATGTTTCACTGTTTCACTGTTCCACTGTTCAGCTATTCCAGTGTTCCAAATACGCTGTCCAAAGTTACCATAAGCAAAAGGATACATCAGAACGTGTGACTGAGTCGAGTCTGGAGTAATCTGAATTGTATTTTCATTAACAAAAAATAAAAACTATATATAGAAGCATTTGTTAAGACTCGCGCCGCTTCTTGGCTTTGCCCATGTCTAGGTCAGTGCCCGTGGCCTGGGCCTTGCCCGTGCTGGTGTTGTAGTACACGCGCCGCTCGATGCCATCCTTGGTGATGATCGCAATGCGCGCTACTCCGCCGGAGAAGCTGTCATGATAGATGGCCTGCTTCAGAGTGGACTGGACGAGCAGCACCAGCTGCTCCTTCTCCATATTCGGCCGGTAGCCGTCGCGCAGCATGCCGCTAATGTATATGGAACCCGAGCCGCCGTAGCTGAATTGCTCGCGCGTCATCATGCCACCCATCGAAATGTTGTACACCTGCCCACCGCACTGAGCGTCCCAGCCACCCACAATGATGCCCGCCATCAGGCTGCGGCGACTTGTGTAGCATTGGTCGCGAAACTCCGCGGCCACATCGCGCACCAGCGTCTGCTGGCCCGTGTGCATCTGACGGTGCCACATCAGAGTGGCGACCAGCTCGGAGAGCTGCTGGGTGTCCGCTGCGGAGCCGCTGCGGCAGCAGTAGACATTGTCCGTGATCCGAGTCACTTTGTCCGTCACACGATTGGCCACCAGGCAGCCGGCGGTGGTGCGCGAATCGGCTCCGAGCACCACGCCATCCGCAAACTGGGCGGCCATGATGGTGGTGCCACACTCGACGGGCGTGAAGCAATCCTTCAGATCTAAGTCCAGCCAATGGGAGTTATTCATTTTTTGAGTTGTATGGAGAATCGCTCGCTTTGAGCTGGCGAAGTTGTAGTCACTGACTACTGGATTAATGCTGCGGTAGAGTCGGGCCTAGCACCGAGTGTTGTGTGAGCGAGTCAAGGCTTTGAATGGTTCGAGCTCTTCGAACGAATCGTTCTTCGAATGTTTCGAACGTTTCGAACGGCAGTGAAATAATCTGAGCTGCAAAAGAATTCAGTGTAATTCTCATGGAATTTTCACAGATCACAAAAAATCTACGAATCGCTGGGTTTAATTTTGCTTTAAGTACGAAATCTTTTGAAATGTATGCCTTAATATTTATTATCATTCACTTTCCACCTTCGACTATCTGAAACTGTGCAGAAATCCTCTTTAGATGGCTTTTCTCCAGGCGCTGTCGCGCTTTCCCCAACATTCTACCAGCAGCCAGGCAAGCTCACGCCTCGTCCTGATTGCCTGGCTGTGCTGTAATCAGAAAGTCCTTGCACGTAGCCAGAAATAAGCATAAGAAACATTTCACAAAAATTACACAGAGAAAAGGGGGGACATTTTTTGTGTGTGTGTGTGTGTGCAGGATGCAACGCAAGAGAGTGCCACAAAACGATCAACATTAACTGCCGTTCGTCGTCGTGCCACCCAACAGCCGCGCCCATTTGATAGACGTAATTTTGCAGCAAGTGTTGCGCCCGCCCACCACGAGAGAGAGAGAGGGAGAGAGAGGCAGGGGGAAAGATGGAAGAATAAGAAGCTGAAGTGGCAGTGGCAGCAGCAGCAGCAGAAGAGTGCATTTAAATGACCGTTTTGTCGCAGCTCCTCTAATGACAACCACTTGCGGCTGTCAAATGCAACTCTGCACGGCACGCAGGGTTGTAATATTTTATGGGCTGCCCCACGGAGAGACGCCCCGATGCCCCGATGCTTGTTTGCTTTGCAGCTCAGCTCACTCTCTGGTCTGACCAGCACAATGGCATATGAAGCATATGAATGGCATTACCCCTACGATACTCGCCAGCCCGCTCCACTCTCTTTGCTCATTTGGCGCATTCATAATTTCCCCATTAACCTTATTTTCCTGTTATGCACGAGTGGTGGTGGCCCCTCCAAGATGAAATTGTCACCCCGTTCTACTATGTGGGGGTGTGCCCCACCACGTTTGAAGAACGCTTTTTTACGATGATTTCTACCGCCTGCCTCTGCTCCCTGATGGATTTTAAATGAACTTTAACACGTGCGCGCTGTCCCTCGAGGTCGGAGGTCCTTGGGAGCGGAACGGAACGAAGCTAAGTAATTGGTTTAGCAGTGGCATGGGCGTGGGCCGTGGGGCTCGTTTCACAGATTATCCTCGGAGTTGATTTTGAGAGAGCTAAACTAATAATAAAAACGTTTCATTCCGCACACAGTTGCAGGGCTGGCTGCATTCAGGGGGACGGGGGGCAACAGTTGGTGCAGCGAAATGAAATTCTTCCCTCCCTAATGAGATATTGAGTATAATGAAAATTGGATCGTTTCATCAGAGCGGGCAAATTACCTTCAGCTCTGCCAGAACTTATGAACTTTATACCGGAATTTCAAATGGAAATTTCTACTACGTTTTTGGTGTATTTTTTGTTGCAGTTTCCCCAAAGCGAATTGTCGCCATCGCCCAACGGCAAAGTGCAGGGTATTTGAAGCCCATTTATTTTCTCATCGAGCTGTCATTTCATTTCATTTGCATCCTACTGTCATATCTTTCGTGCATATGGGAAATTCTGACACCATTTTCCTGGAAAAATGTATGACATTCATTTGTATGACTTCCTGAATGGGAAAACACATTTGACTTTTATTTCTTTTGGCCTTAAAATGTGTCCTCTGGATAGGTTTGGGTGGGGTGGATTTCTAAATTGAAGTTTTCTGCCTCCTGCACTGCTCCTAGCTTTAGGGGAAAAACTCAATTTGTTGCTGCTCAGATTTAAGCGAGTGCCAAATGCACATTTAATAACGTAATTTCTGAAGCGTGCAAAAAAATTTATATATTTTTAGCATTTAGTTTTACTTTGTTCCACAAACTTTAGCTGCTGCTGCTCGCACACTTTTTTCTGCTTCATCTTGCAGCAAAAAGCAAACTCCACTGCAGATACATATGTATCTGGCATACACATATACATACATACACATATATTTAGGTATACATTTGGAGGTTCAACCTACGTGAGTTGCCCAACTTTTTAGCCCAAAAAAAAAAAAAAGAAAAAGCGAAAAAAAATCAAGCAAAAATTTGCATATGCAACGACGTTACTCCTGACGATGATGATGATGTCGCAAGGAGACGTACATTTGAGGACACACACAGGACACAGGATACTGTACTAGCTGCCAGCAGCAAGCGGCAAGCACTCCTGAAAGCTTCGCCACTTTTATGCAAATAATGTCTTGCCTGGAATTTTTGTTATTTATAGTTAAGATAGCAAAACGTGTGGATGTCTTGTGGATATATCTCAAAAGTGTGTGTGTGTGTGTCTCTGCATTAGTAGCCATGTCTCTTAGATCTCTCTACTGCCTCCTGCGGCACATGCTCTCTTTATCTCTCTCTCTATCTCTCTCCGTGTCTCTACTTTATACAAGTTATTGCTTCATTTCTTGGGCAAAAACTTCTTCTTCAGCACCTGACAAAAGTGGATACTTTTCGAGGAGCAGCTGTGGTGGGATGGATGGGCAAGTTTTTGAATGTCAAACTTGAATATAGGAACTAACCACACACCACCCCCTTTCCCATCAGCCATTGCATGTGTTCGTCCTGCAGCCAAATTACATTCTCTACTCGCTCATAAAAGAAAATAAAAAATTGTCATTAAAGTTTTTGGCAGTTGACTTCGATTCATTTTCCTTTTCTCTCTCTTTGTGTCTCTCTCTGTGTCTTTGCTTCCTTTCGTCTGCATCTTTTATTAGTCATAATTTAAATTGACATTTGCTTTAGTTTTAATCTCGTTTCAATGATTGGCAACTTCAGCTGCAGACTCCAGTCACATGTTGCCAACGAAACTCTCTCCAGTGACACATCCCACAGCTGAGAGCTGACAGACAGACACATTGTAAGACGTCACATAAATTCGATTATGAGCACAAGAAATTGCAATAAATATGTAAATTTTATATGAATGATGAAATGTTAAATACGAACAGACTTTTATGGCTTCTCCCCTAAAGCTTGTCTACAACCAAAAAAATACCCATCATATTCTCGTACACATATAAAATATATTTCTATATAAATATTATAATTAAAGATCTGTAGAACTCACCTAATTCCACATAGAGTTTTGGTCGTATATTCTCCTGCCAGGCACTTTGATTACCAATCACGTAGAGTGTTAGTAGTAGGAAGACTTGCATCCAACCGTATCTGTATCCGTATCCGTAGTATCCATACAATTTGCTTAACTTATGCTTCAGTATTATTGTTGTTGCTGTTGTTTTTTCTACTGTGTCTGCTTTTGTTGCTGTTGCACATTTCAAATGCATTTTGTGGCTTTTATTGTTATTATTGTTGTTGCTGTTGCTGATGCGAATGCGGATGCAGATGCTGTTGTTTTTGCTTTTGTTGTTTTTATTTGTGTGGCTTCTATTATTATTTTTATTGTGCGTAATTTGGTTTGCAGAGTTGTGGGAATTTAACATTTTCTATTTTGCATAAAATTTATGTAAATTGTTGCCTGTTTTGTCGTTTTGTCGTTTTGTCGGTCGGTTACAATGTTCAAAAATTGGGAGGTTTTGGGTATTTGGTTTGTTGTTGCCTTTGGTTTTCCTGTGGTGTGTGTTTGTGTTCTTCTCCTTATTATATTTGATTTGATTATATATATATATAAATTTTTGTGTGTGTTTGGTGGATTATATATAATTTATTTACTGCATCTTTTATTTACTTAGACGACTTTAAATACCGCAAATATATTGATTTCATTTTTTATTCAAACATTATTTGTTATTTTCTGCTCAACAAAGTTTGTGTTTAATTTTGGTTAAAAAACGAAAGTTTTTTGATTTATGGAGAAACTTTTTTCAAACAATTTTGCTGCGGCTAGGAAGTTGCGTCATTTCTGTAATTAGAGAAGAGCGAAAAATAAGAAAAATTAGTAATCAATTTTGAGTGTGTTGTAGAAATATTCAGGGAAAAGGATGAGTGTAATATTACTGATATTTTAATACTAGGGATAGATTTAGTAATAAATATTATGGCAATTTTATTTAATTTTGTTGTTGATTTTTTCTCTGCGTGTGTTTCTGTGTTTCGGGCTTCGTTTTGCTGCTAGTTGTCCGTTATTCTAGTTCTATTCTATTCTAGTATTTTAGCTATTGGTTTTGCTGACTGCGAGTGAGAGGGAAATTTCGACACACAATTTTCATTGCGTAAAAATGTACAAAGAAAGCTGAAGAAGTTTTCACAAAAGCGGAGGGGAAGATTGAGCTATTTGGTAGTTTTTATGAGTAATACGATGGTTGGGTGTATTTTTTTTGTTACTACCTTCAGAACAGAAAATCAATCGGATGTCCCCCCGCGGCCCATCCCTCCACTAATGTGAATGTGCTGCCCATGTTAATGGAACTGCGCTCAAAAGCATTCATCATTTTGCGTGCCCAAAAAATACAATTTAAATATACGTTTTAAGCAATAAATTAAGCAAATAAATTTTGCATATAATATTATTCGCATCTGCTATATCCCTAACTGCCCCAATTTGCTCGTTTTTTATATGTATTATTTTCTAATACATATCCCTTATTCGCTTTGCATTTTTTCAATTTCGATGGCATAAATTTTGTGCTCGATTTAATGTAGGTCTACGCTCCCCTCCCCTCCGCCACGCGGCACTCCTTCGCCCTCACGTTTCTTGGCCAAGTTATTGAAAGCGGCTTATTGTGCAATCGTGTGTGTGCACACACACACACACACACATAAGCACGCATTGAGCCACGCCCAGCTATTAGGGCGTCTTTTGCTATGCAGATACACTCGCAAGTTGAGCGACCTTCGCCCACAAATGGAAATGGATTCTGAGGGAGGCGCAAGAGCGCAGAAAAAAAAGAATAAAGAAAGCACACAGAGAGAGAGGGAGAGAGAGGAAGAGAGACAAGGGACAGGCGAAAAAAAATTGAAAGGAATGAAGGAAATGCAGAGTGTAGACAGCAGGAGGAGAAAAGGTGCCAAGTAGCGTGCACAGTTAATGAGTTTTCCCCCAGCAGACCCAACCCAAAACCCCCCACACTATTTTCCCCACGCAGAGAAATTAAAATGTAGCACGAAAATGTACAAAAATCTAGCACACCAAAGGGGTTGACAAGGTGTTTTCATTTCGTTTCGTTCTGCTCTGTTCTGCTCAGTTCTGTGGGGGCTAGCCTCGACTCAAAATGGGGTTATTTGGTGTCATAAATCTCCACAGGTGAAACCCTCACCACACACAGAGCGGCAGTGGGGCTGGGTGAGCAAAAGTGCAGCGCAATTTGTTTTTCCAAGTCATGTGCATCTGTGTCGGCTACGTTCTAATTATGACGTCAACAAAGCGCGTAGGTGCCAAGTAAAATAGAGAAAAGAAGAGAAATAAGCCAGGCTTGGGGCGACCGAAACATTAGGTACCCTGCCCCATATAGCGATAGTTGCGAGGGTGTCCGTTCGCCTATGGCAAATTTATGCAGCGAATTTGTGCGAAGAGTGAGCCGCAGTAGATCTAGGGACCGAAAGAAGAGGCTGAGGCGAGTGTCGTATTTTTATTTATATTATTTTTTATTTGTTATTTATATTTATATTATTTATTATTTATATTATTTATATATTTATATTTATGTTATTTATTTTTTATATTTATATTATTTATTATATTATATTTATGTTATTTATATTTATATTATTTATTTTTATTATTTTTTATTTTATTTATTATTTATATTTTTATTATTTATATTTATTTGGATGAAAGTCCCCTCTTAAATCCTATGCAGAAGTCATAAGTCATATCTTTTGTTCTGCTGCAAATTGCAGGGTATCAATTGCAAGGGTATCCATAAACGGGTAGCAATTGTGGCAGGGCATGGTGGCTTACGGTGAGTACAAGTCGAGTATCCACTTTGCAGCAGCTCGCTCTCATGTCTCTTTTTGTTGCTCTTTGCCGATTGTTAGTTTAGATAAAGCGCCACAAATACACACACACACACACAGACAGAGACAGACAGACACACGCGCATGGAGCAGCGTCAGGTGTAAGCGTCTGTGTATCGAGTCGAGTGCCCTGGAAAGGTTTTACGCAAAATTTAACCCAAAATTGTTATGGCAGGGAAAAGTCAGAGGGAGGGAGGGAGGGAGGGCAAGCGAAGCCATCGAGTGGGGCTCTCAATAAAAGATTTAAGTGAACATGAGAGAGCTTTGCACTATTATTAAATGCAATTTTGATTCAAATTCTGGGCATTGCATTACATATGGAGAGACTGCACTCGAACGAGTGGCGATTATTAATCGATAACAGCTCTTGCTGGCATTTAAATAATTCGGTAATTCGGTAATTAATGGCTACGCCTGCAGCTTTTCCTCATTTCTCATCTTCTTGTTGTGTTTTCTGCTTGAATGTTGAGTAATAATTTAGAGCTAAACACATTGCTGGAGAGGCCTCTTATCCCCATGCAAAGTGCAAACATAAAACACTTTTCGGTTGGCAAAGCATCCTCATCAAAAGCGAGACGTTGGCCCAGGCATTTAAAATGAATTTTGCCCCACACACACACAAACACAAACACACAGAAAAGGGGCCACGAAAAATGAGCCACACAGCCACGCCCAGGCAATGGCTTTGGCTCAGCCTGTTCCTGGCTCCTGAATCTGGCAATTGCATTACACACTGCAGTTGGGCAGAGTACACCCCGCCCCACCCCTGTGTTGCAAGAACTTAGGGGGGTCTGTGGAGGGGGTTTTGTTTTGTAAATGGCTACCAAAAATTAAATGCCACAAATCCCTGCAGACAGCACGAATATGTCACGAGTGTACTCGCAGTGTAGTGCAGGTGTGTGTGTGTGTGTGTGTGTGTGTGTGTGGTTGTGTGGTGTTTAAACAACTACAATAACAATGTCGGCGGCAGCCTCAGCCCCAGTCCCAGTTCCAGTCCCAGCCAGAGACCCGGTTACGGGTCTGCGTCTGAGCCTGATGCATTGCGCATATTACTCAAAAATAATACCAACACAACTCAAAAAAAAAAAACGGAGAAGGAAAAACATAACAACAACAAAAACTGAACAAAACATAAAGAAAACCCGAGTAGGCATTGTCTGATCACGGCTGAAAAATACCCTCTAAAAAGGCTCAACGGAAATGGATAATTGAAGCTGGGGATTGGCATCAACAGAGGGCAGGAAAGAACCCCCAAACCTTTTCTGCATATACTGCCATGCAGCAGCGCCCCTCAGCTAATATAATAAACTTCGGCTAATATCAATTAAATAATATCAATAGATAATTTACTATAAATAAAGTTCAATGCCTTTTATATTAGACGTGAATGTATGGCAATATTTAATAGCCAAAAGGCCACACCGCTGCTCTAATTAGTTTTCTTTTGGTTAATCCTACATTTGTATTTATTATTATTTTCTATTAAAACTCGAACATTTATAAACACCTAAATAAATATAAATGCCACAAATGAAACGATATATTTTACAAGCATATACTTCTGCTATATATTCAGCGTACAAATGATTTGTATGTTGCATTTGCATACCCTGCATGCTGCCTATCATTTCTGTGCTCGGACATCAGATAACCCCCCATTCCCATCCCAGCCCACCACCCCACCCCACCCACACACTTAACACTCATCAGGCAATGCAATTTGCTTTTTTGTGGCCGCCATTTTGTTGTAGCTCTGGCAAAATGGCCGCCATGGGTATGAAACAACAGAGAAAAGCGCAAAAAATCATCACCACAAATAAATGGCGCATTTTTTCGACTGTTTTCGTATATGTGCAAATTTTTTTTCTGTTTGATATCACTTTATATCGTTTGTGATGCTGCGGCTGCGGCTGCTGCTGCCTGCAATGGGAAAATATTTATGTTGGAAAATCTTCTGCGGCTCGACGCGAGATGTTTTTCTTCATTTTGGGCTTTTTCCAACCCGCCAACTTGTTTGTCTTGTCTGCATATCCTGCAGCGATTTGTTTCTGTTTTGTCCTGCTGGGTTTTTCCCTTTTGAAGGTGGTGGTGGGATGCTGGGGGGTCGCTCACAGTCAAGTTGGAGTACCATTCCCTCATATCCTTTTCCTTGTAAAAATGGGATTTGTTCTTGTGTGTATCGCGGCGCAAAAGTTCTCATTTATTAGCTTTGTTTATGTGTCTGTTTGAAAATATTTTACAATTTTTACAGGGACATACAGGGGACGTGTGTGTGTGTGTGTTGTCGTCGTCCTCCTGGCAGCAAAGACAAACAGATTTATACGTTTAGAAAACTTTGTTTCCTTATCTCAACATACATGTGTGTGTGTGTGTGTGTGTTGTGTCTGTATCTGTGTTTGTGTTTCGTGTTTTATGTTCATCTTCGCAAGGAAGAGGCCAGGCCAGGCCCTGTGTCCTGCTGCCTGCTGCCTGTGGCCCGTGCCGTGGCGGTTTGGGGTACTTGAGTAAATAATCATAATGGAATTTTTAAGGCTTATGACAATTTAACATGTCTAACCCTCGAGTGCTGCTTGTGGGTTCTCCTCGTGTCTGTCTGCCTGTCTCTGGATGGGTCTCTGGGTGTCTCTGCCTCGGAGACTCTCTGCAGATCTCCGTTTCTGTGCTTCTGGTTTTGGTTAACAATGAATTATGCGTTTTTTGTTGGTGGATTTAAATTTGTATATTAAGTTGCCATTTAATTGGAATTTATGCGATTAATAAATGAGAAATGAACGCAGGAAAAAATCTTGAGATATTTATTTCACCTTTTAATGTTTACGAGTATTTTTAGGAGAATCAGCGTGCTCTATGCCCCTGCTCCTTTGAGGCACATTCATCGAATGATGCAAATTATTCAGATTATTTAATATTCAGAATTCAATAATTAATAATTTGGGAATTAACTAAAGAATTTTCTTTTATTTAATTACTATATCTATTATTATTATTAATTATTTAAATTCTTAAGAAAATTCAAAAAGAGCTTAATCGACATACAAATATTTATTTATTTATGTTTGTTTATTTATGTATTTACAATCCACCCAGATATTGCACATCAAATTGCTCCATTCAAAATCTTTAAAATTATGAATTATTTCTACAGAAAAGTAGGCCTGGAAAAAGTATGAATTTAAATTCATTAATCACTCGTAGCGGTTTTGGCTACTACAAAACTAAATCATAAAAAAAACCTAACCAAATTCTTTCGTTTTTAACATTTTATCCATTATGGTTATCGCTAAGAAGAGCTCCAGAAAAAACACACACGCAAAGTATCGACGACAAAAATACGCCCCCACCACGGCCAACGGCTTCTTCAACTTTCTCAGGGAGTTCAAAATGTCACACGTCGGTCTGCATCCCCAATTGATGGTTACGCGTGGAGCGAAGGCATGGGGAAGACTAAGTGCCAAGAATAAGACCGCCTATAAACACTTGGCAATACTGGAAGAGATCGCCCTTCTTAAAACACACTTTAGGTCGCTGGTTAAGAGCAAGCCAGGGTGTACAAGATCGCAGAAGAAGGCAAAGTAGAAGTCCCGGTAAACATCACAAATGTTCAGCCGTGTTCAAGGAGTAAAAGTGAGTGCAAATTATTCCAATATCCACTACAATATCAGAGTATTTACAAGAAGTGTATTTTATTTCAGATTTAGTGTATTTAATTTTGAATTTTAAACATTTTGGTCAAGAAAACTCTCTCTGAATATAAGCAATAAATACTCCAATTCCGTATATAAATGTGCATACATACATGCATACTTATATGCAAGTAAAATTAAATATATACAATAAAATAAATTAATAAATCAAATTTAAAAAAATATAAATCTAATAAAAAAATAAATCAAAAAAAAAATATAAATCAAATAAAAACTTATATAAATCAAATGACAGATATAAAATAAATATACACATAAATCAAGTAAAAATATAAATTAAATAAATATACACATAATATATAATAATTTATAAGTTTCATTTGTGAATGGCTAATTAGCCAGTATAATGGAACTGTGTGGGCCCGAGAGAGTATTAGTACGCTACAAACTAATTAAAGTTTGCTTTGTACTTTTGTTAATTACTTTTATCTATAGAAACGATAAGATCTCCTATCTGTGGCCAATTTATCTGCCTGCCTGGTAGCTCCCTGCTCACGCAGTGAGGATTTCAAAGCTCATTTGGTGAGTTTAAGCTTTATTATCTCCCTCCGAAGCTCCTCGAGCCGAGAGAGCTCTAGTGCATAGCGCGTAGCGAGGGGCAGGGGAGCAGAGGGGACTTATACCTATTTCTTATGCCATGTCACGTTCGCGCTGAATTTCTTTTTGCGGCTGCCGCTGCTACTGCTGCTGCTCGGGCGTTTAACATTTTTGTTTTCTCTCTGCGGTTGTCTTCTGGCGTATTTTTTAGTAAATAATAGTTAGTTAGTTCTCTGCTGGCACTCGCTATCTCTACCTCTATCTCTCTCTCTCTCTGTTTCTCTGTTTCGCTGTCTCCTCGTAATTATTATTCCTATTCCGGTCTCTGAAAGGCAGCTGGTGCCAGGCAGCGCAGGAGGCAGGCAGCCAAAAAAAGCTTGCTTTCCTTTCTTTACTTTGCCGCATTCTGTTTGGCCTGGGATTAGCATAATGCTATTTATTGTTGTGCTTTTCTTGTTGCCATTCGGCATTGTGGCCGACTGCTCGCTTCTCCAGTTATAACTTGAATTTCTTTGCCTTTTGTGGGGGGGTAGGAAGGGCTGGGCACTATGTAAATTTCTGCAACTTCCGCCGCATCTTCCGCTGCTGCTGTTGCTGCTGCTGTTGTTGCATGTGCAACAGACTTTTCTTGTTTTGGCCACGAAAGTTTGCTGCCGCCACTCGATTCATTATTAATTTTTGGCTTACAATTTACACTTGATGAACATCTAAATGGAACGAGGGGATGTCCCTGAGACCAATAGACTGTGATAACAATTTGTAGACTGAAAGTTTTTCCTTCCTTCATCGTCCATCCTCCCCCCGCGCACAAGTCCTTTTCCTTGGAATTTTATGCAAAACTGCTGGGCAAACCAATTTGGAATTTGTTGATAGAAGAGCAGAAAGATGCCAAAAGGGAGAACATAGATAAGCAAGAGTCCTTCAGCGCAGAGTCCTTCAATTTAAGTGGCCAGAGCATGTCTGTCCATTATGCATTGTGTATATATAGCAGGAGAGGCTGCCACCGCTGCCACCGCTGGTTGCAAGCAGAACAATACTATCTGCGCGCTGCACTGGCATTTCCATTAAGAATTGAAGTTTGCTTTAAGCAAATTGAAAAGAAAAGTGAAAAGATTGGATGACAGCACAAAACAAAATGTGGAAAAGCCAATGGAAATGCTTCAACTAATGGGGAAGAAACTAAGAAAACGACAAAGAAATAATCTCAAAATATTTCTAAGCTAAAATATTTATCCAGTTTTCCATCAAAATCAATTCTTGATTTTCCTGCGACCTTCCTGCCGCTGGTGTGTGCTGTTTTCTTTGATAACAAACATTTTTCATAAATATTTTCCACGTCACGTCTGCGCATTGTCGATCCTCTGGCACCCCCCCCCCCCTCTGGGGCTTTACTTTGCAAACGCTTGACAAGCATTTAGTACGTGTTAGACCTCGACCAAAGGGCTTAACGCAGCACACCGCCCCCCCCAACCCGAAACCAAAATCTCTGGGCCATCTCGTTGGCACTTTGATTCCCTGATTTATGGGGCGTTTGAAGCCAGGGGTCATGTGGATGTGGATGTGGATGTGTGTCGTTTGTCCCTCAGCTCGTTTGCATTTGATAATCCCATAAAATTTGCGTATGTCGGAGGAGGACAATTTGACTCTGCCAGGGGCTCGAAAATTGCTCATAAATAATGAAGCTAGGATTTTTAGAACGACAACAAAATATATCCCACACGAAATATCAATAGCTACGAAACTTCTGCTTTAAATTGATTAACAAACGTATTTTATTTTTGTTCTTTTTTTTGTGTAAGAATCTCAGAGAGAAACGTGCCTGAAAAATGCCTTTTGAGTGTGGTATCCATTAAACAAAGTCGACATTTGACAAAGCGTTGAAAAGCCTAGACCTAGACCAGCAAATAAACAGAGAACAGAAAACCGAAAAAAACTACAATCAATCAATCGAGTTTGTTTGGTTATTCGGCTATCAGGTGGTAACATGAGATACAGAGATACACCAAAAAAAAAAGAATAAGAATGAGCGCCGTAAAAGCCAACAGAGCTGAGAGCGCAGCTTGGGTATCAGTTTCCAGAGAAAAGTCACAAATTAACCGCCGAATGGCAGGGTGGAGAGGTACTTCATTTCTTTACGATCTTTACAGTCAATTGGAAAAGCGGAAAACACATTGAGGAAACGACTCTTGGGGGGTTGGTTGGTTGGTTGGGTCGTCATCAATTAGAGTCAATAAAAATTATAATGCAATGACCGAAACGAAAGAGAAACCAATTTCAAGATCCACACAAATTGAGGCCACAAAAGTTAAACCAGAGAGCAGAGGCTCGGCTCTTTCTACCTCCGGCAGGGTAACACAAATGTTTATTCAATCGCCATGAGAAGGTGGTCGAGAAAGAGGCAGAGCAAGAGGAAGAAGCATGTTGCTGCGAAGGTGAGGACGAGCGAGTTAGGTACACAATGTGTCACATCATAAATGTCACGGGCACATTTGGTTCGCTTATTTGTACTTTTTTTTTTTGTTTTTTTTGTTTTTTCTTCCTTTCTGGGGTTTTTAGTGCTGTCATAAATTTTTATTTTACTCTTCAAGAGTTCAAACAGAAAACAGAAAACAACAAAACAAATAATAATAATAATAATAACGAGCTAGAGAGAGAGGAAGACAGCGATAATGTTGAGCAGGGTCAATGGTATCCGAGTATCAAGAAAGAGACAGCTATAGCAGTGAGAGAGAGGGCGCCAGCACCATCCGTTTATGTGGGACACAAAGTCATAAATCACTTAATCACATAATTAGAATGTAGGAGAAAAAAAAATTGATTTACGAGATTTTGAATGCGAATTATTTGCCGTTGTTGTTGTTTTCGTTGTTATTGTTGCTGGGTAGTCGCGTGCTTGGGATTATTTACGAACTTTCAACCCCAAAAACAAGAACCCTGCACAATAGTTGTATACATATATGAAATGTGTGCAAATGAAGTGTTAGAGTTGGTGGGATTCGCAGAGAAGCGAGGGGCGAGGGAGAAAGCAAATTGATGGATGGCACATAAGTGCAACATTGCAAGTGGCAGGGTTTCAAGTAGAATGCTTGGTAATGGCAGGGAAGGGGGAGAGGGACAGGGAGAGCGTTGTATTCCCCATTCAAGGTGATTTGAAAAACGTTTGAAAAGGTTTCCTAAAGGTGTGGCATGCACGTAAATTAATGTGTGTCCATTCGCTTATGGGAAATTTGTTGGAACAGTGAAAATGGAACAAATTGTTGGAAGAAGGAATTTACTTAGAGGAGAAAATGCTAAAATTAAAAATAATTCCCATTGTTAATTGATATTTTAATCACACACTCACACACGCTCACAGGTTAACATTGAATGTGATTAGGTATAAATAAAAAGACAAAAGGGAAAACTTAAAACGCGCTCAGCTCACATCCAATCAGAGGAGGCGACGCTGATGCTGGCACGTGCTCATATTACGAGCAATGTTGTTCCTCCGCTGCCACACCGGGATCCTTTGCCAGCCAGAGACAGCGACAATGGGTACATGTACTGCCACAGCATTTTCTTTTTTTTTTTTTATTTGTCGGGGGGCTGTCAAAAGTCAAAGTAAGCCGACAGACGGCAACAGGGATAGGGTAGGGGGGTGGGAAAAAAATAAAAACGCACAAGGTTTGAGGTACGGTACGTGACACCACCAATTGCTGCCAATACACTGCACTGGCCCCAGACCCTAAGGGATTCGGGGAAGGAGACCAGCGTTCACCCTGTGCCGCATGGCCCTCCAGCAGCCATCCCCGTTAATCCCGTTTGACTTGAGGGCTTAGCACACACAGTTGACATCGATAGAAGTTCTCGTCTGTTTTGTTTTCCCATTTTATGCTCTAAAGATCATGGCCAGGGGTTGGTGTCATAACCGTTTAATGCAACCGGTTAGCCCGGTTCGCTGCGGCTCGGTCACTTCAGTTGCAACGTTCCTTGGGGGGTTCGTACACTCATTAGCTGTGCTCTTCTAATACCCTAACAGTTAGGGCTCATTTACATATTCTGTTTATTTCTTGTGGCAGTGAGGGTCACATGATTTTTGTCTAGATATTTGAAGCATCAGAAAGCAATGCATTTTTAATATTAAAATTTTGAAATAATGCACAAAAAATCGAGAATATTTAAGAGTTTTTTTTGCCAAAGATTTTCTTCTTAGAAAAATTGTTTGGAAATTTTAAGCTTTTTTTTCCGAAAAAAAAAACATATTTAGCAATGAAGAAAAAATGTAAAATTTCGTACCTCTAAGGCCCGTCCTTTTTCCCGTGACCCTTTTTTGATTCGTTTTCAATTTATTCCCCACAGGGTGCCCCATGCCACAAGAGGGTGACCCAATCTCAAGGCGTTCCCAGGCAGGCACGCACGCACCCGACACTCTCCCTCTCTCGCATTTCTCTCTCTCTCTCTCTCTCTGTCCCTCTCTTTCTTTTCTCCTGTTAACACTGTTTTTTTTATTGCATCATAAATTTAATATTTTTATGTAATGTTTGTATAACGGTACGCTTTTACTACCCTCCTTGTGGCATGCCTCATCCTCCCTCTGTGTCTGTGTCCGTGTCCGTGTCCCCAAAACGAAATATTCACAACATGCATGAAACGCGCGCGCCCTTGGCTTCCACTTTGGCTTTGGCTATGGTCTTGGTCTTTGGGTTCCCATCCTCCAGCAAAATATTTTTGCTTCTGGAAAGTGTCGCCAGCGCGTGCCATGGGAACATTTCTCTCCCTCTTTGTCTCTGCCGCTCTCTCTCTGTCTCTTTCTTTTTTTGTTTCTTCCAAAAATCTGACTGCTAGGGAGGTTTGGGTTTGGGTGGCTAAATTTCTGTTGTCATTTCTTGAATGCTTGAGTCTTGGATTTTCGAATGCGTCTCCTACAATAGCGCGCAGTGTCCCTGTCTTGTGCTTGTCCTTGGCTCTCAATCAAAGAACCTCCACACCTTCCCAGGCAGACAGGAAAACCAAAAAAAATAGGAATATAATACATATATACGTATGTACTTATGAATGTCAAAAACTCATCTGACACGCAAAGAAAAATGTAAGCTTAAAATATACCTGCAGGCAGGTGTTAGGTCGGATTAGGAAATAATCAATCAGATGTAAAAAAAATATTTAATCTTTGAAATGGTATTAAAATAAGTGAAAAATAATATTTAAAAATACCTAAGCTCCTTTTGCATATATTCTGTGGGTAAAAGTTCTTGAAATTCCAGGGATTACCACTGGCATGTGCTTCACATCCGCATGCCCATTTTTTCCATTAAAAAACTTCCTGTTTTACCCTTCCGTTTCCTCAACACACAAACATTTACCTGCAACGAAAAAAAGAGAGAAAGAAAAACGTAAATTAAATAAAATTCAAGTAACACAAAAAAAGCATTCAAATTTAATTTGATTTCGGGACTGCGATACACGGGCTACACATCTCCAGGTCGGGGGCCTCAGAAACCCTCCCTCCCCGTCGGTATTGCAATTTCCCTAATGGCACACGCAGAACCTTTAAAAAGAAATTACCCATCATATTTACTTAGGATACTGCGTACAACAACAAGGGAGAAACCAAACCCATCATCACGAGGCCTCCTCGCCTTGTCGCACACAACTTGCATACGAAATTACGAAATTCCCACGGCAAATCCATCTGACAGGCAGATAGATAAAGAGAGTGAGGGAGAAGGCGCTAGAGCCCTGGCAAATGTGTCTAACACACTCATCAAACCATCAAACCATCAAAATGAAAGACGAGCCCGAACAACCATACCTAAAATACTCAAATACTCTCAATAGTCAATCCTCAATCCTCGAACCTCCCCTGGAACCTAACTCAACCTTACCCTTGGCCATTAGCGAACGGCAACAGAGCAGAGGAATCAATAAATCACATGGAAAAGCAGAGAGTGGAGAGGGAGAGAGAATAAAGAATCGAATGCCGCCTGCTTAAATGATCGAATGTAATGTCTCGGAGCCTCACAGAAGAACCGAAGGCAAATCGAAATCAATTTCAATAAATTCCATACAAACAAAGCCAAGAATTATGTGTGCGAGTGTGTGTGTGTGGCTGTTATCTGGGGCTCCCATTCCAAACGAAAGGAGAGGAGGCAAAGGGAAAGGAAAGGGTTAATGGGTGGGAGCGGAGGCCTGCCTGACCACTAACAAAAGCCTCTTAGTATGCAAATCGAGAGACAGCTCTCTTCCTCTGCTCTCTCCTCTCTCCCTCTGTCACTGTCTCTCTGAGTGAATCATGCTCTGCTTTACTCTCGAAGAAGCATCTCAAGATTCTGATAATTTATGCTGTAATAATTAAGTAGAAGCTCTCGTATCCCAAAACCCAAATGACAGGCTGAATGTCGAGGGAGAGCGGTAGGGGTAGGGGCAGGGGTTGGTATGACTAACAGCAAGGACGGTGGAAGCTGGGCTGTGTGGCACACACCACACGCCGACACATTGGTTACAGAGACGACACCATGCAGTGCAGCATCCATCAGCAGCGGCAGCAGCAGGCAGCAGAAGTTCAAGATAAACCACACAATGACACTGCCACGCCCCGCTGATGACATAACCAAGCGGCGGCCCGCCAAGCGGCTTAAACGTTTGTTTATACAGTCGAGGCATACAATAGATAAGAACTGAATTTAAAAAACTAAAAAGTGGTGGAAAATATAAACCAAACTTCAGGCAAGAGGAATAAGCCAAAAGAGAGAGAAGCACTTATGGGGATATAAATCGTTAAATCACTGCACAATTTTTCCATTAGCAAATGGACACATTTTTAACGAACAGAAAATACAAGTAATTCGGGACATTTAACGATTTAACGATTTTGTATGAATAATACTTAAAAGTTAAATCACTGATTTAAAAGCCATTTTAGTTTTTGAGACGCATATAGATCGAATATAGATCAATATAATATGGAAAAGTAGATACAATAAAGTGAAATGTTTTCTCAATTAGAACCCTTATCATTCATGAATATTTTGCTAATAAAACTGTGACAATAGGTGGTCAGATTTAATGTTTAATTAATTCTATATGTATGTATTCATTTTTTAAAAAACAAAGCGTTGCCCTTTCCTTAACTTATATTCTGATCGATCAGCTAATGAAACCGACAAATAGTCTGATTTTAATTTCTATCAATAAATTACAAATAAATTCCTTTCTCTCTCCCAGTGTGACTTGGCAGTGAAGGGGCTGCTCTTTGGCGCAGTGTCCCTGGGCGAAATGAGTAAGTTAAAATATTTTTTGAAGAACACTCTGCTGATACGAACGTAGAACAAACAAAAACATATGCTATCGGGGGTACTGCTGCCCATTCCATGCTGACAAGGAAACGAAACGAATGACGATGGCTACGACGACGACTCATCGCCTTCCTGGGGGGAAAGTTCATTTCATGTGGCAGGAAAGTTGACTTGATGCACTTAGTTGTTGCACTTGTAATTGAAATTTAGCAACAAAACGACACACACACACAGCAGAGAGCAGAAAGCACAGAGAGAGAGAGAGAGAGAGAGAGTGGGGGGAAAGCATTGTCTCTGTTTCTGCCTCTGGGAATTGAATTGAGCTGAGTGACTGCATGAGTGACTTGAGTGTCACATGCCTGGGCTTTGATTGATGAAGATGAAGACATTTTCCGTTTCGGCGACGACCCACGCACTGGAGAGAGCAATCCTCTCGCTAGAGTGAGAAATGCAACAACAACAACAGCAGCAGCAGCATCAAAATTGCAGTTGACCAGTGGACCACCATGGGTATGTGGCCGCCCAACTCAAAGAGTTGTCAACGTTGTTGACCCCATGCCACCGACCGATCGACCCATTGCCTGTTTCGGTTCTCGCATGACACTCATGTGGCATCGGCCACAGTGGTGCAACTAGCAGCAGAAATACTCTGTTGATTTTTCAGCATTTTCTAATCATTTTTAACAAATTTCAGAAAAATTCACATTCTCTTATTCCATTTCTAAAAAATGTGTCCATTCGCTTATGGAAAATTTAAACAGCATTTGTGCAGCATATGCTGCCACAACCACTGTACCCCATTGCCCCTTATCAACGCTCTCAGTTACCTTTGGGCCGGGAAACTTTACAGCAGAACGTGGGCCACTGCCACAACAGACAGTGGCCGAGCATCGGTGGCAGCCAGCAACTGCAATGGCAATGGCAAACGTTGACTGCATCAAACTAAGATGCCATTACGCTGGCCGGTTGCTGCTGCTGCTCATTAGAGAGAGGGCCAAAGAGAGGTAGAGAGAAGAGGGATGGGGACCCCAAGAAGTCCAGCCGCAGTTCAAATGAATTTAATTGAAATTTCAAACTTGTCAAGCAGTGCCTTGCCCTGCGCCCCCCCTCGGTAGTTGCATGGGTTCGTGGGCGAAATTGAAAAAGCCGCATCTCCCACATTTTCCACATTTCCTACATCTCTGGCAGATCTCCTCTCCTCTCCGCAGCAGCGGCAGCGGCAAAGGGCGGCGAGCAGTCAAGTGCTGCGAAATGTGAAAAAGTAAATAAGTTTTCGCCGCCGTTGCACTTTTAATGTTTTCCGGGGACAACATCTGGCCAAGAATATACTGGCCAGGCCAGGCCAACCAGCAGCTTCAGCTTCCCAGCCACAGGCTCCGCCAACCCCCCCTATATATATGTATGCCTTGCATCCTTACCCCCCACCGCCCATCCAAAGAAAAAGTGTCATCCAGGGTACAGGGTAACTTTTTAAAAGAAAAGTTTCCCATTTGGCTGAGACTTGTCGTCTTTTCTTCTTTCGCTTCTTTCTACTTTTGTGCTTTTCATCTTTTGCTACTCTCGTCGTACCTTTCTTGCTTTCTTTCTTGCTTTTCGGTAAGTAGCTAGTTGACATTTTTTTTTCTTTGTGTAGGTTTTTTTCGTTCAGACTTATTTAATACGCCAGGAAGTGTGCATAGTACTCCGGCTATGCAGAGATCTTGGCCATCATTAGTTATTATCAGCGATTCACGAATATTGATTGAATTATGTGAAAATGTGAACACATTGGTTTGCTCATCGCACATTACATATGAATATTTATGCATTAATTTATCCACGCACACTAAACCTGCATTGGGGTAACAGCGCCAACATCTGCAGGCATTTAAGTGTTAATTTGTGCTTCTATTTAAGTACAGGCAGCCTGTTTATTTAGCAGCAGTTGTAACCATTACACAAAATTTACATTTCCAATTTAAATTTGAATTTGAATTTCAATTTTAATTGAGATGACAAAAACCCGCCCCTTTGCTTAGGGAGAGAGAGAAACGTTTCTGGTAGCATAGTCGCCACCCCCCTGGGTATATATTGCGCTTCAATCTTAACCCAATTATGATCAAATTACTAAGCGCTGGCCATGGCTCATGTTCTAAATGCGGTGTAGCGCTGGTTACTGCCCCAGGCGGGGGGCTAAGTACAAAATGCAAAAAAATTCTGCTAAGAAAATGCTGCACACAAAAAAGTTCCATTTGCAGCTGTCGCAACTTTCGGGGCGTTGAGTGCACTCCACTTTACCCGGGCGACCTCTTTTTGGGGGTTGTTCTCTCATCTTTGCTCAACATGCAAATACATCATGCATCAGGCATCAGGAATACATCTACTACATTACTTTTTTCGGGGGTTAGAACCCTTTCTCGTTTTTTTTTTTCTGGAAAGGTTCAATCGTTGTTAATGATGCTTGGCTGCCAAATTTCGACTCGTTTTCATTTTCATTTATGTGAAGTGCGCTCCCCTCTACAACATCCGGGCGTTGAGCATTTGGCAGTTTCAACCAGTTTTACAGGGCACATATCATTGTAGTATTTCTGGGTATACAAAATATGCAGAGCCCTTGAAATTGGTTATATTAAAGATTGCAAAAAGGTTCAAAGAATATTCTTTATATATTTTTAAATTAAAACCAATCCAAAGAGCTGAAATTGGTCTTTGTAAATAATATATTTTCTCAATTTTTAGGATTTACCTCAGCTTTAAATATTCTTTTCACTGTGTTCATTTCGTTGAATTTTTTTGATTTGCATTTAATTTTGCGGAAAATTTGTTTTTACATTTCTGCACGCGATAAAGTTGATCGTAAAATGTTTGCCCAAAAACTTTCGCGCTTATATAAAAATGCAGTTAGCTGCAGAGTCGCGAATGGCGGTTAAAAATTAATGAAAATATATTTCATAATTCGCATAAACCATAATTTATAATATCAATAAAATGAAAGCAAGGATGAGAATGAAAATGTTCGCGGGGCTAAAAATAATAATACGCGTTTGCCAAAGCATAAAACAAACTGCATGGATGGGAAAATTGTGTGCAAATAAAGGAAAAATGCATAAACTTTTTCCGTAAACTCTGACATTGTGGGTGGTAGTGTGGGGGAGTGTGAAGCTGGTGCATGGAAAATTGCAAACATTGAATTTTTAATTGCTGCAAAATTTGTGTTCTTTGGTTTTTATGGTTTTAACGCCAGCAATCCGCCGTATTTGTTCATTTGCGTTTGTTCATGCCTGAGCCTTTTTTATTGTCCAGCCCCCACACTTTTTTTCAAATTATTAACTGCTTTTGTTTTTTATCCGCTTTTCATTTTGAGCTGTAATAATACTATATTGCAAATTTATGCGGTAAGTTTTTTGTGCATTTTTTTATATTAATAACTAAATTGTTTGCATAAACATATAAAGAAACAAATATTTATGCACTATCTACGGCAACTTTGTGGAGTCCATAAATCGAAAAACTTTAATCAATAGAGAGGGCAAGTGATTGAAGTGCCCAAGAAATGTATTCACAAATCGCTGATCAAATATTCAATCGAATTTGGATTTGATTTTCGGTGGAAATGTTTCAAAGAAAAAGGTTGGGTTGGCCAGACAGATTTAGAGTTTTTTCAGCAGGCAAACCATTTTGTAATGTAATTTCTGAGAATATTTTCAGTGTGTGTTTGCTGTATATATAAATAAATAATACGGATTTATTCAATCTCCTATCTGCACACACACACACACACACACACAGACGCACACACAAAAGCATTTGCCAAAATTGTTTATCATATAAATAATTAAATAAAATACATTCGTAGCAGAATTTGGAAATTTCTGATGCATGGGCAAATTTTGTAATTTCCACTTGAAGTGGTACTCACTGTACGCCCTTCCGCCCGCCTCACCTGTGTAATTTGTCATTTTAATTTGGTTTTTCGTTTGTTATTGCATTTAATTAGTAATTCAATGTTTCTATGAATATTTCATAGAATCATGTACGAATTATATTCCATTTGTTTGTTTTTTGTTCGATATAAACCAACATATACAGTGCGTTTCTGTAGCATAGGTCTCGGTCTCTGCAAACAGTTTCATTTTGAGCCATAAAACCTCTGCGCTTTTGTTATTGACTCCCTTGTGCAATTAACTTTTCCACACTTTCCGCAATTGTAAGAGGGGAAAGTGGAAGGCAAGGGGATTAGCGTAGCGTTAAGGGAAACCCGCTTTAACAAAAAAAAATATATTTAATTATAATTTAATTAATATTTTAATTACACAGTCAATGGCTTTATTTTGCGAGTGATTTTAGATTAAGTTGAAATTTTAATTGCCATTTTATTGTCCATTTCAAAAGGGAGGCCCAAACGCCCATTTTCAACACAATTTAAACGTGAAACTTGATATATTTTATTAAAAAAAAAAACCCAATTTTAATGCCGTCTAAAGAACAATGCTGTTAATGATCCAATCGGTTTTTGTTTATATTTCTCAGCGCACTTAACATAAAAAAAAGTGAGTTTAGTGAGGCTTTTCTTTTTATGTCAATTCTGCATAGCTATAAACATATGTATTATATTTACATATTTAATTGATTTATTGATTGACACCTTTCACGATTTTCCGACAGCCTCTACCCCTACGCAGCAGACTATATTTCTATATATATATATTTAAATATATATTTATATATATTTTTAAATTCTAGTCACTCGAAACGCATCCTGTCGCCTATGGGAACTTTATACAGCAAAAAAAAAGTCCAACGAATGTTCCCCTACTGGAACTGTGGTCAAGGTTCTGTACTCTGGCTTTTGTTTGGCAAATCCCATTCCCCCAAATCCCAGTGTGGGGTGTGCCCCCACGATAGTGTCATTAAATCAATCATTTTTTTTGTTTTGTTTTATTTTGGTCAGTCAGCCACTTGGCGCGGCCCTAATTTGGTCAACACGCCAGGCGACGACGAATACATATTTCGAATATTTCATTTTTCGCCTATTCGCTTTTGCTGGTTGTTTGTTTTTCACTTTTATTTATTATCGTGCGTTTTTCTTTTGTTGTTTACCCGAAAAAGGTTCTTCTTTCGTTCTGTTTCGTTTCGTTTCTGCTGAGCTGACAAGTAAAAATGATTATAATCAAATAAATGATATACTACGCCCCCACCAGACAAACCACCCCCAGAGTTCCAAGAGCCTAGAAAAACTTTGGTAGAAATTCCGCCACTAATTTGCCTAATGAATTTTTTGCTGGTTTGGCTTTGAAGGCCATTTGAAGTATCAGTTAAGGTAATGATATATTTGCCTTGAGGACATCGAAGGTTTTCACAAAGTGCTCGCTATTAATCCAAAAAGTTTTGCGCCAAAAAAACTAGTTATAAAATGGCAAAAAGGAGCGAAAAGTTTTCCAGACAAACAAATGGATATTCAATGTTTTAGTGATCTGCTGTTTGTGAATATGGAATGTATAGTAATCCCATTCTATATTCAAATCAGAGAAAATCCTTTAGATTCCTCTAGCCATAAATTATGGTAACAGTAGCAGCCTTAACTGCACTTCTAGCAGCAGCAGGAGCAGGACGAGCAGCAGTAAAATGGCAGAGAGATAAACAGATACATATGTAGATGGAAAAGCGGGGCAAACGAGCGTTATTTAGGCCGTAAAAATAAGTCATGAATTTATTGAAATTTATTAGCATAAAGCATGAGAGCATGAGGATGCTGGGAAAAGTCTCCCACAGTTGGAAAGTTTTTCTGTTTCTTTTACATATTTTTTTTTCTTGCCGTCCGACCGAGATGAAATCGTAGAAATTGAATTGAATTTGTCTAGTCAGGGGATGGGCAGGGGGAATGAAGTAAATTGCAAACGATATGCGTATCAATGGATAAAATAAAGAAAAGCAAAGAAGAGCAAAAAAAAAATAGCAAATAGCAGACAATCCATATACAAATGGCAAACACAGCAAAAGAAACAAACAAACGAAAAGCAACGAAAAAAAAAATAGGGAAAAACTAAGAACCAGTTAAGGAGACCAGCAAAAGGAAAAGCACATAGCACCAGAGTCGTCAGAGGTGGATACGTTAGCTATAGCTATTTTAGAGTTTTCTATACCGTTGGGAAATTGTTTTTAAAGTTTTTTAAACATTTTCAGATCTGCAGAGCAAAGGGCAGAATTATAAGGAAAGAGATATTCTTGTCCAAGAAATCTCACAACATTTGCTTGGAATATATCTTAATGATAGATAATTACCGACCTGTAACACCACCCATTCCACCGTTCCTACTGTTCCGCATGGCAATGGTTTGCGGTACAAATTACCCATAAGAAAACAGACTCAAAATTAATTATCCTCTATGACAGACTAACTTCTCTGCTACTCTTTTTTTTCAAACAACAATCAAATGATACTTTTACATTTCTCTATTTAGCTTTTTTTATGACATTTTTTTTTTGGGGGTGGCAGCACGGCTTTGTCAGTCAATCGATCTACATACTCATACGAATAGTGGGGGGGGGGGGTCTGTCTGTGTCTGCATGTCCTATATCTTGGGTAGTGATAACTTTTGGCACGACTTTGGCTTTGGCTTTGGCTCTGGCTCTGGCTGGGCTCAGTGGGAGCCACAGCCAGCCACACTGACACCCACCCACCCAGTGCTTTTCCTTGGCTCTTTTCTTTCTATATTTGTATATCTTAAACGCGTTTCGTTGTATCTACTTAAGGCAGCTTAAATATTTGTGTAACATAATACAAAACATACGGGCTTCTTTGGCTATACTTAGATACAGAGCTTAGATACGTGGCTAGGAAAGTGGAAATGGAGTAGGAGCAGGAGCAGGAGGGAGCTGCAAAGTAACCACAGCCACAGACACAGACCCAACCCAACGATATGCACATTGGGAGCATAATCATTATTTTATGAAGCAATTATGGTCGTAGAAAACGATAAGTGGAAACACTTTAGACTAAGTTTTGTTCAACGAATTTGAGATGCATTTTAGTTCCCAATTGAAAGTTCTAACAACACAAAATATAAAGCCAAACACATAGAAGAATATTCCACATAAGATTAGTGGGGAAAATCCCTGCGCTTAGAAGTTTAAACACTCAAAAATCGATGAGAACGAATCAGTTTGAGATTTCAAGCAGCGATAATATCAGAGACTGTGAAATCGGTTAACTAATTCAGACATAAAATACATAAATGATTATGGTACGAGTATTCCGAAACCGAATACGATCCATTGGTCTTCTCTCCTGTCTGTGTTTTCTTTCGTGTGTGTGTGTGTGTGTTGGGGCGTGTCAATGTGTCTTGTACAGTGGTAAAGTACATTTATTGGGATAAATATCGAAATCATTTCAGAGTCTTTCCTCCCCTGCAAACCCAATTTCGTAGCTCTGATATAATCTGAAGCTGGTACTCGCGTATTTCTTTCTTCTTTTGCGATTACGCTGCGGTATGCGGTTTCGTCTGAAGCCCTATCTTGAAGGCTCTGCCCTGCCCCTGCCTTATCCCAGGCCCGCTTTTGTCTGTCTTTTGTTGCTGTCGTAATTATCTGTTCCACTGTGCGGGCAACAACATGTTCTGTTTACATTTCAAATGGAAATTGTGGGTCTCTTCAGTTCCTATGGGTCTGTCTGCCGGCCGCTGCCTGGTCGTCGTCTCCGTATCTCCTGCTGTGTGTGTGTGCGTGGTGGGTCGCCTCTGTCTTCTCTGTCTGCGAAGTGCATTTATCCCATTTTCGGTACGTCCTAATGAGGAGTCCATTCTGCAGCTCAACACAGCGGCGCTGTGGCAGTCGTTTGTGTCGTGTTTGTGTGTGTGTCTGTATCGAAACTACATTTAGTTCCTTCTCTTTCCGATCTGTTGTTTAGTCGGAAAGGACAAAACGTGCGCTAAATAAAGATTGTCTGCATTTTTGGCTTCGCCTTTGCCCTCGCCTGGTCGGAGTACCCAAACGAAACGTCACATTTGAAATTCCAATATCCGTATGTGTCGCCTGCATGCCGCTGTCACTTTCATGGCAAATTAACGTGTCTGCATTTCAGCAGAGAACTTAAGACAATTGCACATGTGAAATGCATCGC
This sequence comes from Drosophila ambigua, assembly GCA_018150905.1. Classification (NCBI taxonomy): domain Eukaryota; kingdom Metazoa; phylum Arthropoda; class Insecta; order Diptera; family Drosophilidae; genus Drosophila; species Drosophila ambigua. The sequence continues at coordinate 16,440,796 of JAECWS010000100.1, forward strand.
CAAGTGGGAGATTATTTAAGCAACAAAGCGGCTCCTCCCTGTTTTTAGTGGTTAAATATTTTATTCAATATTTCTTGGGACTTAGAACCGCAGCTCCACACCTCTATTTAGTTCTAGCTTCTAACTTTTCTTCTAACTTTTCCTTTGAATGCCGTAAAACCTTTTCCCAAACTATTTTGTATAATCAAAAACTCACCTTTTCCATTCAGTGTCCAGCAAAGTGACGGTCCCCGGTTACGTGTGCAATAAATTGACCTTTATCAGTGTTCAAATGATCCTTCTCCAGTTGCAGTTCCAGTTCCAGTCCAGCTGTTAATGTTGGATGATCTTTTTGGGGCTTAACTGGTGTTTGTAGTTGTTGTATATACGCGTTTATATATGCGTATATGGTATGTATATCGATTAGCACACACACAATGGAGCATTGGCCATAGCGATTGCGATTTGGACATCGATTGCGATTGCGACTGATGGTGAATGGTGCTGCTGCTGTTGCGGAGGCATTTACTCTTCGCGGACCGCTTGTCGTACTTAAACAAATGATAGACACTGACACGAGACAACACCGAAGAACACAGATTTCTTATAATTATTAATTTATGCAAAGGCGCCGGCGGAGGTTGGTGGCCGTCGGATGGTGTGCGTAATAGGATAACGGCAACAGCGGCAACAACAACAACGATTGACGATGACGATTACAATTACAATTACGATGACGACGACGACAAGTATTGTACATATGTACAGGGCAGGCAGAAACACACACAAAAACACACACAGAGACACAAAAACACACACACGCACACACAGGACACAGAGAAAGTGAAATTACACTCACGCGCGATTATTGATAGACAGACAAACGATTTAACGATTAGATTAGCGCAGATCGTTGATCGATGGAGCGATGATCGATGATCGGTTATTGAGAGGCTCGGGGAACAGCGCGGGAGAGTTCCACTGTTTGTTTAACTGTTAACGGGATTCGAACACGACACTCGGAAGTTTTCTTTAAGTTGTGTTTTTTTTTTTGTTGCTATTTTGTTGCTATTCTAGTGCACAGTTTCCATGGCAGAAGATGGCGGAGAACACTGCAAGGGAAACACACATTTGATTAGAATTGAATTTATTTATGATTTCGTGTATTTGTTTGGTCTAAGCCGCAGCAGCCTCTCTTATATTTGCTCGCGACTTGACTCCCATTTTTCCCCGTTTTTATTATGACAACGGCACTTTTTTCGGTTGGCAACGCGCACACTGCAACGGGGACGAAGGACAACGACTGCAGAGAGAGACGGAGCGATGGAGAATGCGAATGGGCGAGCATAAGGCACGGCTCAAAAACACATTCTGCAGGGTGGGATGGACAGAGCGACAGAGCGACACAGAGAGTGAGCGAGCGAGCGAGTGAGAGAGAGAGAGAGAGACATTTACATATGGAGATGGAGGCAGCTGCCTGCTCTCTCGTTTGTGGCCAATTTGAAACGCCACGAGAATGAAATGCAGCGAAACGAATGGGTAGCACAAAGCGCAATCAACAAAATAGAGAACGCAAAATAAACAAAATATAAAAAAGGATAAGCCACCAGCAGCAGCAGCAGCAGCAGCAGATGAAGAGCGCAAGAGAGAAGAGTGGTGGAGAGCAGCGAACACAAAAGCGGCATGTTCTCGCTCTCTCTCCTCCTCCTTCTCTCTCTCTCTCTTCTTCTCTGCCTTTCTTTCCCTCCCCCACCAACACACTCTCTCACTTCACCAGGCGAAAAATCAATGAAAAATATCTGGGAAAAATTGCCGAAATTCTGCATTTGTTGTTGGCTTGGTTCTTTATTTTTTTGTTGCTACTGCGGCTTAAACATTTTTGGCTTATTGAGTTTTTAGGCACACTTTGTCGTTTGTTAGTTTTGCTCTTGCCACTGGGCTTCGTTTGGCCCCCCCCACCACTCGATGGTCGATTTGTGGCTTTATTATTGTCACACACAAAAAACACGGCACACACGAGTATTTCGCGATAAACGATTTGATTTGATTTCATTTGTTTATAGCTGCTGCCTGGACGTAAGATTAGGGCACAAATCTGTGGCAGGACGTCCGACCACCGAGCAATAAAGGGTATAAAAGGAACCCCCACCCACACGGCCAACGAACCTGCCTCGACGACACAAACGGTTATTCGCGCTCTTTTCCTAGGGATGTTGAACATATATATACATACATATATATAAATAATATATATATATATACGTCTTTCGGCCAAGTCAAGACAAAATTCCGGTATTACGTTGTCCGCGGCCGGCCGTTTGATTCGAGTTTTTGGATTCTTTGAGCGTGCTGGCGTTTGGTACGGGAAAGACAGACGAAAAAGAGCCAGGCAGCTCATTTTTGCGTTGCCTGAGTGAGTGAGAGAAAACTAACGGTGTTCTTTGGCCGGCGACTTAACAAACAAGAGAGAAAGAGAGAGCAAGCTTGGAACATGCAAAGTTAATTTTTAAAAGTTTAAAGTTGTATGCTAAATGGACTACAACATACATAAAACTATAACAATAACATGGAACATTCATTAAGTTTTGTTATTCGCCAGGGAGCGGGAGCTTAACATGCCAGTTGTCACACCTTTTTGTGCTACGCACCTTGCAGTCGTTTACAAGCAACATTGCTGCTCTCTCGCATTAACATCATGTGAGCAGACTGTTAGGAGCCGCAGGAATGTTAACGCTTAACATAGCCCATTTGTTAGATTCTTATTTGATATATTTGGCACTAACGAAACAAGTGATTGGTTAACCTCTGGTTCGTAAAAGTTCAATTTAATTTTGTTTTTACAGAATTAAAAAGTTTACACTTTTAACAGTTTACGGTTCATGTAATTTACATCAACCGAAATCTGTTAAGCAAGAGAGCGATTCCATGTGTCATCGTTCCGCTCTCTTTTACTCTCTCTCTCTTGTTCTTGAGTCGGCGCGTGCTAAGGGCGTTTGGTTACAAAAAAATATGAATTTTTGGCACAAGCAACTTAATTCAGACAAAAACGCATTAAAACAAAAAACATTTAGTGGGTGCTTTTGAATTTTTAAATATATATGAAATTAATTCCAATTGTACCGCAATTTACTGGAACCACCTGACAACTCTATAATACACTGGCACTTCACGCTCTCTCTCTCTCACACGTTCCATCAACGACGCGCTCTCTGTTTTTGCCGGCGATGCTTATGTATTGGTTTATTTATAATTTACAAATTGGTTCGTTTTGCATACACACACGTGCATACGAGTGTGTGCTAATATATAGACAGCATTTAATTACACTGCTTAAGTTTGGCTTGGCTTTAATTATTTATTGTATTCCTTCACTACAGCTCTGCAGCCACAAAAACACATGCTCAACCCGCACATGTACACACATACCAGCAGCATATGTATACGTGCATGTACACTGTTTCGAAAAAGCGGCAAATAAATGCTTATTTATCTTTCTTTAGGTAGCACTGCTTTCCTTCTGAGCACTTTTGATTTGTTTAACAAAAAGAATTGTTATTTAATGCACTTTGCACGTCCCAGCACCGTCTGTTCTTGACACCCGTTGACTTCCAACTTCGCTGCCCATTCCCATTGACAGAGCGATGCGATGCACAGTGGGGCTACGGCAATATTATCTCAACAAATAGTTATTTTAAGTTTGCTTCGATCGATAAGTAACTATTAAGTATATATACGGTGGGTACTTTATTTTATTTTGTTTTTCCTATCGGATGCGTATCCAAACTATCCATAGAGCTCATGTAAGGTTTGAATTTTGCCACCTGATTTCGGCCAAGGCCCCATTGTGCGCCTGGTTGAATTGTTTACAGCGAGATGTACGTGTATTGGTGCGTTTGCGACGAAGGCTGCCAGACTTTCGCGTATATTCGATCTTTTCTATCGGAAAACGCCCAGTACTAGCCGCCTATTCGATCTCCTTCTATTGGAAATCCCTCATCACTACATTGATAGCTCCATTTCTTATCAATACGTGTATCGATATCAACGGAATCAACTGTTTTTTCCGCAGTGCCCGGCTAATTCAAAATTAAGTTCAAATTAACAGTGGCGTTTCGAAATAAACTGCTCGCCATGTGAAAATAAATCCGCACCTCTCAAAATATCCTTGACGAGCAAATATTACGTAAATATGGTATCCAGAACCGGAATAAATGTATATATAAAACACAAATATGTGCATTAATAGGTAAAAAACATGTCAATCTAGGATAAAATCATTAATAATGTTTCAATGGAGCTTGGAGCAAAACATTTAACATCAATTAAAAGAAATAAGGTATACAAAAGTCCATACGCACTGATGTGACGTCACATTTAGTCGTTTTGCGCGCAAATTTAAATTTAAAATTTATCTTCTTTTTTTGCGTAGTCGATGTTATCGGTATCAATGAAATAATGAAACAAAGTTATCGGCATCAAGTGGCAGCCCGCAGCAACTACGAATTGCACCAGTCTGGCAGCGCCACCAAACCGACGTCACATTCGTTTTATGTTGTTTTTGTTTGAACCTTAATATGTAAATAATCCAATAAAAAGGACTTCTGAAAACTTGCCAATCTTGTAGAAAATTTATGAACCTATCGGATAAAATTATCTGTTTAGGGCTGAGAGGCCCAACTAGCTAGTAATAGTAAACGGAATATCAAAATCGAGGAATATCAACGTTGAATGTTTTGAAAAAAACAATCGATACTATCGTAATAGTATCGGGCTCAAATAATAATTAAAAAACCACTGAAACCTTTTAGGAACTTCTCCATTGTAAAAATTAGATGCCACCTGTCAATTTGTTTATAAATTTGTCTTCGTATTTTATAGCAGCCTAGCTCGATACTATCATGATAGTTTCGAAACCATCGATAGTATAGGATAGCCGCAAAATATCGTTACAATCGATAGTGCCCTCTTTGGTTTGACACCACTGATGTCAACACGTTCAAAACAAAAAATTTTTTGAACACGTCGGACGGCTTTGCGCGCGCAAAACGCGGTCACGAAACGTGTAAATATTGTCGAATTCTCGAATATTGAAGACAACACAGCGCGCGCAGCGAATGTGATGCCTAAAACAAAGTAAAAGAAATCAGAGTGCAAAGCAAAAGCAAAGAAAAAGGAAGACCCATCGACGTGTTCGGACGGCAGTCGTCGCGCGTTTTCTTACGCCGTGGGAGTCGGAATCAGAAGCGCGCGTGTGAGTGTGTGTGTGTGTGTGTGCCCGTATGTTTATGAAGTAAATAAATATTGGAGCTGAATAATTAGCCAGATATGATCCTCATATGATGTATGATGGTGATGGAGTGATTACCACTAACAAGTGCCCCACAGAACAGGGAAACTGCATAGGGAATCGGGAGTGCGGCCTGCCAATTGTCAAAGACAAAATGGCTGCATTTCAACGCATTTAATGCCCGCTCTGCGGCAGCAGCAACAACAACAGAAAAGGCACAGGCGGCAGCGTAAAGAAGAAGAGGAGAAAGAGTCGCAGAAGAAGAAGCAGAACTGGTAGCGTGAAAGGGAAGGGGAAGAACACAACAAAGCAGATTGTGGGCAGAAGAGAAGAGAAAAACAAAGTTTAATTAACCGAATATTTGTTAGTATTTTTATGATCAAAATCCGGTGCTTAGGTCGAAGAAATAAGGAGAATAAACTAAAATTGTTCCTTAAAGCGAATGCTGTTTTACGTTTACTTTACTTGACTTTGTGTTTGGCTTTGCTTTTTATTTGTTTTGTTTTTTCTTTCCTAAAAAATACCAGCAACAATAATTCCACTTAATGCATTTTTTTTGCTTTTGCGCCGCTGCCGCCTCTCTTTTTTACTCTCTCGCTGTGTTTGCTCTCCCTCTGTCTGTGCTGGTTGTGTTGTTGTGCTCCCTCTCTGTTGTTACGTTTCATCTTTGTTCGCTCTTTGTTGTTTTGGCTCTCTCTCTCTCTCTATGCTTGCGCTCTGTGCAGCTGCGCAGTGCGTCAGAATTGGCCCTTCAGCATGAGTGCGAGTGAGAGTCCAATACAAGCTGTTTCTTTGTGTGTGTTTTGATTTTGTGTTTGTTTATTTGCAAGCATTCATTTTGGTTTTGCCTCCAACTAAATTACAAAATTGATTAATAAATAAAAATAAAAAAATCAAGAAAAAAACAGCTGCTAAAAAACTGCAAAATTGTTTAAATCCAATAAATAAAAAAATACCCCCCCTCTGTGTTTCCTCTCTCCTTACAGCAAGCAGCAGTAAATCCCAAAACAAAATAAATACATTTAAATAAATAATCATTAAAAATAAGCTGAAAGTGTTTAATTTTAGTTTTCGGTTTTTATTTGTTTTTAAATAAAAATAAAAAATACAAAGAAATAAAAGTGAAACAAAAAATATAAGAATAAAATACTTGGTGCCCGATCCGTGCGTGTCGATGTGTGAGTGCTAAAACTGGTTAATGGCAGGGCCGCGAAAAATCCCCCATTAAGCCAGCCAGCCGCAGAGCCCCACAAAAGGTGCCCCCCAGTCCCAAAAATAGAGCATACTGCCACAAGAGTTACGTGAAAATCCCCACTCTAACCACCACCACCAAACACAACAACAACAACAAACAGAGAATCTGTTGATTCCCCCTGCAACCACATTGGATCCCAGTCGCTGCATATAATGTCCTCAAAATGTGCTTTCAACATTGCATTCGTGTCGATCATTTTCATCATCATCGTAAATGGTAAGTGCCGCTCAAGAAATAAATAAATTAAATAAAGATTACATCTAAAAAAAAAAAATGATTTTAAAAATTTGTGATTATAAAATTTTAAATTCAAGTTAGAAATTTGTACCTGGTAGGCTTTTAGCTAAGAACCAGTTAGGATTAAAGTAAGTTAAATTAAATAAGAAATAAAGAAATTCGAATATAAAATTAGATTAATTTTCGAAGCAAATTCTGTAATGCTGAGGTTTACAAATGTAACATTGAGTTTTAGATTTCACAAAATAATCATAGTAATCATGAAACTCCAACGAAGTACAATGCCGTTTTCATTCCGCACTTGACCCACAAATGTCCAACATTCAGTGAATAATGTTAATAATTATACGAGAAGATTAACCATAATGGAAGACGTATAAACACAAAAAATAACATTGAAACAAATGCCCAATCAGGCGGATAAACAAAGTTAACATTTTCACCCCACCATTAAAACCCCAACAATTAAAGCGCAGGAAAAATAATTACGCACTGCTTGGGGGAGGGTGAAAATTGCGTTGTGGTGTCTGCCACAATTTTGTAACCCTTATCATTTTAGTATCCTGCTTTTGGTAATTGTATTCGCCCTCCCCATCGCAATGCTCTTTCGGCAGTGGAAATTCTGCAAGCAACTCTTTCGTTCCAGCTAGAGGATTGGCTTCGTTTCTATGTGGTTCATTCGCTTGTTGATTCGCTGCTTACCGGCAGGTGTCAAGGCCTCGCGCCTCCCCCCTAACAACCGGTCTCTAATAACAACATATACATAAATATGCGTGTATGTGTCTGTGTGCCAATGTATCTTTTATACACGAGTGAACTGCTGCATGAAATGAGCATTCAACAAAGCAAAATCATTGTTTAACTCTGAAAATGTGAGAAGCAGAGAGAAACCCAACCGAGGAGTGAGTCATAGAAATGTCGAGGAAACCGAATGGAATCATCCATTTTTATGGTGAAATTTATTGCTTGTAAAATATAAAATAAAAGGAATATAGATAAATGAAATTAAATTTTAAATTAATTTTTTTTTGTGTCTAATATTGTCTAGTCTTAGGTTGAGAATTAGTAGAATTGTAGAACTGGAAAAACTAAAAGCTATTTCATTCGCCAGAATGCCTACCATACGATTTCCACACATTTTCATCACTTCTCTCCTATTTCCCCACTCCCGATAAAATTTTATTAGGTTAAATTATGGGTTGAAGGAGACAAAAAAAATGTTACACAATAAACACGTAATTATATAATTTGTTGTATATTTTTATTTAGTATGCAAAAGTAAAAAAAGGTGAAATAATAACTATATATTTTGGCCAATTCAAAAGTTACTTTAACTAATTTGTTTGTTGCCCAAAAGATGGCTTGGTTCAGCATTACGAAATATACAAGACAAGGGCAGGGCAGGGTAGGGCCTCTTAGCCGGGCCAACAGCAGCAGCAGCAGCTCTTAGCTAATTAGCAAAAGTCGAGCCAAGAAGCAGAGGCCAAAACGAGGAAACGAAAACTGGTTTATCCACTTGGCCACTGGCCGGCTAATCTGACAACAAAGAACGAACAGAACATCGGAAAGAAAGAGAACGAGAACCAGGGAGAGAGCGGCCATAGAGAGAAAAAAATTGCGACAAGTTTTTGTGTGTTTGTTTTTAGTATTTCAAAGCGCAAGCAAAAGCAAAGAAAAAAGAAAAAAGGTCAATGTCTTGGCATTAACTGTTTTGTCTGGGGGAACAAAATGTACTCATATAAAAAGAGCCTTATAAATCATGCAGAATGTATCTGTATGTGCAACAGATACAATCGGAATGAAAAGTGACTCCCTCCTAGCTCTCGCTCTGCCTCTTCTCTCCTTTCTGCCACTCTCTGTCTTGCCTTTGCTGCCATTATCGTCGCCCTCAAAGCCACAAACGGAAGCGCAACAAATACATGAGGAAAAAACAGTGCTCTTTAGAGCAACAGTTTTGAGCTACAAATAAAAGCTACAGATACACTTACAGATATGAATAAAGATAAAGATACATTTAGAGCTACGAATAAAGATAAGGGTGCAGATATCTATGGATGGGAAATATAGTTAAGATACGAATTTAGATTTAGATAAATATGTAGATATATTTAAAAATTACTATCTATCTCTACAGCTACGAAAAAATGTAGAGACAGCGCTACAAATAATGATTAAGTTACAGATAGAGATATACTAACCAGATGGAGATAAAGATACGATAAAGATATACATAATAAATATAGGGAAACAGACACAGACGGGGGACAACAAAGAAAGAAATGCAGATACGAATAATGACCTACAGCTAAAGGTGAAGATATAGATTGGCCTATTTTTACTTCATTTTTTGTCATGGGTTTCCTCCTAGACTTTTCTTTTCAATATACATAACACTGCGTCCATGAATCCGATCGCCGATCGACCCAAATACTCTCATGTCACACATGTTCTCCAATTATTCTGACCTCCCAAGTCCGCCCGATAATTCACTTCTTGAGTCAGAGCTATTTCTGGCGCTCTCGTATTATTGATAAGCGCTGCACTGACGTTTTTCTCAAGTAAAATTTCGTTCTGCTCCCGAGCAAAATTTGTCATAAATCACATACATATACGACGCAGGGGAATGTGGAGGATTGGAGGGGGCCTACGATCCATAGTGGGGCATTTATGCAATATTATTTTATTTTATTTTTATTTTGCTTTATTTGCGCTACGTGCCAAGTGCGAATCCAACTGAAACGCAACAGCAAATAATGAAGCAGCCTTCTAGCCAGAGATGTCAGCATGAAATTCGCGTGCCGATGGCCAATGAAATTGGCCGAAAATGAAGCTCATGATCTTCGCACTATGATCCCATCCCATACCATCGTTTTTATACCCTCATTTTGTTTGTTATCAAACGAAATAAAAAGGAATTCTTACAATAAATGAGGCAATATCGTAAGAATGCTCTGTATTTATTTTTGTTAATTAACGATAAGATTAACTTCCCATGAAAGCAGATAAAAATCATATTTAATCGCAATGGATTTGAATGCATACATAGAACGAATTTCCAACAATGAAAATGGTCGCGAAATGTCAAAGAGATGACCCACAAATTCCCATAGCTTATGCACATCGGTTCAGCCATTCAGATGATGGATAGACTGCTTTGTGTCCTGTATCTGTGGTCGTATCTGCCAGTTACAAATGTATCTCCCACTGCGAAATGTGTTACACTCGCCATGAATGTGCTTCTGACATTTATTGTTTGTCGAGAGCCAAAACCACGCAAACACACACACACACAAAATATACACAGTAAAAAATATATATATGCATTCCATATATGTACATATGTACACGTATCGGATAAATCCCTTAAGCTGCGGCTGAATCAGGAGTCAAGCGCATGGATGGGGCACTTCAAATTGATGAGTAGCTTTAATAAGAGGGCGTGACACTGACTCTTGACTCTCATTCTGACTGTGGATGGAGCTGCTGCTGCTGCGGCGGCGACTGCTGCGAGTGGCAGGTGGGCAGATAGATGGATTATGGGTTACAGCGTCTATCCCCCTGGAATCCCCCATTTCATTTTGAATGTATGGAGTGGAACATCTCATTTTCTGGGGGCATAAAGGTTATCCACAAATGACACAAAAGAACGCATAGATGACGCATTTTAGACAACAAATTAATTATTTTGCTTTACGACAACGCATTCTAAGAAAGAGAATGAGAGCGAAAGCGTTCAGAAGGTAGAAAATGGAAATAAAATGCGACGGAAATTAAAAGAAGTAAAACTTAAAAAAATATAAAAAATAATTGGAAATAAAAGGCAATAAAAGGCAATAAAATAAAAAATACCAAAATGAAATAAATACAATAAAAAATATGAAATAAAATATAGTAAAAAAATATAGAAATTACTTGCAAGTAAAAAGCAATTAAAACAATGGAAGGAAAATTGGAAGGAAACATAAATTAATAGCAGAAAAAGCTATAAATTTCGTGTTTTGATCCCCGTATTGTTGGGATTTGCTTTTTTGGCGAATCATAGTTTGTCTTTTCCCGTAAAATAATTGTTTTTTGGTTGAAAATGACTAGATCTGAAGGAGTACCAAAAGTGAGAGCTCTTAGCTGGATACTTTCTACATTCTTCGAGCATCTTTGAGTGGAGCTTTCATAAACTCGTATGAGTGTGTCGGCGGCCGTAATTCAATCAGAAAGCCGCCAAGTGGGCTAACTAAAAATGCGCTTGAATTGGATTTTATGCGAGAATTATGCTGCCTCATTATGCCAAATGGCCTACATAACAATCAAAGCGGGACTCCTGGGCCACGACCCTCGCGAAGGGGGCGTGGAATTTAATTAAATTATTAAAGTTGTGCGGTAAGCCACAGAGCTACAGTGGATATAGCGAGGGCTACAGGGGATACTCGTACATAAACAACGAGACGACCGCCAGACAAAGGCATAAAAACTTTTCTTTTCTCCTCTTTTTTTTTGTTTTTGGGAAGCATAAACAAACACGAGCGCCAAGACGTAGATACATTATGCACAGACGCAGGCTACAGATACAGATACAAGATACGCGCCAGCGGAAATAAAAGGGAAAAACGGGGGAATAACAGAAAAGGGAGAGAACACCCGAGAGAAGAACAAGACGTGGACCGGGTCGGGCCGGGCCGGGCCGGCAGTCAAAGCACATTTTCATGTCGGCATTCGCTTTTCGCATTCGCATTTCACATTTACATTCAAGTGCAGACTCACATTCATTTTGGCTCCAAAGGGCACCAAATTATGTGCATATATGTATGTATGTAGATACTATGCTTACATATACAGATGCGCACAAACATTTACGTAAATCCTGAAAGGTGCTTTTCGCCCCGAAAGAGCCATTAATAAATATATTGTGGAATTTTTCCATTTAAGGAAAAACTGCTGCCAAATAATATGTGCACATGAGTTGGAAAATTTTGGGGATTTTTTCAAAGTTTGTCACGGTATACCCGTGGTATTTTTGGTGTATCCGTGAGATGTATTTTGCTGGAATATTTATTATATTTAGATGAGGATGGTTTTGTTTTCTCAAGAAGTGCTATAAATATATTTAAAAAAATGTATTTTATTAAGTTTTATATATTAATTATTTAATTAGTTTTTTTATATTCTTTTTTATATTTTTATTTTATTGATTTTTCAAAAGATTTATTTATTATATTTTTTGTTTCATGCATTTGGCAGGGCATCCAAGTATTCGGCTTTCCCATTCCACTCCGTGCTTCTTCTGTCTTCTGCCTTTATGCGTTTTTCCACTTTGTCTGTCTCGCAATTTTCTTATTGTTGCTTCTTGGGGAGGAGGAAGGGCTTGCTTTGGGGGGTCGATGATGGGGTGGCATTTGCTTTTATTTTTATTGTGTCTACGCTTTGCCACAGAAGTCGACATTTTTATGCTGCACGGCTCTTTGGGGCACCATCCAAGAGCATCCATCCCTTTCGAGCGCTTCCTCCCCCCCGACAAAGTTGATTTTCATTAGTTTTAATGCTGCTCATTATGTTCCCGTCTGTATCTGTATCTGTATCTGGAATCCCTGTCTATATATGTACATATCTCTCTGCTTTCTGTGCTCCCTGTGGCATCTGCCTTTTTCTAGACACGAAACACGCGCGCGTGCAGAATGCTGCCAATAAAGGAAAAAACTTTTGTGGCCAAAAAAGAGTTGTGTGTCCTGTGTGTGTGTGTTGTGTGGTATTTTTATATGCAGCAGGGTAATGTTTTTACCCGCAAAACGAGTTCCACAAAATTATTCTATATGGTTTATATTTTGCATCATCAAAATGTCGATCCCATAGCTACATTTTTGTGCACCATAAATACGAGTACTACCTGGTACTAAAGCCGATTCTTTTTAATTCGCTTAATGGCCTTGATATTTATTTTGCTGCTAAAAAAACACACACGAAATATGTGTTGATTTATGCATCCAAAAAGGAGGATTCCATGCCATGCCGTGCACCCGTGGCATCCATTTGGCGAATGCAAATAAAAGTTGAAAGCGATTTCTGGAATTACTTTTTTGTTTTGTTTTTTTTTAATTTACCTTTTCTTGCTATGCCAACAAATATCAAATTTATTTTTACCAACAGAAGTCGAATGAAATAAAATAAAATGGAATATTAAAATTGGATGTGTGAAGTTCGTTCTATGGAGGGAGCAAAGGCTTTCTGGCTGCAGCACACACGGGCAGAGAGAGACCCTTGTAGATTTCACATGATTGCTTGATGAAATATTTTTGGGTATACCATTTCAAATCATATTCTTTATAGAACCACCCTTTATTCCTATATTTCCTGTATATCTTTCACTAATTGCCTTCCCTCTTGGCCTTCTCTCTGGTTATAAAATGGGATATTTGAGACCACAAAAACCCCCCCCAGCCAGCGCATTGCCCAGTTACCATCCACCAGCTGCTGCTGCTGCTGTTGCTACTGTTAGACCAGAGAGGGTAGAAAACCAGTTCTCGACCTCGTAATTTCTCTGGCTTTCGATGGGCCCAGGGAGGAACATGTGTGACCGTTGTGCCCCAAGCATTTAAGTCGCTCGCCAGCGTGCAGCGACACATGAGACTCGCAGAGCGGACTCACATTTCATAACACACAGCACACACTACTATTCAGACGACAGACATTCGAGAGGAAATAAGGAGCAATTATTTACAAGTTGGTCAGAATGTGCGGAGGCCTTGCGGAATTTCATAAGAATGAAATTTTAGTCCATCAATCGTCTCCATTTCGTCTGGGTTTAATTGCCTGGAACATTTGATTTAATCGGTTAGAAATTTAGCCAGAATTTTGGTTTTGTTGTTTATTAATCCAAATTATGGAAACTGACTCATCCTTATGAATATTTTACATACTTTAGATATGCAAAAGCAATCTCTAATTTTGTAGAAATCATCCAGTGATTAAATCTACTGATTTTATTGTTATTTATCGGCAATTAACGCTACGTATCGATATGTTATTGATGAGAAAAATCATTTCTACATGCTTTACTTTTTGGGTATCCAATTTGAAACGCTTTGGAAATAAAAATTATCGGAAAATGCAGCTTAAATAGTGAAAAAGTGAACGAACCGCATATAGCAAAAAATTCCAATATATTTATAGCGCCAACGATTAATCAAGAGCCCTAATCTACTGCAACAGCAAAGACTTTCCAGTCATTATATATTCTCACTGTTGTATATTATTTTGGAATCGACAGACAGACAAATAAATGTTAAATGTAAATCCGCCAAAAATCGGATTCGGTTTCGTATGCGTATGCCGGGGTTTCATTTGTCCAACGACGATGTGGAAACTCCGATTAAAACGAAATAAAATAATACAAAAATGCGAAAAACCGAATTAAGTAGTCGAAGGAAATGTACACCAACAATGTGAAACCAAATTGCAGGCATCAGAAAATATATTAATTCATTTTATTTTTTATTTAATTTTTTTTTGGTCAAAACGATTACAGAACAAAAGCCAGCCATAAAGTACATACACGTTATGGGGGGTGGAAAGGGGTTAGGGCTTGCTTTATATGTCTGCATGCTTCAGTTCATTTAAATGTGATTTATGCATGTGCCACACAGTGGAGAAGGGAGCGCCCACGTCATGCACATAGAAAATAAAATGAAAGTGTAACGATCTGACTGACATTTCCTGCAAAAAGTGCGTGGAGTTCAGCATCATCATCATCAGCAACATGAGCATCATTATAATCATCGTCGTCAGCCTCGTTACACATGCAAATTGCTTGGGTCTTCGGTCAGGGTAGCATTAACAATAGATCTGCGTGCTGGATCTCTAATCGCAGATGAACAATCGCGGGCAAGGGCAACAGTCGCCGGGCAAAACTCCTCACATTGCGAAATGGCCTTTGGCAAGGATTTCTTGGAGTCTTTGTTGGTCCATGGAATATATCTCATTTATTGTTGAATTTTATTGTTGCTATTTTTTTAACAATTGCTTAATTATATTCATTTAATATTTAGTAAAATTCACATACAATATATAATGTTATGAATGTTGTGAATTCTTTTTTAATTTAACAACTACAACTACTAATCAGTTTAAATATTTTAATTTTAATAATAAATTTCATTGTTTTACCCAAAGAAATCATCAAGAAATTCAAGAATTCTTTAATTTAATTTGTCTTTCTTTCCGTAATTTGCTGAGTAACTTTCCCTACTCCCTTTACTCATCTCTTATGCTCTGGAGTGCCCATTGAATAGCTGAGAAAACTAAATACACTCGTACATAACTGGCACGGATAAAATATAGAATTGCTAATTAAAATACTTAAATGATAACTGCTACAGAGTTTTTTCAACAAAGTTCTCTCATTCAAAAACTTTACATGGGAGCTGTGTAAAAGTTCCCTTTAAAAAACGACTCGTTTTCAATTACTTAGGGACATTCACTCAAGGACAGCGACTAAAATTAATGGTGGCTGGGATGCACACGCAGGATTTACTAGTAATTTAGTGCTCTGCAACCCACAGAGCCAGAGACAGAGGCAGAGACACACCATCTCATTCTTATATACCAGTGCTGCCATGTACATGGCGATACGTACATAAATACTTATGTACTTTCCACAGATGCCATGGCAACTTTTTTGCATGGCATTTTGACATTTTGCTGCAGCGTTTGTGTGCAGCAGGGCTGAGTCCTGCTCCTGGGGTGACGGAGGGAGGGTTAAAGTGCCTACAGCTGCACAAAAAAAAAGTGCTTTGGACTCCCGACTGAAGGGAGAGACAAAAGACAGTCGCCTTTGTCTCTGGCTTCCAAGTGCCTGAAAGCTGCAAAAAAAATATTCATCTAATGAATTAAAATCTAGAAAAATGAATTAGTTTTTTACGAGTATAAATATTCTCTTTCTATTTTTTCAACTAAAGATTTTATAGCCTATGGCACTAAAGATCAAAGGAGTTTTAATGGAAAAGAGAGACACTGAAGGCATAGAGCGAATAAAATGGAATTTGAAGTCATAGGTGATCTCTTTACATCCGATCGAGGGTGTTTAGATTGCACTAAAAACATAACATAATAATGGGTATCAAATTTAAACATTTCCATCAAAACCCTTGCCCAACTCTCTCACAGAGTAGCAATTGCAGTAAAATGTGAATTTTCATTCATAAAAAAAAAATGTTTTTCGTAATTTATTGCCTGCCTGGAATAATAAAATGATTGAAATTTGATTGGCGATTGGCATTGTTGTGTTTGATTGTGTTTGCCATGCAGTTTTGTGGCGAATTGTCTGCATGGATATTTGCATGTTTAGCGTTAATTATACGCGACGGCAACAAAACAAAAGGCAACCAAATCAATAAGAGCAAAAAGGGAATACTCTAAAATATGCGAACAACGATAATTGGTCAATCGAAATGTTTGGAATGAATTTATTTGGGCATGAAAACGCATTACATTGGAAACAAAATGTGCTTAAATGTGCATGGGAATTTTAATTAAACCTCAGCTTTTGCATTCATTGCATTTTCACTGGGGTTCTCGATTTTAAAAGCATTTATTAAAATTATTTTAATGGTGTTATTTCGGAAATGGTTAAATAACGAAAGAAATTATTTTTCGGTTTCTACATGCCACACCTAATGAGAAAAATAGTGTCTTTCTTTATATTCTGATTCTTCACCCGTTCGCTTACTCAGACCGCAAAATAGTGTGGGAACCGAAAAATTCGTTATCGCTCAATTAATTGGAATTATCTTATCCACTAGATTGTAAAATCTGAAAGCAATCAAATCAAAATGAAGAAAACAATTTTACTTTGCTGTCACCCGTGCCACGGGCACTCTCTTTCTCTCGTACAGAGTAGCTTAGCAGTAAAAACTATCCTGTCTGGCATGTACTAAAGGAGAGCGCAACTCGAAAAAATGTTATAAAATATTATGAAAAATTCTTACGTACCTCACATTTTTAAAGGTAAAATAAAAGCAAGCTCTGACCTGAGAGAGCGAAAGAGATTTCTTCTTTTTCCCCGACATTTTAATGTTTGAGAATGACAGTTGAGATTGGGGCTCTGGTTGTTTCCTTTCCTTCCCGTCCCGTTTGCCGCTTGTCATGAAAAAAGGTCTGAGGAAAAGCACTGAGCACCGCCGAACCCTTCACAAGTTTTCTTCTTTCAGCCTTTTTGGCCTGTCAGGAAGGAAACGTTTTTCCCCATCCCCACCCCAACCATGCCCTTCTGCACTCCACCACCAAAAACCTGCACACTCCGCCCACTGAAGTGGTTTTTAATTTGAATACTTTTGCGTGTACTCCTAACAAAAGCGAAAACTCAAACTGAATAAGTGGGTTCTTCTCGGTTTTTTTTTTGTACTTTGTTTTTGTTGGAATATTTTTGTAAGCTTAACATTTAACCTAAAAATATTAAAAAATACCAGAGTAACATGCATAATTAATAAACTTCTGAAATTAACTCTCAAGTTTTAAAACATTTTTATTTTTCGGTTTACTTGCAGGTTACGCAAAAGATATTTCTGGAGTTAAAAGAGGTAAGCGAATGGTTAATAATTTTGTTCTATATATACGAAAAATATATTCCTATAAATATGAAATATAAAATAAATTTATTATAAAATTAAGCAAATCGAAATTTAATCCAAAGAACAGGCACAACTTCGCTGCCTCTCTGTCTTCACCGCTAGCTCTATTCCAGTGAGACTTGTACTCGAAAAAAATACCATAAATATATATGCCATATCTTTCGACGATTCCAAGCCACATCAACAGCTGGCCTTAGCTGCCGCTAAACGTTATGGCCACTCCACCTTATAGACAGAGCGACGCATAACCCCAATATGTGCAGTTTGCTATTATTATTTTTTTTTTTTTTTGGCCCATTCACACGCCGGCACTTTGGCACGGGCTCCCCATAGTGCAATTTATAATATGTGCCGACAAAGAGAAAAGTCGACAAAAAGAAAAACTGAAAAAAAAGCGTAGTACGAGTGGTAGGAAAAAATGCAGGAGAACCTGACGTCGAGTAGCGTAGCTCTAGAATTCGTTTAGGCCGCAAAGCCACTCGAAAGTCTCCACTGCTTCCCGCTTTTCCGCTTTTTCCAGGCAGGTTGCATCGCTGTTGACTTGTCAGTTGACTCTGACGGACACAACAACAACAACAGCAAAAAAAAAACCGTAAAGAACTGTACCATTTTGTGTTTGCTTTTTTTTTCTGCTTCGTGCGAAATGTTGCAAGGATACAACAGTAGGAGAGGCGTGGCACATATGTGCATATATATATTTTAAAATATATTCGTGCTCGTTCCCTTCTTTTAATATTCGACTTTTTTATGATTCAATTTTATGCTTGTCGCGGTTGTGGTTCCCCCAAAAAGGGCGTAAAATCAATGAAGTTGTGTGGCCTTTGGGGGCGGCGGAGGCGTCCGCACAAAATGGCCGCCATTTCGAGCAGCCCTCGCACACACTTTTTGGGGGCGTTGGCGGGCTGGCGACCATCGGTCCATCGACTGTCATTATTTATTGAAAATATAGTTTGATGAGTTTTTACTTGGTTCGAGCGAGCGAACCAGCCAGGCGGTCCTGGTCCTTGTCCCTGGACCAGCTGCAGATGCTGCCTCTCCATCCCTTCCGTTCACATCTTTTTACGGGTGTTGTTTCCCTGTTCTGCGGTCAATGGAATGGTTTTTTGTGTCTGTCTCCACTTTGTCTGTCTGTCTGTCTGGCATGTCTGGCTGCATTCGTGTGTGTTTTAAAATTGGTTAAATCAGTAAACTTTTCTCAGACTCGTTCATTTTATTTTTTATTTTTGGCGAGTGCTTAAACTTTTGGATCCGCGTCTAGGGATTGTTGTCACAAAAAACAACGAAATTGAAAAAGTTGCAACCGAATTGCATCTAATTTGTAAGTTATGCTAAGGGCTTTTGGGGCTTATTGAGGCTTATTTGGGGCTCTTCTTTTCATGTGGTTTTTTGAGGTAGGAATCACACACGAAGCCGTAGATTACTTGGCATTGACTCGTAGAGAGTACTAAAGACGGGTAGTTATGTTATCTTATTAGCAAGAATCCAATAGATTTCCTTTTTATATTAAGAATACCAAATGCGATATTTTTTAATTGGCTATTTTATTTTAATTTTTATTTTATAATAGTTAGGGTTTTCGTTCCATTTTGTAATTTTTGTTTGTTATAATTTTTTTAATTTAGTAAAAATTTGTTATTTAATTACTCACGTTTTGTATTATTTTTAATTTGGCATTTCAATTATATTTTTCTTAAATTTTAGCTATTCAAGTATTTATTACTTTGTATTTTTTTAGTTGACTTTTTATTATTCATTTTAATTAAAAGTCTTCTATTATTTTTTCTTCCAATTTTGTTGCTTTACTAAATATATTTAATGTTAGTTGGTAGTTTGAAAAAACTGGAAAAAACCATAGATTTATTATGAAACCATACCATACATGATTTCTCAGAGGTATACATATATATATCGTTCCTGCCACATAATTTAAATTCCCTGTAACTAATTGCATTTCGAATATATTTATTTTAATCAGCTTTTGATTGAACGTCAGTCTGAGTTATGTATCTGCCCCACAATAAAGGTTTTACCTTCGATTGATGGGGGGATATGTGTCCTCAAGCCTCCAAGCCACCACGTTGCTCAATAAATTCCCATAGCAATTGAGTGTGGCAACAATGACTTTGCATTTATCAGTCAAGTTGCAAAAACAAAAAAAAACGAACAAGTGGAAAAAAATGTCTGCGGCCAACAAACTATCGTCCATTTCTTCCGCATCATATTACAAATCTTCGGCTGATACGATTATGTGGCGGACTCGTAGACAAAAAACATAAAACAAAAAAAAGAAGAGAAAATCGAAATGGAAATGGAAGAGCGACGTATCCATGTGCCTTCAAGCGAAGGGCCATAAAATAAAAAAAAAGCAGAAAAAAATACACTGCTGCCATTCCGCTGGGGTATGACCAGTTAATAGCCTTTCCCCCCGTCGGCAACGCCCACGCAATCGACACAATGTTTTTGTTTTTTATTATTTTGTGTGTGTGTGGCGGCACAGTCGCCTCCCTTAAGCGCTGCCAGAACAGGAGCTGGAGCTGGACCCAGCGTTATGCAGTTTATTATGGGGGGCAGATGATGAGGCGGTTAGAAGCGCTGATTGCCCCACCGGATGGACAGACCAGACATTTCCCCCCCACAAAGAAAAAGGGTCGTTATGTGCGCGTATGTAGAATATATGTACTCAAATATATTCGTATCATGTGGAGTGTGTGTGTGCACTCGTACTCGAAGTTTTTGCTTGGCTGATTCCAGCGCTGAAGTGAAGGTGAAGAAATGTGGCAGACATAGTAGCGGCGGGGTTGCCTCACATATTGCATTGGCCAAACAAACGACAACAATTCGCCATGAAAATGTTGCATATGATGTAAGGAAATGCGAGCCAATAGCTGCAAGCAATATAAATTGTGACATCTATTTTAGTTGCTGAAAAATAAAATTTCAAATTGCCCGAGCTTGGGGCAAAGTGTGGCACAATTCGGTCAGATTTGTAACAATAGTTTCGTGTTTACTATGAGCCCATCATTACATTAATTTGCTGCACAAATTTCCCCAAGACAAAAGGATACGCAAATGGAACTGGAACCTCCTTTTATGCGCCTGTTACACGTTGATTTGCTGTAGAAATGACCCATAAGCAAACGGCTACGTACTTTTGCTGCTCTTATTAGAAATTTATGTAAATTTCATGGTGGATCAAATTAGTTTGTTCCGCATCTACATGCAAATGTCCTGTTTAGTTGCTGCGCTGTTCCGCCATAATAGTCGCATGTAAGCTGTGATTTGCTTGCCCCCAAAGCAGTCTCCCACCTACCACGTACAGTGGCGTCTGCCCTTTCCATGCGCATCATCATCAGCAGCGGCAGCGGCAGAGCAGGCAGCCTTATCCCAGCGTCATGTTGCAGCCGAATGCAATGCTCAAACCAACGCAAAGCGCTGCAAAACACTGCGCTTGGAAAACTTTCCTGTTGCTGTGTGTTTCGAGCATTTTGTTGTTTTGTTTTCCCATTTTCCTCGCATTTTTTCTCCATTTTTTCTCAATTTTTTTTTTTTTTTGTTGGTTTTTGTTTTGCCAAACAGATTTTGCCGTATCAGAGACAGAGCAGACATTTCTGGAGTTTGAGAGCTGAATGTTGAAGTGGCAGGATTGGATGGGTCGATGGGTGGCTTCTTCCATGCTTCCCTGCTTCTCTGCTCCCTTTGGCTACCCATACCCAGGCTGCTATTTAGCCACGTTTTGTTTGCTTTTGTGCTTTGCTGCAGTTTCTGTGCGCGCCCGTCCCGCCCGTTTGTGTGGCCCGCTGTCTGCCACTCTTTATGCTGCGAGAGCATCCTTCGTTGCTCCGTCCGTTCTTTTGGTGCAATTTTTATCTTCAATACACGCTCATTTACGCTGTCTGATAGCTTTAGGGTATATTCATATCCGTTGTCTTTGCCAGGCGTCCCAGCCGGGGATACGCGAGCTGGCAACTGATTCGCTGGGGGAATGGATGTCCTGTCCTCTGCTCTCCTCCATCGAGCAGATGGGGGCCCCAGCGTTTCGTTCCGTTCCGTTCCTGGAGTGATATTTGTGCATTGCTGCTAAGCATTTTGTTTGCTCTTGATTACACTGTCCAACGCACGAGCTGCAGTTGAATTAATCTCGAATTAAGTACTATTCCCAGTCGTTTTTTTTTCCATACGAAATGAGAGACGCAGAGCTGCCAGATCTGGCAAAAATATTAGTTATTCCCTCTACGATTATTTTAAATTTTAAATTTTAGTTCTGAAATGTTTTTATTTTTAAATTTTTAGTTCTGGAATTTTTTTATATTTTTTTTTTATTTTTTTTTCTTGAATATTTTCCACTGCCCAAAGCACAGCATCCCAGGGGCAAAAACCTTTGTGATATTCATGCTTTTGTTGACTAGTGTAAGTCGCTTTTTAATATCCTCGAAAAGCGTGTTGTCTGGGGGTCCTGGGCAGGCTTTTGGGTTAGCATTGTCTGGCAAACGTTTGCCAAAAGACGGCGGGGATTATCTTCTATCTTGTCTGCTGTGCATATACATTAGTTATATGCATATACATACATACATATATACTACATGCCACATACCACTACATTCTATATCTTTCTAAGCGCAAAGGGAAAACGTTGCCAGCATTTTCGCTAATAAACAACTTTGTCACCGGGGGATTTAATCAACTTTATTTTATTGTCCATTCGCACAGAGCCGTCTGCTGCCTGTAGTCTCTGCCTCTTTTGTGGCGTTCGGCCCTTTCTAAACCCCTTCGTTTCGCCGTTCGACAGGATTTTCATTTCATTTTGTGTCCTGCATCGAATGGCATTGGGGTGGGTGGGAGGCAGGCGGGCTAGGGGGCTTCGTAAAGCATTGATTACAGCATCGAGTACATATAACATGGATCTGTTTGGTTCGGTTCCAGCTCTCTCTCTATAGGCTTGTTAAAAGCTTCTTAAATTGGTTTTTATTACATGCCACGTTCGGTTCGACTCTGTGCCTCTTTATGAGGTGATTTACAGGCCCTCTGCCCCATGCCTACTGGCTCAGTCTCGGTCTGTGTTATTTCCGTTTTATGGCAAGTTCATTGTTATCACCAGAACAGACAACAGACAACAGAAAACAGACAGCACCAACAGAGACTCCAAACGGCAGTGATACGGGGGGCAGTTCATTGAATGGTTCGTTGTGTAGCCAGACAGAAGCATCGATGGCATCGAGCTCAGCTCCTCTTATGTTTTACTAATTGTTTCGCATTTTGTTGTGTTGCTGACTGCCTTTCTACCTACCTCTCTCTGTGTGTGTTTACTGTGTGATTTATGATTGTTTTGAGTTTAAAGAAAATCTAATTTGAAACTTGAATATTTCATATCTGATTCCTGCAACGAGCAAACGTTTTGAAAGTTCATACTTGGGTTTGTTGTATTGTTTTCGACACTTATCGACGCTCAGGAGAACATAAAATAGTACGGAATAGAGCCGAGGGCTCCTCTGCTTATGGTATATGGTCTTAAATGGCATTTGCCATTCAAGTGGCATCTTTTAAAGGCCTCTTCGAACACATTGGCAATAATTATTTTAGAATTTCTTATTAAAAATTGAGAGAGAATCTCAGCATATTTATTAAAACTATTTTTCAGTATTTATTCAATATTTTCAGTAGCTGTTTTGTATATCTGCATTTAAATATTTAATATTTTCAGTCTTCATTTTGTATTTTCGGTATTATTAAATTGTACTTTCAGTATTTTAAGCATTGATTTTGTGTTTTTAGTATTTTTGAATATTTATTTATTTATTTTGTATATTTGTTTAGTCTTTCAATTCTATTTCTCACGATATTGGCATACATAAAAAGCATATCCATGCCTAGAATATTGTAAATGACTTTCTAGTAGAGCTATTTATATTTAAAACCCAGAAAATGAATCTGAACTACTAAATAATTTACAGAATGGGAATTTTCTACAAGTTTTCCTTTTTATGTTGAATGCTATAAAAGTGCATAAATATGTAAATGGATATCAACAGTTGTTTCCGCGTTCCATTACCGAACCAAATCGAGATAGGACACCAGAGATAGTCTAATGATTACATTACACACTTTCCTTGCAAATTGTGGTCACATTACACTAGGCAAATATCATCAGGACATCAGGACATCGGCAGGACGAGTAGTCATCAGAGATCTACCACAATCCAGAAACTCATTACACGACGCTAATCAAAGGCCGCACGCACAGGGGCGCAACAACAAACGTTTTTATGCTGGGGTAATTATGATGTTGGTAATGCCAACCAACCGATGGGATGGGACGGGACTGGGTGGATGACACACACAACACACACACCCCACAGAGTACCCTCCCACACACACGCGTATAACTTGGTTATCAGACACAAGTTGCTAATATAAGCATTACACTCTGAACGCCTCCAGGCGGCGCCGCCGCCCACAGATGTCTGTAAAAAAAAAATAAACAAATGGGAAAAATGGTAGAAGAAAAAGAGGAGCAGAACAGAAACAGAACAGAACACACGCAGAGCTGGGCAGACACGCAACCAGAGAACTAATGTACACAACTTAATTATCAAAGGAAAATCGCAGACTTATATATGGGATGCTCAATATAAATAATGGCCACCAGACAGACCAGACCCTGGGGACTGAGAGAGAGAGGCTCTCTCTCGCCAGTGGCGAGTAGGTTAACGTAGGTTTAATGAATGAAAATTCATTTATTCAATCAGAAAAGCGAAAGTAAGGCAATCAGCAAGCCATAATGAGGAGGCTTACTCCAGCAGTGCAGTGCCAGTGCCAGTTCCAGATAATGATTTTTATTCATTCCAAGCAGCACATCGATAGAGATATTCAAGTGTTGGCCAGTCTTTGAATTTTCTACACATTTTCTACAAATTTCCCATAAGCGAAAGAGCATATTCCGTGCTTAAAGTAATTTAACCAACAGATATTCCACATCACCAATCCATTACGTATCGCAACTATTTGTCCAAACACTTTGAATAGTACCACAAAACACGATACTGAAATGCAGAAAATATTTAGTTTTTTTTTTTGTCTGATTTGTCTTCTCTTGATTTTCCAATTTTTTGTATTTTGTATTTTTACAATTTCATCGTCCAGTTGTTTTTGCGTTCATCGCTGTCCATTTTTCAATCTATGGGGCCCACTCACTTCATCTCTCCCATCGCTGTATCTTTTAGCTTTTCTCTGTTTTCGGTTCGTTGGAGCATTTGCTGTGTTCATTGTACTATGGCTGCATGCCGCCGCATGTTATTAACCCCGGATTCGCATTCCGGATAGAGAGTCAGCAATTCAACGATCGATACGCGCCAAATTGTAATCAAACGTAAATCTGTGCGGAGTTGAGAAACAGATTAATAAATGTCAGAGGGTGATGCTGCGAAGGGTATCTGTTTAGCAATATAAAGAAATGATACAAAAATGCATCAGAATTGTTTTTATTTATGTGTAAATATTTATGTAAATATTTATTTACTACCACCCCATTTTCTATCATAAAGCTAAGCCTTCATTTTTTGTTAGGTAAATAAAAACATTAAAATAGTTTTATTCCGAGTTGACATTTCTGTATAAATAATTGAATACCTTAATTAAAAAATGCAACCGATTTAATATTCCTTTTATTCGATTCACGCCTCGTAAATCCTCCATAACAAAAACAAAAATTAATTGCATTTAGCTAACAGGTTTTCGCAATTTTCACCCAAACTTTGTACGATTTTATCGCCGCTGTTCTAATGCCAAATCCCACGGATGTCGTGTCAGTTTCACCGCCGAACCGCGCCTCCTCGGTCCTTTGCAATCGGCCACTGTCCAGGTGCCAGCAAAAGCCAATAAAAAATAACCAAAGGAAAAACGCGAATGTACCCTACATATAAACGGGAAAAACACCCACAAAATTCACATTAATGCAATGCTGCCTTGGCAATTTCAATTTGTGTTTTGTACAATTTAATTTTTATGCGCTCGCCATTTTGTTTTGTTTTTTTTTTGTTTGTTTGTTGCCCCCTTTGTGGGGTTGAGCCAAATATCGTCACCAAAATACAATCAAAAGCTAAAAATCTATTATTCAGGACCGTCGGACCGCCGACCCCATTGTTTATTCAGTCAAGGCAGAGTGAAAATAAAACAAAACAAAAACTTGGAGCGGAATAAAAAGCAATATCGAGGGGAAAACGCAAACGAAAAGCGAAAAAAAAAAGTATTGAAGCGCAACTCAGTGAAATTTTCTGTTGTTCCAAAAAAAAAAAAAAAAGGGAAGGGAAGGGAAAACGAGTGGAGGAAGCTAAAGCTGGAGCTGGGATCTCCGGGCACAGGATATCCAAAGTGTCAAATGTAGAGGAGTCAAGGATTTCGTACAGAATTCTCCTTGGAGTCGTAGCGTGAGAGAGGAAGAGCGGGGGAAACACTCGCCAGTTGTGCGACACAGAACTGGAAATTGCTTCGACACAAAAAAGAGAAAAGAAATTAAGTCTGAAACATGAAATAAAGATGAAGCGGCTGTCGAAGAAGTTGGCAGAGTCAGTCAGTTAGTGCATTTCTGTTGTAGAGAGAAAGAGCGACAGAGAGCGAGAGAGAGAGAGAGGGAGTGGTGGGTATATTCCTGGATTGGAATTGGGTTTGTCATTGGGTTTGGGAGTGGAGTCTCCTTCTCTTGTTTTGTCACTCCTGCTGCTGCAGATGTTGATGAGTGCAAGAGCAAGAGCAAGAGCAAGAGAAAAATTAAAATTTGTTTACGTGTCGCTTCCTTTTTCTGTGTGGGCAGTGGGGCACTGGAAAGGGAAGGGATTCATTCATTGACTTAGGCTGATCCAAAAGCAATTACACTGAGCAAAATACCATGTCGAGGATGTTTTTTAGGTGATTTCTGATGGTGCACTGCAGGAAACTTCAATATTTGGTTCTCATTCTGTTTTTCCAAATTAAATTTAGACTGAAAATGGTTGCATTGATTTTTGTTGTTAAGAATATTTATTTATTTAATTTATTTATTTTAAATTATTTAATTTATTTCAATTTAATTGATTTATTTATTTTATTTAATTGATTTATTTATTTAATTTAATTCATTTATTTATTTAATTTAATTTATTTATTTAATTTAATTTATTTATTTTATTTAATTGATTTATTTATTTATTTATTTATTTTAATTTTTTTGTATTCTTACCTTTATATGAAGGCTATAAGGCTATAAATTCCACCCCAGTGGTAGAATTTTGTACCTTATTCCTTTATGTTCTCTGCCCATCCATCAATTGTTTCCAGTGCATTTTGAGCATGTTTCTGGGCTCTGAATTCTCTCTGTCATATCTTGTGTTTCGTCATCGGTTGTCTTGTCCGCCCGACTATTTGTCTCCTTCAATTTGTAATCATTTAAATTGATTTTTCTTGTCGTTTCTCTCCGACATTGCTCAATCTGCCGCACACAGTCCGCAGCCACTCTGCATGGCCCCATTCGCCAGCCAGCCAGCCAGTCAGCCAGCCAGGGCTATCGGCTTCGCTTTAATTGATGAGAATTTTGTGACTGCTTTGTCCTGCTCGGCCCTAACTCCAGCCATTGATAGTGATAAGTATCTTAACCTTTTTACGAGCATAAATGCAGAGACCGTTTTGTAAGGAGCACTTTATGCTGGCACTTTTCCTTGGCTGGCCCCAAAATCTTCTCCTTCAGCTTGACTCCTGGCCTGGCCATTGAACCCGGACCGTTGTAGTACGGGTTTTATATACATATATTTAGATTTATGAAATGCATTGACGTCAAGACGCACAAGCCGCCTCTACCTGACGCTCGCATTGAAACTTCCTGCAGTTGGCTTTGGCTGAAAGCAATTACCCAAATAAAAAACCTTAATTAATATTGCATGTCACACACATGGTCCAGAACAGTGGGAGCAGGGGAGACCAGAATCGGAGTGGAACTGGAGCTGGAGCTGCTGCTCCCTCAAGCACAATATAATTGAGATTGATGCAATTGCATATAAAATTCATATAAATTACTTGAAACTAACACAAAGACTCTGTCGAGACTCGAATCGGCTGGGCTCGGGCTCTGTGCTCTGGGCTCTGGGCTTTGGCTGTGGCTGTGGCTCCCCACTGCGACAGTTCCTCTGACTCTGTTTGCATTTTCGAGAGGGACAGACCGAGAGCAACGAGAGCATCGAGAGCACCGAGAACTCGTTTGCCCCAATGAGTCATAAACACTGAGGAGGCCAAAAGCGAGTGTCAAACACAGGCGCACACACATGGTGCAGCATCACGATTAGGATGAACCAAAACTACATACAACACATACAACAACCCCGCAGATGCACATCTCCTTTTCCGTTCTGTTCTGTTTTGTTTTGAACTTGAAAAAGTTTTCAGCAAAAACTTTTCCAGCGTTGCAATTTGCAAGTGAAACTTGTACTTCTTTGCATATAGGAATAATGAATGAGGCACTGCATTATTTCGCAGCTAATGTGTAGTTTATTGTTGGAACTATTAGCCCTGTGGACGGAGGAGTCAACACTCCTAAAAGGAAGGGCGAAAAGAATTTGTGCGTTGGGAATTTTGTGAAAATTAATTGGCCTTTGGATGGTGCTTAAGTTTGGTGCTCTTATTTTCGCAGAAAATGTTTGGGTTCACCCTGAACACACAGCCGCATCAGCAGGAGCGGCGCAAGCATGGAGAATTTTCCTTCTTGTTTGTTATATATCGTCATCGCCAGCTGCATTTGATTAGCGCCTCCTATGCTGTTCATACCAGCTCGTATGTATCAGTGTACATGCATATGTACGTCCATGTTTCTTCTATATACATAAGTATGCATATGTGGGGGTACACATGCACCCAAACCAAACTCATGAGCCGAGGACGGGCTGAAAAGTATATTTTGTTCGCACTTTCGGGTTTCTATTGACACATCCAACTTTCTCAGCAAATGAATCATTGGAAAAGTAACAACAATTGCAATACAATGAATACTTTTGTATGTCTAGTATTTGGTTTACTCTCTGTTTAATAATTATTATTATTATTATTTTTTATAAATTATTATTAATTTTTACTAATTATTAAATTTATTAATTTTTATAATATTATTATTTATTTTTATTAAATTATTATTAATTTGGAAGTATTATAACAAGAATCCAATCAGCGAAACGGGAGTCGAGAAGCAATGTGCACACGTCTCATGCACATGTAATGTAAATGTTGTTTTTTTAATTTTTAATTCTCGGGCATTTTCTTTTGTAGCATTCGATTGTGCGCCTCGAGTCGAGCATTACGGGAGCAAGTTCCTGCTCCAAAATCTGCAAAGCAGTTCTTATGATCATGATAAAGATTCCATATCTCTTTGTTACGAGCAACCCTCGCTGGGTCCCGGCCATCGTCTTGCATGTATTGCGAAACAAAATGGCATTTGAAACATGTGTCAAGTTCCATGCACTTGTTTATGTTTGTCGGACATATGCACCTACCCAGTGCAAAACCCCCACCCGAGATACTATATCTGGCACTCCTCCACCACCCCCACCCGCCAGCTAAACTCCTGGACAGAGCAGACTTGACTTTGGCTTATTTATTGTCATGTGCCCCCCCCACCCCGTTTCGGCTTCCTTAGCAGCCGGAGTGTCGTGGCTACGCCTCTCGTGAAACGTGTTTGCTGATAAACGCAGCCATGAATCATTTCTCGTCACCGAGTGAGTCCCTGTCCCTCCTCCATTCCCATTCTTTTTTTTTTTGTTGTTTCTTTGTGTGTTTCGCTTGATTTGCATATGTATTGTACGTGTTTTTGTATGTATGTGGATGTATTTGTGTGGTGAACACGGACATCTCTTGTTGCGCTTTTTATACCCTGTTAGTCATCAAAAGGGCACAAAGGGTACGCTCATACAGGTGTTAGCGAAAGGTCGAAATATGATAACAAAAATAGTAGATATATAGTATTCCAATTACAGTTTATAAATTGCTAAAATTAGTCAATAATAAATTGCATACTCCATTAATTTAGAATAATATTAACTGGGGTAGTACTGGGTATTTTGTAGTCCAATAATTTATAATAAATAATATTTCCTGTGGTATTACTGGGTATTTTGGAGTCGCACTCCACGCCTAAATCCCTTTTGACTTGTTGTATGATTTGTTTGCGATTTTCACGCCTCGTTTCGCTTAGTTTCCTTGCTTTGCTTTTCGTTTCGTTTCATTTCAGTTTTTAGTTCGCTTTTGAGCTTCAACTACTGTTTTGAGAATTTCATTTGTTCACGGAGGGGGGGAAGCCCCCATGTACACGTTCCGACATGTCGCAATTCTGGTTGCCCATCTGCATGCATGTGTGTGTGTGCGCGTTATCTCTCTCTTTTCGCCCGTTCTCTACGCGTAGCAGAAAGTGTGATATGTCCATTGAGCTTTTCTCTCTGTGTGTGTTTGTGCTTCTCGGTTACCCCGTTGGGGGATGTATTGGGCCCTGGGGATTGGACAGAGCAAAGCGCGGAGGCTACTACTGTTTGCCAGTGCTTGGGGCCCCCGGCGCATGTTTTGCTGATAAACACGCATAAAATTCATAAATCCATGCGACGGGCTTTAGTTTGCATGACTCTTTAAGCTGCTGAAATATATCACACACACACACACACACACACAGACAATTTGTGTTGCTCCTTGGCACATTTGTTGAATGTCTAATGAATCGGAAGTGTTTTATTTTGTGGTTGAAAAATATTGTCGGATTACGCGACCCATTTGCCATAAAACACACATAAAACTTTGATTGTCTGCTGCGCTGGGGCGAATCCCTGATCAGGCATGCCATCCATCTTTATATATATTTAAAAATAAAGTTAGATCATCTGATTAACTCAGAAATGGTAGAACAAACAAGAACTAACTTAAAATCAAATTAAGAAATAATAATAATAATTTCTTTACGGATTTTGGTTATATTTTTTAAAAATTTTTTATTTTCGTTGATTTTATCTTACATTTTTTTTTTCTCATTTAAGAAAAACTATCATTAGTTTTTTGTTTAGACTTTTTTGTTGAATAAAAAACCCTTAAAATATTAAATTAGCAAGAACCCTCGTTTAATCTCTGACTCTGACACAAATTTAAATCGTTCTGTCTGTCAATTCTGCTTTATTATCTCGTGGTTTGACGACACCCTTTCATATCTTTCTCTCTCTCTCCCTCTATGCCTGTAATCCCAACTATTTTTGCGATGCTGTCAGTAGGGCGGGAGGGGTCCCTTGATTGACACATTTTGCAGTCGTCATACTATTCTGTTATGCTAATCTGCTGCCTTGCCCCCGCACACAGTACACCCACAGTACACACCGCACCGCAGTCTCTACCCGGTGGCTGTGGAGGAGTGCGGTGGCTAACCCTAATAAGCCCTATTATAACGCTTTGCTGGCACCGTTAATGCCCGTTGCTCCAATTATTTTAAACATATTACAAGCAGATTTAGCACAGATTACAGATGAGGTGCGCGGATGGTGGGGTGGGGTGGGGGGTTGTGGCTGGGCGCTGGTGGCTGTGGCTGCGGGGTTTCGGGGCGATGCCTCTGCAACTTTGAAGTGTTGCGAACTTGGGGCACTTGATGGCACTAATTTATGCAACACACCACACACAATGCCACGCCGCATAATCCAGAGCGTGTAGCTAATTTGTTTATAATTTTCATAATTCAAAATGTGCGAGAGGCGTAACTCCGCTGCCAACTCCATCGCCTGTCTTCCATCTCCCATCTACCATACTCTCTCGTAGCTGTAACACCATTTCGGAACTACAAAAAAACGCATCTGTGGGTCTGGTCTCTCTGTGCAACACTTGCCACACATGCACAGCCACAGCACCGAGTCATTTTGCTGTCATGTGCTCGGGCAAAATGTAATTATTATTATTATTTTTGTGTGTGTCTGTGTCTCTGTGTTTGTTTTGTTTTTTTCAAACGTGCCACAAAAATCACCAAACACAAAGTCTGTCTGTGCTTCACAATCGTATGAGCCAACAAAAGAAGATAATGGCAAGTGAAAGTGCTGCCATTTGTAGCCATGGATCGAAGGCCAACACTGAGAGTGTTTCAGAACTGAACACAAATGACCATGAGTTCCGTCCGCTATTTTCAGATAAAATATCACGGATTTATATTTAAAATACAAATTAAATTAAATATAAAATAAATGACACATAAAATAAATTAAATATAAAATGAAATAAAATAAATTAAATTAAATATAAAATAAATGAAATATAAATTAAATTAAATATAAATTAAATTAAATATAAAATAAATGACATATAAAATAAATGAAATATTAAAAAAAAAAAATTTAAATATATTATATAAAAATATGAATAAAATATAAAAATATAATTCAAATATAAAATATTAAAAAAAAAAATATGAACAAAAAAAAAAAAAGTAAATATAAATTCCATAACTAATTAAAAATTTGAATATTTAGCTAAATATTTTTAATTTTAATCCTTTTTTATTTTACTATATCCTAATTATAATTATGCCAGAATTATTAATAATAATAATTATTAAAAAATATTCCTCTTTGAAGCTCAAAATTTCCATCTAATAGCCCCACAAAATCTATGCGACATTGTCATGGGGCTAACAAAGGACTTAAAAATGCCATTGTTAGCCCCATTGTGCAGGCGGGGCGGAGGGGTCAGCTGTGAGCCCCACACACCTGGTAACCCTTTCAACAAACTACCCAAGCTTACGTGACTTGGACAACGTTGACCATTAAACCGAATGTTGCATCAAGCCAGTAATTAAAGGTACGCGCCACAAATGTCGGTTAGATGGGGGCAGGAGGCGAAGGCCGACAGGATAGAAAGAGAGAGAGGGAGAGAGAGAGAGAGCTGTAGGACAACCGGATGGACGCATGGACGGATGCTGTGCCTTTGGCGGAGACGATGATGATGCTGACGGCAATGGCGATGGCGATGATGATGGAAATGAGGGTAAATGCATTCCATTCCATTCCCCCAAGCCAACGGTGGACTGACTGACTGACTTCGTTGCGCTTTGTGTGCCGCTAGTTAACGCCGTTGTTGGCACCATCCTTCTGCTGCCCTCTCCCTGCAGCAGGGCGATGGAGACCTGCTGTTGATTGGCATATGCGCGATGGCCGTTCTACGTGTCCATATGCCCAGTCCCCAGAGCCCAGAGTCGTGTCCTGCAGCTGGGACTGTACTCTACATACGCACAAAATGGCGACGTCTTACGGGCTGTTGAATGCTGCATTTCATTTACTGCGGCAACGGGTAAACGGGCAACGGGCAACTGCAGTGGCCATTGTGCACGTTCATTGTGCGTGTGCATTAGCGAGCAGAGGCACAGTGCCCCCACGCTCCGCTCTCTCTCCACTCACCATTGCCCGTTCCCCTTTAACCTTTGCAAGTACAGTGGTGTCAAAATATACGGTGAAAATTGCTCTGCCTCTCTCCTTAATTAACAAAAATATATCCGTTCTGTTATGGGAAATTTGTACAGCGAATCAACGGAATTTGCATTAATTGCATTATTAAATAATAATAATAATAAATAAATAATAATAAATAATAATAAATAATAAATAAATAATAATAATAAATAATAAATAAATAATAATAATAAATAATAATAATAATAAATAAATAATAATAAAAAATAAATAATAATAAATTAATAATAATAAATAATAATAATAATAAATAAATATAATAATAAATAAATAAATAAAAACGAATATCAATGTAAACGTTCCGGTGCACTATCCAGCACCACTGTGCCCCTGATTGGGTGGCTCCGTGGGCGGTTGGGCGGTTGGGCGGTGGGATGTTTGGACAGTCATGGCATTGGACTTCCGCTATGCGTGCAGCGCCATGAGAGTACCAGCAGCAACCTGCTCAACATGTTAATGTGCAACAGCGAACCAAAATCCGAATCCCCCATGCACCAGCTGCTGCTTGACTTGTCCAAATGTAGAATGGGGTGTGGGCTGCACGGGGATGCCTTGATGGGTTTTGCTACGTGCATCCAAAATGCTCAAACCCAGACCCCCCCAAAAAATCCCTTTCCATTTGCCCAGCTGCTGTTGCTGCTGCACCCGCTTTGAAAAGATAATTCCGCATTCTTGGCCAAACGTTGGATCCAGAAAGGACTCTCTCTCTCTCCCCACTGTCCCTTTTGCAGCGCATACAATTTTTATTTGATTTTATTGCTCCTGGTCTTTGTTTCATCTCTGATTCGTGCATGTGTGTGTGTGTGTGTGTGTTTTGCAATTTTATTAGTCAGTCCTTGCTTTGTCCGCATATCTGGAATGTCGTCGCTGGCCAAAAGATGCGAGCCAAAACTCTTTGGTGGAATTATGAATTTAATATTCTCTTTTTCCATGCTGGATTCCACTTTGCATTTCTGGATGCACCTGAACAAAATAACTGTGTACAGCTTTAAAGATTGCAAACCAACAAAAAACAATTCGCTTATCAACAAGAGCAATTAATGAATGAGCTCTGAGGGCTTATCGCTTGTTTTCTGTTTTCTGAATTTGTTTTAAAATTAAATCAAAATAAGATTTATTGGGTAATTGCACTCTGCAAACAAAAACAACCATTTAATGTGTTAATGAAAACTGACAAAGTAATTATACAAATAACAAATAATAAAAACAATTAAATGCGCATTTGGTTGCGCCGCAAATGATTCCATCATCTTGCATTAATCTAAATAAAAAAAAGCAGCACATTATTATTATGCAATCAAATAATTTATTGTTTGCTGTAACTGGTTGTTGTTATTGTACTCGTTTAAAATGATTTATTTTGCGCAGCAGAAGATATTTTGCATTCAAACATATTTGAAATTATTTCGCACATGATTTACATTGTTTTTATAATTATTTTCCTTCAATATATATTTAATGGTTAGTCCATTGCTTGTTTAATTCCATATACCATTTCCCCTTCACGAGCACAGGGTATCAAAACATGACTCAGTGCCATGCGGCAGGAGATAAACTCTCGGACACATGCAGCCGCCATATGGGATGCGGCTGCTGCTGCTGTTGCTGTTGCTGCTATAAGCATTATGGCTCCTAGCTACTGGTTTTTCTCTCCTCGCTGCAGCGTCTGCTTGGTCTCTCCCTCCACCCCTCTTGCTCTGTGGCTTTGCTGTATTTCTTTCTTATCAGTTGAACGCGCTCAAGGGGGGCGTCGTATGGGCAGGGGAATTGCCTGTACGGCAGTGCATGTGCTTGCGGTTTTTTATTCGTGCTGATATCGAGCGTGAAAGAAAAACGAGCGAGTGTCCCATGGCACTCAAATGGGCAATTTAAATCTAAATTAGGTATTAGAAAATGTCACACCGCCAGACCGCTTAAACGAGATGGATATGTACTTAAAAAACATGTGATTTTCCAAAGGGGAACCAAGCCGCAGAATGTATGTTTTATAAGGTATCTTCAATGCTTTACTATAAGTATTGAAATATATGGGAATGATGCGAGACTTCGCTACTAGACTTTAGATTTATGTACATTATACGATTTATTTCTATTAATTATATTTTATTATTTATTTTTTGCTTATTAATTTATATATATATTAATTTCTATTAATTATATTTATATTTATTTCTATTAATTATATTTATATTGTTTTATTTGTATTTTGTATTTTCCATCTCAGCGCGACAAGCATTTAAATACTTAGAAATTAAGGCACTAGTCACAACAATTCTAATAGTTATTAACATTTAAAAATTCAGAATAAATAGTAACATTTAAGAGTAATTACAGCTATAATTATAATTGAACTTTTGTACTAACATTTACTGTCAGAATATAATTAATTTTACTTCTATAGGTCTCTCTCTCTCTTCATCCATCCCCACTAGTAAAAAGTTTAAATTATTAGATGTTAAGTCTCTTTTTCGACTCTAAACGATTGTTCCTTCCTGTCGAACGATTGAAATATTGTTGTAAAAATCTTTTCTCCAAAATCGAAGCTGGGGGACGCTGCCCCATGACGCCCGACAGGCACTTTAAACTTATTTTTGTATTTACCAATTTTACTGAAAAAACCCTTTGTTTTGGTGCTAAAAGTGACTTGAATTGCTTTTTAATGCGAATGGCTTGTGCGTGGAATACTGCACTCTGCTCCCCAAAAACAAAGGCTTTTGCTGTACTCTGATTACTGTCTCCCTACCCTCCCCCGGCAGCATACGAGCACTTTCTTGCTCGTATTTCTTGCTCTCAAAGTGTCTTCAATTCCACATCTCCGATTGCCCACGCAAAATGTTCACATTTTTGTGCAAATTTCAAGACAATTTTCGTTGAGTGGTTTCGTTTTCGGTGGGGAGGGGAGGGGAGTGGGCACATCTGTCTGTTTAACATTTTTTTAATGGCATTTTATCAAATGCAATTAATCGTAATTGCTCGTTTATCCAAACAGCCCACATATGTCTGTCTGTCTGTATGTCTGTATGTATATCTGTGGCTCTGTATGTTGGGTTAGGCAGCTTAGGCAGCAGAGAAAAGAAAGTAAAGTAAAGTAGGCAATGTGAGTGCCTACATACGAAACACACATTAACGCCTCCACACTCCCACTCGGAGCACTACGCCTCCCACTCAAGCACAACCCCCTGCCCCCTGCCCCCTGCGGAGAAGCCACCGTCGATGCTTCAACGTCAACTTCAAGTGCCGCAGCGGAACCAGAACAACGGAGTCGACTCCTCGGCCCATTAACATTTTAGAATTCTTTCTGTGTGTTGTTTTATGTGTGCATTTAATACCCTTTCAAAGCGAGTATGCCCAGCTGCAGAGCAGCAGGAATTTTTATTATATTTCATTCAACTCAAGACAAGTCGATATAGCTACCAAAGGAAACACCTTCAAAGGTTTTAATAATTCAGTTCTCTTGCTGAAAATTTACGCAGGATTTTCGTCTTTCTGAAGCATCAGGATAGAATAATATAAAAGATTGCTTTAAAAAACAAATCCTAATGAGCACAATTTTATTTGCTTTTCAATCCTACTTCTGTTACCTTTTCATATGATTTAAGATTTTAAGATCTGAGACCTCCGATACATCTGAGACTAGATTAATGTCTCTAAAATCAAATATCGAGTGCTCAAACAAATGTTACATTATACCATTAAATATTTAACTCTTTCATTTATCGAAATACGAATTTAAAAGTAATCATAGAGGCTCGTTGCATCTTCCAGGGTATCTAAAGTGCCGACCCCCTACAGCTGCCCGCTGCATTCGTTTCTTGTTTTGTCTTGGCAACGTGACAAATGTGTTAAAAAAAAAGAAAAGAAAAAAAGGAAACAGAAACATACAAAATTACACTTAAATGGGCAAAGAGCAGGAGGCCCAACGAAGGGGTGCACAGGGCGGGGCAGAAGGTGGTTAAACCAAAAGGGAGCACACACACACACACACACACAGATACACATGCATACACATACATCAAATTACACATATGAAAAGTAAAAATTGTTGCATCCCCACACACACACACACCAATACTTACATATATGTACATGCGCCCACCCTGCACCTTCCCCAATCCTTGCCGTGGGCCCCATGCCTCGGCACCAGAATGCTTTATGAGGTCAATTACCTGTCATTTGCATGACGTGACAGACGCAGGGGCCTCATGTGCGCGGTGCGGGCAGGAGGTTGCAAGTTTGGATTTGGTTGGGTGTCAATTTCCATTGGGTTGATGGGTTGATGGCTTGAGGGTGCGGCACGGGCACGGAACACGGGCACTTTGCATCTGAACTTTAAGCGAAGGTCATCGCTCGTCGTCGTAATCGTTGAGTGTTTTTTTTTTCTCTCATTTTTTGCTCTCATTTCTACTTTTGATTTCTTTTTTGTTCTCTTAGCATTTCGCTTTTCAGAGTGGGCTGTGGCTAAGGATGCCGGATGGATATATGGATGGATGGATGGATTTAGCTGCCTGCTGCCACATGCCCGCGCCCCGTCCATGCTCTGGTGGTCAGCAGGCAATGAACTCAATTAATTAGGGCCATTGACATATGTACGCGTATGTGCATGTGTTTCTGTGCTCTCTCTTCCTCTCGCTCTCCCTCTTTGTGGGGTGCACTCCAGTGTGGAGTTCAAATGTCAAGTTTGCAAATTAATGGACATTTTTAATTCGCTTGCAAATGGAACTGAACTTAAGCGGCTTTAAGTGGATTAATATTAATCACAATGGAGTGGAAAACTTCTGCCCCAAGACCCAAAGTACATGCGAAATTACTTATGAATATCTCTTTTGCGACTACTTACGGGAGATTTGCCCAGAATTCACTTTCCATATACTTACTTTAAGATGGGGAAACAGCTAAGAAAATTATTGCATACTTTTCAGACAAAATAAAATCGAAATTGTTTTGTGTTCGCCTTAAATAAAGTGTGAAAAAAAAACCTTATGCCAATGCTGCCATCAGCAAACTGCCCTTTAATTTATCTTTATTTTATTTATATTTAAGATAAAATCTCTGGGATTTGGAGGAGTCTTTTTGCTGTTGTTGCTCCTCACACAGAGATTCAATAATTTATTCTGCGCCTAATTGCCACATCCTGAGCCCCAGACAATGGCATAATAAACCATAATCAAATATATGTTAATGTTTGTTCTTCATCATCTTTTTCTCTGTTCTCTCTTTACAGGTGAGTGCTCCGTGGGTAACGTACTTCATGAACAAAAAAAAAAAAAAAAAAAAAATAAAAATAGAAGGAAGCGTTGGAGTTGGAAGTGCTCTCTATCGCTTGTTCTGTTTGCAGGTAAACTTCTGCCTTTATTATCAGACACGACAGGCACAGCGACACGGGCAGGGCAGGGACACAGCCGGCAGACGGCAGACGAGGAGGGGATGACTGGTTTCTTTTTCCTGGCAGTTGGCATAATGCTGGGCTCCGTTTCTCATTTCCCTCTCGAGCCTCCCCCGCCCACCCCATGTTGGCCACATAAATAATCGCTTTTGTGTTTTGCAGCCCCTTACTCTACCCTGTTTAACCACCATCCCCCGCCCTGCCCACCCCAGCCCGCCTGGCGTTTCATGTTTTCTTTTATAATTTCAAATTAAATGATGCATTTGGCATATAATGATGTAAAATGGTTAGAATTGCTGTGCATCATCCACCCCCCCACCATTTCCCTGGAGGCTGCAGCATGTAAATTATGCAGCTGAGCACAGCACAGCACAGCCCCAGCACTCCTTTGGCCCCATTGGGTACTTCGGTGCTTTAGATATGCAGTCTCTCCCACCGCCCATCGCCCATCTCCCATGACCTTCCCTAATGGCTTTCATGTTGCGAAAGATGCAGCAGGTGCAGGTGTGTGCAGCCTGGCAAGTGTGAGGGAGTTCTGTGTGTAAATTTCGTGTCCTGAAAGGATAATTGAACATTCTTTGTATTCGCTGGCTATCAATTAAAATAATTTGCGTTTAATTATGTACTTTTCGGTTAACCAAAGAACAATTGCCAAAGGAATTTTACGGTCCTACCCAGGGGGTAGCAGGGGAAGAAGCTGCACCCCCTTGAGCATACTTTTTAGTAGGAAATACAAAATACATTAGAAATTTTTATCGTTTAAGGGATTTATACTCAAAGGATTTAATTTTTTGGTTTTTACAAAATTCAAAATATGAAATATTATTTTTATTTTTATTTTTTTTTTTTTTTTTTTTTTGTATTTATTTTTTTTTTTTTATTTTTTGGCAATTTCCCTTTAATCTTTTTGTGTATATTTATTAATCCCCTCGCAACTCCAATGCATAAAAACAATGAGTACAGTTTCTCAGATTTGTTTGCCATGAAATCCTGTCACAAAAATGACAACTTTGAGAAATTCCGCTGCTCTTCCCTTAGAGCCCAATATACCCTACCAATATATACCCTCTCTCTAGCAAGTTGTAATTAATGTAATTGTAAAAACTTGTAATCCGCTGTTTGACGTTTGAGTAGACGTAGCTGACATGTTAAAGCTATTTATGGGCACACTGACATTGAATATTCAATTCCATTAATGGAATAGATTTGCATAGCCCTTTTTTTTTTTTTTTTTTTTTGCATGCCAACGTGTAATTTCCGCTCATTTCAAAATCTCAACAACTGCCGGAACCCGCTGGATGGCTTGGCTTGGGTTGGGGTGTTGTGATATTTTTTACACACTTTTATCATTGGTATTTTCAGCATGTGCCTGCCATGTGTTTTCCATTTTTATTTGCACTGAAACGGAATAATATTTACTGCTTTTGAGAGCATCAGCAGCAGCAGCAGGCCCCGACCGAAACGTGGGTCCTCGTCACAGGCTGCAAATCAAAAAGGATAAACTGCGCTTTCAGCCGCCATGGTATATGGCCCCCACCCCATATATGGTATGTTGGGTTAGAGATGGTGCTGCATGGGGGGTCGGAGGCATTCAACATGATTATGAATTCGTTGCGAAAAATGCAAACTTCCGCCATTGAGTTGCAGTTGAGTTTGGCTGCTGCCCGTTTGCCGTTTGCGCTTTGATTTCGAGTTTGCATTTGCATTTGCCATACGGATACATATACGGACGGCCATATGCATATACTACTACCACAACAGGCAGGCCAGGCAGGCAGGCCAGGCCAGGCAGGCAGCGACTAAAAAGACAGACAAAGAGCGGGGCAGGGGGGCACTGACTAAGTGGAGTGAGTGAGTGGATTGGGTTAATGGTGGGGATAGCTCACTGAATGCGTTGAACTTTTGTGTAAAGTGCAATTGCATTTTATTTTCATCCTCACGGAACGAAAGGATCGTTATGGCTGTGTGCGCGCGTTGCTGGTGCTTTATTTTTTTGTAATACTTTTTCTGCGCCAATTTTTAGCAGAGCATTTCCATAGTGCCTTACCCCCTTGGCCCACTACTAGGAGTAGTCGCACCCACACAGTTTCAACCCCACAAAACAAAATAGGGTATGATGAGGGTACAGCAGTTGAGGTGAAATATGCCCCAAATAATTATGGAATAATTAAACAATTCTCAGATTGAGTATTTGTTCAAATAATATTAAATTCCATCAAAGATTTAGCAAGAATAAAATCTTTAAATACAAAAAAAAGAGCATTAACTAGTCGTTGTGTTAGTCTGCTTTACACAGGCACTCTTTTACCCCCATTTGCTTTGCTAATGAAAAGGATTCGCTTAGAATTTTAAGCAAATAGAACGTGAGTAGCAGCAAAATGTGAAATGGGTGAAAAAGCCAAACCCGTCCAATCGGGTTGCCCATTCTCATTCTCCTGGCTGGCTCTCCTGTGCTCTGCTACCTTGGATAGTGGTAATGTATGCGTGTGTTTTTGTATAATCCTGTTATATATAGATGCCTAACCAGAGAGCACAGGCGCCGCCGCTGCTGTCGCACCCACACACAGACAGGGACATAGCCCTGGCAGTGCCATTGCAACAGCAGCAGCAGCAGTTCCATTTTGCTTTCATGGATTTACCCGAAGCATTTTAATGCTCATTATGCATTTTTGTTGGCCTGGTCGTTGCCATTGGCATTACCGTTGCCACATATACACCCACACCCACGCCCAGCCTCCCAGTATCCCAACATCCACGCTTGTTTTATTATGTTTATTACTGTTAAATAATTTGTATGCAATTAATTTAGCTGCAACGAAAATAAGAGCAGGAAGAACAAGCCTGATTATGGCGCGGCCGAGTTTTCATTTCACATTTTCTCATTAGTAAACAGGAAAGAGAGAGACAGAGAGAGCTTTAACTTTGTGCGTCTGTCCTGCTGTCCTGTGTGTGCCTGTGTTTATTTTAAAACAAACTTTAACTTTAATATTTACTTTTCACATACAGACAAATGTACAGGCATACGTATGTAAAAGTTGGACAGTTGGAGCACAGGGGCTGTGCTCCTCTTCTTGTATTTTGTT
The DNA here is from genome assembly GCA_018150905.1 of Drosophila ambigua. Lineage (NCBI taxonomy): Eukaryota > Metazoa > Arthropoda > Insecta > Diptera > Drosophilidae > Drosophila > Drosophila ambigua. The sequence goes on from JAECWS010000100.1 coordinate 16,482,118, forward strand.
GGTATCTAGTTGAGTGCAGTGCAGACGCAATTTTCTTATCTCTTGATCTGCATACGAGCTTAGCTCGAGCTTTACTCACTCTCTCAGTTGTTCATTCCATCGTGCTCTCAGAAATTATTTCAATCGTTTTCTCAGCAGCACAAAAAAAAATAATAATTAGGTAAATCAAATTTTAAAAAATGAAATAAATAATATATAAAATAAATAATAAATAAAATAAATAAAATAAAATAAATAATAAATAATATAAATAATAAATAAAATAAAAAATAAATAAATATAAATATATATAAAAAATAAAATAAATAAATATATATATATATAATAAAATAAATAAAAATATGAAATAAAATAAAAATACCGATCGGAGTATCATAAACAGTCTTATTGTTCTTTAAAATATTTCCAACTTTAATGAAGCATTTTCGATACGCTGCGAGTAATGTGAGTTCCATGTTGAATATTAATTTTTAAATATGGCACACAAAAGCACAAACAGAGGCAATGGAGCGAAAAGAAAAGTAAGCCCACAACAATAGATGCCATATAAAGAACAACAAAACAAATGGCCAAAATAGAAAGAGAGAATAAAAACCCAAAAAGTACTTGCCCCATAAAAAAAATACGTTTCTCCTGCTCCATGGGGAAGCCCCCCAAAACAAATTTCAGCATGCGACCATAATTCAGGCACAGCAAACAAACGACAAAAAAAAAATAGACAATAGACAAAAGGTTCCTGCCGCTTTGATACGCGTATTGAAAAACATTCAAACACAAAATATGTTCCATACATACATACATATGTATACTTCTATATATTGTGTTTATTGACAATCAGCAGCCATTAAAATGCCGAGTCAGACAGAAAACGACGACCAAAAAAAATAAACCAAAAGGAAATTAGGCTTTTTTATGGCCGAGGCCAGGACACAACGAAGTTCAAGGTAACAAATATTCTGGAAATTGCTGCGGTCCGCGCGCCATTTGATTTGACCTTAGATGTAATGGGTAATGGGCTGCCGCTCGATAAGGTTTCGCGCTGCGAAAACATATTCAAGGCGATCTTGAAAGCCCGGCCAATATTACATATATAAATTCTGTGAAATCAAAACGAAACCGAAGCCAACCAAGCGGCAACATGCAATGCCACAGTGGCCGTGCAAGTTGTAAGATGTACTCGTATCCAAATTGTAATGTTCGCAAGCTGTTAATGAGCTCAACGAGATCTACCAACTTACATAGCAAAAAAATAAAATGCAAATCTGTGATTCGGATGGTTGATATTTATGGGAAATTACCGGCATGTTCTGGTTTAGATGGAAATGGGAATAGGAAATGAAGCTCATTAGGGTTTGTGTGTTGTGTGCAGTGAATCGTTGGTAATCTTTTGTTTAGATATTTTTTTGGTTGAATTTTAACAAATATTATGTTGGTGTCACATAAATCTGTAATAGTAAATAAATTATAAAATTAATATGAAATTCAGAAATAATACAGAAAAATAAATCAATATACAAAACAAATAAATAATTAAATATAAAAAATATAATTAAATATAAAAACAAATAATTAAATATAAGACATAAATAATTTATTAATTATACAAAACCAATGATAAAAATGTATATAAAAATAATCAAATAATAAAATGAATAACAATAATAAATAAAAAATAAAAATTAGAAATACTAATACAAAAATAATAATAATATCTTTTTTTTTTTAATGTTTGGAAAAATAATAAATTTGATTTTTTGAATTTGTAATTTGAATTGAACCTTCTGCTACTGTATCCATTGCTTGGACCTCTGTCCAAAAACATTGTTTCTTCGACTTTCGAGTGGTGCAACAGTTCAAAGTTCTTGATTCTACTTGGATTAATACACATGTTTCACCAGGGGACGGCCACAGCAGCCCTTGTCGGCACTCAACCTGATGATGTTTATAATCACAATAATACATACCCAGACGGGCAGACAGACAAGCAGACACTCGAGTGTCGTTGCAATGGGAAATGTCGCAGACAGCGGGCGGAACAGCGCAGAGCGACAATCGAGGGAAATGTTGATGATTATGATGATGACAATGGCTAGAGTTGGGGATAGAATTGTGTGCACCCCCAAGCCCCTCTAGAGTAGCTCTTCTGCATTGGCAACAGTCAGATACATGCATACATACATATGTATTTATTTATGTACATTAGTTGGCTACACATTTGCAATGATTGGCCATGATGCTGCGATGCTCGGTTCCTGCCTTGGAATACATATTGCTCAGTGTCAAGAGAGACAGAGAGAGAGAGAGAGAGAGTGTTGCCAGTGTTGTTGGTTGTCTTGTTACAGTTTATATAATCAAATCTCATGCTTCGTTAATTCAAAATGTCGTTACGTGTTACATGACAAGCCCGCTCATGCTTGCTACACGACTCGAATGTCGTCTCTGCGCATTGTGCCACATCATTCTGACAACAGAGTGGCAGCAGCAGCAGCAGCAGCAGGAAGTAGGACGACGGACAAGGGACGATCCCCATAACTGAACAAGTGTAACGTAAATAATACGCGCAGCGCACAAAAACGTATCGAATCGAATCGAATAGAACAACAAACTTTGGCGTAACCGCATCATCACTCCGGATCCTGTGTCCTGCCCACCCCTCCGCATGTACATTCAGCCTGTGGCTCCACTGATTGCGTGTTGTATGTACATCCAACCAAGCACTTCCTTTTCATAATATTTTGCTGTTGTTGTTGTTGTCAGTCAGTGTTTGACACTTCAAAAGGGGTTACAGCAATTGCACTACAAGAAAATAAAAAACTTGAAAATGAAAAATATTTTGGAAATTTATACCAATAGATTTGACACGAGAAATTGGAAGTTTTATATTGATTGTACATATTTACGTATATAATATGAAATTATTTAAAAGTATTTTTAAATAATTTATTTTAAATTAAATTTTTAAATTAAATTCTATTTAATTTCATTATATTTTTATTTAAAAAATCAATATTTAATTTAAATGTATGTGTATTTATTTTTACTATAACATTTTTCTTCTGGTTAATGGTACATCCATTGCTATAGATTCAAGGTCAGGAGGGATCTTTATGCTCCTACATTCTCTCCTACATTTTTCTAAGAAAGTTTCCTCTGAAATTCTATGCTAAAGAAGGGTATTTTCCTCTCTGTTCACATGCACATCCTTCGCTCAGCATTCGGTTATCCAGCATAAAGCCTGCGGTGTTTTGAAGCTTGTCAATGGCAGACTCACACCATAACCCAGGGACCCATGAAAGATCCTGGCAGCTGATGATAATGATGAGAAAGCTGGCCGCCATGACTTGTAAAAGCTCAAAGAGAACTACTCATTGTCCCATGAGTGCCAGCCCTGTGCCGGGCACTGGCGTTGACAAAAAAAAAAGAATGTGGCCATAATCTATATCTACGGGTATACCCATTTATAGTTGTGCTTTTGGCCCCGGTCGCTGCTTTGCTTTCGGGCTGGTGTTTAGCACGGCCATAAACTTTATTTGCGTTTATTGTTATTGGCATTGTCTGCTCCAATTTTATGCCGTCTATAAATTTCGTGGGTCCCCCCCGCCTCGGGTCGGGTCGGGTTGCGTCTACTTTATTTATTTTTGTAATTTGATGTTAATGGTTCTGTTGTTGTTGTTGTTGTTTGTCCTGTGCCCTGGATAGTAGTTACTTTCGGGATTTTTATAGTTCTGTGGAGTCACTTTTCCCTGAAGTAGGGTCAACGTAAACTTAACTCCTTTGCCAATTAACTTGATGGCACTTGAAAAACTCTACAGTTTCGGCTGCCGTTTCGTCCTTCACATCCCTCATATGCATATATATTTTACATTATGTAAAAGTGTTTTTTTTTTATGCAGCTTTGAAAAGTTAACAAAATAAATAAAGAGCAATGCCGGAAAAATATTGTTTTCTCGCAAAAGTTTTTTAAACCAAGAGAAGCAAAAGCTGATGGAAGATGTTGCAGTGAAATAATTTGAAACTTTTAAGAAGTTTCGTGGAAATTACTATACTAAATAATATTTAAGGTAAAATTCAGAGAAATTCCATCAATTTGTTGCTCTTTTGGTTTACATTATTTACACAAAATAAATTCGAATGATATAAATGAAAGGGAAGGAGGCTTCGGGGGGGCGTTTATGCTCTCCGGTATTTTTGGCTCAAATTCCAATCCAAATCGAAGAAAATTTCTGCCAAAGATAGTCGGAAGAATGCCTCTTCCCCCCTAAAAAGTCTGGCCAAAAGTCTGGCACTTACCTGCCTTCGTTTACTCTCTCTCCCTCTTCTTCTGTCTGCCTGTGTGTGTTTTCTTTTGGCCATTTGTGTTGATGTTGGTATTGGCCCTTGGCTCGAATTTTTGGCAAACAATCAGCAGCAATTATGGCCAGGCTCTTTACTTCAGCCAGCCTGGCTCTGTGTCTGTGTCTGGGCCTGGACCGCCCCTGACTTTTCCCAATTAACGGCAATGGAATGTAACACACAAACGTCTCTTAATGATGCCGTCTCCGGGACCTGCCTCCATTTCCTCTATACCTCTCTCGCTCTCTCTCTCTCGCTGTCTGCTCCTCCCTTTCTGTCTCTCTCTCCCTGGTGTGTATCTTTGGCCAACCCGCAAATTAATTGGCGCACTCACAATTTATTTTGTAATTGTAAAATTAATAAGTTTGTGGCTGCCGCCTGCCACATTTTGACTGCCAGAAGTGTGGGCGATGGCTGAAGGCAACTTTTTGTGCACAATTTTTAATTGCTAGTGTCGTCGGAGCTGTCGTCATCGTCATCGTCACAAACCGTTTGCCAACTTCCAGACGACGACGACGGAGACGACGACAACGACAATTACCAACTACGCTTCTTAGTTTTACTTCTTTTTGTTTAACTTTTAGACAGCATTGGATTGGGCCCTGTTGAAACTCTTGGGGGTACTGCCAGGTACTGGCGATGTTACCTGCCTGCCAGTGGCCAGCGGAAGACAGGGCCAAGGCACAGCAGCAGCAGCAGCAGCAGGAACTGGAGCTGTAGCTGGAGCCACGGCAGAGCCCATCAGCATAATGAAAAAGTTTCGAACTGTTTACCCACGAACAATGGGCCCAAGAACTGAACTGAACTCATTTGGTTGGAAAAGAAAAATGAATCAATGAATGGGAATTGAAAATTTTTAAAAGCAAAGTTTTGTGCCCAAATTGAATAACTAATTTAATGTGCCACAAATTGGTTTGCTTAATCAATGTCAAGGGAAACCGAAGTGCCAAGAAAAATGTATTTAATTTTATTTAATTTATTCATTGGCTCAATTTATGTTTTTCGCGGTGACACCTTCGAGTATGGCAAGAAATTGAAATTTGTAGTCTTAGACAATTGTAGAATCTATGAAAAATATGTCGTAGGTATATAGGGATAGCTAAACATTGTTAGTGAGTAACAGGAGGCTCTGTTAGACGATTAAGAGACAGGCAAGGAGACCCTCTAAAGTTGCTACAGGCCTTCCTATGTATGATTCAGCCTGTCTCGAGCGAGTTCTTGTTCGCTCGCCGACTCTTTGTTCTTGGAGGTTTATTACCAAGCTGCCTGACATCTCTAGACTTCGATCATGCTGTCTCCTTCTGCCCTCTATGTGTAATTCATTTTATTTTCTAGTTCTTCTTCGCTCTCTTTTACTAAACCGCCTGCGAGCCAGAAGAGTCAGCGATCAGTAATTGGTACATGCAAATAGTCATTATTTATTTTTTTTTTTTTTTTTATTTATTATTATTTATTTATTTTTTTTTTTTTTATTTTTATTTTTCTTTTTTTTTTTCTTTATTATTATTATTATTTATTTATTCTTTATTATTATATATTATTATTATATTGTGTCGTCAAATTACAGCAACATATTTGATGCCCTAAAATAGATTTCGATTCCACTGTGCCTTCCTTCTACACGGTTCTCGTGTTCATTTCCCTTTGCGTTTTGGCTGTTGTTGCTTTTGTTTGGCTCTTTGGCAATATGCTCATTATAAATGTGCAGTATCTATGTACATACATATATGTATGTATGATTATTCATATATATGTACATACATATGTATGTAGATATTTTGTTGCATGCAAAAAAAGAAGTCGGAACTTTTTTTTTTCAATTTTGTGTTCGCATTGTTTTTGCTTTTCTTTTTCTACTGCCTTTTTTTGTGCTGCTGGTTTTCGTTCTGTTAAACATCTCTATCCCGCGCATAGCCCATCCCTGCTATCTGCTGTTGTTTTTGCTGCTACTCGTATATTAGCAACGCCATTTGATAATGGATTCCTTATTTATGTATGAGCAAAATCCCAGTATATATGTAGCCATCACAAGGGTGGATGGCAGGCGTGAGGCGCGAGGCGTGGGGCGTGGGGCTGTCTCATGGCTTAGTTAACGCGCCCATCCAAGCACTGGAAACGTGCTAAACGCTCTGGGCCTCATTAAAAATTTAAAAATGAATTTCCTGGGAAAATGGCAAAGCAAACAATGTGCTCGGCTGCCCTGCCTTTCTTCCATTCTTTCTTTGTTTTTTATTATTTATTTTTTTAATGAAATTTAAATGGTTATGTATTATTATGCTGAAGTTGATTGATTAAGAGAGCAAATGGAACATTGGACCAGAGTGTTGAGTGCATAAAATGTCGCAGTTAGGAAAGTTTTCAGACTAAAAAGGAATTATAATGGTTACAACTCCTGCTTAAATAAATAAAATATAAATAAATGTATAAATGAAAAAGTAAAATAAAAAAAAAGAAAAGAAAGAAAATATTAGAACAATTAATCCTAAGCAAATAAATAAATTTTGTATAGAATTTCCACCCATAAATAAGCTATTTTCAACGATATTTTCGAATGCAATGTTCGAACTAAATATTTAAACTAAATGCTGAATCGATTTTATGGCAATGGAAAATATTACCCCACATAAATGTTATACATATGTATGAATGTATGTACCATTTTGCTGCATGCATCAATCATTTAAATCTTTATTTATTCATAACGCATTGTAGGCAGTGAAGCGAGCATACAAAGCAAAAAGAAAAGTGTATTGAACTTTTAGCAATTAAATAAATATAATGTGAGACTTTGCACAAATGGCACAATGTACAAGGCAAGCCCAGAGACCTGGGCAAACAAGACTTTTCATTTGACATTTTCTAGCGTTTTAAAGCAGTTAACGTTATTCAGGTGCTGCACAAATATTTATGCAAAACAAAACACGAAACAAAAGGAGAGAATCAGAGAAATGGAAATGGGAATGGGAATGGGCATGGAAATGAAAGACTTCTGGCCGAAACGAATTGTAACAAAATATGCGAATGGAACATACGAAATGGATTTCTCAGCCTGCACAATAACCTAGTTTCCTTTCTTTTCTTTTTTCTCGCATACATATGGCAATGGCAACCCTATTGATATTTGCATATGTATGTGCCTGCCATATGTGAAAAATTGCAAGTGCTGAGAAGAGGAGGGGGGGGAGGGTAGCCAGTGGGAGGTTCACCGCAGAAAACCATTTCTAGGTTATTCATGGCACTCGACTATGAAATATGTTTTAGGGCTTCGTAGGGGTCAGGTCGTATAGCCCATATAGCCGTATCTACTCGTACATGAATTTATGAATGGTTTTAATTGAAATCTTGGCATGCAAAACGTATCGCAGCAGCCAAACCCCCATCCCAACCAAGATTCATAGCCCTCCATCCCATCCCATTCCATCCCATCCCATCCACTTGTGTGTGTTTTAAAGCTGCTGTCAACGCCCAACGAATGATGCATTAAACAAAGATTATGCGTTTGTTTTTCTTCTGATTACCAAAACAGGGCCAAAAACGTGCGCGAGGAATTTTCAAGTGCGTCATTCAAAGATAAACTCTCAAGAGCAGATAACTTTTTTAGGGCTTCATTTCCCTCCCATTGGAATGACTTATCAGCAGACGCAAAATAAAAAATAAAAAATTATGTAAATGCTTCCAGAATGAGTCTCAAAATGCAAAGATAATTACGCGCATTTATCATGTACAGTGGCTGCATGTCATTTCGTGTTTCTAACTTGGAAGGTCAACTGATTTTAAGCAGATTGCAGAACAAATAATTTAATTTATCATATATAATAATACTGCGGCCTCACACCCAGTGTGGCTTAGCATTTAAGTAAATTACCATGCACTTTCTTGCCATTTAGCACTCTCTCTACCAGCTCTCTTCCAGTCAAACTTGTAAGCTCTAATGAGCGAATACATTTTTTAAAGATTTTTTCCAACTCAGCATAGAAGCATAAAATAGACTCAAAATAATTGAAACAAATATAGAGCTGTAAATACCATCAAAACCCTCTGCGAATTATTGGGAAACGGAAACAGAGCCAATCACATTTGCGCACATAATATTTTACCTTCATGTGTGTTCTCCGTTGTGTCCATCAGTTGTCAATCATCACCCCCCCCGGTATTTGGTTTATTTGCCTGCAAAACGAAAATAGCATTAGCAATGGGTTGTGCAGGCTGGGCATTTTGGCATTACATGCGATTAGTTTGCACAGCACACAAAGAGACACACGAACAGACGCACGAGGCAATGCCCCGTGTCTAATGATGCAACAAAAACCCCCCCGAACATCCCCTGATGGGGATCACACCAGGCAGAACGAACGTATAAACCGTACGTACGTACGTATATGTACGGATAAAATGTCAATTGCATTAGCCCTTTGTCAACAGCACTCCAAAGCCAAACAGATGGCAACTGCAACGGCAACTGTCAGCTTCCTGCAATTTAAATGTAGACTATCTTCCACTTTTATGGTGTTCTATGTAAAAATACAATTTTTTTAATTCTAATAGCCATCCATGAGCGACGCTCTGCTCTGCTCTGCTCTCAGGGCTGCTCGCTCCCATGCCTCATGTTCGTGGCGTTGTTCTGTTCTCAACAGCTTCGCTTAGGTTGCTGTTGCTGCCCTCCAGTGCAGTAAATGACATTATTAACCCAGTTTCCAGTACTTTAAGCTTACAATACACACACACACACACACACATACACATACACTTACGCCACACGCGTGTACATGGGGGCGCACAGCCATCATGCGCTTCGACACCCACAACTAACAACAAAAGAGGCACAGCAGAGCTGTCTTCATACATGGACTGATTAGATACCCTTACTCTGCTTTAATATTAGAGTATTTTCGGGCTCTTCGGCATGTAATGTTAGTTTTAGTGCCATAAATTAAATATTTATCGGGTTTTCTATTCACTTTCCTCGTTCACTCGCACTTAGCAACGCCAAAGGGACCCTCTCCAGCTCTTTTGATCCTCTCTGATAGAGTTTCTCACATCTTATCTCTCTTACCAAGCCGAGTACAGCAACATAGAAGCACAAAGAGTGTAGCAGAGTGACAGCAGAAGATCACACACTGGGAATTAATTCGTAGTAAATGCAGGCATACACTGAGAGCTCTCTTAAAAAAATCTTAAAATACTGGACCCACCGAAAATGAGCAGAAAAAAAATGAACATTCCAAAAGATACTAGAATAAAATAAAATAATGTAAAATAAAATAATAAAATAAAAATAATAAAATAAAATAAAATGTAAAAAAAAAAAAAAAAACAATAAAATAATACAAAAAAATTATATAAAATAAAAGTAATATATAGAAATTTGTTTTTTAAAATAACAAACCAATATATTGGAAATTGGAGAAATAATATTTATAGTATTATATAGTATTATAGTATTTATTCTGAATACAAGTGGTAATATTTTTAATTTAAATTCAATTTCCTATACGAATTCTTGCTGAGTTCAATGATTGATTTACCCACAAATAAAATGGCAGTGCACCATTTTCGCCAGTTAAAGTTTCTGTTGCAAAATTCTGTTCTTTTTTTTTTGTTGTGTTGAGCTTCTTGTTGCTGTTTATTTTTCGCTTCACGAGCTTCTTATTATGTTGTTTTCGCAGCTAGTTGTTGGCGTTAAGCCGACTACAGGATCAGAATCCCAGTTTGCAAAAAGTGGGTGCAGCACAACAACTCCACTGACAGCAGCTTCTCTGCTTTCACCCGGTACTTATGCAGTCAACGCCTTGCGCTCCACAGTCAACAATGTTATTAAAAAAAAGGAAAATAAAATCACACATGTGTGCAAACCACAAGTTTCTACATAGCCCACAATAATGTAGGTCTTGTTTGGGGTCTGTCGATGGCTGCTTGAATAATTTAAGCGTAACAAATACCCAAGTGATTAATTTGCTGGAGAGATGGCTGCTTGGCCCCTTCCTGTGAGTATCCTTGGCGCTCCCAAGGGTCTTGCTATGCAGTATTTCCTTTTTCTGGGCCACCTTTTGTGCAGTTTCCGTTTCCGTTGCCGAAGGACGCACGGGGGTACAGTTTCTTGATGCAGTGCTGTTACCCAAGTCATTGTTGGCGGCAGCCCCTCGAACAAGCTTAATTTCGTACGGCCACTTGTCCTAGTCGGACCATCTACAGAGAAATAGAGAGGAGAGAGAGCTAGAGAGGGAGAACTCTAGCCAAAGACTGTGGGAGAAAGATAATAGGAGAGGAAGTTAGTTAGTTTGTTTTTAGTTGGATACCTGATGTTGTCTCTTCCGCTATTGTTGTCTGCTCATAAATCCAATTATAAGTTGTAAACTGATGCTCTTGGATATTATCCCCCGAGCTGCCTGGAATAAGTATGTACATAATATTTATATATAATTTATATGGAAATAATGAGCGAAAAGTGCATTAAACAAAGTTCGATATTTATTTTAGCCTAGGTAGCTTTCAGTTCATCTTGCAACTAACTTGGAGGCGCAGTCCGGAAAAAACTTGAGAATTTGCATGCAAATTAAATTAATATTCGTGAACTTTAGGCTGCTCTTCAATTTAATTATTATTTGATTTAATTCAAGAGAAAGTTTCTGTTTTTTTTTTTTATTTATTTATTTGTTTTATGTATTATTTACTTGTTTTATTTATTATTTATTTGTTTTATTTATTATTTATTTGTTTTATTTATTATTTATTTGTTTTATTTATTATTTATTTATTTTATTTATTATTTATTTGTTTTATTTATTATATTTATTTGTTTTTATTTATTATTTATTTGTTTTATTTGCACATTGAATTGCACTTCAATCGCCTTATGTGACGGATATATGTACATATATATATTTTTTAATTGTGGCCATTCCGCTGAGCCGAAAGAAAACCCACCCATTCGATCCACCAATACACACACACCTCCACTGGCTGGCAATGTGGTCGTTGGACTGTGGGAATGATAGCCGCCTCAACTGAAACTAATAATTACACTTCTTCGTGGGCCTTTAATTTTATTCGTTTGCATTTTGTTTCCCTACTTTTTGTGTGTGTGTGGGGGGAACTACTTTTAATTACAAGTCTTGTTGAGTTCTGACCAGCCACCAGACCAGTCCAGCCCCCGCTCCGCTCCGTCCAGCCTAACTGTTGGCAATTTATGTTGCACTCCGACGAGGGAGAGTGCACAAAGTTTTTCAAGTGGTGAAGGCAATTTTGTACTTGACATGATGTTGCGTGGCGCCGGCTCTGGCTCTGGCTTTTGGTCTTCTCCAGCCAAGAACTGGATGGAAATGTGGACTGTGGATTGGGTACTTATTGTGGTTGTGGTGGGTGGTTCCTATTCTTGGTTCCTTCTGGTGCCTGGCAGTGGGGCGTGTGTTTGCATAGGTTACGGCGGTGAAATCGTTAGTTAAATGAAGCCTAGTTTTAGGTAAGTTTGTGCTATGCAAATAAATCTGTGTAATTATAAAGTTTTTGGCTATGTTGCTGAACTTTTCGAGCAGTTCAAGGGTTTCGCGTTTAAAATTCAAGAAAATTTTACAAAAATCTGTATAATTTTTCGGAAAATATATTAAGTTACTTGGGAGTTTTTTTTTTTGAGCTGGAAGCATTTTTATTTAAGGAAAAACTTTGTTTAATGGCACGAATGGTATGGTATTTTCTGGTATATTTTATACTGTTCTGGTATATTTTTAGTGTTTTTTTCTGGACTAAAAATATACTGTCTGCAATTTTATATTTATAGTGTTTATATTATATTTTATAATATTTATGTTATATTTTATTATATTTTATAATATTTATATTATATATTTATATATTATGATTTATAATGTTTATATTATAATTTATAATATCTTGCACATTTAAATTATGGTATTTTCTGGTATATGCTCTATGATTTTTCTAATATTTTCAAGTATTTTCATAGTATTATTTTTTGTTTGTTATTTACATTATTTTTTTTCTGTAAATGAAACTTCTCAAAGGTAGAGACCATAAAGAAGAATTCTCCGGGCAACTCTTTGACAACACAGAGAGAGAGAGAGAAAAGAGAGAAAGAGAAGAACGAACATTTGCAATTACAACTTTAGAGAGAGAGTCCTTCACAAAAGGTGCTCGCTGTCGAAGTTTTTTAATTGAAAATGCTCTCGCCTCTCACTCTCTTGCCGCTCTCTTCGCCCTGTCCCTGTCCCTGTCATATGCACTTAGCGCAACTCCAGGGCACCATTTCCTTTGACTTTTCCCCAATTAAAAAACTTTCCCATTCAAGTGGGTTTCCCCCCATCTAAAGTTGATTCAGTTTACACACTTTTCTGTTCTGCAGTTGCAGTGGCAGTTGCAGTCAGTCCGTCGCGCGATTTATGGCAAATATTATTAACATATTAGTAACTCATCTGTGAACTTTTTGGCCATCAAGCGGGTAAGAGAGCCAGCGGAGTGTTGCCATTATTGTTCACGAATGAATGTGGATGAAAAGTTTGGTGTTTTGTTGCCCAACAGCTCCCTGCCGCTGCTGCTGCGACATATGGCGATGCCAGCTCAGCCATCAGCCATCATCAGACAGAAACACAAAACAATTTGAATATACAGTGAAGCGCAAAACTTTGTCCTTGGCAGCCAGACGACAGACACTAGACTTCCCCTCACAACTAAAAACCTTTGAAATATTGTAAAGCCAGACGCCATTTATGGCGACCAATCCAAGGCACACGGAGTAGCAAAAATATGCTTAATGACCCAAAAGTTTGTGCCACAGATACATCGTTGTGTACAATTTGTTCATTGAAATAAATTAAATGAACTATTGACAACGAGCAGCCGCTGGTGGATGTAGCTGAAAGCTGCGGCTGTCTCCAAGGCAAGAACTTTCCGAGTCTCATCTCCCAGGAGGGGGCGTGCATAAATTGATTGTTCCAAGAGTTTGTCTCCGCCCTGCCCTGGCAGTCTGCAGAGTTTTGTCGCTCGCCAAGACAATGATATGTATTTGAGCGCAGTTTTCTTTCCTTTCCATAGCAGCTGCACCTTCACACGATTTAATGCCACTCCACGTAAAGGGATTACCTACCCAATACCCATTGCCTCTGATGGCATCTCGCGATTACCTTTTCACTCTAATTGAAGTGATTTTTGCTTTAATATGCGAGCGACCCGAAATGCTGCTGGCGCTGAGACAACAATCACATTAAGAGCGGCCAAAATGGCAAGAGTAGTGCGAAGGAAGAACTGATGTCTGGCTAAATACTCAAGCAGCCCCCCCTGCGGCTGGTGCTTGTCTGCGTTTCTGTGTGTAATTTATTAGATTTTGGCAAATATTTTGCCAGCAGCGCATTTCACTGTCAGAAGATGTGGCGGCATCATGGCCAGAACAGAGACGAAGCGGGCAACCAGAAAGTGTGGAGGAATCGGAGACTGAGACGTAGTCGAAGGATACCGCGCCGCGGACTGCTTATGATGTAATGTTTTCATAAGCACATCGCTGCTTTCCCTTACCCACTCTTACTCCCTCTTCCTCTCTCTCTCTATCTCTCTCTTACTCCCTCTCTCTTTGTTGAGTCCTTTGTTTGGGCTAGAAGTTGCTTTTCTAGACAGTTTTCGCTTCGAACATTTTCCTTTTCATTGTTTTCGCTGGCCCTTTGGGCTGCTGCTTGAGCTCCATTGCAGCTGACAGCTGCCTGCCAATAGTTGATTTTCACTTGATTTTCCCCTTGGCTGCATTCACCCCCCCCCACTGCATTCGATTTCTGCGAATTAAATCAAATTTGATTTTAGCTCAAATTTAGCTGATTTTTATCTTAGTTTGGGGCACTTGTGAATTATTTAATTTAATTTAATAATTTAAAAGTTTCGCTTAGTCTGCCAAATTGTAGTTCCTAACAATGGCAGGCGTTTTCTTGTCCCCCCCATAAATCTTTGGCTTGTGATTGCCCGCGAGTTGTGGAAGAGAGAGATCCAGAGCGAGTGGGTGATACGCTGGGGAGGGGGGCCTGTTCATATATCCCTTCGCACAGTTGGATCCAATCGGTGGAACCTTTTTTTTTTGTTGCTGCTTGTTTTCTGTGTGTAAATATTGATTACGCGCATAGCACGTACGCCACTTGAGCGCCAAGATTTTCGCCCAAGAACTGAAGAGAACTGCAAGACTGGAGCGGGAGGAGGCAGGTCCTGTAGGCTGAAGAGAGATGTGAGGTGGGTTAAGCGACTTCTCTCTGTGTGTGTGTGTGCCATGCTCTCTATGTGTTTCTGTTTGCCTCTGTGGTGGTGTGGTGGTGGTGGTCTTGCTGCTGGTGGGGCACATGTCCTTGTGCTAGTTTCCAAGTTGCTTGTGCTGCCTGCCTGCCCTGCCTGCCTGAGATGCCGCCTTTTCCGCTGATGTCTGGCTTTTTGGCTGCCCTGGAAATTGAAAGTCTTTCTCTACGTTCCCCCTGCCGCTCGCTCCGTTCCTCCTTTTGGGTTTTGGCTTTCGAAAACATTTAACGTAATGCCAGGAGGACACGTGCTCGTGCTCCCAGCCATCAATTGAGCTTTTGTTGCCATTTATTTACCTAACTGTTTTGGCTGCTCTTACTGTTGGCCCTCTTACTTCTGCTGCTGTATTGCTCTGTCTGCTGCCATGTGTTAAGTGCTAATTGGGTTAGTCGTAGGACTCTTTATTCTGGCACTGGCCCAGCCTCGAGTCTGCTGCTGCTGCTCCTGCTGCTGATTAATTTTTAAAATTACTTAATGGCTAATGCCGCTAATTATATCAAAGTGTATTGTGTGTGTGTCCAACGACAACAGCTCCAAAATAGAATTGAAAACAAAATCCCCCTTCATTTTGTCCTGAAAGACTGGCCCCAACTGAAAGCGGTGCTGCCTCCTGCTGGCTAATTAAAGTTTCAAGTTCTTAGCTGGACAAATAAAAAATCTAAGCCAGCAGCTGCAGCTGGTCAGGCATTAAAGCTTCACCCACTTCTCTGTTGGTTGTGTAAATGTCGTACTTGTGCTTGTACTTTTGGCCAAAAGCGGGCTAATTACGAGGCTTTTCTCTGCAGTTTTTCAGGTGGAAAACTAAAACAGAAATTTCTTGTTTCATTTTTGTGTATTTCAAGCGTCGCAAAACCCAATTAAAAACCTTCTTAAGTGATTCCCAATCAACAAAGAAGTTGCCACACAAAATTCTACGCAGAGCAAAATCAATAGATTTCAGATCCCCCCTAAATGCTGCTGCTGCCATTGGAGCTTTCGCATAATTTGTGAAAATTAATGGACACGGGCACACGAAATGGGGGGGTGGTGCATAAATATAACGATAAACACATCAACGCCCAGGATAACAATTTAGAGTATCATTAAGGACGATTTGAAAAGCCTTTCAGGGCAGCAGCAGGCACCAGGCACAAATAGACATAAATTTAAATGGCTAAGGGGCTCAGCTCCAGTGCTGCCTGCCTCTGCCTGGCTGCCTGGCTGCCTGCCACCAACCCCATCGTCTGTCAAAACAAATGTTTGCCAGGAGGACAAAATGCAAGTTGCAGCTGCTGCTGCCGCTGCTGTTGCAACCACCAACTGTGACTGTCCTCTGGTGGTTGCGGTGCTGGCAGCCTGCAGTTTCCACAATTCTCTCTCTCACTCTCACCCGCTCCCTCACTCTCTGTGTGCTGCTTGAATGTTGCTGGCTGCCTGCTGGTGCTGCTGCTGCTGCTGCTGCCACGCCACCATGCCACATAATCAGGACAAGTGTCCTGGGTTGTGTGCGACATTCTGCCAGGTTGCATGTTGCATTATTATTATTATTATTATTATTTTATATGCATTTCCATGCACTGCACAAAAACAAAACAAAGCAAAAGGACTGCTTGCGAGTGCCTGCACATAGATTTCTCTCAGTGTAATGGATGTTGCCAGTGTGGTGGGTGGCAGGCACAAGCTCTCGGTTCTGGCTCTCGCTCTCGGTCTCGGTCTGGCCTGGCCTTAATGTACAGGTGACATTACTGCGGATGGGATGGGTGCAAGGAGCAGCAGCAGCAGCAGCCAGCAGATGGATCTCCATCCAATGGAGAACTTAGCCTTGAGCTAAAGTTGAGCTGTCTCTCCTTCTCTCTCTGTCGCTCTGCTTACTGATGATTTATGCACGTGTTTAGTGTGAAAAATTTACATTAAATGCATACAAAGAAGCGAAAGTGTTACCAAGAGAGAGGGAAAGAGAGAGAAAGAGAGAGAGAGAAGGAGAGTGAGAGCGAGAGAGCGAGAGAATCTTTCATGCATGTGGCATGCAGCCAGTAGCAGGAAGGACTCATGGCCCGCACAGGAAGTGAAAGTGTGTTGCTCTACCTCACTCCCTGCCTCGCTCTACCACCCTGCCTGCCACTCTGCCACCCCATCCTGCTCTCTGCCTCCCTCTTTCTCTCTCTCGCTTGCAGTATTGAGGTCACTGGTCATTATCAAGATGTTGCAAAAGAAATGCCATAAAGTGTGCTGTAACTCTAGTCCAAGACGCCGTCTTGGCTCTCATTTGATATGCAGGGCAGATAAAGGGCAACGCGCATTCAGTACTCCCCACTATGTGTGTGTGTGTGTGTGTGTGTGTGTGTGTTTGCCTGAAAGCAAACGAAGAGAGCACAGCACAATACGGTGGATAGTTTAATGCCAAAGCAAACTGTTGAGCAAGCAAATATATTTTTCTTCTCCTTTGGCACGGGCTACCCCCCGAGCACTCGAGGGGATGTGCAGAAGGAGAGCAAGAGGCTGCCGCGTCCCACACGGATGGCAGCTTGTTTTCTGCACAGTCATTTCATGGATTTTCTGTCGCTTTAAAAGTGCTAAAATTTAATTTTAAAATGGCAAAAGTTATTAATTAAAAATAATAAAATAATCAGGGAAAATGGAAAATCTGTCAAGTTTTTTTTTTTACTTTGCGTCCGCAGAAAAAAATAAAAAAAATTGCTAATCAACAGTAACAATACGTAAAGTAATTGTACTTTATTGTTTGTGATAATTGTTTAGAATAAATATAAATAAAAAACATAAAAAAAAAAATATAAAAATTCCTCAGAAATCCTAGAGGTACGATTGAATTTCACGCACACGAGGCACAAAAATCAAATTTCTAGAAGCCGCTAGAGTGAAAGTGATTGAGTGGGGCGAGGGGGAGCAGTGTTGGCTGCCTTAATTGACTTTGAGGTACATAGAAATGTTACCAGAAGGCAGCAGGCAGCAGGCCTGCCCCAAAAGCTAAAAGAGTTAACGTGAATGGGAAGGCAACGAGGCCAGTTGCGAGGGGAGAATCTCTGGCTAATTATGCCAAACTCCCTACACACACACACACACACACAGCCACACTGTAAGCCGCTTGGGCCCATCCCTCGGGTCTCGTGCACAGGAAGTGCCCCAAAGAGAGCTCCAATTAGCTTCAATCCGGCGCTGAAGTGTGTGCACGCCTCTCTGTGGATCGAATATACATAGGCCCTGGATTAGGGATATTCGGGGATGTACATTGCTAATGGAGCTACAGTCTGCCAGTCGCTCGCCCCACAGATCATTCGGAGATTTGCAATCGAAATGGAATAAGTCCGCAGGCTAAATCAGAACTCGGCTCTGACGTATGGCTATTAGCTGTAATTTGCTCTCCCCATTTCAGGCATTCATTCAGGCATACACCCATTCATTCACCCATTCATTCACTCATTCGTTCTCCCCATTGACTTATTTCAACTTGAAGGCATTTGGCACTCTTTTCGGCATTCGCTGTAAGGGGGAGGAGTGGGAGTAGGAGTAGGAGGATTCACTCCCGCCATTTGGTTGCTTTGACCCGCCTTTCGGCTTCCTTCTGGCGAAGGCATTGAAAGGAGGCGCAATAATTCTTACCTCCGCTGCAGCGGCAGTATATCCTTCTACACATTTCACGCCCACGGCAGGGCAGAGCAGGGGCAGGACAGGGCAGGGGCAGTGCACTCTGTGTGTGGCACGCCCACAGTCTGGCAAGGCACAGCCTTTCAATTTCAGTTGAGAATTCTTTTTGCATTGCACGAGGCTTGCAATTGTTTGCATTTTTCTCTGCTGCACTTCCCTGCGCTTCTTGCGGCATCCTGCTGCAAAATTTACGCGTCCCTGTTTGAGGCTTTTGTCGAAAGGCAAAGAAGAAAATGCCCGTAGAATCCACCTTTGGGGGGCCAGTTTATGTGCAAATTTTCACTTTTGCCGCCCCCGTATATTATTCTTCTTTTTGCTTCAGAACAAATTGCATAGACATTTGTTATTTCGGGCTAAAGAGGCTTTCAGCTTGTTGTATTGGTATTTATTCTACAGCCGTACATTGATGTACATATGTACATATGTATGTGCTATATACACTCCCACTGAGAGTTAATATATGCTCGCAAAAAAATAAAACGGGGTGGTGGGACAGGCAAAAGGAAATTGCATTTTTATAACCTAGCTACGTTTCCTTCTGGGTTTCTTAAGTCCGCTTTATACCTGTTGTTTATTTATGGCCTTTTTCCCACTGGATGGCGGCGCTTATTCTCTTCGCTCTTGCGCCCTTTCGCCCTTTTGGCTTTGTCTTTTGCATCTGCTTTGGGCTTTTACTTTTTTTCTTTTTTTTGTCTGTGTTTTTTGCTTGAAGCAACTTGCGTGGCTCCTAACGATCTCCCCAGACCCACACAACCTGTGACCAGATGTGGGCCTAAGCATTGTGTGGAGAAAAGGTGAAATTTATAATGTGTATTTCTGGCATTTAAGGACAAATTTTATGGCATTTTAGTTGACAGTTGAAAGCCGAGAGCATAATTCAAATGCCTTTTGAATGGCCCATAGAAGTAGGCAATGATATTTTTATTGCTCTATGACGTATACGCATTTTGGTGTGTGAGTGTGTCTCGTGTTTGTCGTACAGTGCGTACTCTTTGTAATGAAAGCCTTTATTTATGTTTTTATTTTATGCACAAATTTAATTAAACTAATACGAATATTTTCTTTGTTTTATTTTTAGGTAAGAACGAAAATTGTTGATGGATTTCATCGCATGGAATGATGGGCAGGTTGGTGATGCAAAGGGTAGAGGGGTATATAAAATTAGCGTAAATATATAAAATATAAATATATATATTAATATAAATATTAAAATAAAAGTATATAAAATAATTACTATACATAAATATTACTGAGAAAGGAAAAATCCCATGAAATATATATAATTTTATGCTTTTAGGCATCTTATTACCATTCATTTAAAGTGAAATTCGCAACTGAAAATCCTCTCCATTACCCACAACAATCCGCAAGATATGTGCATAGATGGAATCAAATTTTGCTTAAAGTTAAATGGATTGAAACGATTTAAAAGTCATTCAAGCCTGACAACCTATTTAAAGACTCGCAAAGTAAACAAGGAAAAGTGTTTGCTATCATCCACAAGCTTTTTGCATGGCTGGCTGACCGATGAATGGCCAAAAGCCATTTATTTAAGAGAGATATTCAGCGTCAAGTTTGCTGGGTGGGGGTTAAAGAATCGGTGGGGGCAATCTGTCATGCACTATATTCATACAAAGCGGAAATTATTTATTAATTACTCACACCAGAAGAAGCCCCAGAATCTGCGCCAATTAAATCGATATAAAGAAATTTACAAAACAAACTTCATGGTCGACTGACCGCACTCCTGTCCAATCCCCTACCCCCCACCCTTCTTGTCGAACCAAAATGAATCCATAAATAATTGATTTAATTTTCATGTTGAGTACAAACGAAGCGCTTAAACGGGTGGAAAAGCTCTCTGGAGTGGTCTGCGTGTGGTTCATTGGCCAGGCACTGGACAGACACTTATAATATATGCAAATTCGCATTATCAGCCACGCAACAGTGCAACAGAAACAAAAACAAACCAAACCAAAACGAAATGAAAGCATTCTAAAATCTCTAAATAATAGGCGCGTAAATGCGAAGGACACAATTTATGGACGCGTACCAAGGGGATATCGGATTTGCGAATATTTTGATGCATACGAAAATTAAATGATTAATGGAAAATCGATGTTAACTTGTTGATGGTTAGAAATTGCTGCTGATTAATTTTACAAGTTAAATATATATCTGTAAATTAAATAAAAAATACTTTCATAGCATGCAGATAAGTAGAACTAAAAATAGATAACTTAGAACTGAGTTAATCTCCCTTATGCCAAGCCACACTGGAAGAGAGAAACAAATCAATATACCCTCCATAACCTCCCATACTTCTGCCATCTAATGGGTGCGAACAATAGTCGGAAAACTGGACCAACCAACAGAAAATAATAATAATAATAATAATATAAAAATGCATAATAAAAAGTTATGTTGCGGGTGTGGCGAATTGTATTTAATATTGTGCAACTTGTTGTGGCTGGGTCGGAATGGGGCGGGGCGGTGTGGCTGTTGTGCCGTTGTGCCATGGTGGCATGTTGTCTTTGGCAACATTTGCTAAAATGTAAATATAAATTATGAATTTATGTTTTAAATTTTTCGCTGCTGCTCTTTCCATTCCGTTAGCCTGCACTCCGTTCCCTCGCCCGTCCGCCCGCCCGCCTGCCTGTGTCACTGCTGGCATCCATTTTGACATTATGAATTTATGTTTGTGTACAGAGGCAAAAATATATGACTATGTAGATATAAAAACCACATTTGCAGTTGTGCCATTACACATATTAAACTCTATATATACGAGTGTGTATATGTATGTAGTTTGACAGTCTGACAGACTGCCGTCTGTGTGGTTCGCTGGCTTTGTTCTGACAGTGCGTCACTCTTGGCCCCCGTCTCCCATTTTTTGGCACATATCCCTACGCTGCCTACGCTTCGCTTCGGCTCGATTGGGTTTTACATTGGGTGCGTTGCGATATCTCTAGGCTATAATTAACGAAAAAACATTAGAAACACTGCGACTAAAATAAACATTATGTTAATATTTTATTTTTTTATTATGTGAATTTTTATTGCATTACAATTTGGCCTAAGCCTAAGCCTTTCCAGACCTTAAAACTATTTTTTCCATTATAATATTGAGCTTCATTTAATTTTATTTTTTTTTGAGCGCTCCTACATTTAAAATTTAAGCTCCTTTGCTTACCCTTCACTGCTAAGCCACGCTGGGAGAGAGAGGAAGCTCTAGGCTAGCCCTTACATTTTTTTTAAGTTATCAAAATATAGCTTACAATTTAATATCAACAATATGCTGAAGTATCTTCATTGTGCGCGTCTGTTATTATGGACCCACAAATTATTGTTTGCTTTTTCCTAATACTACTTTAAACGTGAACTTTTTTTCTGGCGGAAATTTCTTTTGATTTTTCGCTTCTTTTTTTGGCATTGTTTATTTGGCAACTCTCGAGCACTTAACACATCAACCACAAGTGTAAGTACAGTGTGCGGCATCACAATAACCCACTTGCCCTGCTCTGTGGCCCCTATCCACAGCACCAACCCAGCCCAGCCCAAGCATTTCTCTGTGGGTTTCTGTTTATTTGTTTACCCGACTACCCGGCTACCCATAACAGTCCCAAGATGTCCTCAACAATTACATTTTCCTCACAATTTATGTATGTTTTTCCCTACAACCTTTTCTTGGTTTTTCCGGCTTCTTCTTTATTTTTTTTTTTTTCGTCGTCATCTATTGTTTTGAATGCGAGTGAGTCAGTCACATGTGTGTTGCTGGGTGTGATGTGTGTGTGTGTGTTTGTAGAGAGAGGAGTGCTGTGGGTGGGTGGGCTTGACAACCGCAGGCGCAGGTCGTTGCGGTGGCCTAGCCAGAGGAGGGCTTCGGCTGCGGCTTCCTTCCATTTTCATCATCATAAAGTCTGCTGAAAGGAAATCGATACGGGCAACTTAATCATGAAATGAAGTCGACGTCAAGTTGTCTTTCATTTTCAATTCCATTCTGTTCACCTCGTACTCCTTGCACTCCATATCAGCCAGGATACTCCGGGACACAGCTCGTGCGTTGCCAACTACTTTTCTGCTTCGGCTTTTGTTTACCTTCAGAGTGCGAAGGGCCAAAAACTTTGCCCAGGACTCAGTTCCGTTCGGTTTCGTTTCGTTTCGGTTTTGCTCGCCCGCTCGCTGGCTTTCTGTTTTGTTTGTTTTCATGTCTAAGTTAGCTTACTTCTGTGCAAAACTTTTTCCCCCAGCTATCCGCTATGGCTTATGCTTTCAATCACCGCTTTCTTTCACACAGCCGCCGCCGCACCGCGCGCCTCCCGCTCGTCCTGCCGAAGCACTCCCCTGTTGCTTACATTTCTGTTCATTTCCGTTTCGACTTCATTTTTAGAACTCGTCAGACCCGTTATTCGTTTTAGCCAAGAAATGCAGGTCAGTGCATTGCAGTTTTATATTAATTTTTGTGTTTTTTTTTTTTTTTTGTGTTTTTTGTTTCCTTTTTCCTGTTTCCCCACTGAGGTCAACCTCCTGTTTAGTGCTCTTTGTGAACCGACAACAATTGCTCCTGGCCTGGCCTGGCCCGGACTGGCTTGGACTGGCCTGGCCTGCCCTGGCAGTTTCTCGGGGCTTCCTTCTGGCTTGATTGGGCATGGGATTTTCTCTGTATTGGTTTTACGTTTCTCCTTTTTTCGCACTGTTTCATTATGCAAACACTTTTCCCTCGAAACTTGGCTGCCAAACTGTTTTTATTGTCCATTCCCCTTCCGGCTTCTGCTTCTGCTTCTCCTGCAGGTGGAGCAGAAGCTGAAATCTTTTTGTTGTTTTTGGTTAGGCAGCGCTGCTACCTTATGAGTCAGGCGACGAGGCGCAGTGCAGTTGCGCACTTGTGTTATCTCTTGATCTGCATTTGTTCTATGAGCTTTGCTTCTCTCAAGCAGTGCTCACTCTCACTCTCGCCGCTGCTTCATTCCATTGCTCTCGCCGCTGCTTCATGCCATTGCTCTCTCAGCAGCAACAGTGTGCGACTCTCTCGCACTCGCATTAATGCTTTGATCTCTTCTTTCCCTTTGCTCATCAGTTCCTCGTTGTTACCTGAGGTGCGACTGAGACACATGACTGCCAACCTTTGTGAAGCCTTCTTCTTCTTCATTTAGCAAATGTTTTTTCGTTTACACAACGGATATCGTGGGCAGACACATCCATCCCTCTCACTTGCACGCGGCCACAAAGCCACGCAGCTCTTATCGCTTCGTCTCGCTTTTGTGATCCTCTCTGAGCGAGCTCAGACGTTATGCGCACTCTCTCAGCTCAGCCACACAAGTACAGCAACAACAATAGAATAAGACAAAATAGAGAACCAGCAAAGCAAGAAAGATCACACACTGAGAATATTTGTTGTGATATTTTGTCATATTTCGAATTATTACCCACTTTATTCTGTGTTCAAAAAATGTTTGGCTTGAAAACGATATTCGTTTAGAGCAGAGAATTTTGCCAGAGTTTTTTCGTGAAGAACTGCTTGCATAGTAATTAACTTTAAACGGTAAATGCAACCCTTTAGATTTCATGGGTGCACTGCTTTGATGTCTCTCTTGTGCGTGGAATCCACGAAATCCAACTATTTAATGCCCAGAAATCAATTTAAACGCATTTTAAACCCTTTCGAATAGAAGCCTTAGAGCAATTATCAGCAAAGCCACAAAAATTTGATATAATAATCCTTGATATTTATATTTCAGTGTTGGATATTTAAATTTGTTCTGCATTTTTTATGTATTTACATACATATATGTATGTATGAATTTAAATTAGTATATCTGCATTTCGTTCCCTTTGTGGATTTGAAAATCCTGCTATAAATATACACATATTCCTGTGTGTGTGTGTGTTTTCTCTGTTGATTTAGGTTATTCCCATTGGCTTTCATTTAAATTTAAAAATATACTTTTATTTTTTTTATTATTATTTTCCATGCAATTGCAAGCGTTGCGAAACATGGATTTTGTATTTAAACCAGAAGATAAATCAATATTTGCATGCAATGGACCCATTCGCACATTCTGCTGGTCGTTTTTGGGAAAGGCAAAATTGAAAAGTCGCTTTGCAAATGACAAAAATCTCTTCGCCCTGACATCACAAAGCTGCTTCTATTTTGTCTATTTTTTGTTTAATCTTTCTTTTTGTGTGACGCGCCATTTTTGTGGCTCGCTTTCATACATGTAGATGTGGATGGACATACATACAGATGTAGCACGTACACCTGAATACCTTTTGCTGCTGTTGTATACTTTTTGTGAGTTGTGGCAGGCGGCAGGGGAACTTGTCACTGGATGCGGGCCCGTATGTTAAGTTAAAATGTCAATAGGATCGACGCTGTTGTCGTTGCTGGATTTTGTGCACAATACTCGCGCTCGTACAGTGACCCACATCTGACGGTCGAGAAAAAAAAAAAACAAACCAAAAAAACTGTCCTTCAATTATTTTGAGCGACCGAACCCCAGATCCCACCATCATCCACCGACTCCTCCCTCTTGCAGCTCCTCTGGACGTTGGCTGACGTTGAGCAAGGTCTTGCCCCGGCAAGAGAAATATTTTATGTAGCTGCATACATTTTTCATGTTATTTAAAGTTCATTAAAAATTTACGTCAGACATGAGACTGATGGCAACAACAACACAACAACAGCAACAAAAATGTTGCAGGGAAATTACACTGGGGAAATGGTAGGTGTGGCATTCAAGGGAAAGTGTGTGTTAAAGTTAACTTTTGGTTATTTATGCTCTAGAATTTGGCAAAGAAAAAACACAAAAAAAATATACTCTCGTTTGTAGGTTGGCCCCCAAAGGCTGTTCAGCAATTAGTAAAGTATTTTTTTGTTGTTGTTGTTGTTGTTCAATTGTGGCACAAAATTTATGTGTGTGCAACACATTTTGGCCCAGTTCGAATTGTCAACAGGATGATAGGTGGCATGGGGCGTGGGGCATGCAAGCCAGCCCCACCCACAAAACAAATGAATTAACTTTTACAACGCAGCTGTTGATACTTTTTGATTGCTATCACTATCGCTGGGATGCCCCAGAACTACTGGCACTACTGGCAAAAGATATTTTTAGCATTTTATATGCAGAGTTTATGCACACAGCCACAGCGGCAGATCCCCACAGATACAGTTGCAGATGCAGGCACAGAAACATTGTTGGCCAAAAACTTTTGTAATTTTCTATCGTTTCGGCTTCCTCCAGTTGCAGTTTGTTGATTTTTTGGCTTGGCTTCTTTTATTGTTATTTTTTAGGAATCTATTTTTTTTTTTTATAGCCACAAGTCGTTTAATTTATCTGCGAGTGTCTCCATATGCGGTTGGGGTTCTTTGTTTGTTGTTAAATAATTTGGATGTTAGCTAGTTAGTATTTTAAATTTGAAGGCATATTGAAGGCTTTTACTGGCCAGCTTGTGAAACCATAAAAATAGTTATCCGATTTTATATACCTATACCTATAAGTTACTCACTAGGATAGAGCTCATCCTTTTCTGCTAAGCTACTCTGTGTGAGAGAGAGAGATAGAGAGAAAGAGCTTGTCTGGCTAGTCACCCACTGAAAATTTTTTTTTTTATTCCATCCATAACTATAATCCAATCACCGCATAAATCTGCAATCTAGTAGAGTGGGGACATTCCTTATGATTCTGCCATTTCCCATTTCTCTTTCATTTTCATGAATATTTCCAATTTTTCATGAATGAATATTAATGCATAGAGTTAATAACAATTTAATAAAAATGTGCAAAAATACGAAAAAATGTTGCACTGCATAAAAAAATAAAAACCCAAAGATTGACGGTCGAAAATTAACGATGATTCATCGCACATTGATTGATATAACATGGGAAAAAACATTTCCCCGCCCTGTTTCCACCTGTCACTCTTAACTTTTCGCATCCGATGGCAAAATGTTAAAAACTCTCTGCACCCTCTCTATATTTTTTGTTCTCCCATACCCCCCCCCACTCAATGACCAATCTATAGGTATATTTGCATTCGCTTCTACCCCCAGCGAGCACTCGACAATGTTTGAATGACTGTGAACTGGAGCCAATGTTTGCCATAGTTTCGGAATAAACAAAACTTTTTCTTTATGTATATTATACGTGTGCATATACTACATGTTTATATATGCATGTATAGCATATATATTCGCCTCGCCTGACAGTATTTTAAACTTTAGTCATGCTCTCCGCTGTCGCTGCTCTGTCATTCTGTTGTTTGCTGTACAACAACAAGAAAAAAAATGGACCAAAGTTTTTCTTGTTGCTGGTGATTTTTGTGCCCTCTGCTCCTCCTCCTGCTCCTCATTCAGCTCTGTTTTACTGCCGAGTGCCGAGTGAATATTTGTGCAGAATTTGTTTTATTCTCTCGCTTGTTTTCCTCTCCATATTTTCACAACCTACTGAATTTTGCCGCCCAGTTGTTCAATTGTAAGAACTTGGCTACGCCCTTGGCCTGCTCCTGCTCCCTCTGCTCCTCCTCCCTCTGCTCCTCCTCCTTCTGCGATTCTTGAACCTTGAGATTGAAAGGCATTTGGGGCAGGGGCAGGGGGGGATAACTGAGGAATTCGTATGTTCAGAAAATTTTGTTGCATGTCACATTGTTGCTTGCCTGATATGCCTGCAACATAGTTGAGTGAGAGTTAGACAGAGAAAGAGAGAGAGACAGAGCGAGAGCGAGCGAGCGAGCTAGCGAGATCCTTTTTGTTCTCTCTTGCCCCATGCCCCGTGATAAGTGTTGCAACGTGCAACTATTAAATAGTTTCGCAGATGCCATTTTCAAGTTTCTTGGCCCATGGCCCATTCACAAGCAACTTCGAGTGCCACTTGAAATGGCACAAATAAAGAAAAACAAAAAAAGAACAATAACAAAATCAAAGTCAGAGTCGACGATTGATATACCCTAACATTAAATGGAAATGATTGAAAAATACAAATCAATTTTGTGATATTTGATACCCAAAGAATTCTTCAAAAAATATTTGAAATACAAAGGGAAAATAATTTTGTTCATGTGCAACTGCAAGTTGAATTCCTTGCTGCATGCAGGGATGTTTTCTTGGGTTCCTTTTGCTGCCCGAAAGGCAGTGGACAAAGGCCAATTGTTGTTGATTTGCGTGGTGGTCTCTGGTCTCTGGCCTCACCGAGCAGAATGTAATCAGAGGAAGAAGAATAGTTTTTGCCTTGCCATTCAGCCAGGCAGCACAAAGTTTTGTCGAGCTATTCCCTTCAGATTGAATTCCTTGCAGTGCACTATGGTGCACACACACACACACACACACAGTAGAGCTATGTAATATGTAATGAATGTCATAACTCAGTGCAGTGTCTGCTTCGATTTCGATTTGTGCTTGCCATTATGGGGATTATTGTATATTCGAGAGCAAATATGTGCGACTATGTTGTATGCTTCATGTTGCTTATTAATTGAGAAAATCAATCTGCGCCCCAACAACATCCCCCCTGCGCCCCCATTGTAATGTTATTTAATTATAAATTACGTAAATAATCGCATTGTATGATTTTGCCAGCGCTGTTTGCCCATTGTCTATCTCTTTGTACCTGTCTCCGCTGCTCTGTTACCTACCGGCCATATTGTCAATATTGCTATAGCCCTTCTCTGTCTCTCTCTGGCACTCGCACTCGGAGGCTGTGGAATTTCACTGAGATTAGCAAACATCATAATTGTTTTCATATAACGAGTTTGTTTGCCCAAGTCTCAAGTAGATTTTGCGCTGCACCCCCCAAACCAATCCTGTCTCTCTGCTCTCTTCTGTGATGTGGTTTTGGCAGTGTCTGAAGTCTGTGCCTCTGCGGTTTTGTAGCTCATTAAAATTTTGGTCCATCACAGACAACGTAGAGTGCCGTCTGGTTAGAAATTTCCGCATGGAGTTGTGTGTGTGGCTACCCATCCAATGGGTGCGTTGGAGTGTAAAGGCTTTCGTTGTGGGCCAACACAGTGGATAAACTAGCTGAAAGACTGTGGCAGACTCCATTTAAATTTATCTAATATCTTTTTGGGGAGCTATACAAAATATTTGAGCATTTTTGGGATATTTTTAAGACACTCTAAAAAATATTCTATGTAGAAAAAAGAAATCCAAGAGAGACTGCAACTCAGTGAATTAAGAGCAAACAAACAAACACCTTGTAAACTAGATGGAGTGATCAATTTTCGTTGCACAGCCATTCCATTGAGTGTCCGAAAATAAACCTAATCGATAATTTAATTAAGCGGGCAACGGAACGGAACGCAAGCGAAAGATGCGACCCGGCCTCAGCCACACAAAATGTTCCACTGTTGGGAGCAATTAGTGAGGAAAAGTTACGTTTTTCGGTTCGGTTCGGGTCGGAGCTCGGTCCATCCTCTCCATAATTGTGACACTCGCTCCGCATCCGGTGGGGCCTGCCATCACATCAGTTGGCATTGTCTTTGCCCGCTCCATTGTCTAGCAGCTTTACCATCGTTCTCTGTTGCCCCCCGCTCCCCGTTCCGCTTTTGTCTACGGAAATAGCGTGGCGGCAAAATCAAACTAATCAGTTGAATGATTGGCATTGGCAACCAATGAACAATGGCCACGTTGAACGTCCATCCCAGTGTCGATGTCCTGCAAATGAAAATTGTCGCCCCCCAACCCCCTTTTTTTTCTGTCGTTATTGTTGTTGCGCTTCCTTTTATGCTACCTTTTTCTCGCTTAACGAGATCTCTTTTTTTTTTGCCCCTTGGCAACACGCTTTCTGCGGGGTGTGGCGTTGGGTTGGTGGGACACT
The DNA here is from genome assembly GCA_018150905.1 of Drosophila ambigua. NCBI lineage: Eukaryota > Metazoa > Arthropoda > Insecta > Diptera > Drosophilidae > Drosophila > Drosophila ambigua. Next base: position 16,511,181 of record JAECWS010000100.1, read on the forward strand.
GAAGGGTTTCCGGGCTGTGGCTCGGGGCCGTGTCTCAAATTACTTGATAGCTTGCTTCATTTAGTTTATAATACGCGCAGCTTTGCTTTTTGTCACTCGCCTTCATCCACTTGGCCACATTACAGCTGGCACTTTTTAATTTGTCGTAATTTGAACTTGCTTTGGCATCAATTACACGCCCGCCCGCCCATCTTGGCCCCTCTTGCCCTGTCTTGGCCAGTCTTCGTTTCTGTCGCCTTGCGCTATTTTCCTCTTGGATTTGCCTTCTGCTGTGTTGTGAGTGGCGGTGGGCACTTGATGTTAATTTGTTGTGCTACAAATTCCAACCAGAGCTTTGGCCTATTAATGTCAGCTTTTGTGGCTAAGAGAGTGAGTGGCAAAATTGAGTTGCGTTTGGGGTCAGTCTTCTTCGGTTGTGGGATTAAAGCTGCGTATAGAGTTTCAGTGTTTATGTTTGTCTTCCTGCTTAAGATACATATATAATAATGATTAGCATGGAATAATTAGAACATAATTGACGAAATTTAATAGGTTTTGGCTTTTGCAAATTAACGAAAAAGTCGTTTGGTTTTTTTTTCCACAATCTCGTCTGCGATTTACTTGAATTAAATCTTTTCTATGCTGGATTTATGTCTATGGGAAAGTTAAATGCCTTTTTATAGCATTATCAATCATTTTTTATATATTTTTTTTTATTTGAGGAATTAATTTTTTTTTTCAGTTTTCCAATTAGCTAAAATGCTGATAATTACCATAGAATTAACGATAATTTTTCTGTTTTGTTTTTGTATGTGCATAATTATTAAATTAATAATAAACTTTTATGACCCATCAGCGCATAAAATAGTCTCCAATTATTCACTTAGCTTCGATAAATTTCTATTTTAATTTTCTATGAATTTAACGTTGCCTTTTTGTTTGTTTTTTTATGTGCAACATATTATTAATACTCTGACCAAATTTTTGTTTGTTCTAATATATGTTTGTTCATTACTGAAACGCACTGTACGCGCCTGTCTGCATTCCCAATTAACTTTTGCTTAGCTCCAAGCATAAATATTCCGTCTCTAGTCCCCACACTCCTTTTCACTTACCTAATGAGGCGGCAGCACTCACTCAGTCGCTCTCCCTTTAGCCACTCCACTTATCCGGCTAAAAAGGGGCCAAGGCATGGAGCTTGTTCGAGAGGAATTCAACTACTTGGCCGCGCTGTGACCACAACTTACACACACACACACACACACATACGCATGGGTGCTAATGCCATTTCGACGTTGCTTTTCGGTTTTTACGCGCTCGTGTCTCGCAACGCCCAAATGTAGACTACATTTTGCTGTTCTGTTCTGTTCCACCACAAAACAGGGTTCCGCCCATAATCCATAAGTTAAGCCTTAGGTTTGTGTGTGTGTGTTTGTGTGTGCGGTCGCTAGCTGCCTGTCTGTCTGTCTGTCGTTTGGTCAGATCTGATCCTCCTCCTCCCTTTGTGGTTCTGTTACAAAAATAAAGCGAAAAAAAAACACACACACACACAGAGAATATTCCGAGCAACAGCAACCCAAATCAGTGGCCTTCAGCAACCGAACTGAAGCGTCGAAAGTGGCTTTAAACGGAGCCAGCGATGACCCAAAAGGAGAGGCGTGTGCTTTGTTAACAATTTATGAATATTTTTACCCGGTTGTTGTCTTGCTCTTTTTGTATTTGGGGGCACTTTGTTGTTGCCCATACACTCACCCGCACACGCACAGAAAAGGTCCACCATGTAGGTGTGTGTGTGTATTTTGCATAAATGGAATGTTTGCAGCCGGAAATGATTATGATGTGATAATACCAGCGCCATTCATAAGCAAAAGTGTCGCCAAATAAGTGGCAAAATTATTATTTATACGAGTTCTTTGCTTATTAGCTAAATAATAAAGCAACATTTTGATTCGGCATCGATTCAAGTGGTTTAAGATGCTGGAATACAGCCCACGAAGCCTATTTTCGCATAAAGATGATTAAATATAATTGAAATATTAATTTCACTCGTGTCGAGAAGCATTTGTGAATTACCCCGATTGATTCAGTTCTCAGTTTGGCCAATAAATCCGTCATCAAGCTTTATTAATGCCAGACTCTGATTGCCCCGTTCAATATCGAATTTAATTAATTTTATTTGTGAATTGAATCGGGCAATATTTCTGTCATTTTGCGTCAATTCGTTTAATTTTTAAAACACTAACCAAAATCCGAGCTACCCATTTCGAGACTCAAAGTCAAAATTAAATTAATTTGCGACTGGCTGTGGGGCAAAACGTCCACACTGATTGGAGCTGCTGTTGATTATATGCATGTAATAATAATATTCCGACTGCCAGCTGGAGGGCAGCACCGAGAGCGCCTCAAGCTCAAATTCATTAAATAATGATTACAGATAGGTTTGCCTTTTTGGTCAGTTGCCCGAAACATATGAAATGAACTGTCAAAGGAGGAAATCCCCTGCATCATCCTTGTCCCCCTCCAGTCTGTTCATATCGAAAATCCAAAATTCTCATGTTAATTGCAAATTCGTGCAAAGTTTTGCAGCCTTGTTATTGTAGTCCTCAAGCCCTTCTTGCTGTGCATGTCCTGCTCAAGTCTGTTCTCTGCTGTGTTGTCGTTGTCCTTGGCATGTGCTTGCGTCCCCTTTCGGGCTATTTGCTGTTGCTGCCCAGACCGTGTCAATTACTTGCAAGATAAATTGTAAAATTCCAGTCTAATGAAATGCAATGCCTCCAGCCATGCTACATCCACTCTGATCCCTGTCTGGATTTTGCTTTTCAGCTCGGCATTTGTTCGCTGAAAATTCAAATATAGTTTTGTATTTTTTGTGGATTTATTTTAAAACAATTTTCTCACTTGTCGAAATCGTATGCAAAAGTACAAGGAAGTAATTGGTTTAATATCTCAAGGTGTCATACACAAAGGGAGCATCAGAAACTTGTTAGAAATACTGATAATAACAATCATAATATTCTCTTCTGCTGTGGCATTTCTCTTGTTAGTTTTGGCTTCTTCCTTTGGCAATTTAAATTTTTGTATATCGGATTGCTAAATCCTTTCTGCCGTTGACATATTAGCCCATTTTTCAGCTGACTTTCCAGCCTCTCTCCACACACACACACACACAGAGAGGAGAGCACACATTATGCCCTGTATCCCTATCGCGCGCTGACTCACAGAAACAGAAGGACTGTTCCTTCCGGCTGGTTGCCCTCCAGCCAAGCATTCTGTAGATAATAACTGGAGGGGTTTTTCTTTTTCTTCTTTCATATTCATATTCATACAAATTGAGAAATCTCGGTCAATAAGCATCATGCATTGTCAGCGTTCCTTGGCAGACATCTGCCACTGCCGCTAACAAAAACTGTGGCCGCGACTCTGCGGGTTCTGTCCGTAAAGCGTGGATCGTGAGGGCGCCCGAACTAAAGGCGTTTACAGTTTACAGTGCGTACAATGTACATATGTAAATGTATTATTCTACATTATTCAGTAAGTGTTACACAAGTTGTGCCCAACAGCAAAAGAGTCTTAGCAAGTTGTCTGCGCACAAATATTGTTAGGGAAGGATTTTCAGCTGCTGGAGAAGCGAACTAAAGAACACAAAGAAAAGCAACAAATAATAAAATAAATATTCTCCACTGAACATTCGAAGAGCTCTGCAGGAGCATGCAGCAGAATATACTCTTTTTGTACCTCATTCGGTACTCAGTTCCTTCGATCATTCCATTCCTTCATTCATTTTCATTCCTTCATCTCACAGCTACGCTGAACGTGACTGAACAGCACCGAAAATCATTGTTCTTCTTGCTCACTCTCCGTGTGAAATGCAGGTAGAGAGCAGGGGGAGAGCTCTGCCTCTGACCGACCATAATTATCTGCCCAAAAAGCAGCCACAAATTTAAATTTTAAAAACAATTTTGCGCTGCTTGCTGCATTCTTCAGTTCGCCGCAACAACACTTTCGCTTCAACACTGCTTAAATTTTACATGCACTATATACATATATAAAAATGTGCATAAACAAAAGGACAAATTCTTCCCTGTGCTAAAATATTTTGAGTGAAAATTGCGAGCGAATTTATGTATTTGAATCTTACCAGCAATTCTCTCACTCGTCCGTCTCTTTTGTGTAAAATCTTGTAAAACAAAATCTATTTTTCTTTATTAATATTTCCATGACAACGGGTTGTACCGTACCAGTAAGTTGCTTTGCATATTCCATCGATTGTTGCTGATTCGAACTGTATTTTTGTTCCTTGCCTTTCTTTTTGGGGTAAAAAGTCGACTTTGCTTTGGTTTTGTGAAGTTTGCACACAAAAGTTGGCCTGTGTATTTGCTTGCGAGTGAAATTACTTGTAATGCATTACATGGAAAACTTTTTCAACATTTTTCTGTTGTTGCTGCTGCCACTGCCACTGCTGCTGCTGCTGCTGCAAGCTTTAAGGCGCTTTTCGAAGGACTTGGCCAAGTCTTAGCCTCGCCCCGCCTCGTGCCGCCTTGCACTGTTGTCCTGTGTCGCCTCTGATGGTTGCCAAGTTCTGGCCAGCGGCCCCCTGCTCCTCCTCTTGTCTGCCTGTCTGTTCGGTCTAGGGGATTATTGGCTAGTTTATGCAACGGCCTGGACTGGACTGGACTGGACCGAACTGACAGTTTGGCTTTTGGCGCTATCTATCGATATGCATGCCCACAGCCACAGCACCGCCCTCATGCCCACCCCCTCCTGCGGTCAAGTTTGTCCTGTGACTTGGGCACAAAGTTTTGCGAGCTGCCCCGAATTTAATATGGTAATTATTTTGTGACCCAGCGAAATCGATCGACTTTAACTCGATTTATAATTGATGGATTCCCCCAAGGGCTGATTGCCCTGCCCTGCTGTTGTTGTTGTTGTGCCACCATTTATCGAACACACTCAAAAATGCTTCGTTTTTGCGGCCAGCTTTATGCAAATTTATGGCATCTATTAAACAAAACAAAAATGTAACCAAAAGAAGCTTCATTTTGGAGCAGTCTGTTGCAGAATAAAGCAAGACTGCTGCCACCATTACACTCTCAAGGCTGCTGCGTGCCTCCTGCCCCTGCCTCTGCCATTGTTTTTGCAGCACTTAAAGCATATTAAGTGCCCGCCCCAGAGAGAGAGGAGAGGAGCGTGAGTGGAAAATGAAATTACATTAGGCAAATGTGCCACATACTCCAAAGGATTTCATGGACATGTTTTTTGTTTTATAATATTTATTAAGCATGCGAGAAATGACTGAAACAGCTGGCTGCCTCTTTGTTATATTGCCATTTAAGTTGTTTCAATCGATCTGCTTGAATTCCTGACTGCAATGATAGCTCCTATATCTTTGGGGGGTAAACGTCATTTGTCGTGTTTGGTGAGGTGTCGCCCTGGGCGCCTATTGCATTTCTAAGCTGCCTACAAATTAGAGGAAGATACAAGCAAACACACACACACAGTGCAGACTCCCCCGCCTAAGCAAACATTTATCGTGACATCAGTTATGGTGGTGGCTGGGATTTGGTTCCGCTTTAAAACATCTTCGAGTAATTGATTTTTATAGCCGAAAATTGCTTGAAAAATTGCTTGCTATTTTTCGGTTTCCATCTGCTGGAATATATTCGACCCACATGCAGCATCTGCTCGGAATATGATCCCGACTGATCCAGGGCATAGGAATAAGATAGCTGCTAATGTGCCGCTTTGTTCTTCCTGCTTCACGTGGCACACGCAGGACGTAAGACTCGGAGTCGGAGTGCCCGTCTCTGCCTGGTGTTTGCTCATGCAGGGGCTTTGCCGTTGTAATTGTTGTTATTACAGATGTTGCCTTGTTTGCACGGCTCTGATGCTGCTGCTGTTGCTCCTGCTGCTGCTGCTGCTGCCTTTAAGCTAAGGACTTAATGCGCTTTGCACTGCCAACACGCAGAGAGAGAGAGAGAGAGCCTGCACCCAACAAAATGAAAAAAAAAGAAAACAATCTCTAGACTGACTCCAAGGGCAAAAGGGCCTAATTGCCAGCGCCCTAGGCAGATAGTCTGGGAAGAGAGCCGGACTGGAATGTGCTTACGATTTTTGCAGCTAATGCTGGGACACAGATCGCTTAAAGGTTATCGCCAGTAAAACGAAAACAATGGACACGCCGCATTGATATTGCTTCTCTGAATATAATCTAAATTAGAACTGGCATTCGCAGAGTTTCGTATAGGAGGTACCTATACTTCCGTTCCTTCCGCTGTGAACTGATAATAAATTGAAATGGGATAATGCCTGAAATAAGTAAATAAAATCAGACGAATAAATAATAATTCCATGATCTATAAAGAGATTACAAGCAAAGTTTCCAATGTCAAATATTTTGTATTCCAAGAAATGGCATCGAAAAAGGCATTTGCCTAACGATTCCATCTTAATAATCCATTTGCACATGCACAAGAAATGTTCTACTAATTTCATTTGGTTCTAGAATTAATCCAAAGACATCTCACAGATCCAGGTATCCATCTCGCCGCATGGTCTGTCGTTTATTATAGCTTCAGGGTCGATTTCGCATAGCTGTCGCATAGTTATGGGGTTCTTGTCCTGCCAGTGAAAGAAGGTTCCCATCTCACGGCATTTTCCTTTTAATTTGCATATTCCATGTAATAGTAGTTGGAACCCATTTAATTTGAAGAGTTCCAAATCTATAGGCTTCGGTTTTGTGTCTGTTTCTGTTTTTTTCCGATCGGGTTGCTCCAGCTGTTGCTCCAATTTCCCATTTGTGAGGCCAAGCAGCCGGCAGATACACTCTCGAAAGTAGCCCGAGTGGAGAAAAAAGTTGGAGACTTTGGGAAGCCAGTCGGGGATCCAGCAGGAGTTGGGAAAGAAATCACAGGAAAATTTTCAGGAATTAGAGCATCAACTGGCATCCGAGCGGAAAGAAATAGACCAAAAATTTAGAGCCTCTGAAGCTTTCGTCTATTTCTTTCCGCTCACATGCCAGTTGTTGCTCGAATTTCCGAAAATTTTCATGTGATCTCTTTCCTAAGTCCCGCTGGATCGCTGTTTATCTTCCCAAAGTCTCCCACTTTTGCTCCACTGGGGCGACGTTCGAGAGTGTGTCTGACGGCTGCTTGGCCTCACGGGCCTCACTCGCCTCTACAGGTTGGCAAAGTACTCCAGGACGGGCTCCACTCGCCTACTGTTGGGCCACGCAATGTTCTAATGATTTTGCTCAGTCAATAAACAGAATGTTCCACTCACCCCACAATGCTGCGACGGAGATCGGCCAAAGGTTATCGCAAACACCATGGAAATAATGGAACGCCGCATCGGGACGACTTCTCTGAACGGAATCTGGAAAGCGACTGAATTATGGACAGCAGCTATTCTGTCCTCTGTGCGCTTTGCTCAAAATCTCCACATCGTATTACAGTGGAAGTTCGGAAATTAGAAACAGTTTATTCTTGGGGTGATTCGAATTTTGTTTATATTTTTTTTTGCAAGCGAAAATTATGCAACAAAAATAAAAAGTGGTTATGCAAGCATCATTTTAGCACCAAAAAATGTGTTTCTTATTAATAAATAGCTATTTAATTAATTAAGCACATTAAAATAAATAGAGACATTTTATATTTTTTTTAATCTTGAATTTTAGTTTTTTAATTTTCACTTTGACCTGCAGTCATCAACTAACAAAAATTTCTACAAGCAAATCAAATTACATATGCATATGACCGAATTGTACACAACACAAATACCTCGGGGACTCCAATTAATATTTTTAAGACAACCAAAAAGGCGAAACTGTGAAGGAATTAAAAAATTCTTCCCATCGCTAATGCCCGGTTCTAATTTCTGGGCTGTTCTAATTTGTGTTTGGGTGTTCTAATTTGCGAGCTTCCACTGTATATTGTATTTAATGTGTTTATTGTTATTGGTGTTCGTTTTCATTAATTTCGATTGGGATTCTCATTTCGATTTTTATGTATTTTCTTCTTATTCATTCACCATTTACCGTTAACCTTGTGTGCTACATTTTGACCCATAAATTTGATAGTGTCCTCTAAATATTTCCATTTCTTTAAGATTTCTTATCAGTTGCTCCAGTTCGATGATTGTGTTTGCTGTTTGTTCTGATTCTGTTGTGTTTCTGTTCTGTTTGTTATTTGTAAATTCTTCTTTTGAGTTGATTTGATCAGCCTTTTCTTTGTTAACTTTATGCCAATCGCTCTACAGGTAATAGAGGGTAATTCTGTTGCCTGTTGAATGTTGTACCAAAAGGAAAATAATCTTCATTTTGAGAGTTCTACGAGCACTGCAACCAGCGCTCGAGAAAGCTAAAACCCAACTGATTTTGTCTCTGCGAATTAATGGCCCTTAAAGCGAGTCTTACATTCTTTATCAGAGGCTTATTAAATATTTTATTTAAAGCCATAAAAAAGATAAATTCCATAATGATTGCAGCTTGAACTTTCAACTCATGTGGGATTATCGAATCAACTAATGTTGATATGGCGACTCAATTTGACGTACCAACTGCTCATTTTGTCCCTGAAGCAATTGTCGGGCTCCACTTGAAGGCCAAGATACCAAGGAAAGTTAACCCAAGAAGCGCATAATGCGCGTTCCACGACATTAGACGGCCAATGGCAACTTCTTTTAAAGTTTCGGCATAAGAATTTTTTCCTCTTCATTTTGTTGCAATTTTTCGTACCTAATGGGACGCACGTCACGGTCCTCCTGACCGGCTGTCCCCCAAGCAAAAAAAAAAAAAAATAAACTCTAACTAAAGTTTTTCCGACTTACCAACCGACTTGTGGGTGGATGGATGGATGATGGTGGCGGCAGGAAAACAGAAAAAAAAATAGAAAAACCGCACGAAAGGTTGTCAAATAAAATCCAAGAAAAGTGCAATAAATCACGTAGCACTGCAATCATTTTTATCAGCGCCCAGAGTCCTTCCAAGAATAAGGATATACACGCAAACGAAGCGATATAAACTTAAGTACTATACATATATATGTATATTTATGTGCAAATGTATTTGAGCGGCTTTCGTCTAATTTAAACAATTTTCATAATATTTTTTAATGTGGAAAATGTCTTGTACTCTCAGGGAATTTCACTTAAGCGTCAAAGTATTTAATTTTCAGAGTCTGAAGCTTTTCCCCAATTGGAAGATTATTTTTCATTTCATATTTTTATTTTTTTTCAATTTTTCTCTTTGCTATTTTGCTCTGTGCTGGCTGTGGGGGTAAGTGGCAAGGCCATGACCCAGGCATACAATCGGAAAAAGAAAATAAAACATTTTCATCAGCCACTGTAGCCAAATGAATGAAACGATTTCTGCTTCGATTTTATGATTTTCTTTTACTTTTTTTTTTTTGCATACCCTTTATAAGGGTTGCAACACTTTTGGGGATGCATGATGCAAGTTTAAGTACCCTTAAAAATATATGAATTTAAAATTTTTTTTTTTTTTGGAAAATATTAGATGGAAAAAAATAATAAAAAGAAAAACCCAATTTTATATTCTTCGGTAAAAGGGTATTTAAAATTTGCCCATACCTCTTGCTGTATGTCTCCTTTCTTGGATATTTTGTATTTTTTATTTATTTTCCATTTTCATCCTTCAACTTGAGGCGATTTAAATGTAAATTGACGTCGCTGCCAACTTGCGCACGTGCCCCCAATAATTGGAGTACTTTTTGGGGAGTACGAAAGCCACCACAGAACTCACACAAAGACACACGCAGAGGGGTTTTTTATGGGGTTTCTCTGCATAGACCTCAAAGATTGATGGTGGTAAAAGGATGGGCACTGTTGCTCGAATCGGTGGAAATATAAGTCTAAGTAAATGCTCTGAATGTCTACAAAAGTCTGCTGCTTCGGGTAGTAATGAGATTTATTTTTGTATTTTCGGAACTGTTGCAGCAAAAAGAGGGGCAGACATTCCTAATCACATTTGTAGTAACTGCCAGACTGCCCCCAAATTCAGCCTTAAAGCTAAAAACTTTCAAGCCAAATCGACACACAATTTGGACTCACATTTAACCGAAATATTGGCAACGAAAAGTGAACGAACGAAACTTCAAACTGAATTTGTGGCCCAACTGGTTACACAGCTAAGGACAGGGCACATCCCCCCCGCACCCCCGCACATGACCCAACGTCATCCATCAACTTCAAGTACAAAACTGTAAACGAATCTCAAATGCAAGTCGATGGCAACCCCTGATGGGTGGGTGGGTGGTGGTGGAAGAAACCTTATCTGCAGTAACTGGCTTACCTCCAGTCTTGCCCCAGCCACCCACACTTAAGCCTATCAATCAAAAATGAGCATGTATATGGGTCCGATATCCGGCTTGCAGCTGGAGAGCCATTTAAGCCATTTTTGTGTCGGCAAACACAGTGCAACTAAATTGAATCATCATCGTCCCTGGATTGGGCTACTGGGGGGGGACATGCAGTTTAAAAATGAATAACGCGGCAGTGGCAGGGGCAGTGGCAGTGGCAGTGGGATTCGGTTCTGGATTTCAGCTGCATCTCTGGGGCGTGCACCATAAAACCCTCTCCAGGGCATCAGCGCCTTCTCATATCTCTCTGCCTCACTCGCTCCCTCTATGCCTCTCCAGCGGAGCGCATTAAATGCTCGTTTGTCCTGGCTCTGGCGACATGGATCGATGGGTCGGGTCTGAAGGGTTGAGAGCTGAGAGAATTTGGGTTAATGGAATATAAGTGAGACAAAACGAAAATCGCTTTTCGCACTCCCTTTCTTTCTTTGGGATACCAAAGAGAGAGAGGATTCAATTGAGTTAGAGTTTTGCCGCTTGGTCTCTCCAAAAAAAATTTGTTAACTTGAACCGGTTTACCAATTTTCGGTTTTATACGGTAGTTTTTCGTAATCAGATTTTTGTTGCCGTGGACTTTTAGGTTTTCCTTTTCAAGTGGCATCGATTGGAAAAACTTGCCAAACGTGTCTGTGGAAATTCAGAGACTCAGCGATGGAGAGAGAGTGAGAGAGAGAGAGGCAGAAGAAAAAGAAAAACAAATTGAAAAAGAAAAGTTGTAATTTTGTTATTTATTTTTCTTCTTTTTTTTTTTGTTTGTTGCGCTTGGAAAAGTCGGGCAAAGCCATTCACTGGCCGTTGTTGTTTTTCCCATGTTTATGCTGGCCTTTTCTTTGGTCAAGCGCATTTGGCCATATTCAATTTTCCATGCACGCCTGCCCCGTGCCCCCCTGTCTATGCCGCAAGTGCGACTAGCGAAAGTCGTTCTCAGCTGGTTTTTCCTCTTGCACTGCGCTTTTTCTTATTTATCTGTGCCATTTGTGCAGCTGTGTGTCCAGACCCAGACGCTGCTGCTGCTGCTGCTGCCAGGCCGGAAGAGTGGGTCGCAAAAACCGGCAAGCAACAGGCCACAGATGTAAGTCAAGGTGTCACTAATTGGAATAGATTCAGACAGCAAAGATGCTCGCACCAAACTGAGAACTGAGACCTGAGTCCACAGGGACTACAGTAATGATTAAAAATATTTAATTTCCTTTGCATATTAAAGGCTTTTCAAGCTGTTGGTAAGAGAGGTAAATGCTTCCACAGCATTATTATATTATATATATTATAAATAATTATGTTAATATATTTATTTACATTGTCATAGGGGTGGAATCGAATGAGAAATGACATAGGACTTTTTTACACAAAAAAAATTGTCGAAAATTAGGCTATAAACTCTTAATAGAAAATATTAATCAAATAAAAAACACAAGAATGTTCAATAGGAAGGGCGACCCCGCTTTTGAAATCTTCTCGGAAACAGAACTAAATGCTATCTCTTGTTATTCCAGAGAGAGTCTACGTGTTCTCTTCGCTGAGATTTTATTGCCTTCTCACTTGTTCCCATTTAAATCGTGCACTGTTTCCCTCAGCAGCATTATCTATAATTTTTTTAAATATGTTTTCCTTGAATCTATTTAATTGTAGACATTTCCAAGAAGAACTTTAGCTTCACAAATAATCTCAGACAATTGAACTCTGGTTGACATTTGCACAACAAATGCGAACTGCTGCCAGTCGAATGGCATGGAATAATTGCTGCGTTTAGCTATTAAGATGGCTTCCAATCGACCAAAGCTGCGACTTAGCCACTAATGACACTAAATTGTCACTTAGACATGGTTGCCATTTCCATTGCCATTCGCATTTCGTTTTCGTTTCTCCCCCTCCCCACTTGCTGGTACCTTTGGCTCATTTTCTCATTTTCTGTGCGGCTTGAAAACCCCTTTGAGCTTTTAGCTTTGTTTAATCAGTCGCTGAAAGGGCTTTCCGCATTGTTGGCCCTTATAGACCCGAGACCCGGAGACCCGGTTAGTGGAACCTTTGTGCCGCTTTGTAGGTCAACTACTAGAATGACCCTTTGGACAGGGGTTGCCTCAGCCCCCAGCACCCCAGCACGTCTCTCGCTTTGTTCTAGCTGGATTCATCCAGGAGTTTGCTTCAAAAAAAATATATATAAATATATATATTTTGTTTAATGTTTGCTTGAGCATTCAGTTTAATTACCCTCCTGCCACGTTTTTTATTTATATTTTTTTCTTCTTGTTTAATTTTGCGGCAACCATTTTGAAGGCGAAACCCGCATCCTGTGAAGCGGCCGTTTTTTTCTCTTTCCTTTTTTTGTTGTTGTTGTTGCGTTTTTCGAATATTTAAGTAATTAAAATTCCTCACTCATGCCAAATGCACCTGAATGTACGCCGCACCTGAAATTCTCGCTCTGTCGTTCTGCTGGCTGTCTGTATGCCGACCACAGATATTTTATTTTTGGTTTATTTTTTTCATTTTGCCATCGATTTTTGTGGCTTTTTTCTCGAACGCAATTAACCCGCTTCCTGTCTCTCGTTCTGCCGCTCTCGTTAGCCTGGATTTTAGCCAGAGTTTGTTTGCTGAATATTCAAGGACTCTGGCCTGATGATGAGAAAACTGTTGTGCTTTGTTTTCATCTCGGCTTAGTGCTGCTGCTTCCGCCCCCCTCTCTCTCTCTGTCTCTGCTCTTTCTATGACAGTTTTTCATTTGTATTTACTTAGCCAAATCCTTGCCGATAATTTGATGGTTTTGCTCTGTGGCATTCATTTGGGTTTACGCCTGCACACAATAAATATCAGCAGCAATAAGATTAGTTACTGTTCAATTTTGTGGCTCCATCGAGGGGAATTAAGGCTTTTAATTTACTGGCTAGCTTGATGGCCAAATAGGAACAAAATAAATAAAAATAAAATGAAATTGAATACACAGAAATATTCTGCAAATTGAAAAGAAAATGTGCCCATTGGAAGCATTTTGTATTGGCTTTATTCCTCCGATGATTGATTCCACTCACAGCGCCTCTTGCTGACCCCATCAAAGAGAGTCACATTAGCTGACTGCATTATGGTGCTTTGTGATGTTCAATTCTGATACAAAACTGTGCAAATTGGAGCGACTTTTGCGACACAATGCGAATCCGTCAGTGGAAAAAATGTTTGCAGTAAAAGCTTTGACTGGACGGGCACTGGCACTGGTCGCTGGTCCTAGCACACAACACTCCATTAGGCAATCAGGCATGCCACATGGCCACATGGCCCTTCGGCCCCCTCACTACACAGTCACACAGTCCTCTGTTGGCCTCAAAATTTGCTCGTAAGTAATGCAGTTATGGGCGAATGTGTGTGTGTGTGTGTGTTGTAAATGCATTAAAAATGTTGTGCAAGTTTTAACTGGGGGGGAAAAAGCAAGAATATTGCTGGCCCCAAACGAATGTGGCACAGCCCCCGGCAGCACCCAACCCTTTTTTTTCTTCTGCCATTTCACTGCCTCGTAGTCGTAGCCGTTCTTGCTGTTCGTTTTCCATTTTTCCAGTCCATCTGCCAAAATAAATATGTTTGTGCCAGTCAAAGAAACTCCTCTTGCTCTTGGCCCCACCCCCACCACATGCCTGCCCCACAAGTGCCACTTGCCAGCTGCTGAGGGGGTGTGTGTGTGGGCGACTGTGTGGCATGTGCAACAACTTTCAGTTCTCAGGGCAACTGCAACAGTAAATGCATTACAAGAAATTGCAGCCCTCACCTACCACACACACACTCCTCCTGTCTCTCCTGTCCCTTCGCAGAAGGCAGCAAACGTTAAAAGTATTAAGAGGGAGGCGTGGCCCGTGAGTGGCAATGAAATGGGGGCGACAGTTGTGCTCTGCTCTGCTCTGCTCTCCTCTCTGTGGTGTTTTGTTTCAATTTCCGGCCTTCAATTAAATTGAAATTGCGGTTGCCTCTGAATTGTTTTTTTTTTCGGTTTGTTTTTGTTTTTTAGACAGCAATCGATTTTCCAGATTTGTCAATGGATTTGTAGTGAAAATGGAAGATGTTTCTGGGCCAAGATTTATATGCCCCACTTGAATAATTTACTGTGCATACAGCTCTAAGATTTACCTCTAAACCACATTAATAATTTATAGCTAATGATTTATACTCACTCTCTCTCTCTCTTTCTCTTTGTGTGTTTTATTTGCAGGTCATGAACGACTTAACGAATACATATCCCACTACGAAACACTCGACTATGATCACGAGCACATCCGAGCTAGTCACAACAGGGCGCGACGATCAGTGACCAAAGATCATTATGTACATTTAAAGTTTGCAGCACATGGAAGAGACTTCCATCTTAGATTAAAACGTGATTTAAATACATTTAGCGATAAGTTAGACGTGAGTACAAACATATATTTAATTTATTTAATATTTTTATATATCTATTTTTTTTGTTTTGATAGTTTTATGATAGCAACGGCCCCATTGATGTCTCCACGGATCATATCTATGCGGGCGAAGTGATAGGGGATCGTAATAGTTTTGTATTTGGTTCCATACACAATGGGGTATTCGAGGGTAAAATTATAACGGAACGTGATGCCTATTATGTTGAACATGCCAAACATTATTTTCCCATAAATCGCACTGCGATTTCTTCATCATCCACAACGGAGTCGTTCACAGTCACTCCCAGGAGCAGGAGCAGCACCAGTACAGGAGCACGGCCTTTGGCCTCTCGTAACTCTAACAAATACACAAATAACTACAGCAACAACAACAATAACAATAACAGCAACAACAACAACAACAGAACTGCCGTTGATAATAAGACAGAAAACTTCATAAAGAAAATTGCTGAATCCACAACGACGACGACAGTGGCGCCCCCTGAGCTGTCTGAGGAGTCAACAACAACAACAACAACAACAACAACAACATTCCCACCCACAACAACGGAACAACACGTCGAGGAGCAGCCGCAGCAGCAGGATAATGCCGAGGACGAACTTGATTTTCACTCCATTATCTACAAGGAGTCACATGTCGAGGATGCCTACGAAAATGTGCGCGAAGGTAAGTCGAAATAAGTTCCGTTCTCTTCATTCCACATTCCCCATCTCTGGAACGCAGAGAACTTGCCGATGCAGAAATGAAAAACTTCCACACCCCGCCCTCTGCACCCCGCCTCGGCACTCACCTACCGCACATTGTTAAATGTGATTTATTTGGCTGGCTTCCGGCAAAAGTTTGAGGGCTTTATTTTATAGGGAGCACAGTACGAACGAGAGAGAGAGAGAGAGAGAGAGTACTGAGCACTGCGAGTACATTCGCATTCGTTTGAAGGTTGAAGGTTTTCTTGAGCGGGGTAGTGGGTGGAGGGAGTCGTTTCGGGAGAGGACAAGCCAACCTTGAAATTGTTTGATAACATTTCGCTGCTGTTTTGACACTTGAGTTATGACTGTCGCGAGTGCTCGCTAATAATTTTTGTTTAGTCCCATCCCCACGTGCAGGCAGGCTTGGCTGTCTGTCTGTTTGTCATGTGGATGTCAAGTGTGGCTCACAGGGTGGTAAGGTAAAGTAAGGTAAGGTAAGCCAAGGCGGGGGCACATCACTTCAAAAGTTGTTAAGCTCAACAACTTGTTTATATCAAAGCTGTCACTGGGTATACAATATACATATATTCGCTATGGCAGCAGAGCTTAGCCAACGTCACGGCACAACTTTGCGTTGATCAGAAAACTAATCAGCCAGGTGAAACTTTTCAACAGCTTCTTCTGGGTCTAACTTTGCCAGGCTGTTCAGCCATAATGAAAGTAATATTATTTTCTCAATGCTTCAATACTGCTTCCTTCTCTTCGTCTTTGAAAATTAAATATTTTAAAACAGCAGCTTGCGCTTTCTGCTCATTGTTCGTATTTTGTCTTGAGGCGCAGTGCAGTCGCAATTGTCTTATCTCTTGATCTGCATGTGAGCGACGAGCTTTCGGCTGCTCTCACCGCACATGCACCAGACCACTCTCCCAAATTGTTTCGTTCCATTGCTCTCCCAGCAACAACAGCATAAATGCGCGTGAGACGGCTCTCCCGCTCACCGGCTGCGCTCTCAGCTCAAAATACCGGGGCTCTTGTGTAAAGCGAAGGCATAACCAAACGGGACTGTGCTTTGCTGAGTGGGACTCTGCTTTGCTGAGTTTTTTCCGTGTCTGTGCGTTGATCTTCTTTTATTCTACTAATTTCGGACATAAAATCTATTTGGGCGTATACCGAAAAGAACATAAAATTATTCTCCTTTCCAAAAGGAGTACTACCAATCCACATGCACATAATTCGGCTGCACATGCCCATTATTTCATGCTTAAAGTGAGAATCTTTAAAACTCAAAAAATGTCTGCCAAAAAATTACAAACAAAAAACTGCATTTTCCTTGCCACTGCGCCATGGCAAATGTGGGGCTGTGGCAGTTGGCAACATTGTTCTGGATGCACAGACACTGGAGACAAAGAAAAACAGACACACACACACACACACACACACAAATGTGAAATGTGCATTTCAGTGAAAAGGGGCAACGTTGCAAGTTCATGGTTTATGCAAAAAGGCGTCCAAGCGACTTCATTTCAAAACCAAGCCACGCATGAAGAAAACGAAACCTAACGAAAAAACAAAAAAGAAAATAAAAGAAATATTCTCTTGCCGGTTCAATGGTCAATTTTTTATGCAACTCTGCAACAAAGAAGGTGCACACAAGCACACAGACTCACACCCACACACCCCCTGCACAGGGCGCATACGTAATATTACAGCAACAGCAACAGAAACAATGACACTGACAATGAAAAGTTGCAACAGCAAACCCAAAACGAAAAAAAAAAAAAAGAAGAAACGAAACAGCATACAAAATTGTGACAAAAAGCGGATGCATCGTCGTTGTTATTGTGCAGGCAGCAACAACTATGACGACATCAGGGTTCCAGACCGACGGCTGCAGGCGGCAGGCAGCTTCCAAATAAGCATTCGAGTACGATTCGAGTATTTGTATGGGGCTCTCGGTTCCCATAGCCATGGCGGGGCTATGACAATAGGCGGCACGCCACGCCCATGTAAACGTAGTCACTGCTGTGCCTGTTGTCGTTGTTGCAACAAAAGAAGTAGAATCAAATGCATAGCTAAACAAGAAAGATGAGAGAGAGAGAGTGAGTGAAAAAGAGTGCAGTGCAGTGGAGTGCAAAGAGGAAAGAAGCAGCAGATACTCTTACAGATTTGGCGGCTCTTAGGCAGTCATTCGCGTTGGTTCCCAGTGGGCTCAATGTAGCTGGGTTAGTGGTGAATTTTCTAACGTTTATTTAGAATACTTAGCATTAGAATTATCTAACTTTGTTCTAGAAGATTCCAAGCAACATATAGGAATATGCCAGGATTATAATATTAGTCGTTTGTTGCCTTATCGAATAGGGTAATAATAATACCCTTTATGAGAGTATAGCAACACAAATGAGAGCAACTTTAAGCAGGGAATGCTCCTCACTCTGAATGTGTGCTGTGGTGTGGTGTGGGGATAGGGTATCTGCCACTTTTGTTGGTGGAACTTTTTTTTTTCGACAATTTACCATTGTTGTTTCATGCAAAAAAAAATACAGCCAGCAGCAGCAGCAGCGACACTTGATAAAACTATTGTCATGGGCGTATTTAGTTAAGTTGCACGTTTGTTTTAACGGTGGGGGAAGGGCGTGGTGTAATCCTTTTAATGAGCTCACACAAAAGCCACTTACAGCACCCCAACCCTGCCGCAGCAGCAGTCACAGACACAGCCCAGCCCCAGCCCCAGCCTCATGCCCCATGCCCACCCCCAGCTGTCAGTCTACTTTGTTGCCGCTGCACATTTTGATTGATGACACACACACACAGTGCACAGCATTCGTTGCATTTTATTAAATTGCTACTTTTCGTTTAGTTTTGTTATGCAAATTGTGGAAAATGCGCTGGGGGCGTGCGGGGGGAATGAAACCATTTAATTAGCTTGTGTTTGACATTCTCCGCAGTTCTCTTCACTTAAATGTATCAAATCATTTATACTGTTAATTAATAATGTCACTCAATGAATTTGATTCGATTTGATTTGGGACGGGACGGGACTGACAGCGATAGCAGGCAGAAACAAAATTTGGTTTTTGCGTGGTTTGCAGTCGAGCAACAATAAGGGGAAGGAAAGCAAAGGATTTGGGAACTAAGAATATGGAAGTAAATGCCAAAAGAAAGATGGAAATTAATGGATAATAACTAAAATGCAATTAACATTTATTCTGTATGAGTATTGGCATTTTTTTGTGCATCAAAATAAATCGGAATAATCTTACAGCAGCATTTACTATACACTCCCAAAACCCCCCCACTGCATTACTCATTCTCCTGCTGCTGCTGCTGCATTCCCTCATAGACTGGCTATCGACCATCGCTGCAATGGGAACATAAAGTACCATAAAGTAGTGTCAAAGCTTTTCATATGGCTGCCATTGGCTGCCACTTAGCCAATGGGAACATAACATAAACTTTAATTTGTGCAACAGCGCAAAACGGTCAACTATTTTTGTTCATGGCTGCAGCACGTTCACACCACACCGCACCACACCACACCGCACCGCACCACACCCCTTTGGCTCTCTTACATTTTCCATTTGTGAGGTTTTTCCTGTGGTGCCCAGTTCTCCCCTCGCTTTTCGCATTTCTTGAGTTGGCAAAGTTTATTAGCCACTGGCCCCCAGCCCACCCCTCCGGGGCATGTGTGGCAACTGTGTCGCGAGGTGTTTACGCTTCTGAACTTATCAGCAGCGACTCTCCCACCTCCCTCCCCCCGCTAGCACTTTTAATGCCATTTTAGCAGCATATTAACTTTTGTAGTGGAAATGAGCAGTCGCCGACGGACCCTAGATAACATTGTACGACGTGTGGGGGGCCCCATTCACATGTGCTGGGAAAGATGGTACAATGTGGGGTGCTGGGGGGTGCTGCGGGGTGCTTGGGGTGCGTTAAGTGCGTGTTGAAAGCGACCGAGCAATGCACACGCACATTGCTGCTTATCCTGCGACTGCAGTTCCTCTTCCAAGTACCAGTCCCTCAGCTGGGATTGAGTCAAGGACTGGCTGCCATTGTTTGCCGCCCTGACACACTGTCGCACTCTGTTGCAAGGAGCCAAGCAACGAAGCATAGCCACACCCCAACAACCCCACACACAGCCCCCACAGCACATTGACTCAATTACGCGAGTGCAGTCTCTGCACTTGAATGCTGTTCCTGCTTCAGTTGCAGCTCCTGCTGCTGCTGCTGCTGCAGCTCCTTCTGCTGCATGGAAATCACAATTTATACACAATGTTGTAATATAATTTTTGCACAGCAAAACAGTGTGCAACTCAAGTGGGCACATTGTTTGGTGGCGTCACTGTTGCCAGCTCCTTTGTGCCCAGCAACCTCCACCTCCAACCTCTGCCACTCTGACTGCCTCTTTTTCTCTCGAGTGCATTGACCATGGGATGGCTGTGGCAGCTTTATGCGCAGTTTCTGCAACTGCCATAAATGCAATGCGGCTCGCATTTATTTATGACTATTTGATTGCACTTGTTAACGTTATGCAAATTTATAGTAAAAAGGCAAAGGCAAAGGCCCCCTGCCTCTCCGCTCAACGCAAGCAGCTGCCTCCGTAAACTCATGGCAGCGGCGCATAAATGTCTATGACACACACAGGCGTTCAGTTTTATATTGGCAAACTTTTAATTATCCAAGCCCCAGTGGGCAGCCCATAGCTTCGGCTTTCGCTGAATGTTTTTCACAGAAAATTACAACATTTTAAACCCGATTTGTGTGCGGGAATATACACAGGGAACGGATCAATATTTAAAGTAAAGTCAGAACTAAGCCAAGAAGTTAAATAAATAAAATAAATAACCAAATCAGCAATAAGGAGGCAGCGTAAAAACGTATTTTTCCCATGAAAAACTGCCCACGCTTTGGCATGAGTAATTGATTTGAATTTTCTTCTCCGTCTATGCGCTGCTGTGCCGTCGTTGCCCCATGAATATGCATGGAACATATTTAGCTCAACGATGCGTGAAATAAGCAGACAAAAATACATAAATACAGGATTTACGCCCGCGTTTCGATAACGATGAGATGGCACTGGGAATGGCAATGGCGATGACGATGACGACGTCGCTGGCACATAACATACAATAATTTCCGGTATTTGATAAGAGCAGCAACGACAAGCAGCAGCAGCAGCAGCAGCAGCGTGGAGCCAGCCGGCAGTTTTGCAATTGTAAACAAACAAATTTCATGCTACGCTGCGCAAGAAAGTTCTCCCTTCTCCCCTGCAGCCTTGGCGGTCGGTTCCGCCCCCACCTTCGCCGCATAGTTCCATTGATAAGGGATAAGGGTGTAAGGCTGTAGAGTGGAAAACATATCTGAAAAAATATATACAAAACAAAACAAAACAAAAAACGTGCCCAAATTGACATGCGACAGTCATGGCCGGAAATACGTTTCTTTTTCTCGCTCTCTCCCTCGTACTTTTGGAATATTTTTTTTTATTTATTCTTTATTTTTGTAGGTATAAAGGGTATATTTCAATCGGTACGATGAATGTAACAAGCGCTTCCGATTCCATTAGCACTTGCAGGGGATATGTGTATCTATTTATTCTTAATCGACATCAATGTCTGGCATGTCCTTCTCTCTCTCTCTGAATTTTTGGGGCATCATTAAAGATTTTGCAGGGTCTACTTTCAAGGGCCACAGCAGAAAGATATGGAAGAAAACTTTGGTGCCATTTAAATTGTCTAAAATCTCTTCGTTTCTTTATAACAATATTCAAATTTGTTTCAATAGTTTCTGCTGGCTTTCAGGACTGATATATAATCATTTAGCGATCCAACAAAATTTGTTTTGACTGGATAATTATTACAGGCTGAATGTTCCCAATTTTTCCCAACAATTAACACGAAAAAATTCTCTCAGTCCTCTATGCTCTTCTTAATGTCAACAAAGGGTATCTTCTATTCGTTTTTACAGCTATTGGTTATTTTTTTATCGAAACGAATTGAAATCAGACTGCGCCAGTCGACGTTCATGTTAATTGGCAGAGTTACGAGGGCAGGCGGTGCTGCAGGCCACGGCCCAGGCCCAGGCACAGATATTGAAATCAAATGCGTTTGAGCACAATGGCCCCTCCATGGCGGCTGGCGGCTGAGCGGCGGAGCATCCATGCTGTGTTCCAGAGAGGCGGCTGGGCAGGGGATGGGTGGGAGGGCTCCTCCTCTCCACACTGCCCACTCGGCTGCGGTTGGATGAATACATTTTGCATGCGTGGCGACATGTGTCAACTTCTATTAAGTTAACGTTGGTCATTCAACCCGTGGTCACAGACTGTGCCCAGTGTGCTCCGTGTGCTGCTCCTCCTCTGCAGCGGCTGCTCTCTCCCACCCATCACGCCCCCATCCCTGCTCTGTGGTCAGCAGTTTGCGCTAGCAGCGGGCGAGTGTCCATAGCGTGGAGGTTTATTTTTTGCTCTATTCGTCTCGTCTAGTCTGGGGGCTTTAGAACCACATTTTTAGATTAATTCAACACGTCGCTCGGTGGATAAACGCGACAAAGGGTTAACTTCTGTAAGAGATGACAATGCAGTTATGTCTCGCAGCTTAATTTGATTACTTCTCATTGTGATAGTGTAATGGACGATAATGATATTATGCAGCACTCGCATTTGTTTTCTTTGCTTTAAACTTTAAAGGTAGAAAAGATTGGATGAAATGTTGTTTTATCTTCTTGGAATCATTTAAAACTTGGATTTATTTTAATCAGACATTAACTATGTTTAATTGGGATTAAGTTTAAGATTTCAAGGCTTTTTTTGTTGCAGCGAGCAATGCGTAGCCAATGGATAATCCACCTTCATCTTCGAGACAGGAGGCCTGCAGACACTAATCGAATAATGCCTGGGGTGTAAGCCCTCCGTTGTCTCCGTAATTCATCAAAGTTTCTTATCTCTTGATTAAGTAATCAGCTGGAACAAACCAGAGGGGCAGAGGAATTCGTTGAACATTTAATGCAAAACTGATGGGAATCCGAGAATGCAAATCACCAACCATGGAACCACAGTCCAGTCCGTTTCCTGTCTATTACATCAAAGAGCTGGCAGCTGGCGTACCGTCCGTGGCTAATTACAAATCAGTTAGCCAGAAATGGGTCATCTGCATCGTTAGCTCACTCACTCTCGCTCTCTCTCTCTCTCTCTCTCTCTCTCTCTCTCTGTCTCTCTCTCTGTCTTTTTGTGTCTGTTGGAATCGGCAACTGAATCTCAATTCAAATCCGACCGCATAATTACAATGCAAAAGTCAACAAAATCAAGTGCACACACACACACACACACAAAAACAGACAGAAACTCGCTCAGAGATGGACAAACACACACACACACACACAAGGAAAAATTGCAGCAGCAATACCAATAAGAGCAATTAGAAGTGACAAATTACACAACAGCAACAACAACAACAGACAACAACAGCAACAACGAAATGTTGCAGCTGACATATGAAACAGGCAACATTGTTGTTGCTGCTGCTGCTGCTGCTTCTGTTGTTTAATGCATATTTATTATTCGTTGAGCATTTCTGCAAACTGTTTTAATTATTTTCATATTTCAATTTTATTCGGTGGGGGCACTTCACTTTGACTTCTCTTTCGATACTCTATCAAACGAAAGGGTTTTATATATTTTGTTGGGATATTTGTAGACGCTGAGAACTTTCTTCTTTGAGTGAGCCATCAATAAAATTTATGTTGGTTTACTGAACTAGAATTGTAATCTGGTTTCAACTTTGCACTTGCTTAGGTTCAAATCTCACATTTTTGTAGAGTAAAGGGTATCTAGCAGGCGTCAAGTCCAAATGTGTGATAATACTAGGAGAAGATCAACGCACAGACAGAAACAACTCCGCAAAGCTGATTACCGTTCCTTATGCCTTTGCTTTACACAAGGGCCCCGGTATTTTGAGCTGAGAGCGCAGCTGGTGAGCGGGAGAGCCGTCTCACGCGCATTTATGTTGTTGTGGCTGAGCGAGCAATGGAACAGTTGAAAGAGTGGTGCGTGTGCGTTGTGAGAGCAGCAAAGCTCGTAGATCACATGCAGATCAAGAGATAAGACAATTGCGACTGCACTGCGCTGCTCAATGTTGTAAACGAACCAAATGCAAGACACTGCTCTACAAAGGGTATTCGAACTTCGTGCGCGTAGTTTCCTTTGGTGAATATTTTGTAATACTTTTTTATGCTGACACGAGTACAATTTGTATGTTTTATGCTGCACACTTTTTTTTGCCAGTTGTCTGAAAATTGTTGTTTGCCAACCACAACAATTGCATTTGATGGAGAATGAACCGAACCGAACCCCCCTTGTTTCCATGTTTTCCCCCCACATTTGTGTCAGCCCCGGTCAGCCGCCATGGAAATTGCGGTTAATTGAATTCACTGAACAGGGTTCAGAGTCAGCTGCTGCTGCTGCTACCGTTGACCGCCTGGCCTGCCTCTGCTTTACTCTATTTTACATATATATTTTTTCACCCCGCCCCGTCATATGTGAAAATTAATTGAAGTTTTGCAGTTTTATGGCGCTTTCCAGTGAAAATCTCGCATGACTAACTTTTCATGTGAGCCAACCACCCCCCAGCCACCCCTCTGCTATGCGTTACTTTTTATGGCACTGCTCGTACGAATAAGTTTTATGGTCACCAAAGCCAGCCCCGTTCGCGTTCCCCCCAATCCCCGCGACAGCGCTACATAGACGTGACACTGTCCCACAGTGTTTATTATTTGTGTGCCATACTTTTAATTGACATTTGTCCAGAGATAATGAATGCCTGATATGCAGCAGGCCAACTTTGCATTTTTTGTGTAATTCCCTGCTGCTCCCCCCACCCCTCTTGTGCTGCCCGAATTGAGTTTCATGTTCATTGTCATGTCTGCTGGAGGACATTAATAGTGGTGCTTACAGTGCTATCCGTTGCCCAAATGCTATGATTAACGACATAAATAAAACTATGGCTTTCCACAGAGCTCGCTGATCTGATCTGTGTTCGGTCCATCTCCAGCTCAAACCACTCGTCGCTCTAACCAAACAATCAATTGCTTTATACCTGAACGAAAGAATGTAATTTTCCAGTTGAAATGTTGACTGAAATATTGTTTTTGTCGCCAGTTGCCTAGAGAGGAATTTTTGTGAAGAGTCATGGGATAGAGTGCCATGAAACATTCCCCGTCTAGATCTGCGAAACTCACTTTATAGGCATTCCATTTGTAGTCCAAATCGACACATGTCCGAATGAATATGCTCTCGATTAAATTCCATGCGGCTATCTTCGACTGGGGGGGTGGTCTAGAAAAGGGTGGATAAAATGAATTTTGATTTTTTTAGCGCTTCCAACAACAGAATTTCAGCTTTTAATTATTTTATCCTTGTCGTGAGTGGAGGCCCTTTAGCTATTTTATTTATTTTTATTTTATTACTGGAGCTAAATTCTTGCCAGAAAAAACAGCAGAATTGTTTTAATAATTACTAGAAATAAATAGAAAATACCAAGGCTATCCGCTATCGAAGTTCCCTTAAGATTAGGTGTAGGCTCTAGACTACGATGACATCAATCAATAATTCAAAGAACTTTTAACATTTCTCTGGCTCTGACGGGAAGCTTACCGTGCACCTACTACTACTCGTCTCGTCTCGTCTCTCGTCTCTATCTATGTTTAAACTTTCAACTTTATTTTATGTGCAAGGTTGTGCAATTTTCTATGTGCATATGCATCTGCACCTCCTCAGCCTCCTGGCTCTACGTGAAAGTAAACTGCGTGCTGCTGCTGTTGTTTTCGTGCTGTTCCGTGCTGATGGTCTCTCGCCTCCGCAATGTCATCCTTGCAGCCTTCATTCTCATTCTCAACCGTGAGGTCGCTCTCTTTGCTGTTCCTCGTCTGGTTTCGTCTCGCTGGCTGGCTCTGGTTGCTTCTCCCTCCATCCGGCTGCTCTTGTGCCACACTTCGTTTAGTTTTGTTTTTGCTGTCTGCCGTTGCTGCTGTGCTCTCTGGCTGTGTGTGTGTGTGGCGTGAAAATTCAAATTAGATTTTAAAATTTAATAAATGTTTGTGCAAATGAAAATGTGCCATAAGCAGCACACGTTCCAGCACCTTGCAAACACCTCAGCCACCGCCATCGCCCCCTCACCTTTGGACCCATCGTTGCATGGCAGTGCATGGCGGAGAGCGTGAAAACATTTCACAACATTTAAGTCGCTTTTAATGGCTTTTTTGTCTAGCTGCAACCCCATCATCAGCACCCCAACTCACCTCAGCTCAGCTCAGCGCGCACATGGCCTCCATAGATACGACTCCCATGGCCCATGACATTGTGTAGCGCCACTTCAATTTGGATTGCATTTACTTTTTCATCAGTGGGTGGCGCAGGAGTCGCAGTCCATGCCACTTTGATTGCCCCTGGCTCAGCCCTGCCCAAGTGGCATCATTGTTGCTGTCGCTGTCGCTGTTGCCGTTGCTGCTGTGCAGCAATCTGTCATCATAATTGTCTCATATGTATGTGGGCATGGTGACCGTGATGAGGTTTGTCTCCTAGCAAGCACAATCGAAATGGGCCATGATGTGAAGACTTTTGGGAGCAGCGGGCTGCTGCTTATGCGGACCATCAAAAACTGAGGGTGGCAACAGCCCGGCACAGCTGCTCAAATCAGTGACGAACAGACTTGGTTTTCGGGGAGAATACTAATGGGAAAATTCAAGAATAAATGCAATATTAAAGGCATTCATTGATTGCTTAGAATTATGTTGGAAATCGATTTAAAAATAAAAAAATGCTGCTCAAGCAAGCAGAAAAAATAAAATAAAAATAAAAAATAAAAATAAAATAAAAAATAATAAAAATAAATATAAAATAAAAATAAAAATAAAATAAAAATATAAAATATAAATATAAAAAATAAAAATAAAATATAAATATAAAATATAAAAATAAAATATAATTATGAAATATAAATATAAATATGATATATAAATATAAAATATAAAAAAAAAGCGTGCAATTTGGAAACTGGATTCATGGCAGTCAAAATATAAAATAATTGTATAAAATCAGCATCAAACATAAGCAGCACGAAACCGGTTCGGTTTAATAACCCCACCATGTCGTACCCTATATCATGTGTACGAAATACCAACGACCATTATCACATATCACAATCGTCGTGGTTCGTGTGGCGCCACAAAACGGACGAGCACCAGCAGCAGCGGAACAAATAAAAGAGAATTGACGGAAATGGAATTTATGACCATCATAATTTCTTCGCAATGCTTTTTCCTGTCCGCTGGCCTGTCTATCAACTTTATGCACTTTGGCCCCCTGAGCCGCAGAATGCTCCATGCCACGTGTGCCCCCCAGCGGTGTGTGTGTGTGTGCCGCCCCATCGATAAATATTTTAAGCTGCAGCAAATGTGAGACTATGCGAAAATGCGCTTCCAACAAGAAGAAAAACCGCATTAAGCGAACGACCCAACCCAGCCCAGCCGAACAGAACAGAACGGAACAGAATGAAACGCTGCAGTCGTTGCTGCTTTATTGGTGGGATGTTCTTCTGGCAGGAGGCAAGGTGAATGTTGAACAATTCAATTTACCACAAAACTCGTTATTATGGCGGGGCCCAGGCTCAGTGCTCAGTGCCCAGAGGCAAAGCCCCATGAATCGTAACCCGCACCCATGTCCAGCGACTGGACACGGCACACGGCACACAACCAATAATTGTTGCCAACGGGTGTTGGCCCAGCCACACGCCACACGGCCACATGGCCGCCACCTGACCAGCATTCTCGTTCTGCAGACCATTGCCGAGTGCAATGTGCAAAATGTATTTAAAATCTGTCGCCATCATCAACGGAAAATGGGGAACATTTCGGGTTTGCTGGCAGCAAACTTGCCCACTCCCACTCCCACTCGCACTGCCCCTCGCTTCTTTCTGTCTGAAATTTATGCAAATGTTTGGCTGCAGTGCCCCAGCTCAACCTCAGCCCATTCCGTTCATCCCTGTCGCCCATCTGACCCTGGCCAGGTGACAGCGACAGCAGCAGCTCGGAGTCTGCTGGGGCGGCAGGCCTGAAGGATGAGCTGTGCTGTGCGAGAAATATTAAATGACGCGCCGTGGTTGATGCAGCGGCTCCTGCCAGCTGGCGGATTTGTTTGCCTGCCTTAATTGAGAGTTGATATCAGTGTGCCTTTTGGGTGGAAGTTTTCAAGTCCATTTGAGACTCCGACTGCCCCAAATGACTCGCAAAATATGATGTTACATGCTAGCATATAAACAAAGAGTAAAAATCCCCTTTAAGGCTGCGCCGATAAGTATAGAATATCATGTGTGGCACATGGCGTATGCGTAATGTGCCCAATTGGTGGAGAGCCGCCCTGCAACATGACAAAAACAGGCAGAAGCAGAAGTAGAAGCAGATGCAATTTTAAAATTTACAACACACATGCCACTTGACCAAGGACATTGCAGCCCTTTTTGGCGCTCCACTCTCTCTCACGCTTCTGCTCTCAAAATATGCATAAATCTTGTGCTGTATTTACATTTTGCTTGTGCTATTTAACAACATTTGGTCAGAGCCCAGACAGCCCCGACCAGACCCAGACCCGGACCCAGACCCAAGGAGGCACATTATAAGGATTCCCCAGCTCTGACTCGCTGGCCCTGCGGTCTGCTGCTGCTACAAAAGTTTTGCATTTAAGCACTTTGCAACTGGTCCATGGAGGTTGCTGCTGTTGCTGCCGCTGCTGGTGTTTGTTTTATTACAAGTGCCAAATAATTTAACTACTAAAATATTAAATTTCTGTTTGAATTGTCAACCAGTCAGCCAGACGGCAGCAAGCAGCAGCAGCAACTGCCGTTGGCAATGCTCATAAATTTGTTTGGTCGCCCCAACGGCTTGTGTCAGTTCAATGGGCCATTTGGGGAATCTACTGGCTGGCTGGCTGGCTGGCTGGCTCTCTGGCTTACTCATATTCCTGTATTCGTTTGTGGCTTGCAGCTCGTGTGTACATCTATGTTTGAGTTTAATTAAAATGAACATTAGGCTTGGCCAGCAGAAATATAATACAGGGGAATACTCGCCGCTACACTACACACTCGTATAATAAATAAATTCAAATATAAGCAGGCGCTCCCAACAATGGTCTCTAATCAACAGGGGTACAGCAGCAGCAGCAGCACATCCTGTCGAAGCCTTGTGGTAAATCTGAGGCCAAAAATACCTCTCTGGCTGGCTTTGGGTAACACCTCCTTGGATCGGGTTATAGCCAAGAGAGCCCTAGCCCCAGTCAGGCAACAGGCAATGAACACTTCATTCAGCAAGTTTAAATTGAAGTGAAGTGAAAATTGCGGTTGGCAGGGACTTCAGCATCGAGAGCGATAAAGCAGCAGCACACACAGAGACACAGAGACAGCGGCACTAACCTGTTAGCAGTCGCAACCATCGATGATGGCCTACCATGCCCATCCCCATCCCCATGCCTGCCCCAAGTCTGCAGCGTAAGATAGAAGGACAGCAGAGGGCCAACGAGATGGAGTTGGTTAGTCAGCCCGCTGGCTGGCTGGCTGGCTGTCATGTGGTCTTTTTTAAGTGCTTTACTGGTTATTTTCGGGGGCATTGGTGGGTGTGGAAGGGTGTCGGGTGTCGGCCACTTGATAATGACGATGACAACGACAGCAGCAGCAGCAACAGTAACCAACAAAAACGATGTTGTCATAGGCGATTCAAACTGCTGCTAACACACACAGAGCCACAGCCACAGCCACATAGCTGCAGCACAGCGTAGCAGCAGGAACAACCCACTTGGGAGTCTCAATTGAATTTCAAAACAAGTTCAAAGTTGTTCTGTCAGTGTGTCTGCTGTGTGTGCATGTAAATAAAATTCCAGTGTATTCTGCTTGGGTTTCAACGCTTATTAGTATTTTTTAAAAATTTTTCTACCCATAAATATAGTGAAAATAAATATAAGAAATATTTCTAACCATTTTAAATCAACTAAAAATATTAGATCACAAAATATATTATTATGACATCTGTCAACGCTGAAAACGATAAACTGCAACTGAATTGGCAGCAAGCAGCGATGACAACGAACATAATGCACTCCTTAGCAGAAGATTAAGTCGGACAACTCGCAGACGGGCGCTAGAGAGCCGAGCCACAGCCATAAAGCACTTGTATCATAGCCCAGGCACTTGCCAGCCGCCTCTGCATCTTTATTTGGAATCTGGGGGCAGTAAACTCCTTTCTGCTGAGCTACGTAGACCGCACCACAGCACAGTAAGCAATGCTGAAGACTCAAGCCAAGGGCTGGGGCAAGCGGGCAAGTAAATATCTCCACTCTTCGGCCACAAATGCAATTGGGCTTGATGATATTTGTTACTTCCGTTTTTGGTTTTGCAACCGAAGGAAATGAAGTCTCTGCTCGGCAGATATTGCTGCTGCTGCTGCTGCTGCTGGTTGTTGGTTGCACTGTGGCCTCCCAGTGGGGGGTTGGGTGGAGGGTCTTGTTGGTCGAGTAATTTACTTGGATAAATAATATGAGTCTTTGCTCAACACCAGGCGTAACCGGATTAACCCTTCTTGTGGCAGACTCTCAGGAACTGCCCGCTTGGCAGTTGCATGGAAGGGTTTTGCTTGTTGGTAAATGCTCAGTGAAGGGATTTAAACTATAACTTTTTCATATTTAAAAGAGGTTCAAAGATCTAGGAACTGAACATGAACATAAAGAAAATGTCATAATGGAGGGATTGTACTTGATTTTTAGCTGGTTTAACATCTCAACAAATACTGAAAGAAATGCTGTATACAAAAATACAGAAATAAATTTTAAAAAATTAATAAATAAATATTACATGATAATATTAATATAAATAATATAATAAAATTAAAAAATAAATAAATAATTAATAGTAATAAATAATAATCAAAATTAAATAATAAATAAATAATAATAAAATTAAATAATAAATAAATAAATAATAGTGATAAATAATAATAAAATTAAATAATAACAATAGTAATAAATAATAATAGTAAAAATAATAATTAATAAATAAACGTAAAACTCTTATAAAAAAGAGTTCTTGCGAATGTCTCGTAGGGGTAAAAATTGCATGAATTATATTTCCAGTTCAGTGGGTTGTTCTTCTAAAAACAAAATTTGAAAATAGTTTAAAACTCGAGTAAATAATTCACTTAACCCGCCAGCTGGTCACGCTCTCAGGGATTTGCATTTAATAATTTATTAACCGCCATTGGTGAATAATAAATGCTCAAGCAAAATAAACGACTTATGTGACAGAATTTGTGGCAGTGTATTTTGCATAGACATATATTTACATACATATGTATGTACAGGTATGCCAGCATTTCCCGCTGACTTTGCACTTCATTCCCATTTCGTCAGTCACAATATCCAGCTGGCTATATACATATATATGTGCCTGGACGGACTTAACCGCCTTGTGCGGCACCTGCCACCTGTCTTTGCCTTTGATGTATGTATGTACATATACATATGTACATATGTATGTATGTATGTATGGGTAAGTGTGTGCGTAGGCAACCGAAAATAAAACCGCAAGGTTCCCCATTTGCTTTATGGCCGGATTGCATGCAATGAAAATTCCCCAACAACAAGCTGCAGGCCCAGGACCAGGACCCTACCTTGGGGGTGGGGGGATACATACATTTCATTGGAGCTGCGCCATACCCAAAAGGAAAGTATGGAAAGCAATTTCCCCCCACCACATTCGAATTTCGAACACATTCTCGACCGTCTTATCAGTGCCACAGTGTGCCCCGGGGGGTCTGGGTGGGGGGCACAAAGCTCCGTTCTCTCCGTTCGTACATACTTTAGTTTCGAATTCCAGCCCG
The DNA here is from genome assembly GCA_018150905.1 of Drosophila ambigua. Taxonomy (NCBI): domain Eukaryota; kingdom Metazoa; phylum Arthropoda; class Insecta; order Diptera; family Drosophilidae; genus Drosophila; species Drosophila ambigua. Next base: position 16,542,517 of record JAECWS010000100.1, read on the forward strand.
TATGCAAGTGTCCCCCGTCCGGCAGTCCGGCAGTCCGTACGAGGAGTACTCCCCAATGGATGTTTGCTGCTTTGTGTGTGACAACTCGACATATTTCCCTGGGTTTTCAGGGGGAGTGGGAGGTGGGAGGGGGGCTAGAGCTCCTTCCAAATTGTGCTTGTTGATATTGCACTTTGCCTTGAATGCAAAATCTGCCTACAAGGAGCAGACTGGCAGGCTGGCAGGCAGGCAGGGGCAGGGGCAGGTCAAAAGCCAAACAGTTGCACTGCCAAATGAACTTTTCTAATTCCATGCGAAGGAGCCAACCCCACCCCATCTCTCTCCCTCTCTCTCTCTGTTCCACTCGTAAAAGAGTTTATCCTCGGGCAAAAATCCCAACAGTGGCCCACCCCACCCCGTGGCCATTTGCATTGGCATTGGAAATTATTCTGTCGTTAATTAGTGCCCGATAGATGGACAGGGCCATAGATTTGGCTTATTTCTAGCCCATTTGCACGCAGGACGGGGGCAGACAGGACAGGACTCTGCTTTTGCTTTTTTTGCTCTGCTCTGCTCGTCCGATAAAGTTCTCTGTCATTTGGGAAGTTTTTCTTTTTCATTCACTCCATCACAGTGCCACACCATGATGATGATGATGATCATCCCCAGCGTTGTCGTCGTTGTCGTTCTCATCGTTTGCCTTTAGTTTGTACTTGACCACAAATTGCTTGGCTACCGTTTGCTTTTGCTTTTGCCTTCTAACTAAGCTTTTGTCCACCCTCCCTCCTTCACCCTTCCAGCCTTCCACATTTACACACAAATACAGGCAGACAGACACAGACACAGGCACAGAAATTTTGTTTATCTTTTGCTGGCACTTGAGCTGAGTGCAAAGTTAAAGATGGATAAGGTGGGACAGGTGGCAGGACAGAGCCCAAGTCCTGGCGAAGCGGAGACTTAACAGCTCTGACAATTAGACTGCTACGAGTGCGCCTCTCCGTCTGTCCCTCTCTCTGCTTTCGTCTCTCTCTCTGTGCTTTGTGGGCAGCAAACTTTCAACCTGATTTGAGTTGCTTTTGTGTCGGTGTTTGTTCGATTTCAATACAAGTCAATTGAGATTTTTGTTACCAGCAGCAGCAGCAGCAGAAAAGTTGCTCAGTGTCGAAAGGTGTTCTCCTTCCTTCTATTTATTGCCGAGTTCTCCCATTTCACAATTGTGTTTGCATTTACATTTCATTTGGGAGTTCATCTGGAAGTATACCAGAGTAATTTAAATAGTTGCAACAATTTGATTTCCAACTTAAAGTTTAATGTGTTTTTTTTGCATTGGAAAATGTAATTCAATTTTATTACATATTTTATTATTTATTTATGTTATTATTTATTAATTTTATTATTTATTTATTTTATTATTTATTTATTTTATTATTTATTTATGTTATTATTTATTTATTTTATTATTTATTTATTTTATTATTTATTTATGTTATTATTTATTTATTTTATTCATAATTGCAAGTGCAAGTATTTTTATTATTTACAATTACATTTGCTGTGCTTTCCATTCCTACTTTTATTCACATCCTTTGACTCGTCACCTCGCTTCAGTGGCGGCATACTCATAGCCTAGCAGAACCCCATAAATGCTCCTGGCTGAGACCCACCTTGAGACCCAACCCCAGCAGCCCTTTGTCCACTTATTAGGCTTTCATTCCATCACATTTCATTTGTATTCCCGCAGCATGTGCAATAGACACGAAAAAGACCCCTAAGTAAGTCTCGCGATGGCATTCATCTGTACATATGTTTGTATGAATATGCGCAGGAATAAGGAAAGAACCCCATGCATATGTATCACCAGTATTGTGATCAATGTATTTAATATTAATGTGTTTTTGCCAACTAAGAATCATGGCCTGGGCAACGCGCCACAAAAACTAATTTGTATGCGGAAGGTGGCGGATGTCGCCACAAAGCAGCAGCGGACGGCCCTGACCCAACGGACGGACATTGCTGTTGGAGTTGGAGTTGTGGTTGTCGTTGTCGTTCTGTTTTGTGCTCCGTGGGACGTTTTGTTTTGGTTTTGGTTTTTGTGCGGGACGCGGCTGAAATGCGTAATCTGTGGATGCCGGGTGTTTGGCTGCTTTATGTGGAAGTGTCGAGGCGCGCAGGTGACGACTCGACGGCGACAGTTTTACTGGGCAAAAAGTGTGACAACAACTGAAGAAATGTTGCGTCCCCATAGCTGCAGGGATAGGTCAGGCATGTGTGCAAAAAGGTTTTTAATCAAACGAACGTCTGGCGGCCATTAATCATCACAAAATGTCATGCAAATTTAATTCTTAAGCAAGAGAAAGAAAAGAAAAAGCGGAAATCAGCGCCTCCAGTTGTTGGTAATCAGCAAACAACATCAGCGGCAAATGAAAACATTTTTTAATTAAAGCAAATATTAAGAAATGAAAATAACAATTGTCGTGTACACAAAATTAAGACTAAACCCGAGAGAAGTGGGGCTGGCATGATGATGATGATGATCACGCGGTGCAGGGGCCACAGAGAGAAAACACACAAAAAAAAGAGAGAAAGAAAACAGCAACTGCGGGGAGCAACAGTGGGGTACAATGTGATAATCAAATCATTTATAAAATAAAAGAAAATTAGAGAAAATTGCAGGAATTGTACTGCCTGTTTGCCTGCCTGCCACCCACACACAGCCACCCACCCACGCGCAAAAGCGAGCGTTTTGCGATGATTTTCACTTGTTAATGCAAAAGGCAGGGCCACGGGCCCACAGTTTATTGGCTGCAGGAGACCCGCACAAAAACACGCACATGCCACGCCCATTTAATGTACGCCCTCAACTCTGGCCCCACAGCATTTATTGCGCCCAGTTGTATGCTACATAATTTTTGGGCGGCCACGAATTTGGGCCGGGAATTGGCACGGCTGAAGGGTGTGCAAATTTCTACAGTCTGCCAACAAATTGAGTGCAAAAAAATATAATTTTTTAAAATTCATTAAATTATTTAAAGAACTTGATAAATTTATAATTTAAATAAATAATAATTTTGGATATTTTAAATGTACTAAATTATTTAAAGATCTTGACAAATTTATAATTAAATATTATCTTTTTGGAAATTTAAAATTTATTAAATTATTTAAAAATCTTCATAAATTTATAATTTAACTCTATTATTTGACTCTATTTATGGCATGGCTATTCGCTTCGACGAATATTCCATTGAAATATTGAACTTTAAACTGAAAATAAGCCAACAAAAATACTTGTAGATGCATTCAACTCTTCGATATATGTTTTAATTGGTTACTTACCTTCATACTTACCCATCTGCTTACTTCAGTTTATGATTTCGCCTAAATACATTGAATGCATAATTTTTAAGCTGAAATTTCGTATTTTAGTTGTCTTATTTTTAATTGAGTTCCAAACTTGTGGTTCTAGTTATTTTTCAGCAGATTTAATACCCAATTGGCAATTATTTTCGATTGATTTATATGCCGATTTCATGTGCAATTCCATCCACAATTTCGCATATTCCAAGGCTTCTAACCTTTGAACCTAAGCAAATAAATCCTAAACAAATGCCAAACCTAATGCCCATCCCATTTGTATTTTTATTCCACTCCCAACATTGTAGTCAGGTGCATGAAAAAGAGTATTCCACATTTGGCTGCAACTCTGTGCGGATGGATGCTGTGTGTTTTGTTGCCTCAGATATTTGGTGCTCCCCCCCATTCAGTTATATTTCTCTCGCTCTCTCCCTTCTCTCTGCCTTTTCTTTGCTTTGCCGTTTAAAGCGCCGAAATTGTGTAAAGCGTCTGTTATGGCCTTTGGGGCTCTGATTCAGTTTTGAGCTTGATGCTGGGAGGAGAAACGAGAGGGGGGCTGGTGCCATGGCTGGGAGGGGGTTGGGGTTGAATTTTTCCTTTTTGTGTGTGTGTATTTATGGCGTCTTTCGCCCTCAATTTCATTTGCAATTGAATTTGGGATTATTTTTCATTTTTGCTTGCGCATCTTACTCGTACTCCCCCGCGCCCCCACACAGCCCCACAGCACCCATACATTCACAGCAAAGGCCACAAGTGGCCTGAATGGGTCTGTGTCCGTAATTGGGAGCGCATGAGGGATGTGGCGACGGGATCGTACCAGTGACAGAGAGGGGGGAAGAGAATGAAAGCTAGAAGTCGAAGAAAACGAGGGAGAAAAATCTAAAGCTACAGCTACACAGCTACAACTACACAACTACAGCTATGAAGAGCCGGCATGCATGTCTGAACGTCGTTTGTCTCTGACTCAAAACTGAAACTGAACTCAGAGCTCGGGCTCTGGTCCTGGTCCTGGTCCTGGTCTTGGTTTTTTTTTTTTTTTGGGTTTCTGTTCTGGTCTGTGCCTGGGTCCTCTGCCTCCCTCGGTGGATGGAACGAGCAGCGACAGCGACAAAACCTAAGCTGCCCTGAGCCTGGCCTGGCCTGGCCTGGCAACGGAAGTTGTAAAATTCATAAGTCGAGCGAACGCGCGTGGCTTTTGTGCAATTGGAGCCACAAGAAGAGACAGAGGGACGGGGGTAAAGTGAAAATAAAAAACACACAAAAAATACAGAGAATCGTAGAAGAAATAGCAGAAGAAAATCTTGAACTGAACTCCAGTAAAGATAACACCAAAGTGCACTTTAATCTTTGTGTGGAAATCTCAACGAAGCGCTGGGCCCGGGCCGGGCTGGGCTGGGCGCTGCAGTCAAAGCTAAAGCGAAATATGATTGAAGTGTCGTCACGCAGGGGGCAGGGGGCAGGGTTCGGGGGCATGGATGGGGATGTGGATGTGGATGGGCGAAAGGAATGTGTGACAGCAAATGAAGCCAGTGTCGTCGAGCAGGCGACTGTCAGCGCAGCACAAGGGGATGAGGATGTGGATGTGGATGTTGGAGGTTGAAGTGGAAAGGGGAGAGAGCACAAAGCAAAAAGCAGCCGTTGAGTGGCATGGTTTGTAGCTGGAGAAATTGGAAAAATGGAATGTGTAGAGGAGAGTGGGAGAGGGAGAGAGAGACGCGCGCGCTCCATGGCGATGGCGATGGCGATGGCAATGGCGACTCAACAGCTGTTGATTGAAATAGGTACGGGATTGGGGCTGAAGATGGAGATGGAGTGTGCACGGAGATAACTTCAAATACAGAAATGTCCAGGGAGCAGAGGGGCGGGGCAGCAGCAGCAGCGGCAGCAGAGGAGTGCCTGTCAAAGGAGGCGAGCGAAGCATAAAGACCAAAAATCAGACAACATCTTGGGGTAGGCAACATCAGATAACGATTGAATGCAAACCCCTCACACACACACACACACAGAGACACACACACAGCTGAGGAGGGTACAACAACAATAAAGCAGCTGCCCCCGAAAGGAGAAAGGAAACAAAACAAAAAAAAACGAAAAGAAAAGTAAAGTAAAGCAAAAGTAAAGCAAAAGGCGATGCAACAAAATGAAATAAAAACGGGTCATTGGAGTAAGAAGCGGGGCATGCAACAAAAATGAAGTAGAAAGAAATGAAGAGCGAATGGGAGTGGCAGAGTGGGCAGAGTGGGGGAGTGCTAGGGGCAGGCGTACTCTCAAGGGGTTGCCTTTGAAATGCAAATTGCAAGCCACAGTGGGCTGGGCTGGGCTGGGGGTGCGGTGCGGTGCGGTGGGTGGGTGGGTGGCTGGCCTCACTGAACATTTACGGAAGCTGTGCCACGTTGCGGCATTCTTGGCTTCTCGAGTGTTATGTATTTAGTGGCTCCGGCTTCAGCTCCAGCTCCGACTCGACTCCTTCAGGAGCCGCTGCACCTGCAGGCAGGCAGCTCTGCGGAATTTGGCATAGGTCGTGTGTGTTGCTACATTTTGCTTTGGCTTCGGCTTTTTGCTTTTGCTTTGCCGCTGAAGTACGGCAACGCCGCCGAATGCTTGTAATAAAGACAAACAGTTTGGAAATGCTGGCAAAATAAAGAGCCACCGCGCGAAGGCGCATAAGAAAATGCATAATGGCAACAGTAGCAACGGCAGCAGCACTCCCACTCGAATTTTCGCCTGCTGCCGCACCCCCCCTGCTTACCCCCCCGCTCACTTGGCACACAATAGCAGCATCAGCCAAATAAAAATTTATGGCTCCAATGAAAGCTGCAACGTGGCCACTGGGAGCTGACTGGACTGACTGTTCCTTGGGTCGCTCTGTTCGGTCTCTTGTCGCGGTCCCCCCTTTCGTGTGGTCTGGCGCCAGCAAGAATATCCTTGGCGTGCCAGAGAATAGCAGAGAAGGAAACCCTGTTGCCTTGTTATGACTCTTAACGATTCGGTTCTGGCTCACTGACTCGCAGGCTCCCAGGCTGCCAAGCTCTCGGGCTCTCCCAGTGTCTCCCTGTGTCTCCCTGGCTGAGTCTGAGTGGGTGTGTTTCTGGCAGGAGGTGTTTAAGTAGCAGCCAAATGAGTAGCCTGAATAATGTTTAATGAAAAGTGCACAGCATTTTCAATGGGCTGCTCCTTGCAGCATTAAAATTACGCAGAGTAAACCAACCAAAAACAACAGGAATAATGATCAACATTTTATTCAAGATGTTTCAATAATAACTCTATAAAAATAAAAATTATTTTTGTGCTAAAATGTTAAGGAAAAATGCAGTTTATGCTGCAGAATGGGACGCAGAGCACACTCGATTTTACACATAAATTGCTGCTTAAGTTAAACCATATCTGCATGCCATGCCCCGTCAGCATGGCCCCAAAAACTGTGCTTCAGTTTCCAAAATCTATTTGCTGCCCGCATGAATCTATTAGCCCAAAAGGAAATGCTGCCCCGGCAAGGCAAATGGCTTCCAAAATTCGCGCACATACAAATCGTGTCACTTTTAATTCGTTTTCGCGCTTTGGTTGAAAGTTCGTTTCACTGCCCCCGAATCGGTGGCACTCGCGTAACTCAGAATATTACGCTGCAAATGAATGTAAATTGTCGCGACCATAAAACTCTCCTCCTCTCTCTCTCTCTCTCCTGCTCTCTCTCCTGCTCTTGCTCTTGGTTTGAGCTTTTAAAAATGTGCAGCACTCTGTGGTCCCCGCTCCACCGTTTTCCGCAACCAGTTTCAATCCCTCGCCCTGTCCTGCCCTGGGCCCTGGACTTTTGCGGTGTAGGGGATAAAACGCGAGGGAATCGCGTGCAAAACGCGTGGACCAACTGCAGCGGCAATACAAGTAAGAGAGATGTGGCAGGCAGCAGTGGCAACGACAGTGGCAGTGGCAGCAGGCGACCAACGCGTTGGCGACTCTGCTTAAACAATAAAACAATAAATTTTCATTACCGGCACGGGGCTATTAACAGTTTCCGCTGGCCAAGACAATGCCCTTCAGGGCGGCTGGGGAGTGGGGAGTGGGCAGGACAGTTGTGGCAAGTATCCAGCAAAGCAGTAAATACATTTGTTGATACACATTTAAAGTGCAGCAGCAGCAGCAGCAGCAGAGTATGCAACACTTTTGCCCAGTTTCCTTTTGACTTTAGTGGTTTTTTTTTCCCCCTTTTTTTTATTCAATTAATTCAAACATTTGACTTTGGCGTTTGCATTAAAATTTCTCACATTTCCAGCGCTGGCTGCCGGACTCCTGCTGCATGTTCGCTTTAATTACATTTCTGTGGGTTTCTTTTTCTCGCTCGTTGCGAGTCATAAATAATTTTGGCCCGAATGGGCGGACTGCATCGGGAAAAATTAACATTCTCCCTTTTTTGGTTACTAGGCATCCCCTGAAAGGGTTTTCTTACTGCTTTTCGTTCGTTTTTCACCGGTTCTCATCCTCATCTTTTCTTTTGTTCTACTCGCACAGGTCACGTGGGCGGCTGCGGCATCACGGACGAGGTCTCACAATGGATGGAGAATATACAAAATTCAGCTGTCGAAGAGCTGCCGGAGCCCATGTCAAAGGACTACCAAAAGCTCCACCGGAAGCAGCTGCACAAAAAGTCCGCTCCACAGCAGCAGCAACAGCAGCAGCAGCAGCAACATCCACCGAAGAAATACATGAGCGGCGAGGACGATTTCAAATTCCCCCATCAGAAGTACTCGAAGGAGGCCAACTTTGCTGACGGTGCCTTCTACGATCCGTCCACTGGACGGCGCCTGGGCTCGTCCGCCAATGTGGGCGACTGGCATGAGTTCGTCCACGAGCGGGTGCGTCGGGCCAGCGATGGCGGTGCCGGCTCTTCCGGCGGCTCGGGACCGGCCAGAGGGCGCGAGGACAACAAGAATACCTGTTCGCTCTACATACAAACGGATCCATTGATTTGGCGCCACATACGCGAGGGAATTGCCGACGTAAGTCCCTGAAATTATTTATATACAATATAGGAGATGCGAAACGAACTCGTGCGCCAAATTAAACAACAAAAAATAAGGGAATGTAATTCAACAAAATCCACGAATTTTGCAATTTTTTACGAGCCTCCCCCGAAAAGTGAAGTGCACATAAAACAGAACAGAAAGCGGCCCTTGGGGTGGGGTGGATCCGCCCGCCAGACAGCGTAGTTGCTGTGCTGCTTCGTTTTTTATTTTTTCGTTGAATATTTTCCCATTTTGCTGGATATGAATAAACAGAAATTGACGGATGCCCTTCTGCGCCACTCCAAGATGCAAGCAGGTTGAAGTTTTTGTTTTGTTTTTGTGTGCTGCTCTCGGCTCAGTGGTTCGTAGAAATTTGGAATGTACCTTAGCATAATGAAAAATCAATAAATGGGGGGGGAGGGCAGTAGGTTTGTTGCGCCTAAATTCCCAGAAATAATTATAATTACGTACTCTCCAAATGGGAGCTGGCAAAGGTTTCTGTGGATATGAATCTACAAATATTTTGCATTATTAAATATTAATTTAATTTATTAATGTAAGCTTTGAAAACTGACCATAGAAACATAGCAAGCCAGAAGCCATTAATTAATTGAATTCTTTGTTTATTTATTGTTGCTTGGTATTTTGTTAGTTCGTTCAAATGGAAATCTGTGCGTGCTTAAATTCCTATGGAATGTTATGATGCATATAATTTCGTCTGAGCTATCGTAATTAATTTCTTAGTGCTGAAATCTTTACATAAATGCAGATTTATTTATTCCGATTATTGGCAGGCCAAAAATATTTTAAAGTGCAATTTTTGTGTTCCCCTGCTGCTATGCAAATCTATGCGTCAGTTTCTTAGGCAATAAATTTTGCGTTGGAGGGGGGAGCATTTCTCACCTATTTACCCGACCAATTTTTACGCTCTATAAAGCCCCCCCCGTGAACCCTTTGTGTTGCCCCTCCGTTGCCGTGGCATTCGTCTTGGCTGCGAGGATTTCCATGAGCGTTGCCTACTTTGCTGCGGCATCTGCAGAGCCATCATCCAATCAGCTGCTGACCTGCTTCGGATTATACGATACGAGTATAGCGTATGCAATCAACCGTTATAGCCCGCTACGGCCCGATCCCTGACTCTCTCTCTCTGTCTCTTTCTCTGGCACCCATCTTGAGGCAATTCTTTCGCCGCACTTTTATGTTTACGCTCATTTTTTCGCATTGTTCGCGGCGAGGAGGATGTCGACGTCAACATCCTCGTCACCAGAGTGCCCCCCTTAGCCCCTTAGCCGAGAGCAGCTCTTTCCCATCTCGCTGGCTCTCTGTTTTTGTCTCCTTCGTTCACGTTCTCTTGCGTGTGTTTATTTGCAATGAGTTTTGCATAATTCGCGCATTTGTTTCGCTTCTCTCTCTCTCTCTCTCTCTCTCGCTCTGTCGCTCTCCATCATTCTCATTCTCTTGCTTTTGTTTTTGTCGTTTGCGCCCCACGGCATTTTGATTTTTGAGCCAGAAATTGCCGTTAGCTGCTGCTGCTGCTGCGGCTGGGTGGCAGTTGCCGCCCCACCATTTTGGTTTCGGTTTTTAGAGCCGGAGCGCGCATAAAACCTTATAAACTTCAGCAGAATTATTCGACGAGTTTAGCTGAATTTGCATTTTTATACAAATATATTTGAAGAGTGTTTGCTTGGCGGGAAGGAGATGGAGAAGGCGAAGGATGGGGCTGCGGAATGCGGGATGCAGGATGGCTGCGGATTGGATGAGCCACTCGATGAAAGGGGACTGTGGCATGGCATGGGGTGGAGTGGAGTGGATTGGAGTTGAGGCCGTTTGTTTGTCTGTCTCCTATACCCTCGCCAGCGGGGGGGTCATGGGTCATGGGGGTTTTGGGCTATGGTTTTGTTTACACAGATGTCAAGCGCATTTCCGCCAGCCAGCCAGCCAGCCATCCATCGCATTGCGGTTTTGAGATTTTTATTACGCTCAACGCTAAAAGTCGCGACTCCGTGCCGTGCCGTACGTTTTGCGTTTTACGTTAATTAAATCTGTCTACCTTTTCTCACTCTACCACTCTCTCTCTCTCCCACTCTCTCCCTCTGTTTCTCTCTTTCTGATTCTGTCAACAGCATGATCGTGGTCGAAAGTATGAGGTGGACGTGAAAACGCGCGAGGAAATCACATCGCTGATTGCACATCATGTGACGGCCGTTAATTACATTTACCGCAACACAAAGTTCGACGGACGGACCGAGCATCGCAACATACGCTTTGAGGTGAGTCCACCCCCACCCCCCACCCCACCCACTGTAGTACCCACACAAAGGTAAACGCCACTGACAGGCAAAGCAGAGGGCAAACAATGAGATAAGAACAAAGCGGGTTCTGTCCTGTCCTGTCCGGACCTGCCACAAACTCTACTCCGAACCGCAACCGGACACTGGCCAACGGGTTAAACTGCTTAAATGATGAGCTGCTGGGCGGACAGCTCGCTACTGGCATTAAATCAGAGGAATCAGAGGACTCCGACCAAAGATCAGCCTGAGGCTGCTTATCTTAGCAGCGCTGCTAGTTAGCAAATTTAATTAACAATTAATTTGAATTACTCACCAGGTGCAACGCATTAAAATCGACGATGATTCGGCGTGTCGCAACTCGTACAACGGACCCCACAACGCCTTCTGCAACGAGCACATGGACGTGTCCAATTTCCTGAATCTGCACTCGCTGGAGGATCACTCGGACTTCTGTCTGGCCTATGTCTTCACCTACAGGTGAGTGGAATTAAACGGCAGTGCAGAATTTGCCAACTGATTTAATTGTTTGCTTGTCTGCAGAGACTTTACTGGCGGCACTTTGGGTCTGGCGTGGGTGGCCAGCGCATCGGGCGCCTCTGGGGGCATCTGTGAGAAGTACAAGACCTACACGGAGACGGTGGGCGGACAGTACCAGAGCACCAAGCGATCCCTCAACACGGGCATCATCACCTTCGTCAACTACAACAGTCGGGTGCCGCCCAAAGTGTCCCAGCTGACACTGGCCCACGAGATCGGGCACAACTTTGGATCGCCTGTAAGTGTGTCTGGGGAGTGTATCAATTACAATTAATATATATCCCCGCTCTCTCTCTCTCTCTGCCACACACAGCACGACTACCCGCAGGAATGCCGTCCGGGCGGTCTCAATGGCAACTTCATAATGTTCGCCAGCGCCACCTCGGGGGATCGGCCGAACAACTCCAAGTTCTCACCGTGCTCCATTCGGAATATATCCAATGTGCTGGACGTGCTGGTGGGCAACACGAAGCGGGACTGCTTCAAGGCCTCGGAGGGCGCCTTCTGCGGCAACAAGATCGTCGAGTCCGGCGAGGAGTGCGACTGCGGCTTCAACGAGGAGGAGTGCAAGGACAACTGCTGCTATCCGCGGCTGATCAGCGAGTACGACCAGTCGCTGAACTCCAGTGCCAAGGGCTGCACCCGTCGCGCCAAGACGGAGTGCTCGCCGTCGCAGGGCCCCTGCTGCCTGGCCAACTCGTGCACCTTTGTGCCGACGCGCTACCACCAGAAGTGCAAGGAGGAGACCGAGTGCAGCTGGTCGAGCACCTGCAACGGCACCACGGCCGAGTGCCCGGAGCCCCGGCATCGCGATGACAAGACCATGTGCAACAATGGCACCGCCCTGTGCATCCGCGGCGAGTGCAGCGGCTCGCCCTGCCTGCTCTGGAACATGACCAAGTGCTTCCTCACCTCGTTCACGCTGCCGCACGCCGACAAGCGGAAGCTGTGCGACCTGGCCTGCCAGGACGGCAACGACACCGCCACCTGTCGCAGCACCAGCGAGTTCGCCGAGAAGTACAACATCCAGAAGGGCGGCATCAGCCTGCAGCCCGGCTCGCCCTGCGACAACTTCCAGGGCTACTGCGATGTCTTTCTCAAGTGTCGCGCCGTCGATGCGGACGGGCCGCTGGTCCGGCTGAAGAATCTGCTGCTGAACCGCGAGACCCTGCTCACGGTGGCCGAGTGGGTCACCGAGAACTGGTACCTGGTGGTGCTGCTGGGCGTCGGCTTCATTGTGGTCATGGGCGCGTTCATCAAGTGCTGTGCCGTGCACACGCCCAGCTCCAATCCCAAGAAGCGACGGGCTCGTCGCATCAGCGAAACGCTCCGGGCCCCCATGAACACGCTGCGCAGAATGGTGAGTGCTCGGAAGGGCTTCCATTCCACGGTTTGTGTCACCTTTTCATCGTGTCTCGTCCCACCTTTAGCAGCGGCATCCACATCAGCGTGGAGCCGGGCCACGCAGCATCCCACCGCCGGCCCACGAGGCCCAGCACTATCCCAGAGGCGGCGATGGACGCGGCGGAGGCGGCGGCGGCGGTCGCCACGGAGGCTCTCGATCGCACCACCAGGCGCATCCGCATGACTGGGATCGGCATCAGGGCGGCCACTCGATTGTGCCGCTGCCCACGGGCGGCGGTCATGCCAGTCGTAGCTCTGCCGCGAATCAGACGCGACGCAGCGATGGACGCGGCACCCGCTCCACGAGCAGCGGCAGGCCCATCCCAGCAGCAGCAGCAGCAGCAGCGGCAGCGGCAGTAGGCGGAGCTGGTGGAAGCCGGGCACATGGCGGGTATGGAGCTGAGCAGGCGATACCGGGTTCCATTGGTGGTGGTGTGCAGGCGGCCATTAGCAGCGGCGGTGTGGTGGCGCGGGCCCAGCTGCCGCTGCCATTGCCGCCGGCCAATGCACTGCAGCAGCAGCAGCAACAACAACAACAACAGCAACAGCAAGCACTCTCACCGCAACAGCCACTGCCAGCGTTCTATGCGCCGAAAGGTGCGTGTCCCACCCCCCCATAGAGAGCCCAGAGATCTTAGATTCCTTTAGAGAAGTAGAGCCCCACCCCCATACACTCTCCCCCCTTCTATAACTCTCTCTCCACCCCCCGTTCTTCCCACCAAATTTAATTTGTTGTTTTTCTTTTCGTTTGCGAAACGCTGAAATTCAGACTTGCCACCACGCAATAAGTCCCGCTCATCACGTACCAACAACACCAACAACACCTCCACCACATCCAACGCGGCAGCAGCGTCAGCCGGCACAGGGGCGGGTGCGGGTGCGGGGGTTGCGGCCAGTAGTGGCAAGAGCAGCAGCAAGGGCAGCAAGAGTGCCAAAGCCAAAGACACAAAGCAGCACAGCGGCAGTCGCAGCAGCAGCAAAGAGAAGGCCGCCAAGCCACTGCGCCGCAATATCGTTTACTAGCGCGGCAAGAGCGCAGCGGAGCAGAGCGGAACACACGATCACACGGCCATAACCTGAAGACATACACTAAAAACCCAGAAAGACAGATCCCGAACCCAACGAATGCTCGCCCGTGCGCTTTTTCAACACCCACCCAACCCCCACAGTCATCGATCCACGAGCCGTTGCCTCCCCACCACTCTAAACCATAAATGATACAAACATTTTGACAGAATCAATTGGTATGCCATTTGTGTTGTTTTCTACCCAAAATTTATTACGTTTGCTCACTCCCAACACTCCCCACATGCCCATGGGCATTGCCGCCCAACTAATTGTCTGAACCTCCGCCCAACCTCCTGGCATGTTCCCGTTCTCGTGGATTCCCTCCTGATTTTTGTAGTGTTGCGTTTTGTTTATGGTATTGTTGTTGTTTTGTTATTGCATGTGCATTTGAATAAACTAATTTGTTGTATTTAAGCCTCTTACTAAACATATTCATAAGGATTTTATTTAATATTTTACACTTTTAAATGTGGTGGGCAAGATAAAGGTTTTTATTTACCCTAACCAGTTCTAATTCAGCCCCAGATACATTCGTAGAATAATTATAGATATTCCACATGATCCAATTAACATCTTACAAAGTCCAAGAAAGAGTTAGGGGTTGATTGGTCATTCCAGCAAAAGAAAATAAAAGAGAAATCTATCAGGCAGTGAGGCATGACATTTCAAACTGATTTATTTAATTCAAATCTATATAAAATGAGTAGAATTTTGAAAGAAGAAAACTTTATCGATTGGTAAACTTTGAAAGAAGAAAACTTTATCGATTGATAAACGATAATAATTTTTTGCAATCCACCCATCTTCCGCTGTGACAATTTGTTACCAAAATTTACCACTTCAGTATAAAATTATAAAATAATTGATTAAAATACTAGAGCAATAGGAATTGATTAACTGATTAAAATACTAGAGCAATAGGAACCACAAAGCTTTCATATTATTTTTGTTGTAACAATACAAATCTATAATTTCTCACTAATACCACTAATCATTAATGTTGTAGATAAGCAAAAAAAAAAATATATATATAAATTTATATATATTAAATATGAAAGATAAATAATTTATTATACATTTTTTTTCGTAGCCGTCGCGCCGCCGCTGCTACAAGTAAGCTTTAGTCGGCCGACATCGCTGCACGAACAGCAGCAGCAGCAACATCAGCAGCAACAGCAGCAGCAGGCAGCAGGTGCAGGAGCAGCAACTGGAGCCACATCAACAGCAGCAACAGGCGTATGCCGATGCCTATGCGGCCTTGGGACGGGGTCAGTTCGCGTCGACGACACGGGCACCCAACAACAGCAAAGTTTGACAGCCAAAGGCGGCAATGCAGCGGCACAAAAAGCCAAAGGCCAAGCGGCTAAAGCAGCAGCAGCAGCAGCGACAGCAAATGCAACCAACACAGCCACAACAGCAACAAAAGCAAATACAACAGAAATCAAATGAACTCAAATTAAATGTAAATGTAATTTTTATGCTAATTATTTTTATTTAAACGAAAGTTTGTTTGCGTGGGGTAAAAGCAGCAGCAAGAACAAAAAAGAACACACACACACACACGCAGAAAAACGGAGAGACATATTTCATAGGACAACAGAGAAAAGCTAAACATGAATGATATTTTTTATGAAATTAAATTAAATTAAAATGAAATGAAATGAAATGCGTAAAGGCAACATGCGAAATATGATTAATATAAATAATTGAAAATGGCAACAGGCATAATATATACATACATACATATATACATATACAAAACTATGCCCATGTACATATTTACTGTGCGTACATGAATATGTATTTACAAAGCAGCAACCGCAACAAACAAAACGTATAGAAAATAATACAACAACAAAATATATATATATATATTAAATTGTGCGAAAAGGAAAAAACATTATATTTAAATGTCGGACAAACCTCTAAAGACAAGTCATGAATACAAAATTAATTAAACATTTAAAAATCGCAAAAATGTGTGTTTGTACAAACCAAAAAAAAAAAAAAAAAAAAATGAAAAAATCAAATAAAATATACATGAAAAACTGTGCGAATTAATTAAGCGACATTCACAAGAAGAGCGGAAACAGCAAAGCATTTAAACTGTATTTAACTGTAACGAAGGCTAACAGTTTAATTAAAGCCGTCAAAATTGCATTTGTAAACTAGCAAAGAACCACGAAAACCTAAAAACACAAACAAAATACCGACGTATGTATGTACATGTATTCCAAGGGTGAATTTTTATTTAATTTGTTGTTCTGTATGAAATGTGAATTCTTTTCATGTCGCTTTAAGTCGATCCCCTCTTTGTGCAGTGCAGTGCCAGCAGGCAAACAAAAAAAAAAAACAAAAAACTAATTTTTATATTTCACATATTTTGATTATTTTAGGTACAATTTTCTATTGTCAGTTTTGATTAGTATTAGGTTAAAAGCTTTATGTTTTAGCAAGCTGGTAGCGAGCCCGCCACTGATTATGTTTAATGTTATCCGACATGTACATGCACATACATGTATATGATATGTATGTATCTCCCTAAATCTAAATGTAATTCGTGACTCATGTACGCGTGCTCGTATGTGACTTTGTTTTAGTACTCTTATCTTAGGTTACTAGTTTATGTTTTTTGTTTTTGTCTGAGTTTCGATTTGCATGCTCAATGTTTAACAATGCAACTGCCCGGAGTCGCGTACGGATACGCTGTCTCATGCGCCCGTACTACTACTCCAAGCCGACGGATCAAAGATATTTTAATAATATTAATGGAGCGCTTGTGTTCATCTCAATCATCATTTAGCTAGCCCATGCCAGGCAGATCAAATTCCAACTGTTTGATCAGTTTTTACAGTATTGTTTGTAAATGATTCGGTGTTTTTTTTGTTTTAATTTATCACAAAAGTAATCGTAATTTTACGTTGCAGACATGTTTAATACATATTTTGAATCTGTTCATATGCTTGAGTTTCTGTGAACGAAACGCGTGCTCTGTGTTAGCCTCATCTTCGATTCCTTACACAAAAACACCAACTTCAAACTCTTGTAAATAAACTCTATGAAATATATATAAAAGTAAATAACAGATAAGTAAGCGAATAAATTAAAAATGAATTGCATATACATAAACCGCTAAGTAAGTTCACAAATTAATTAAATTAAATAAATTGATATATGGTATATGTATTCGATAAATTTACAAATTAAAAATTTAAAATGCAAACAAACAAATGAAACTCAAACCAAGCAAATGCTTTTGGTTTTTTTTCTCAAACAAAATAACAGACAAAGAACAAAAACAAAAAACATTTAACTATTAATTTAATTAAAATAAATAAAGAATTAATTAATTGACTTTAAGTAAACTAATTAATTATGATTATGAAAAAAAAAGGCAAAGGAAACTTCTACAAAACAAAAGAATGAATGAATATGAGAAATGATAATAAAACACAAGAACAAAAACTACTATTTTATAAAATAAAAGAACGAATGTGTATATAATTACGAATATGTATATGGACTTGATCACAAAATTCGGTGTGTGCAATTTTAGTGTAAAAAAGGTGCATGTTCCATTGCTAATTTGGGTCAAGAGCAGAATCTCCGTAGACTCCACAGACTGCCAATTTCGGATGACTATCATCATATGCCTGTCATCGTTCTGTGGGGGTAATAAAAAGCCGTTTTGAGTTTGTAGTTCATTAAGGAAACGCATTTTAAGGTATAATTATTAAATCATTTTTATTATTTGTTAGCAGTAAGACAATAAGTTACAAGTACTTAAAAATTAGTATACAAAAAACGGTTTTGGTTAACTACGAACGAGACGAACAAAATTGAGTTGAGGCCTCTGCTGACGGAAGCTATCAGTGGCTCCCACCAACTTATGCGCGTATTCGAGAGGCCTTCTTGCTCTTGTCGGCCTTCGGTGGAGGTGGTCCGCTGCGTCCGGCCTGCATGTGACGATTGTAGATGCTGTGAAGGAGATGTCAGATTATATAACAGGGATAAACAGTGGCTATTTCGTGCGTTTCACTCACATTTTGTAGGTCTCCGTTTTGAGGTAGTCAATCACGTGACTGATGCCGAGCAGATATTGCTCGGCAATGGGATTCACCCAGGGATTCTCCTCCATTTTCATTACCGACTTGTTGCTCAGCAGATCCAGCTGAGCCACCTCGGGCGGAAGTACCTGCAGCCTGTTGTTTTGGATGTGCAGCTCCCGCAGACGAGCCAACTCGCCAATCTCCCGCGGCAGTTCCAGAAGGTCGTTGTCGCGCAGTCCAAGTATCTGCAGATTCTTTAGTTGGCCCAGCTCCTTGGGTATATACTCGAAGTCGTTGTCGCCCAGATACAGGGCGCGCAGCGTCTCCATGCCAAAGAAGTTGCCGGGCAGCACTTGCTCGCTCAGATTGTTGTACGACAGATCGAGCACCTCCAGCACGGGAAAGGCGCCAAACCCACGCGGTAGGTTCACCAGCCGATTAATGGACACATTCAGGATGCGCAGCTTTGGCATGGACGACAGCGAAACTGGCAGCTCGGCCAGCTGGTTGTTCGACAGGTTGAGAATTTCCAAATTGAGCAAATTCGCGATTCCCGGACTGATCACACTGATCTTATTGTGTGACAGCGTGAGTCGGGTGATATTAGACATGTTGACTGAAACAAATAAATTATAATTGAACAAATAAGATTTTAAATTTGAACCTCACAGCTAATTTCCTACTTGGGTTAACTGTATGCGGAACAGCTGTCTGCACGCAACAGGCACCCCGATGCTATGTGCCAGAGCGAGATAACTATAGTCGCATGGAACATTTTTGTTGCTGCTAGAATTGTTTTAATTTAAACAAATAAATATGTGTGAATAATGTTGTTCGCACATAATGATAATTATTTTCACATTTTGACTCTTATAACTATTTTGTCTCAAAATCTGTTTCTGCCTTTTCAGATTCTGTGCCTGCCACCTACATATTTATGTACATACATATGTATGAACATATGGGATGAAGTGCAGTGCTGTATGTACGTCATCGCAGAAAATAAATGTGGGAAAAGTACTTAAAACAATATTCTGTAGTTATTTTCAATACGATAATCCCAATGCAGACATTCCAGTGACAGAAGGATGCAAATAGAGAAGTATTCCTGTTTTATTCTTGACAGCTGTAGGGCGAGGCCGAATTTTGCGTTGGAGTTTCTTGTGACTTGTGGCTGCCTGTATAATACATTATTTACACAGTTACAAGTTGTACTTACACAGTCCTGGCAGCTCCTCGAAGGAGGTGAGACCCTTCTCCACCAGGTCCAGTTCCCGGTTTTGCGTTTCCCTGGCTTCATCCAATACTTTCTTCGCTTTCGACATCTTCGCGTTTACAGGCAGACACTGACTCATTTTGTTGTTGCTGCTGTTCTATGTGTTCAAAAAGATGCCAGACTGTTGGAAAAAAATAGTTTTTGAATTAAATTTTATTATTTTGATAAATGTCTTTTTGCAGAATTAATTTATGAAGTCTTGCAATGAACATTTTATATAATATTCAGTGTGAGTCGTCTTGGAGTGTTAAAGTACTGATGTTTGTATTGTATTGTAATTCGAAGAATGCATACATACCCAATGGCTGTCCAACTGTATATGAGATGGTGCTCTTGCAACTGTGGTAACTGCAATTTGCGCCTGCATATGTTTCTCTGCGAACAGTTTTTCAGCAGTTTTCCATCACTTTGATATACAAAAATGAACTTGACCTAGTTTATGATGCGAAAATAAGTTTTACATTGAAATATATCGCTTTTCACCTGCATCTACTTTAATTTTGTTTGATTATATGATTTTACCCTATTAAAAATTTGGGGCAGTGGCTTTATTCTAATGTGTTTCCTAGCGTGCCGTTCAAAAAATCTAATCACAAAAATAGCCAAGATGCAGAATGAGTTGTACGTCGCGGCGTGCGATCTCTCGGTTAACTAAAGACTCGAAATCTCCCACAGCGTCAGCGAGATCGATCGATGTGAATGTGGATATGCTGAGAATGTGGTGTGGACGGGCTCTCTGGCATGGGCTGGTTTTGCCTTTTCTGATTGTCGCAACTGTCGATTAAAACAAAAGCAGCAAACCGAAAGCCAATGCCGGCCCAAAACTTGATATTGTTGATGTTTGCTTTCGTTTATTTTATAAAATATATTCTGTTCGTTATCCGAGGGAAGATCACTGCGATGGAAACCAGTTTAAGATAGTGGATTGAACGATTTTTCTACCCAGTACTCGAAGAGTTTAGGGATATATTAGTTTTGTGGTGGATGTGTATCGCCCAGATAGAAACTTTTCCGACCTCAGTATATGCTTCAACAGTATTAATAGCTGAGATCTAAATCTTAGACATCTCAAATATCTCTTTGTATTTCGTTGCTCTCTTTTTTCGCTCTCATTTTTCTAATTTTCTGCCTCCACTTTCCACCGCTTAAAGGGCAGAAAACCATTGAATTCAAATCTGAGATACCAGGCAAACAGAAATCAGCATAAGGTCGCTGCTGTTCTCGTGTTTTCTTGTTTCTCTTTGTATATAATTACATTATATAAAAAAAACCATTTTGGGGTTTTCTATATTAAATAAGTGTGGCATACTTTTAGGTGGGTATATTGGGCCTTTCTTTTACAAAATTGTGTGTAACTGGCGCATCCTTCCAGCCTTGAGGTCATTGATGGATTTAAAGGATACAGGAGACCCTTCCGCTCACGAAGACATGCGTCACGTCTGGATCGGTTGAGAAATGGCGGAGTTATACAAATTGAATCCCTAGTCCTTGATGTCCTTGATGCGAAACTGATTGAAAACGATCGGGGAGATTCTCCTGATTGCGAAAAGGTGTCGCCCGCATAAATCGAACGACAAATAGGCGAGATAGAGCGTCTCAGAAAAATACTGGTTTTTTATTTCCTACGCTATATCTCGACCAAATAGGGGCTGATCCTTGAAGGACCTACTTTTTCAGGATCGTGAGGATCCAAACTGTCGATCGGAATCCAAAAAAAGGACATCCGACGAATACTGGTTTTCGCGAAAATCATGATGTAACCATCATCCGTTTTGCGAAAACCGGTATTTGCCGAATGTCCTTTTTTTTGATGCCAACCGATGGAACGGGCTCTCCTGATTACAACAAGACATGCCACGCCAAGATCTGTCCCTATTTGGCGGAGATATAGCTTGATTAAGAAAAACCAGTATTTTAAATTTTTAGCAGCCAAAACTTTGGGACGCTATATCTCGGCCATATGGGCTGGGATCGCGGCAGGACCAACTTTACCAGGATCGTTAGGATACAGACTGTCTATCGGCTATAGGTTTTCGCCGATCAGATGGAGGCGTGGCCCGCCCTGATCGAACTAAAAATGGCGAAGCAATATCGAATTTCTAGCGTTTCCAAGGCAATATCCTTATTGTCCTTGATGTCAAACGAAAGGGAACTGTGTTCCGATCCCGAGGAGGCATGGCACGCCCAGATCGGACAGGAAATAGCCGAGCTATACGCATTTTAAAAAATGCCATAAATTGCTATAAAAAGTATCGTAGTTCCAGAAATTGCCGTCGGCTAGAATGGGGGCGCCACTGTGCAAACGACGTTGTTACACAGTAGCGCCCCACGGTCACCGACGGCCATTGCTGGTACTAAAGCATGGTAGTTCGAAAAATTCCCGTTCACATATGGGGGCGCCACTGTGAAATCGACGTTTTGCACGTCGTTTGCACAGTAGCGCCCCACGAACACCGACGGCCATTGCTGGTACTATAGCATGGTAGTTCGAAAAATTCCCGTTCACATAATTGGGGGCGCCACTGTGAAATCGACGTTTTGCACGTCGTTTGCACAGTAGCGCCCCCACGGTCACCGACGGCCATTGCTGGTACTAAAGCATGGTAGTTCGAAAAATTCCCGTTCACACTGTGAAATCGATTCGTTTTTGCATGTATTCATTTGAATGTTTGAACGACCCATTCGAACATCCGACGGCCATGTGTTCAGTTGATGTATGAATGGTATTCTCGAATGAGTGAATGTATTCATTCGAAGAATGTATTCATTCGCCGTTCATAATTGGGGGCGCCAATGTGAATGTTTCATTCGAATGTATGAATGTATTCATTCGAAGTGAATGTAATCATTCGAATGAATGTATTCATTCGACGGCCATTGACTGGTACTAAAGCATGAATGTATTCATTCGAATGAATGAATCCGTTCACGATGAATGGGGTTATTTCGCAACGTGTGAATGTATCGATTCGAATGAATGCACGTCGTTTGCACACTAGCGCCCCATGAACACCGACGGCCATTGCTGGTACTATAGCATGGTAGTTCGAAAAATTCCCGTTCATAATTGGGGGCGCCACTGTGAAATCGACGCTTTACTCGTCGTTTGCACAGTGGCGCCCCCACGATCACCGACGGCCATTGATGGAACTAATATTTGGTAGTTCCAGAAATTCCCGTTCGCATTATGGGGGCGCCACTGTGCAAACGACGTGCAAAGCGTAGTTTTCACAGTAGCGCCCCCACGAGCACCGACGGCCAATTATGGAACTAATGTATGGTAGTTCCAGAAATTCCCGTTCGCATTAGGGGGGCGCCGCTGTGCAAACGACGTGCAAGACGTAGTTTTCACAGTAGCGCCCCCACAAGCACCGACGGCCAATGATGGAACTAATGTATGGTAGTTCCAGAAATTCCCGTTCGCAAATGGGGGCGCCACTGTGCAAACGACGTGCCAAACGTAGTTTTCACAGTAGCGCCCCCACGAGCACCGACGGCCAATTATGGAACTAAAGCATGGTAGTTCCAGAAATTCCCGTTCGCATCAGGGTGGCGCCACTGTGCAAACGACGTGGAAAACATTCATTCGAATGTTTGAATGTATTCATTCGAATGTTTGAATGTATTCATTCGAATGAATACACTCTTTGAATGTATTCATTCGAATCAGTCGAATGTAATACATTCGAACTTTTGAATGATATTCAACATTTGAATGAATGCATTCATCATTCCATTTGAATTAGTATTGAATGAATACATTCATTCGGATGAATACATGTATTCATTTGAATGATTACGTTCGAATGTATTCATTATGACATTCAAATGAATACATTCACATACGAATGAGTGACATGTAATCATTCGAATGAATATAATTCGAATGTATACTCACTTTGAAATCAACGTATAAATCGTATTCATTCTTGGAACGGAATTTTAACTACCATTCTGAATGAATGAATGTATTCATTCGAATGTATGAAAATGTATTTCACAGTGTCGAATGAGTGAACGGGAATTTTCGAACTACATGTTTAGTACCTGCAATGGTATTCATTTGAATGTGGATGCAAAATGTGATTTCATTTGAATGTATGAATGTATTCATTCGAATGAACTGACCATGTAATCATTCGAATGAATGAATGCTATGTGTCAAGTTTGCACAATGGCGCCCCTATTAAATGTATTCAACTTCGATACTTGTATAGAATTTATGGCATTTATTAATATGCGAATGCACGTCGATTTCACATCTGTGGCGCCCCATGATCACCGACGGCCATTGCTGGATCTAGAAGGACATGGTAGTTCCAGACCATATTCCCGTTCGGCGAAATCATAGGATAGACAGGCGTATCCAACATCCTGTGCAAAGTTGGTCCTGCCGCGATCCGAGCCCATTTGGCCGAGATATAGCGTCCCAAAGTTTTGGCTGCTAAAAATTTAAAATACTGGTTTTTCTTAATCAAGCTATATCTCCGCCAAATAGGGGCAGATCTTGGCGTGGCATGTCTTGTTGTAATCAGGAGAGCCCGTTCCATCGGTTGGCATCAAAAAAAAGGACATTAGGCAAATACCGGTTTTCGCAAAACGGATGATGGTTACATCATGATTTTCGCGAAAACCAGTATTCGTCGGATGTCCTTTTTTTGGATTCCGATCGACAGTTTGGATCCTCACGATCCTGAAAAAGTAGGTCCTTCAAGGATCAGCCCCTATTTGGTCGAGATATAGCGTAGGAAATAAAAAACCAGTATTTTTCTGAGACGCTCTATCGCGCCTATTTGTCGTTCGATTTATGCGGGCGACACCTTTTCGCAATCAGGAGAATCTCCCCGATCGTTTTCAATCAGTTTCGCATCAAGGACATCAAGGACTAGGGATTAAATTTGTATAACTCCGCCATTTCTCAACCGATCCAGACATGACGCATGTCTTCGTGAGCGCAAGGGTCTCCTGTATCCTTTAAATCCATCAATGACCTCAAGGCTGGAAGGATACGCCAGTTACACACAATTTTGTAAAAGAAAGGCCCAATATACCCACCTAAAAGTATGCCACACTTCTTTAATATAAAAAACCCCAAAATGGATTTTTTTATATTTCTGACTAGTTCTTCATTAAAAATTTCATTTTTAAGTATATAATGTAATTATATACAAAGAGAAACAAGAAAACACGAGAACAGCAGCGACCTTATGCTGATTTCTGTTGGCCTGGTATCTCTGATTTGAATTTAACGGTTTTCTGCCATTTGAGCGGTGGAAAGTGGAGGCAGATAATGGGAAAAAGTAGAGTCGACTCACAACGCGCTCTCTCGTGTTTCATTTTTTTTTGTTCATTAATCTAGCCCCAAATGATGCTGCAAAAGTTTCCCGAAATACATTCCCGACATGTATTTCCGATAAGCCTGAAAATAATCCAATTGCTTATATACATATATAAGTATGTGTATGTACACATATAAATATATAAATTTTTCAGCAATTCCTATTGAAGTCATTTGATTGTAAGCTTTTGCGTTGAGCGGTTGTACATCTTAAACAATTCACAGAATGTCAACAAAGTCCGCGTCGCTCCTCTTGTTTATGTTAATTGTTTCGCATCTGCAGACATCTTTTGGAAGCGATTCGGTGAGTGGAAATTCTAGATGAATTCTGGCATAGTCAACTGGAGTTTCTTTCCAACAAAAAGCCGCATTGTCGACTCAGAGCTCTGAAAGCCAGTGCGGTGGATATTGCTTTTTCGTCCTGAAGCCTCTTCTGGACCACATCGCAGCCAATCAGGAGCGGTGGAATGCCTGCGACGCAACCAAACTGGAATTCGCGGCCAAACTGGACAGGACGGAGAGCCAGCTGGGAGTCCTCCAGGAGAAATTGTCCAAGATCGAAGCGGAAAAGGCTGAGGGAAAACTGGTGGATGAGCCGAAGGTAAAGAAACTGGAGAACTTCGTGCAGATCGGCTCCAGGTTCTTCTACATCGAGCAGCAACACGAAATCAATTGGTTTTCCGCTACGTGTACATGCCGTCAGATGGGTGGCTATTTGGCGAGTCCGAGAAGCGAGGAAGAGTGGAATGGCATTAAGGAAAAGCTCACACAAGGCCGATACTATTGGCTTGGAATTTCTGACTTGGCCAATGAGGGCTCGTTTCTCTCGCAGGCCACAGGAAATATGGCATCTTTTCTAAAGTGGAGTTCTGGTGAACCCAATAATATTGAAACTAAGGAGAATTGTGTGGAACTTCGATCCGATACTAGCTTCCTGATGAATGACAACATATGTACAGTTCATAATTATTTCATTTGCGAGGCAGGCGATGAATCATAATAAATATCAAACATAAAAGTAAATCCCTTTTTTTTAATAAATTATCTTCAGAGGTTCCACTATTTCTCGTGATTTTGCTTATGAAATTAAATGAGCACAGCAAAAAAGGTTTAAGATTATGCTCCGAATAGAATACAATACGTATGATGCAATGGGATGGGCATATCCCCGGTAACAGTGTATCAACGATTGGGCTTTTTTCCGGAACACATATTTAATTCAAAGATCAAAAGACCAACTAAATCAAAACTTTGCACCGCTAATTTATTTGTTGTCATAGTATAGCAAGATCACCTCTGGTATCAAGTATTATTCCTGGTATTGGAAGTCATGCCAAAGCGCCTTTCTTATCACCTGGTCCAATCTTATTCATTGACACAGGCGAATTAAAAGTCTTGTGTTTTTTTGTTGCTACGTGTATGTGTATGTACACATATAAATATATAAATTTTTCAGCAATTCCTATTGAATTCATTTAATTGTAAGCTTTTGCGTTGAGCGGTTGTACATCTTAAACAATTCACAGAATGTCAACAAAGTCCGCGTGGCTCCTCTTGTTTATGTTAATTGTTTCGCATCTGCAGACATCTTTTGCAAGCGATTCGGTGAGTGGAAATTCAAGATGAATTTCTGGAGCTTCTTTCTAACACATAACGCCACATTGTCGATTCAGACAATTTGGTGGATTTTTTTTGAGCCTCTTCTGGACCACATTGAAGCCAATCAGGAGCTTTGGAATGCCTGCAACGCAACCAAACTGGACAGGATGGAGAGCCAGCTGGTAGTCCTACAGGAGAAATTGTCCAAAATCGAAGCGGAAATGGCTGCTGTGGGAAAACTGGTGGAGGAGATGAAGGTAAAGAAACTGGAGAAGTTCGTGCAGATCGGCTCCAGGTTCTTCTACATCGAGCGGCAACACGAAATCAATTGGTTTTTCGCTACGAGTATATGCCGTCAGATGGGTGGCTATTTGGCGAGTCCGAGAAGCGAGGAAGAGTGGAATGGCATTAAGGAAAAGCTCACACAAGGCCGATCCTATTGGCTTGGAATTTCTGACTTGGCCAATGAGGGCTCGTATCTGTCGCAGGCCACAGGAAATATGGCACCTTTTCTAAAGTGGAATCCTGGTGAACCCAGTAATTTTGAAAATAAGGAGAATTGTGTGGAACTTCGATCCGATGCTAGCTTCTTGATGAATGACAACATATGTACAGTTAATAATTATTTCATTTGCGAGGCAGGCGATGAATCATAATAAATATCAAACATAAAAGTAAATCCCTTTTTTTTAAGAAATTATCTTCAGAGGTTCCACTATTTCTCGTGATTTTGCTTATGAAATGAAACGCGAAGTAAGTGAAAATTAAATGAGCACAGCATGAGCAAGCTTTAAGATTATGCTCCGAATAGAATACCATACGTATGATGCAATGGGATGGGCATATCCCCGGTAACAGTGTATCAACGATTGGGCTTTTTTCCGGAACACATATTTAATTCAAAGATCAAAAGACCAACTAAATCAAAACTTTGCACCGCTAATTTATTTGTTGTCATAGTATAGCAAGATCACCTCTGGTATCAAGTGTTATTCCTGGTATTGGAAGTCATGCCAAAGCGCCTTTCTTATCACCTGGTCCAATCTTATTCATTGACACAGGCGAATTAAAAGTCTTGTGTTTTTTGTTGCTACGTGTATGTGTATGTACACATATAAATATATAAATTTTTCAGCAATTCCTATTGAATTCATTTAATTGTAAGCTTTTGCGTTGAGCGGTTGTACATCTTAAACAATTCACAAAATGTCAACAAAGTCCGCGTGGCTCCTCTTGTTTATGTTAATTGTTTCGCATCTGCAGACATCTTTTGCAAGCGATTCGGTGAGTGGAAATTCAAGATGAATTCTGGAGCTTCTTTCTAACACATAACGCCACATTGTCGATTCAGACAATTTGGGATTGTCTTCTGGACCACATTGAAGCCAATCAGGAGCTTTGGAATGCCTGCAACGCAACCAAACTGGACAGGATGGAGAGCCAGCTGGTAGTCCTACAGGAGAAATTGTCCAAAATCGAAGCGGAAATGGCTGCTGTGGGAAAACTGGTGGAGGAGATGAAGGTAAAGAAACTGGAGAAGTTCGTGCAGATCGGCTCCAGGTTCTTCTACATCGAGCGGCAACACGAAATCAATTGGTTTTTCGCTACGAGTATATGCCGTCAGATGGGTGGCTATTTGGCGAGTCCGAGAAGCGAGGAAGAGTGGAATGGCATTAAGGAAAAGCTCACACAACGCCAATACTATTGGCTTGGAATTTCTGACTTGGCCAATGAGGGCTCGTATCTGTCGCAGGCCACAGGAAATATGGCACCTTTTCTAAAGTGGAATCCTGGTGAACCCAATAATATTGAAACTAAGGAGAATTGTGTGGAACTTCGATCCGATGCTAGCTTCCTGATGAATGACAACATATGTACAGTTCATAATTATTTCATTTGCGAGGCAGGCGATGAATCATAATAAATATCAAACATAAAAGTAAATCCCTTTTTTTTAAGAAATTATCTTCAGAGGTTCCACTATTTCTCGTGATTTTGCTTATGAAATTAAATGAGCACAGCAAAAAAGCTTTAAGATTATGCTCCGAATAGAATACCATACGTATGATGCAATGGGATGGGCATATCCCCGGTAACAGTGAATCAACGATTGGAACACATATTTAATTCAAAGATCAAAAGACCAACCAAATCAAAACTTTTCACCGCTAATTTATTTGTTGTCATAGTATGTCAAGATCACCTCTGGTATCAAGTATTATTCCTGGTATTGGAAGTCATGCCAAAGCGCCTTTCTTATCACCTGGTCCAATTTTATGTGTTGTTCTTGTGTTTTTTGTTGCTACTTTTTTTGCAGTACTTTCAGACATAAGCTATACTAGCACTTGCAGAAGAATGTCTAACCGGTACAATCTGGTTCATATAAATAATAGAGAGCTAAGTTATAAACAAAGAATTCTCATAATGGCCTAAATATTATGAATATTTTTTCTCTAAGTGCAATCACGTTTTAATTTCTCTAATATAATGTCGCATCTGTATGCAGCCCGGAAAACATTCAATCGCTGATAATGTCCAACAGCGAAAATCCGCTGCCTATAAAAGGCATGGCATGAGTTCGGCAATTACAATTCGAAATCATTTCTTTCTGATCAGTTGCCTTGTGCTATCGCATATTTTGAGTAACTTATAGAATGTTCAAGCTTGTGTCTCTGCTCCTGTGTGTGGGAATTGCTGTGCATCTGCAAGGATCCTTGACAAGTGATTCGGTGAGTGGAAATGCTGGACGGCTGGACAGGGTGGAGAGTCAGGTGGCAGTGCTGCAGTCGCAGCAGTCGGGAGGCTCGGGGAACTTCTTGAATATCGGTTCAAGGTACTTCTACATTGAGGAGAATCAAAAAGTCAACTGGCATTCCGCACTGAATATATGCAGTGACATGGGTGGCCATCTGGCGGATCCGGCAAACCAACAAGAACTGAATTCCATTTTGCAAAGACTCACCCGCGGCCGTCACTATTGGCTGGGCATCTCCGACCTGGCCAACGAGGGCTTGTTTCTGTCCCAGGATACTGGACGGAGGGCGACTTTCCTCAAGTGGGTTTATGGTGAACCAAACAATTATGGAAACTATGAGCATTGCGTCGAGCTTAAGTCACAACAAAATAGGCCATTCCTAATGAACGACGCCCCATGTGGGCTTAATTCGTATTTTATTTGCGAGACTGGCGCACCGAACACTGACTAATAAATATCGTAACACCAGTGTTCGTTGCATGCCACTTGCATCCGCAAACATATAGTAATTAATTGTGGGAATTATTGCTTATCAGTGATTCACCGAGGAAAGTGATTAAAAGTACAAATCACAGCAAATGAAATTATTCATTTTCCGTGTCAACTGGAACCTTCTGATCGTCTGTCAGACATTTAGTTGAGTATATGAACACCCTCTCCTAGGGTATCAAATATATACAAAATAATTTTAATGACGTTGCAGCGTATATTTGAGATTTCCATTAATAAATTACTTTAAGCAAATCGTGCATGAATCCGACTGAGTGCCAGTGGCATTGAATTCTTACTGTTTTTGGATGCGCGTTGACTTCTTGGCAATGAACACCAAATTTTGTCCGCGCCCCTCATTGGCAGTCGTCTCGTTGTCGTCCTCCTCTTCGTCCTCCTGATCGTCCTCGGCGTCGGCGTCAGGCGTCAACCGATCCCGGTTGGTGGCCGCCAGCAAAGCCGACTCCAGGTCATAGTAATCCTCGTTGACCAGACTGTAGCCCCGCTTGACCTCCTCGACCGCAATGCTGTACTCGTCGAGATAGTTGTCGCCGAAGCTGATCGTGCGACCCATACGCATATAGGGTCCCGTGTCGTCGGTCATCGGCGGCCAGGCGGGCAGACCCGGGGCAACGGGAACACCCGTCTTGGCGAAGGACGTCCACAGGGCCACCATGCGCCTGGCTACCTTGATGTCACGGTTCGAGTTGAGCATCTGGAAGCGTGGCCAGGGGAAAAGGTAGAGGTTGTCGTCGGTCAGCGACACGCCCATGTCGAAGGGCACAAATGAAGCCTCCTCATCGCTGGTGCCATACCGGTTCATCTCCCCCTCGTAGTCAAAGGTGTACAGATAGGTGTTGTTGGGCAGCTTCTTGGCATTGGCCTGCAGCACCAAGAGCACGGGATTCTTCAGCGAAATCGTGCTGCACAGCTACATTCGGTAATAATTAGTGTTGGCATTCGGGTGGCTTAATTTTCTACTCACATCGATCAGTCCCGGGGTGAGACGTTTGAAGCTGCCGTTCTTGATGTCCTCGCCACTGAAGATCTCCTCGTCGGCAAACTCTCGCCAGGAGCCAGTGGGATCCGCCCCATTGGCCTGCTCAATTATGGTCTCAATGTACTGCCGTCCAGTCAGCTTCTCATCCAGAATGGTTTCGTTGAAGCTGTCCGCAAATATGTCTGCCACGAGAATGGGAAGGGGAATTCAGTCGCAAGATCATACCAGTGTGGCAGTGTCCGTGTCTCCCACTCACCTCTCAGTATGAAGGTACCGCCGTGCTTGACGCTGCCACCCATTGTGGGATAGGCCTGGAACTTCTCGGCGGCCAGCAGACGTCCGGGATGCTCCGGCAGAATGCCGGATGGTCCGCCGATGACCAGCTGGACCCCACCATAGGCGCCGCCGCTCAGCGACGGCTTGTCCTCGCCATGGATGCTGAAGGCGGCCAACAGCATGGTGGCGTTGAGCCGCATTAGGCACTTGTTCAGCGACTCCACCTTGGCCAGCTGCTTGCAGCCGGCGATGCGAGCAATGTCCTTGGTGGCTGCCAGCGGGGTGTCTGTGATAAAGGCGGGCGACAGCGCCGTGCCCGACTGATAGATGACTCGGTGGAAGAGACCCGCCGGCACGGCCGGGCTCAGGGTCAGCACGTTGACTAGCGCTGCACCGCCCACCTGGCCGAAGAGAGTGACCCGCTGTGGATCGCCACCGAAGGAGGCAATGTGCTTCTGCACCCACTTGAGGGCCAGGATGATGTCGCTGACGGCCGCGTTTCCAGGCATGTCCTCACTCATGGTAGACAGGAAGCCGAATGGCCCCAGGCGGTACCGCACCGAAACCAGCACCACATCCTGCTCCAGCAGATAGCCAGGAGCGGCCTCCACGGAATCGCCGTCGTAGAAGAAGTCGCCATGGATATACACCATAACTGGCGCGAGATCTCCCTCCATCTGGAAACGGCAGGGAGGGCCTAAATCCACCAGGATTTTTCACTCGGGAAGATTTTCACTTACCGCCTTGGTGCTGATGGTGAGACGAAGACAGTCCTCGACATCGAAGCCATTCTCCTCCAATTTGGCGTACTTGAGCAGATCCTGTATGGACGGGCAGCCGGGGTGGTGACGATGGGCGGGAAGAACGCCTCTCCAGCCCGATGCCGGTTCCGCTGCCTAAAGCCAATCAAAACCAGAGAAGAGTCAATAAATTTCAGTTTAATCTCAAATCTGCTGGTTTTAATCTACTTATGTAGTTTGTATGTTTAGCTCCCTCACCAATTGATGTTACTACGAGTATTAGATTAATTTATTCTTTGCTTGCCCACAATTTGTATGCGCCATAGGTTGAAGGTTCTTTCGGACAGTTTTTGCCGCTTTGATCGCCACATCCTCGATAGTATAGTGGTCAGTATCCCCGCCTGTCACGCGGGAGACCGGGGTTCAATTCCCCGTCGGGGAGAGATGTGAAAACATTTTTTTTTTCTTTTTCTTTTTATGAATTTTGGGAAGTTATTAATATTTATATTATGTAAATTAAATTATGTCTCGTTGAGAACATGAAAAATATGGCGAAAAAAGTCGAAAGCAATGAAAAAATATACCCCTAATTGAATGCGAAACTGTGGTAGACCATTTAAATTTATAAATAATTCCCTAAAAGTTATAACCAAAGTCCGCACAAAAAAAAATAAAAAAGACGAGAATTTTTACATCCTTCCCCGACAGGAAATCTAATCCTGGTCTCCCGCGTAACGTATCAAGGACTGTGAACGTTGCGCAAATAAAAGAAAATTACCCATCTCATGGACAGAGAAATTTCTTTTTGAACATTTTTTGGAATTTGAAAATATTTGGCGCTGTAATCAGAAGAAAGAATAAATTTCCAGAACTCACCTTGAAGCGCTCTGCCTTTCCATATGGCACATCGACGAATTGCATTATTTTCTTGCCAGACCAGTCCGTGTTCAAGGTGCGACCGCGAAGTCTGCCCAGAACGGGCACCGATGCGGTGAACACATTCGAGTCTGGGATATTGGGCTGCTGCTGTTGCTGCTGCTGCTGTGGCTGTTGCTGCTTCTGTTTGTTGGGTCTCTGCTTCTGCCCGGCTGCCTGTTGGTTCTTGTTGGGGCGTCTGTTCTTCTGATTTCCCATCGCCTGTCCCAATCCTGTCATGGGTCTCTGCTGCCTTTGCTTTTGCTGCTTTCGGGATTTCTCAGCCTGGCTGCTGGCTGCCAGGGCCAGAAGCACGATCGCCAGAAGGATCAGCACACCACCACGTATCCTTGCCATGTCTAGACTTCACTTTGTGGTTCCGTTGGGGTTCGAGGGACAAGTAGAACTGCCGGCTGCCTCGACCACTGGCCACGACGAAGACTTTCTCGGCATTATCGAGTGACTCTTGACCGGGCACGCGTTCTAAATCAGATGAGGCGCAGCCAGAGCAGCGCCATAAAATTGGGTCAAGTCGTAGCCGTTGACAGCACTCAGCCTCCTCTTTGCTGTTCGCAAACTCTCGACCGATCCAAGTCCACCTCTCAACTCTGCGAACACAGCCCATGAATATTCATCGAGGCACAGCCGTAGCTGAATTGGTTCTTGAGGAGATTATGCTGCTGTTGAAAGTAAAACAGAGCCACAAACAAATTCCATCAAAGACGATCCCCTCGGCGTTTTCTCCCAATCAGTTGGATCTCTGGATCTGGCGCCAATGGGTATAATCAAATCAGAGTCCGAAATGCCATTATGCTAAGCCAGTTCCAATCTTTTGTTACAGCTACAGTTGTAGTTAATCGTATGTGTGCATGTTACATTCGTTAACTCTTTATTAATAAATTAATATAGTATGTGTCGTGTAAAATTATATTAAAATGCATTCATCTAGATTCTAGGACTACAAACGCACTAACAATATGCATTCAAATGCAGAAACTTCAAAGAGCAGCGAACTGTTTCGCGGAGAACATTTTGAGACGTTGGTGGTGCATTAGCATCGGGCAGAATTGCAGAAGATCGGCTATAAATATATAGACTCATATATATATTTATATATATATGTTTGTTTGTTTGTTTGTGTGTGGGCGAGTGTGAGGAGTGAACACCTGGCCGTGTGCGAGTGTGTGGGCCGACTCTGACTCACATTCACTTAGATGTAGTAGAGGCGCACAACCGATTTTGTGATGAGTGTTTCGTTGTCATAGAAACTGGTTTGAATTGTCACATTGCCATTTAAGACCTTGGCTGGCATCATTTGGGACTCGGGGGCCGCCTCGATCGTCGACTGCCAGGTGTTGGTGGTGCTGGCGCCGACGAAGCCCATCTCGAAGAACCACTCCTCCATGATGCGGCCCTTGAACAGCACCTTCTGGTCGAGCCGAAAGTTCTCCATCGACTCGACGGTGCTGAAGTTGATCTCACGCGACACCGCCCGCATGTCCAGTATTTTGACGGGCACCCGCGCCTCGTGCTCCACGTCCGGGGCCGAGAAGTCCTTGTTCTCCTGCCATATTATCTTGCCGCTGTCCGCGTCACGCAATATCATGTAATTTATCTGGAATCCCTTATGGATCTTGTCGGCGGCACTCTGGTCGTCGGAACCCATCGCTGTCGCCGGTCACGTCACCGTCGCTGGCAGTCTCAGTCCTGTCCTGTGCACAACGAAGAGAGCGGCCACTTTTTGCAGCTCGCTTCAATATATTTTTGGGTAGAAAATCAATTATGTTTATTTTTAATATTCAAACAGCTGGCCGATATAAAAATGCTTGATATGATATTTTTTCTGATTCATCGATTAACACTTAACCTATTGTCCACCGGTCGACAATTTCTTTAATTTACGTAGGAATATTGTGAAACTTTAAAATCAGGGTTGATATTCGTTTGAAACCGATGGGAAATATATATATAACATTTAGCTAATAAACATATTTTCACAA
This sequence comes from Drosophila ambigua, assembly GCA_018150905.1. Classification (NCBI taxonomy): domain Eukaryota; kingdom Metazoa; phylum Arthropoda; class Insecta; order Diptera; family Drosophilidae; genus Drosophila; species Drosophila ambigua. The sequence goes on from JAECWS010000100.1 coordinate 16,576,584, forward strand.
ACGATATTATTTTCTGCGGGTAAACTGGAGGTGTTCAACTATTTAAATAGAGCGGGGCTCAGTGGGTTAAGCTCTTTTTTTTCTCGGTATATTTATGGTATATTTAGAAAATAAAAAGGTATATTTTGGTATATTTCTGAAAGTCTGACTGAAATATAAAAACATTCCGAAACAACAAAATTTGCAACAATTAAGCCATGATTATCTATGGCGTCTATATAGTTAGCAAATCGGGTGGTCTTATATTCAACCTGGACAACCATGTGCCCCGCATCGAGCACGAGAAGACATTCACATACCCACTGGATCTGATGCTCGACTACGACTCCAAAAAGGTGTCGGTGGCCTTTAATCGGAAGGATGGAATAAACGGTAGGCGTGCCCCCGTATTAATATAACTCACTCTGCACATTGACTTTCCAGTGGGCCATGTCCTGGTGGCCGTGAATGGGATTCCCGTTAATGGCATCACACTGGATGACGGACGCGACGTGAAAACGACTCTGGAGGCCGCGGAGAACTATCCCATAAGCCTGAAGTTCAGCCGTCCCAAGATGACAACCAACGAGAAGATCTTTCTGGCCAGCATGTTCTATCCGCTGTTCGCCATCGCCAGCCAACTGAGCCCCGAGACAAAGAGCTCCGGCATCGAGCTGCTGGAGGCGGACACCTTCACGCTGCACTGCTTCCAAACACTCACCGGCATCAAGTTCATTGTGATCTCAGAGACGGGGCTCAACGGCATCGATCTGCTGCTGCGCAAGGTCTACGAGCTGTACTCGGACTACGTCCTCAAGAATCCCTTCTACTCGCTGGAGATGCCCATTCGGTGCGAGCTCTTCGATAATAAGCTGCAGGAGCTCCTCGCGCAGGTGGAGAAGACGGGCATTAGCAATATTGATAAATAAACGTTAGCTACATTTTATACTCTGTTATCGGATCTGTTTTCTGTTTGTCTGTCTGTTGTCTCTTGAAACGATATTCAATCAGACTGAAAAAGAATGGCGGAAGCTGCTGGCTGCTCCAACTTTACTCGATAGTCGTTTGGTTAAAGCACTTTCACGAACATTTGCTGATGCGCCAAAAGGGGCTGTCGGACGACGCCAGTCTATACTCCACTATCATGCCGAAGATGTGTATATATATAAAGAATTATTAGCATAAATATAGTATGTACATAGGTAAGAAGGTACATGTATAAATCAATAATAAATTGTTATATTGAATAAATAAATAAACAAAATGGAAAATCATGTTTTAAATACAATAACTGGGCGGGGGGACATATTGCCGATCATTATGAGTCGTGGCACGCATATATCCCCGATCGTGGGAACCCATATTGAGATTAAGGACCTTAAAGATTCATCTTGCCTTTTTATAGATTTTGCTCAAACCGATTTTTAATTCAAGCGCTATAGCTCTGCCATTTCACATTCAATATGGGCATGATCGGGAGTGCATTCCGTATACTTTGAATCAAAATTGGCATCAAGGGCTATAAGAATATGCCGTTTTAATATAATAATAACTCCGCTATTTATAGTCCGAACTGGGCGACATGGTATCCTGTGATCGGGAGATTGAATCAAGATTAAAACAAGAATAATGCACTGTTATCGTTATTTGTAAGTAAAAGATATTGATTTGACACGTTTTACTGTAACTTATAGGGCCCATCGATTGGCATTTTGATGTACCTAGTTTAGATAAACTTTGATTTTGTTTTTTTATTCATTCAGCCATCTTACAGCTAGTTTTGTGTATTTTATACATACTCATAGTAAAAATAGTTCTTCGCTTAGCTTTACAGATACTCGTATTTTACACTTTCAGCGCATATCCTAGACAACACCCTAACCTAAAACAATATATTGCATGGCCTGTACGAACTGTACGCTTTGTGATCGATGCACACGATGCCGCCACAAGGATAAGAAGGTAACGTAACCAAATAACCAACAAACTCAGTACATGCTAGATGGTATATATACATATGTACATACATACATACATACATGTGCACGTAAATATGTACATATATTAAATGGTGTAATGTGTATGTGTATATCATAGTAATAAAGTTCTTGAGCAGAATATTGACTCCAAAAATAGATTGCAACTGCGTTAAACATTTAAAAATTAAGCAACAATTTCCAAAATACCTACTTAAGCGCTAATCAAAAAGTATCAAAAAGGTTTCAAGGCATAACAATTAAGTAAGTTTCTTCATTTCATTTCTGTATAGCACTTGGTGGGGCATTGGTTGGGGTGTATAGCAAGAGGGGGGCCTGTATATTTGGGGGTGGGTGTGGGGGTTGTGGGTTTTGGGTGTGGTTGTGATTCCTATTGCATACTGCCTATTGCACCAGTACTGCGATACGATGCAGTTTTATGCACCGTTTCCGCTCAGTAGCCCGTTTCCGGTTCCTGCTTCAGCGTCATGCGACAGGGCTCTAAAACAAACCATGAAAAAACCATCTTAGATTCATGATTCAGATGCAATTTGCTAGTGGACTCACCCATGCCATAGCCAGACGGTGCCGTCAGCAGCTCGGGAGGGCGAATCTTGAGCGGCGTGCGCCGCAGCATCTCCTCGGCGCTGCTGCCCTCGCTCCGATTGTACTCGTTGAGCGTAATGTCCGCAGGATTGCGCAGGCCCAGCCCGTCGACCGGCGACGTGACCGTTCTTTGGTACGGATGCATGCGCTGGGGACTGTGGTTCGGCTGCAGGGATGCCGTCGATCGGCTGCCGTTGTAGTGCTTGACAGCTGCATCCATGTAGGGGCTGTCCTGCTGTTGCTGCTGCTGCTGATGAGACGCATTCTGCAGCTGATGCTGCTGCTGCTGTTGTTGGTGTGACTTGGGGCTGTTCAAGGGGGGCGAGATGGCAGCCGGAGCGACAGCCGTGGGCGTGGAGGAGGATGAAGCTGCCGAAGCAGCGGCTGCTGCCGTGCTGGCGGTATAGGCCCGGAACGAATCATCATTGTTGGCCTCGATGAGGGCCTGTATGTGCTGCACGTCCAGGTCGAGGGCCTGCGAGGCGGCAATGGTCGCCGAGGCCAGCGTGTCCAGCGTGGAGCTCACTTGGCTGCCATCCAAATTGGTGCCGTGGGTGGGACTCTGATAGTCGTTGGACTGATTGGGTGGCGACAGCGGCAGCGGATTGTCCGCCAGCTCTCCTGTGGAAACGAGAAAATAACCCAAATGAGGTTCTGTTCTCGGCTTGAGCTGATTTCTTCAGATAGAACGTACCACCCAGGAGCATCTCCTGCAGCAGGGAATCGATGTGGGCCACGCCAAAGATCTTGGCGAACTGTATTTGCTCGATCATCTGCCAGGTGATGGACTGCAGGACCGGCAAGATGAGCAAGATCTCCCCGAAACGGCCGCGCGACTCGTACTGCCGATCGGATATGTAGTCCTCGAGATTGTTGAGTATCTGGTGGCGCAGCGACTTGATGCGGTGCGGTTCGTTCAGGCCCTTGGCATCTGTGAAAGAAGAGCAGTGGAAATGGTCAGCCATCAGGGAGCCAACAAGCGATTCGCTTCTTTACAACTCACTTGGATCGAAGAAGACCAGCGCCTTGATGCAGGCGAACTCCGTGTCGTCGATGCCAATGTCCCGCATTACCGTCACCAGTTCGTCGATGATGCGGGCGCCAATCCGCGATATGTCCAAATTGGGCGACACTCCAGGATCTGCAAAGGACACAGACAGAAGAGAGAGAGAGACGTAAGAAATGGTTGGAGTGCATGCTGGAGTGTGGGTTATCCGTACCTGGACAGTGCCTGGTGATGACACAGTTGTTGCTCAGCAACAGGACGTCCTTCAGGTGCATCGATCGCCGTGAGAGACCCAGGAGCAGGTGCTCGCCGGCATGGGCGCGCAGCAGGGCCACCTGGTCGTCCAGCTGCAGCTCATTGAAGGCCGGTATCTGCTTGGCCCACTCGACGAGGGTGAGCAGCTGTTGCTTCATCGACTCGCAGACATCGTTGATGCTGGCAAACTGCTTGGTCGAGAGATCCTCATTGATGTTCGGCTCCATGGCGGCGCCCGCCTTCGACTGCCGCGACTCGTTCTCCGCCTTCACCAGCGAAATCACAGAGAGCCCATTGCCCGGATCCGGATCATCGTTGGAGGTGCGACGGCAGCTGATCCTGTCCCGCTCGTTCTGCACCGCCTCTTTCTTCATGCCCGCCTTGAAGCACTTCCTCAGGCGGCAGTAGCGACACTGGTTCCTCTTGTCCTTGTCCACCACGCAGTTCCGCGAGAACCTGCACGTGTACTGGTGGTTCTTGCGCACGCTCCGCCTGAAGAAACCCTTGCAGCCGTCGCAGCTGGAGGCCCCGTAGTGCTTGCCCGTCGCCCGATCCCCGCAGATCGCACAGACCGTCGGGGATTGCGTTTGCTGCTGCTGCTGCTGGAGCTGTTGCTGCTGACTGGTGGCGCCACCGGCTCCAGCTCCCCCGCTGCTGCTGCCGCCTCCGCCGCTGTGGTTGTTGTTGGGCGAGTACACGTTGTTGTTATTGTTGTTGCTGGGGGTACCGCTTCCGGCGCCATTCCCGCTTCCGCTTCCGTTGCACAGCGCAAAGTTCTCGCTGCTCTGGTTGCTGCTGTTGCTCAGGCCCAGCCCCACGCCATTGGGACTGAGGGCGTGGCCGATGGGGCTGTGGGGCTGCGATGCCGGCGGATAGCCAGAGGTCAGAGCATCGGCGTGCATTATATGGCTTTCCGATTCTGCGGAAAGATCAAGAGAGTCGAAAGTTAATACTAAGTCAAGAAGTTTGAAAGAAATTTATCTCAAGTTCTGGGGCAGTTTGACAGCCATGATTCTACGACAGTTGGAGAGCCACTTCTAGCGCTTGCACAGCTTTCAGAGCTACTCAGCTTTCCCATAAATTTACATACTGCGTTTTACAACATTTCACAGTTTTAGAGCCACTGACTATTCGTTTGAGCGTCGAAGGGTAGGATTAATACTTATTCATTCACATACATTTACATTACTGCTCTCAAAACCTATTATTACGTTGCGAATGAAGTGCAGTTTAAGAGCCACTGTCTACATAGAAAGTACAAGATTTAACTCTAGTTAGTTGCACAGTTTCAGAGCCCTACAGCTATTTGAATATTTATATTGAGGTACATTACACCCTTCCAGCTCTACGCAAATTCCTATCCACAGTTTTCGAGTCGTTGGAATGTCAGTTACAGCAGCACTATGAATATCTTAATATGCAAAAAGCAATTATACATTTACACACACACACACACACACACAATTGTACACTTGTATGTGAGGAGCGTGTGGCAAACGTTTAAAAAAAAAATAGTTAAAAATTGCAAAAAATAAATCGCGCAATAGCAACAAACAAAAACAATACAAATTACAGCAACAAACACACCGTCACTTGAGGCCGTATTGCTGGCGCTGCTGTCGCGTCTGCGTCGACGTCTTCTGGTCAACGACGGCACTGCCACCGCCACCACCCGCCGCCACCGCCCGCGACTTGCCACGCAACAGAATGTTGCCACCGTTCGAGGCAGCGCGATCGCGACTAGAAATTTTAACTCTACCGGACTTGCGCACCATTTTAGTGCAACTGATTAGTGGAAAACACGACGACAAAAAGCGCTGCGCTCCCCAACGCAAAGCCCCAACGCCGCACACGCCATCGTCGTCGTCGTCGTCGTCACACCATCGTATGTTGTCTCTGCTCCTCAGAGAGGAGAGGCTCAAACAGCGAGAGAGAGAGAGAGAGAGAGTCTGCATGTGTGTGCGTTAATCGACGCTTAAATCAATTCAACTGTGTTTGCATATCGTTTCAGTGTGCAGGTCCTCTCTCTCTTTCGATACCCTTGCAGAGGAGGGTACATCAAAGGTGCCTACCGCACAAGAAGATATACCGATATACCCACATCTGTATATTTTGAGTCAATCAGGTTGGAAACGACCAGATCGGAGCACTATAGCTTCTGAAATTTGTTCATAATCCAGCAGTTGAAATTTACATAGTTATGTAGCTGGCTACAATGAGATGATCTGCAAGGGTATCAAACCCATCGGACACCGTAGATAGCCTTTCTTTCTTTCTTTCTTGTTTTCTCTCTTATGCGGAATATTGGGTGGAGAGGGAGAACCAGACTTGGAGCACCACACACGAGCGGCACAGACAACGCAGAAAGACAAAGATAGAAATTCAACAGCAAACGACGCAGAGGCAGAAGCAGAGACGGTGGCAGAGGCAGCAAATAAACAAATAAATAAATATAAAGAAAAAAAAGCCGGCTTTAATTTGGACATCGTTATGGGTGTGAATGTGTGTGTGCGTGTGTGGAAAACACAACAGAATAAAGATGTATCTAAAACTAAGACAACACCGAAGTAAATATACACTTTCCAATCGATCATTACCACGACAACTATGTATAATAACGCGATTCGATTTTGATCATAATTCAAAGGAGAGCAGTTTTTCACTTGAGGCACGAGTTTTTACAGAAACAGATAAACAGACTGATTGCTATTTTATAGAAGGGGCAAACTTCTGGCCTGAAGCATAGTACCTCTAGGTAGAGCTTCAAAATAGACAGCGAGTGAGAGCGCGAGAGAGCGACACGAAAAACGAGAAATACACGACACAAGCAAACCGAATAACAACAAGTAGAAGAAGAAGACGAAAAAGAGGAGAGGCGGTAAAAATGTAGTTGCTTTAATAAAAAACAATCAAAATTCTGTATTATTTTAATGCACGCAACAAGTTTGTGCACAGTGGGCAATATACGCCACATTTTACTCAGAATATTTTCGCTTTTCTAAATTGATGGAGGTAAATGTTTACTTTCTCAATAGACTTTTCGCAAATTAGCACTGCGGTTAGAAGATTCCCAGACGGTTAATTGGTTCAAGCACCGATCGGCGGTTTTAATTGTCACCTCCACACCCACACCCACCACACCCAGCCATCGCTTCTCACCTGGAAACTCGTCAGAATCAGTCACGTTCTGTATCAATCCGTGAGATAGTGGCGATCACTGGAGGCCCACAACCGAAATAAGAGCAGACACGTTCGGGTAAGAGAAGTTTAAATGAAAACCAAAAAACCAACAAGCCCCCAGACGAGCCATTCTTATCGCCTGGTGCGTCTTTTTATCACCAAAAATACTAGTTCTGAACACTGCCAAAAGACACAAACAAAAATATGCCTCGCCTCCTATCTTTTCGCACATAAAACTTTCTCGCTATTTCTCACACTCTTTAGCTGCCTCTCTCTCTCTGTCTCTCTCTAGTCTCTCTCTCTCTCTGGTGTAAGTTTCTTTTTCTGCCATGTCATCGTTAGAGCTCAGTTTTTTTTTCGTAGAGTTGCTGCGTCATCGTTAGTATTGCAAAAATGTTGTTGCTGCTGCTGCTGCTGCTGCTGCTGCTGGCGATGTTTATACTCGAGTGGGGTAATCATAATCTGAGATTAGAAAATATCGGATTTTGAATGTGTGTTCGAAGGATTCGTTCACTCGCCCTGCCTGTTGCCACAAATAGTGCGGTTTATGGTCGTTCATAAAACGAAAGAACCAAAATATATGTATCTGTGTTGCTCGATTTTCCAGGTACTCGTGTCTCAGCGCTGATAAGAGGCAAAAAACATTTATGGATGTATGCATCACCGTTAAACACCTGGGTGCCCAAATGAATCAAAAAACAAAAAAAAAAACCTGATCTACATATTTATACCCCTGGTATATATTTATATAGAAACAAACGTATTCCTCATAGTATATACATATGTATATCTACTTATTTGAGCGTGTTGGCTATTCAACTCAATTTGCTTAATTAATTTGCCCCACACAAAATTTGCGGCCAGCGGGCGACGAGCCCCCAAAGCGCCCAAAATAATGTATAAATAAATAAATCGAGAGAGCGGATCCGGAATGAAAGAGAATTGAATACTTCACGCTTCGACGTTAAATTTCATTATTATGGATATCTATGTATATTTATCTGTAGAAATACAAGCCTCTGTAAGCCCTCATGTTTCTCTTTGATGTTTGGTATATATCCCAAGTTAGTCTTTGAAAGCAAATAAAATTATAATACATTGGCTGGAGAGTAGAATAATATATTCGGGCATGTGTATCATATGTATATATATTATAGATGCTCGCACATATTGACATACACACCGAAATATGTATCCAAATATTATTTTTTAGACGCCCATTTGGTCGAACTACGCTAAATTTGTGTTTATTTATAGCCCGAATTGTTTTTGTTTGCTCAAAATTAGTTCTTTTTTTTCTTTGGGAACATATACTACATACATATGTACATACATATGTATGTCTGATGGAAATAAAATTCTAGCAAAAATGGATACAAAAACCAAAGAAAAACCGGTCGCAAAATTATAAATCCAATTGCTCTGCAGAACTAAGGCGAAATTTGTCTATCGGTTGTCAATGAATTCATTTACATTCATTATTATGCGATTATTTATCTGCCACCAAATCAGTTGTTTAGATATGTAGGAACACGTGTGGTGTATTTGTCAACAAATTAGTCACCCGAAAACTGAGCAATTTTAATTGATAAGAGAACAACATGGTGAGTTTCCACTATGATGCGATATGAATTATATAAAGAACAAAGGAGCCGTGAGTACACCTGCTCCAAGAGGTAAAGGAATAGCACACGGCTTATAAGAAATTCAGTGGAATATTTATCGCAATTTTGGAAACAATTCTTATCCATTTTTTCCGTTTGATAACAACACTGGATTAAAGAGTGCAAATTAACTCAAATTTGTAATGATTTCCAAATTAATACACGTACAGCAAAATCTCTTTGGAAATTTGCACTGTACAGATGTGTTGTATATTTATAGATGATCGTACCGACCCAGACGGATCTGTTGAGCTTGATCCGAAGTATATATTATATTGTGTATGAGGTCGTAATAAATATAGTAGAAGTACTCTTAATCGTTTGCTGATCTATTAGGTTTGGGGTCGGCTTTTAAATGATTCAATGACTGAACTAAGTAAATGATTGATTAAGGAAGTCGCACACAGAATCTGGAAAATCTTGAAAATTATAATGCATATTGAATTCCTATGATCGAAGACAGACTGGGAGAGAGAGCGCAGCAGTTTAACAAAGGCCTTAATTATTGTTTTGTTTCATCAGCAATGGTGGAACAACTAGCATTAGCCACGTACTGCCACATGTGTGTGTAATTTTGAATGCGCCGCTTATCCCCCCTGCCCAACTGCCCCCACCCACTCGCACACCACCACAATCGAATTTTATAAGCTCTTATCGGCGGCAGAGCCTCAATAACGTGCCTAACGGCAAATCGAAGCTCCTGCCTCGCTCCCCAAAGCTGATAGCAGCGGCAAAAAGCTCAATTTAAAATCAAACATTCGAAATCGAAACCGACATGCGACAATCGCAATTAGCGAAACAGAAGAAAGGAAAGAGAAGAAACCCAAGAAGGCGGGCTGGAGGCGTAGCAGCAGATGGAGGAAAGTGAGTCAGGCCGAGCGATATCAGGCATTGGTATTATTCATATAGTAATAGTACCCTCACAAAGGGTTACTAATGTCCACTGAAACATAGAAAATTTCAATCTAAATCGAATGACTACATGTATTCACATCGGAATAAAGATAATCCAACCAAACTTTACCAGTTGTTGGATGGTAATTTCTGATCAAATTCGAAAAACTATAGGGTCAAGACACTTAAAAACATTAATTCCCTTCACTAACGATATACCATTAAAATTATAAATGAAATAAAATGATTCATCGATGGTAACTACACAGTCTTAATTGTGCATCTCGTTGCTGAATGTTTAAATATAAATTGCATGTCAGAGATCAAATTCAGCTGAGATGCAGAATAATGTTAATTGAAAGGTACACACAGAAGTATGTATAGCCATAGCCATAGCCATAGCCATATAATCTTGGCAGTCAGTTGCACAGCTGGATGCACCCACATGGGCTGCAACACTGTTGATGCTGACGATGCTGACATCTCGCCAGCTCTGGAGGAACTACACATAATATACAAAAATAATCCCTGTGGGGTGGGGTGTTCGTATGGTTCGCATGAACTTTGCCAGATTTTAACAGTTTATTGCCACAGGGCCTCTCTAATCACTGGCGGACGTGCCGATGCGTCTATACTTTCTGGGAAAGTTTATATGCACTTACTTCCCCCCTCCACCAGTACATACATCATCAGACCCGTCCGTCGTCGTTGTGGCTTGGCTCCTCCTGCAAAAGTTTTCTACACTTGAGCACTAATCACTTCGACTCTTAGTATTAGTACTCCAACAAATTGAGTGTTTAATATTGCTGGACTGCAATTAGAACCCCACATTATACCAGACAGATGCTACAGACGCCTCAGCTTACATGTAGCTAAGCAAACAATCTACAATAAATATCGGTTTTATGGATATTGCCAGAAAACCCCAAAGGGCCCAACTTTGTAGTTTTCATCGCGTGTGCGCGTAGAAAGGGAAATTCGTGTGTGTGTCTGTCGCTAAGCAAACATTTTTGTGGGCGGAAATTTTGTATGAAATCATGGCAAATACAACAAATACAAATACTAAAACTAACCTTGGATCAATCAGACCAAGGGCAAACGTTGAGCTCATACCCAAAGATGGTACTTACGAAGGGTTTTTTATTGGATGCCATGCCTGCCGCCTGCCCCACAATCTCACGTCATTCGCACCACTTTGTGAACACTGCTGTGGGGCTGGGAGGGATTCAATCATCGCTCTCCATCTATCTGGGCGGATGTTTGTGCGAAGCATTAGAAATTGTCAACTGTGTGAAATTTACACAACTTTTTAGTTCGACTGCAGTTTGACTTTTGACTGCAAATATCGGTCGATCAAAAGTTATATCTGTCCGATGACCAGACCATTATGGGAGGGGGGGGAGTGGCTTATGCAAATTGGAAATGCCATCATGCGGTTGTGAAATAATATCCAGCAAATACGACCAATGTCTATAGTTTGGGCATTTCCAGCAGATCGAATGCGATCATTCGGATAAGTTGGGCTAGGTTATGTCAGGCCAAGAATAGATCAACAGAAAAGAAAACTCTTATCAGCAAAACTCAAACTTTTCTGCTGCATTCACGGGCATTCTCTTTCGCTTGTGCGTCTCGAGCATCAATAGGGAACCAGTTGGGAGCACAGACGTGCCCGTAGTAGCTCATCGATCATTCGTACGAGAAGCTTTTGCTTTTCAGGTGCCTAGTGGCCGCATGCCGTGATCCAATTATTGTACAGGCGACAGACTATCGTAAAATTCTACGTTTTTTTATTGGCTTTATCATTAGTTTTATGACTAATAATTGCGCTTATATTGTCTATAATTAAAATACTAAAAACGTCGTCTCAATTAAATTGTTATTAACAAAAAGTCAAAGCGGCAAAACAGAACAGAGCAGAGCAGAGCACGTTGATGTCAGAGAGCTGGCTGGCTGGCTGGACCAATCGTAGTGCCAAACCGAGAGCTTCAACTATTGTATCTGGTGGCAGTATCTGTAGTATCTGTATCTGTGTCTGTTACGTGCGGCAGCCATCAAATGCTGCTGCTGCTGCTGAAAGTAAAACTTCTCGTTACTCGTACTTAGAATCGAGTCAAGTGTAATTTCCATTAACTATGTTTGTTATGGTCTTGGTGTCCGTCTGGCCTCTTAATTGGGCGCTAACGTGTTTCAGATACATTTGTATCTACAAATGACAGCCCCCAGGCCCCCTCGACGGCAATTAAACAAATCCTCGCCTTGAACTGCGTATCACGACATTTAGAACTTGACTTCGCTAAGCATCCATTTAATTTTCATATATGTATATAAAGTCGAGCTCCAAATAAAACCCACTTTGATTTGATCAGCACTTCCATCTGTATCTTTAGCCATGTCTGGGTCAGCTTCCTACCACTTCTCTTCCTATTGCTTTAGCCGGGAATTCGTACTAGTCCCTTCAGGGCTACTCAACAATCAACTCAGTGGAACAGTGGGAGACTCTTTGCAGCTCGTTGGCTGTTGAAAGTGGCGATAAAAGCTACGATTTCGGAATAATAATGATTGTCAGCTAAAGTATTTCAAATAAGACACAGAGAGAGCAGAGAAGGAGATTGTCAGCATGACCCAGCGCCAAACTGGGCACTGGACCTACCCCAAAATAATGTGGCATGTTTTCGCTCATACATATATATATATAAATATATGTATATTTGGGGGTATCAGCAATGCCTTTTGGGTTAATAAGTAGTGGAAGATCAGAACACTCTTAAGTAGAAATAGAAATATTTATGACCCCTAAAGAATCACAAAAATAAACCAAAATAAACCTCAATTGTCGTCAGTCTATATTTTTTCTTTATAAGTCTTTAGACATATTAAATGCCCATGATTCAGATTGTATTCGAATGAAAGTAATTTTCAAACTATTCGAATGAATTATTAAATAGAATCGAAAGATTATCTCATGAATTCACATGTCGAATTGAGTAATTTAATGGATTAACTCAATGTTCTATGACTACCAATGATAAATAGCGACAAATATCGTAAAAGTTACCCAATAAGGACACGTGTGGAATAAACTATTACCAAAAGATTAAATCAGTTCTCTAGCATACAAAAAAAAAACAGAAAAATAGATTATGTTGCTTTCGAAGCAAGGAAATTTTTGTCAATTTTTCCACATCGTATCAGTATTTTTAATAAGATTTACGATGACCTACCAATCCTTTGCTTTGATTAAACATAATCTTTATGAGGTTAGAGCTCTGCTGGGTGGAAGAAATATAGCATAAGATCTGCATACATACGTCAGAAAGGCAGCCATAGTATCTCTTGTCAATACCAACCCACAAATCCACCATTAAGATATTTTATTTGGTTTCTTCAACATTTAATTTGGGGCTTATCGTCGTTTGATCTTTTGGGGTGTGATTCTTTCAAGTGGTACTCAAAAATTCAACTAAATTTCGTACTTTTATTTTGACAATGCTTAACTATTCGCCTGAAGAGATCGCTGCGAGATCTCAAGTGTTACCTTTCGGCACACATGTACGTAGTTCGTAGAGATATGCATACATTGCTATGGTGGCTAGTATTTCCGGTTATATCAGAGTTAGAACCAGTGATTAGTTCTCTAAGGCAGCTGAATAATTACAAAAATCAAATTAAGTACACACAACATTTTGTCGTTGAAGTTGTTTGCCTCTCCATCGTTCCTGTTGGGTTACGAACTGCTCATCACCTTGATCGGTGGATGGGATGGGATAGGATAGGATAGTATAGAGCGTGTAGCTCGCCATAAAGGTATCAATAATTCCATTGTATTGAGAACAGCAATTAACAATTAATCAAAGCATTCGTCTGTGAAAATACGGCGAATTAGTTTATTATTAATTTTTGGTTTGTTTTTGTGTTTTGTGTTTTTCCGTTGATCGACCCCCTGGCCTCTTGCTCAACTGACCCAATCATCATCGCTTCAGAGAGGCAGAAAGGAAATTGCAAAAAGATTTTGGGTTAGAGATAGAGATGGTTCTTCTATCTGTTGACTGGTAATCACGACACACTTCCCCCCCACCCAAAAATGCTGAAATAAACAGGAACATATAATTTAATGTTCATAATCTGAAACTGTACCTCCTAAACCAGCAAATGGAAACCCACTATATAATCGCATACTCGCACAATTCTTGCAAAATAAAAGCAAATTATACAAGTGGTGAAAGTTGGATTGAACGAAGCTTGGAATACACTTCAGAGGAAGCTTGGAATACACTTCAGAGTACCCTTGAAATACACCATAAAACACCCATTTGGATGCACCAAGGAATGTTCTTTAAATACTTTATGGAATTCCCTCAAGAACATCCTTTGAATACCTTAAGAAGGTTAATTAAATTCTGAGTACTACGGGAATTATTTAATACAGAATTTTACTGATGACAATATGCTTCCCCTACCATAAACTAAACTGAGAGTATCCAAAAAATAAAAGGACCACATCGTAGGGATAGCTTAATGAAAAGAAATCTATGCAGACAATAAGACAAACAGAACATCGATTTTTGTGCTGAAATTCAGTGGGTAAAATGTTTTGCTGCTAAAATCCTTAAATCTCTGCCTTGGTCAACACTCCTCATAGTCCAGTAGTACCCTCTTTAAGGGTATACTCGTGCTACAACGCAAATTGCCCAATTCTGTTGTGTTTTTTTTTTCTGTTTGCTGCTTTGTGGGTCTTTCTTCTTTGCTGTTGATGGAAGGAACAGGAATCTTATCGTCTCTCGGATGCACAACAATGGCACACAGCGAATCATAATCGTTGATAAGCATTGCAATAAAGTTGTTTTTATTGTTCGCGGGGATCTGATAAAGGCAACACTCTGATAAAACGCCAAATGGTCCCCGCAATCAAACGAAAGCCATGCGCATGCATAACACTCTCACTTATCTGATGTGTCAGATAGCTAGAGCCGCACATCGGGAGGATGAGCCAGAGGATTGCATTCAAGCGGATGTCGAGATGCTAGGATCTGCGCATATTGGGTATCGCCTGATTTTGGCTGCAAATTGTTTTCCATGTTGTCATGGACGAAATTAAATGTATCTTATCAGAGAGCCATTCAAATCAGAAACGATTACAAAACATTGGCTCCAACCGACTTGCGGATACCCTCCCAGAATTGACTTACTATTCCGAGTGGGATCGATTAGATCCCAAACGAACTGCACTTAATTTACTGTGGCCCTTGAGACAGTAGCAAATTATGAGATTGCCAAATGGGCATGGCTTTTGTATACCCCACTTGGGTGGAGTTTTAATGAACCAGAAACACTTTTCACCATGACTCGGCGGAAGTTTAAAGTGGTGCCTCGCTCGGAACCCTAATTAATCTTAGCCATCATATGTTTTTCGTTAATATTATCTACTGCATACAAACATTTTCCTGTCAACTTTCTCTCACCTCCGGAAGGGTTGGTTGGAGTGCCAAAATCGTTGAGGATTTTTATAGATTTTTAATCAAATTCGTTCGAGCAGGTACGAGTATTCTTATATGTTTAAAAAAATGGATTTGAATAGGAATATTCGGCCCTTACACATTCTACACCCTACTGAAGACATTTGGGGATTTATCAATGGGATCAAGTAATTCCGTTAAGCAAATCCTTGAGGTTGCAAAGGTTTGAGGTTTAGTAAAAATTAACAAGTGGAAAATATATCCACCCACTCTATTCTCCGACTTTTACGTAAATAGACAGGCAGTAAAAAATAAATCTTAGATTCTGCAAATAAAATCTTATCCATGGACACATTCGACAGTTCCCTCCCCACCATTCTTTCTTCCCCTCTCAATGAATTGAAATTCCACACCAGTTTCTAACCCCCACACTCACCCATCATGTGCAGGAGGTTCTCCTCCAGGAGGAAGGCATCGTCGTAGCTGGAATTGGTCAGATTCTCCGTTTTCATGTTCAGCAAACTGGGCAACATTGAGGCATACATTTAGGTAGCGTTAATCTTTTCGTTTCGCCGGGGTTTTCAGAATAGATTGCAGTACAACCGATTAGGGGATTGAAACGCGTTTTGGGGCGACAAAAAAGGTAAATATTTGAAAGTCCTTCACACTCTTTTGCAAATTGATTTTTTTCACGAATTTATTTGTTGCTGTTGCTGTTGTTGCGGCTCTTTGGTGTTTTGCTGGTGCACATTTTTTTTTAAATATATTTTTTTTGTTGATAATTTTTCGTAGTTGTTGGGTTTATTTTTACGCGGTGTTTGGTGTTTTTGCTGTCGCCTTTTTTTTGCAGCTAAGGTGAGGGGCCATAGACACACTTAAGTAAAGTTAAATATTTGCACAAATTAAAACCGAAAAAATAGCTGAAGCGATGAGAAAGTTTGTGGAGAATAAACCGCAGCACAATACACTGGTGGGGAAACACCGACGGCAATTGCTGCGCTACGATACGATACGATATTTACATATGTGGAGACGGAGGAGTGTGGACGGTAGGCAGGCAGGCCGGGCGGTGCATAAATAAATAATGCAAAACGATCGACGATAAAAATGTTGGCAACGGAAAACGAAAAAGGAATATCACAGTCCTTTCTGCTAGGTTCACTCCTTCCTGTACTTTATTTCTCTATATATATTTTTTGTAAGCCTCGAAATCTACCGGCGTTTCTCAGTGGAGCAGGAGGTGGCGGTGGGGAGCCTGCGGTGCTGCCTCTGCGGGCTGTATGTATTATTACCGCCTAGTGCAAAACACTGACTAAACCTCAAATAATGTTCTCAACACGTACTAACTGTCTTAATATTATTTGTTGTAGATATAGAAGCCGACGCCAGCGACACCGACACCAACACCAACACCGACACCGACCCACCGACGAAGCCAGCGGCGACAACGAAAGCTCCAGAGAGACGACGGACGAGACGATCAACAGGGGGAAATGCTCGGCGGTGTCGCTCACTCGGCTGCGGGCCCGCGCCAACGATGTTCGTATAAACTTTAATAAATATTATTACTACTACTATGCCTCTGCCTCTGTCGCTGTCGCTGCTGCTGCTGCTGCTGCTGTATTACCTGCTGCACTCGGACGCACTCGTACTCGTCTTGGCAAAATATTGTTAACAGTTAACAGTTGACACAACAGTTCGGATCGGATCGGCGGTTGGTTTTGCGCCTCGGATCATTTCGGATCGCTGCTTCGTAGCCTCCTCTTATCGGCGGAGATTAAGCGCTCCCATACGACTGCTACATAGATGTATATACATATAATAATTCAAATTGTTTAATGGCCCACTAAATGTACACATACACATACATATAAAGCCGTATCTGTATATATAGAACGCGTATATTTGTCTGTGGCTTTGTATGTTTTTGAGCTTTCATTAAAATAAATATAGTTTCCATTTCTTGTTTTTTCTTTTTCGACAGTTTTCAAAGATTGCAAAGAGTTGAAGCACTTCAGAAAAAGGAAATCTCAAACATAATCGGGGATTATCGGAATTAAGAGAGAATTAAGGGAGGATTCAATGAGAAATAAATACATAATTAGGCGGAGAAATACTCTCTGTAGATATGGCATGAAGTGATATTGTACTTCAACTCATTTTCAGAAGAAGAAACACAGGAAACTGTTGGGAAATTCTATACTATATATTGTTTTTTTTATAGGAATTTTATGAATATTCTTTGGGATAGTAATAAAAATAATAGTCCAAAATTCGATGCCATTAAATTGAGAATATTTATTCTTTTTCTTATTGAATCACTTTTAGAGATAATTTTTTGCTTGTAAAACTCTCTCTTTCTCCCTGGTCTAGTCATCATAGCTACTAGTCATCCCTTTGGATTTCCTTCTCCTGGAAAACTATTTTCCACGAGCACTTGCTGCTCGCTGTCTCCTAGAAAAGCATTTGTCCTACGTATTTCTACGTATTTGTAGATCACTTCACTTTCAGCTTGACAAACACAACAGTCGGGGGGCTCTCCGTCTGGTATCTGCTGCCCCGTATAGCCAGGCCAGGCCGCTGCTTATCAAAACCGGAGCTGCAGCCTCGCCGCCACAGACAGCGATAGACAGAGACAGGGACTGAGACTGAGACAGCGGCAGAGACAAGGGACAGGCAGTGAAAGAGAAAGATAGATAGATGCCAGTGGCAACGGCGGAGCAGCCACTCGTCGTATAATAGGTCGCTGTTATTGTTGATATGTATATATGTATATACATATATAAAATATAATATGCAGTATCTTTGGCTGTGTCGATTAGTAAGCAAGCGCCTTAAGCTGGGGCAGGCTAAGCCGTTCAAGGCACCCCCGCTTATCAGCAGAGTCGAGCAGCGAAGTGTTGCATGTAACGGAACGCGCTGCTCCAGAGAATCCCCAGAGAGATCGGAGAGATGAATAGGCTGCCCTGCCCGAAAGCTCTTTAAATGCATTGTTTTGGTTTTGAATCTGATTCAATTGAATATAATTTTTCGTTGCCTCTCTCTCTGTGACATTGTTGCCATCTCTTTCGCATGCACAATCGCAGATTCTCTGCCATTCCATTCCACTGTACTCGTACTCGTACTTTATACGGCGGAATTTCTGTGACGAAACAGAGCTCCACCCCACCACACCAGTAGCCGCCAGTGCCACTCACTGTGCACACTCGTTCGTTCGCATTTCGATCGCCATTGCCCGCCGATTGGCGTCATTGTCAACATACACCCATCATCATCATCGTCATCATCATCATCGTCATCGTCATCATTGCGGAAACGTGATGGAATTATGGGGGCATGGTAGTGTGAGATTCTTACAGCACACTGCACCTTACACAGGGAATCACCATTTAGAGGATCAATAAAAAAGGCAAACGAATTTGAAGCACACAAAAATATTACTGATCCTCTGACAGAGTATGAATCGTACTTCGTTGACTTTTATACAGATTTCTCTTGCAGTTTCCCCTACAATTGAGTCTCTCCAAAGACTCCAAAGACAAAAGATAAAATAAATAAAATATTGTATTTCTCCCACCTACTTCACTTTGCAGCGTACTACCATTTATGGGATCACTCTGAACTTAAGGCAAGAAATGTAGCTAATATTTAATGATCTCTTAAATGATCTTTTCCAGAATTGGACTCTGGCACATTCCAAGCAAATCTTTGGTGGCTTTTTCTCACAGTTTTCTTTAACAGACTTCTTCAGCGTGTTTTCTTTTATTTCCCATTGAGATCAAAATCTGCACTCCGCATTTCTCTCACACTCTCTGGTGTCGTGATTCTTTCGCCTGGCCTCGGTTCTGCCGGAATGCAAAACATCAGCCAGATGACAATTATCCCGACCCTTTCCAGATGGGCCGGCTGAGTGATTGCATTAATTGCACTTACAAAATGTGTCGCCCCCAGATACAAACACATGCACATACATATATGTACATACATACATATATGTATCCCTTATCTGTGCTCTGCTTGTGGAGACATACGATCGTTGTATGACGCATATGTTTTGGTTTGAAGCCGCACACCGATGATCCGCACCGATCAGAACTATCATCAATCCATTGTGCTGGCTTGGCTGTATGCATGAACAAGTGAACAAATGAATGAACGAATGGAATGAATCACTCATGTAATAATCCGAATTTGACTCCAAATCGGAGGGGAGCATGAGGAGGCCTACTTTATGTATCTGAGTGATACACACTCGCTTCCTGCATGGGGTGTGGTGTGTGTACGAAAGGAAAAACTAGCATTCAAATAAAATGCATGTCATGTTCAGGGCGGTTGATGGCTGTCGCTTTTCCCCGGCCACACACACACACAACACACACACACATGTGTGTGTATGCCCCTTTGGGGGCCCTTTTCAGATTGCCATTTCCAGAGAATTATGGAAAAATTAGCCAAGCAAAGTCAAGCCAAGCCAAACATCTCCTTCTCCCGACTGTCTCTCTGTGTCTCTCTGCGTCGTTCGTTTTCTTGGGGCATTCGTTAAGTGAATATTGTGCGAAAATTTAATATTTTATTTGCATACATTTTTATAGAGAGACAACACAGCAGGCACAGGCAGCAGCAGGCAGCACTCGTGTGTGAGTATGGGATGCACATGTGATTTGCATGTGTTGTTCGTCATCGTTGTTCATGATCATGATCATTCATTGTTGTGCTGTGTCTTTTCTGCTGACTGTGACATGAATGCAACGCAATGATAATGATGATGATGATGATGACGATGATGATGTTATGATACTCATAATGTTTGACTGCAATTTACTATTTACACTTCATTTAGCGGCGACAACTTTAAGTGAAATGTGTCCACATGGCGGCTGAGTAGTTTGCCTCGTTCCGGCAGTCTCTCTACTCAGCCTCTGCAGCCTCTCTGCTGCATCCGTGAGATCTCAGTGAGATCTCCTGCGTGAAACAATAAGAAAGCATCGCAATTGAATAGTAGTAGGGCTGGCCGGCTGTCTGGCTGTCTGGCTGGCTTTGACTAATTGAAAAATTAGCTCAAGTGTGAGGATAGTCGAGCAAGTGGCTTGTGTTGTTGTGTAAGGAGCAAACCCACCCTACCCCCTCAGACACTTGAGACAGCAAGCAGCTTTTCCCATTGCAAAGCTTCCCTTTAAGCGCCCATTTGGCTAATACTCGTGAGTAGTACGTCTTGAGTTCTAGAGTTTTACATAAGCCCAGGGCACGGCACGGCACGACACGGCAGCTGCTTGCAGTATTTTGAATAGAGTTTCCAATGCTTAAAATTATGATTTTAGTCTGCATCACATGCATATAATAATCGTTCATTAATAAATTACTTTGGTTATGCTTTGGCGCTGTTTAATCCGTACAAATATAGGCATAAAATTCAGTGAGTTATCATCAAATTATAAGCAAACTTTTATATGGAATCAAATGGCTAAATAAATTTCTGTGTACTCATAAAGTTTATATCCATACGAAACTCCCCCATCCCACGGCCAATAAATATCAATGGCCCCCAACACACCAAGATGTCAACACAAAGAGCGCGATTATAGGCAGTTGTACTATCCAACTATGTGGTATCCAGCGTTATCTGTAGATATGCCTTTGGCATTGTGAAACCCTTCCAGACACATATTTCTATATAGTTTATGCACACACGGAGCTGACGCAAGGCAAGGCCCCCCTTTTAATTATCTTTATGGAAATTAATAAATGTCTGAGGCGGATAACAATAAGAGGTAGAAAATAAAGCAGAAATAGAAATAGAAAATAAATCGGAAATATGGGTTATTTCCTAAATATGTCTGCCCGTTCATCTAGCATCTAGATATCGTGCAGTAATACTTTTTTTTAATTATAAAAAAGCTCGAATCAAAACAAAAAACAAAACAAAAAACTCAATGAACCGAAAGACCCGCCGCCACACACCCCGAAAAGAGCAGCCACAGCGTAGGCAAAATGCAAATCGCTTGGAGTTCGCGTCTGGGCGATAACCTAACCACCCCCCCGCCCTATACTATATCAGCCGAACCATCCGAATCTGAATCCAGGGATATATACATATATGTGTGTGTGTGTGTGTGTGTGTGGGGAGAGGCGATCGGTCTGGTCTGGTCTGGTCTGTCCCTCAGTTGATATGGGGCCTCTGAACCGTACCGTACGTACCGTACCGTGCCCCTTCTATGCATAATGCGAGAGCCCCCACAGGAGCCTCACCACCTTCGTCTGCTTGTCTTGGCAATCCAAATTAAATACGAAATGAGAGAACGAACCCCTTTCGTCATGTCATCCAGCGACTAAGGTGACACTAGTCAGAGCTTCAGGTACTGCAGCCCAGCCCCAGCCCCAGAGGGGCCTCCCGGCCTCCCGGTGATCGTCGTCGCTGTTGTGTCTCTATAAATATTCAACGAGTAAAAGCGTTGAGGCTGACGGACACTTGGGGGATTGGGGCTTGAGGCTTGGGGCTCTCGGTGCTTGTTGTGTTTGCTGTTGCGCATATTTAACCCTTGGGTTAAGTTAAACATTACGATTACGTTTTACTTCGCTTAATTTTGTGCGCGTTTTCCCCATGGTTTTCCATACACCTCACATCGACGGCACAGCCCAGACTCTTACTTTTACAATAATTCATGGAAGTTCTTTTGGGGGTTTCGGTTTCGATTGCAACTGTCTGCATAGAGCAACAGACTGGCAGCAGCAGCAACAAGTTTGTTCCTAATCAATAAACAAATTATAAACATTTATAATGATTGCAGCCCGAGGCTTATCGGCATTCGAAAAGCGGCGCGGCTCTTATCAAGGCCATAAGCGCTCTCTTTTTATTCGAATTTATCTTCTAGCCAGCGACACGATTAGGGGGCCAGCACACACTTTTGGCTGCCACACGTGGCACGTGTTTGCCCACAGCAAAAGGTGTGCCGCACGATCTTGCACCTTGAACAGTTGTTAGTTCAGTTTACGGCAGCCTCAAAACTGATTTGAAAATCATTTCTAAATCGTAAATATTATCTGGATTGGCAGTGGAAATCATATTTGGCTGAGTTAATGCGGCATGCGAATTATTCAAGGACAATCAGATATAAATTATGGAATTAATAGGGGTCAGAAGGGGTCTTTAAGTTCTACAGTTTTAGTTTAACAAGAGAGAACATTCCTCTATATGAGGAGGCGAATGATGCTCATTCACTGCATAAATATTCCATAAACGAACGGATACAAAATGAGACTTGGAGAATGGAGAACTGAGAATGTGGAGATCAGCAGATGATTCTGTGGTGTGTATGGCAGAACTTGGAGGAACCTCACAGAGATGATTCTTTTATGCGTTCGAAACTTTTTAATTGAAGCTTCAAAGACTTGCAAAAATTAACTCAGTAAGAAAATAAATATGAACAACATTCAGCGGGCAGATTAGAGCCAGAAAATATTCGTAGTCCGTATGGGAAAGCCCCTAAAAATTATTTTAGACTAATATTCGGTACTTTGTGGACTGTCTGATGGTTTTCTCAAGATCAATTAATAGGCAATGCAAACATGACTTAAAACATACCCTTAGAAAGAATAGTAATAGAGTAATATTCCACTTACCAGATTCGTGCAGCTCGTGCTCCATTTCCTCCACCTTGTTGATCTTCAATAGCTGCTGTCCATCGGTGACCCTCAGATCCTGTGGATGCTTCATTATATGGTTAGGGCTATGGCTATGGTTAATGGTTGTGAGTGTAAGTTTTGATCCAATCACATAGTCATAGAGTAATGCCCCGCAATCTGCAAGTGGAGAGAAGAAGACTGTCATATATCAATCGGTACACCATTGCAGACTAAACCAACAGAACGAACAGTTAAAGTTAAAGTAAACGCAAGTGAAGTATCCGCTTGTAGATCTATAAATATTACACACATTGTAGGTGTCAGACAAGTCGAGTGCCTGACAACCAAACGCTTCACATTACAAGCCCCATAGCGGGCGGGGGTCAGTGGGTTTACGATCCCATATCAGTGATAGGACAGACCCACCTGCCCAGAGGCCCAGCGCACCACACAGCGGGCCATAAACCAAAGCGAACAACAGTTCCCCTCTGCAGACATGACGTGTGGTGTACACTGTACAGTGTACACTGTACAGACTGCCAAACAGCAAAAAATACCCCCAAATCATAATCTTCAGCGGTTTATTGAGTGGCGGAGTCGCAGATAAAATACTCACACAGCGCCACGATAAGTTCTGGCGCAAAAAAAAGAAATATTCTACTCAGAAATACGCATAGGTAAAAATTCGCTCTTCTCTCGCTCGATAATGTTTCTGATTATCAGGCATTTATTGTTTCTTTTGGCGCTTTCGCTCTCGAGTGCCAGAACAGCCGATAAGCCTCCCCAGAGCCGTCTCTCTATGTCTCTCTCTCTCGCCCCATGCCGCTCTTATCATGCCACTGGCACTGCCACTGTCACTAGTGCTGACGCTGACGCAGAGACCCCCCTCGTACGCCTTGTTGTCACCTTTGAACGCTCGTGACTGTCGCGAGCCGATCCATGGGGACCCACAGCGTCGGTCCACAGCGTCGGTCGGCTGTTATTTGATGCAAAATTGTAGATTGTTTATCACTTTCACTGTCGTCCGTGTGGATATTGCAGATAAGCTGGGGAACGGCTGGGCCTGGAGGGAGATGGGATGAGGGCATGGCCAATTATCCAGTAATCTGCAATGTTCCCATCGTTTTTTATTTACATTACTCTTGGGGATTACGGGGATTTCAGTTGATAGATAGTCTCGTTCTCATCTTAAGAACTGTTGAGCAAAGCAATAGAATAGGCCAAAGGGACAAGTTTAACGGACAGCTAAACGGACAGCTAAACGGACAGCTGGCATACGTGAAGAGTATAAAAGAGGCAGCAGAAAAAGATTCACTGACATTAATCTCGCGATTCGACACACCTTTTTGTGTACCATTAAATTAGCTTTGAGCAAAAACACCTTGCCACCTTCAAAGTCTCATATTTAATGTCACAAATCCTCACAGTTCCCCTTGGGATTAAACTTCAACTTTGACTTGAGTCTAGACATTCGAGCACGCCCATTACAATACACAACATCTTCGGTTACAGTTCTAATTTTGTTTAGCAGGGAATACGAAAAATTCCTCTAGAATATTTCATAAATAAAAAATTCGAAATCCAAAGATCTGGCAATGTGTTCACGGGATCCGGCCTCGAATCAGTTGATCGACTACAAGACCAATGATTCGGAGGTGCAGAAGGAGTGCACCACAGCCAGCGGGACGCCGGTGGGTGTGAAGGATGCCATCATGACGGTGGGGCCGCGGGGACCCGCACTGCTGCAGGACTTTGTCTACCTGGACGAGGTGATGCACTTTGACACGGAGCGCATACCGGAGCGGGTGGCCTATGCGAAGGGTGCGGGCGCCTTTGGCTACTTCGAGTGCACCCACGACATCACCCGGTTCTGTGCGTGCTCGCTGTTCGAGAAGGTCAGGAAGCGCACAGCCATCGCCATGCGGTTCTCGGTGGCCTGCGGGGAGAGCGGCTCGGCGGACACCGTGCGGGAGCAGCGCGGCTTCGCCGTCAAGTTCTACACGGACGACGGCATCTGGGACATTGTGGGCTGCAACACGCCCGTCTACTACGTGCGCGATCCCTCGCTCTTTCCCAGCCTGATCCACGCCCAGAAGCGCAATCCACAGACCCATCTGCGGGACGCCGACATGTTCTGGGACTTCATGACCCTCCGTCCCGAGACGCTGCACGCCCTGCTGATGTACTTCAGCGATCGGGGCACACCCGATGGCTACCGGCACATGCACGGCTATGGGGCTCACACCTATCGCATGGTGAACCCGAACGGAGAGACCTTCTACGTGAAGTTCCACTTCAAGACGGATCAGGGCATCAAGAACCTGGACGCACGCCGCTGCTCGGAGCTGATGGCCCACGATCCGGACTACTCCATCAGGGATCTGTACAACTCGATCAAGAAGGGCAACTATCCCAGCTGGACCATGTACATCCAGGTGATGCTCAACGAGGAGGCCAAGAAGAGCCGCTTCAATCCCTTCGACGTGACCAAGGTGTGGCCCCAGAAGGACTTTCCCCTGCTGCCGGTGGGCAAGCTCGTGCTCGACCGCAATCCGACCAACTACTTCACGGAGGTCGAACAGCTGGCCTTCAGTCCGGCCCACATGATTCCTGGCATCGAACCCTCGCCGGACAAGATGCTGCAGGGGCGTCTCTTCGCCTACGGCGACACCCAGCGCCACCGTTTGGGCGTCAACTACATGCAGATTCCCGTCAACTGTCCGTACCGTGTGCACGTGAAGAACTTCCAGCGGGACGGGTGCATGACGGTCACCGACAACCAGGACGGCGCCCCCAATTACTTCCCCAACTCGTTCTGCGGCCCCAAGGAGAGCTCTCGGGCGCTGGCCCTGCAGACCTGCTGCCCCATTTCGGGCGATGTCTACCGCTTCATGAGCGGCGACACTGAGGACAACTTCAGTCAGGTCACCGACTTCTGGACGTACACCCTGGACAACTGCGGGCGGAAGCGGCTCATCCGTAACCTGTCGGAGCATCTGGCCGAGGCCAGCCAGTTCCTGCAGGAGCGTGCCGTCAAGCTCTTCACGATGGTCCACTCGGACTTTGGTCGCCTGATGACCGAGGCCCTGAACACGGCCCGGATCTCAAAGTTCTAACTGCTCTTTCATACATATATATCCAATAAATGTTTATTGCCCATAAATTTGTAGCTCCTTTTTCCTTCTTTCGAATAATCCTTCAAGCTGTTTGCATTGCATACTTTTGGGCCTGGTTGAAAGGCCTGGAAAAACCTTGCTTGGAATGTTGGCTGGAATGTTTATGCCTAGTGGAATATATAGTAATATCTGTCTGTCTTATCTGGTTACCCAACAAATCTGATCTGCTTGCAGTGCTTATCCAACCCGAGTGATTATTCCCACCACTACAAACACAAACAAACACACCCATAAGCCATCAGCCATAAGCCATCGAGATGAGATCTGTCATTAGCTTGCCGCTCTGTTTACATGCGATACACGTGGCCCACAGGTTTCCATGGTTGAATGCCTGCACAAAGCTACTACTCGTACTTATCTATAGATCTGTCTGTGTACAGTGCGTTACAGCGATTTAATGCTCAGCTTGCAAGTCAATTGAGACGAATGGCCTTCGATCTAATTGTATTTATTTAATTGATTCAAATATCCAATGAATGAAAATAGTTGATTTTTTGTATATTTTAGTTTTCTTCACTATCTAAAAAAGGTATTAAATGTCCGAAATGTAATGTCCTATATGTTTAAAAAAAAAAAAACCTTAGTTACATTCAATTTTCCTAAGGCTTTTCGCTGAACTTCACCTTGAAATTCTCTCGATTTTTAAACTATAAAATATATATGGATTTTCAAACTGTCGCGTGCCACTACGTATATGACATGTTCGGCTGATTGTAGCCGCCATATCTGCTCCCTACACCCCACGTAACCATGAACCGCACTGTAGCCCCGTATGGCTGAATGATTCTCCCCTTAGTTCGCCGGCGATTTATTTAACCAAAATGCTTATAAATGCTTATAAACGCTTGGCAAATAGGCGACAGCAAAAAATTAATTGTAAAGATTCCTCCTACTAACGGGCTAAGTGACTTGCGCTAAGAATGACAAAAACTTACTTAAAGCTCTGCTCTCCTTCGCGCTGTCCCTCTCTCACTCTCTCTGTGGCGGTCAGACAGAGTTCGTTCTAACTGGCGTTGTAGTTGTATGTAACTGTTGTTGTTTGTGTTGTTGCTGCTGCTGGGCTTTTATCAGCTTTTGTTTGCGTTGTTGTTGTTGTCGGTGCGCTGCTTTTGAGCGCATGAATGAAAGCGAAACAGACGTGAGAGACCAGACCCAGACGCACACTTGTTGATTTCTTTATGTGATTCGGATTCAGTTGCTCGTTATAATTAAAGTCGCTGCCGGGTATGATTTTTGTTTTTGTTTGTATTATTATTTTTGATTTTGTTTAACTTTTATTGTTGTTGTCTGGCTTTTGGCACTCAAATTTTAATTTTTTTTTATTGCACTTTTACACTGTTTGCTGTTTTGGCTAGCGCTGCTGCTGTTTCAATGGATATGGCTGTGTGATATTCATCTCTGGCGCGTTAATTAAAACCCGGAGAAAGAGCAGAAGGAGGAGGATTGCACACACACACACTTGTCAGAGAGTGATTTTGTTCCAGTTGTATAACTGTATAACTGGGGCCGCACTGCATATTCATTTATATCAATCAAACGGCGAAAATATGTACTTTAATATTTGTTGTGTTTTTCTGTCCTCTGCGCCGCCGTCTTCGAACGTCACTTGACTCAACTACGGCTTCGGTGAGGGTCCGTTATAAAAGCGACCAGCGCCAAACGGGCAGAGAGTCGGTCGCCTTTCCTCTCCTCTCACTTATCACTCTCTTGCTTTGGTGCCGCGCTCTCTGCGGTGCTCGCTCGCTCTCTCTCTCTCAGAGCAGCAAGTGTAGCGCTGCTGTGCTGCTGCTGCTGCTGCATTGAAATGTTACGTAGTTGTTTTTGCAAATTGTTTTGCAAATAACATAACAAAATATGAGTTTATTTTAATGTTTATATATAGCAATTAATGGCATCCATTAAGCATGTTTCTGTGCTCTCTCCGCTAAGGCGCTCTTTCAACTATCTTTTGCCGTTTCTCCAGACTAGTCGCGGAATGTCATACTACTGGAATACTACAGTTGATTGAACCCGCTGACACTCTCACACACTAGCGCGCTCTCGCTCTCGCATTACACATTCCACACGACGGACAGAACGACAGAGCTAGTAGTACACCCGGCGGACCCCACATTCGATTCGATTCAATTTGGCGACTGAAATCAAAGTCGCCAATTTCGGCAGAGGGGGGCTAAACAATATTAGCAACACACACTCGAGACTCACACACGCGAGAGCGCGCACAGACACGAATGCAGAACGCGTGTGTGCAGAGGGGGCCAGAATTGGAAAATCACATTTTATTGTTTCAACTAAAGTTTAAACGGAGCTGGTGGCAGATATAGCAACAAATACTAGTTGCGACGAGAGTGAGAGTGTGCCCTGCCATTCGCAACGATCATACTGATCGTGGGGGGAGGTGGGTGAGAGTGAGCTGCCATTCACAGCACAACGCTTTCCATCAAACTTTTTGTATGCAATTCACAGCGGTTGACAGGAGCTTTTCAGTGACATTTGGAAAGCTTTTAAAGCGCGCGAGATTCAAATTTATGTTGGGCTCACTCACATACATGATATTTATTTTCCATATTGATATTCCATATTCTCCTTGGTAGAAATCAGTTCAGTTCAGTTCATTCCTGCGTCGAGTATATGTTAGAAAAATTTGTTTATTGAGATATTTTTTGTCCAGCCAACTGGTCACTATCTGTATGCGTGTATCATATAGGGGGGGATTTGGGTTTTATATGGTAATTATTACATTAATTATATTTGAATGCTCGCTACGAATATATAAAATATATAGTTTAGTTTAGTTTGTTTTTACTTGCATTGTTTATGCACTAGAATTGTACATGTTTTGTGTGTGTGGATATTTACAGTTAGGGTTTAGCGCACATGTACTACATGGATTTTACTCGTTAATCGTACATATATGTTAAATAAATTATAATAAATTATCATATATGGAGGGGGGGTTGTGAGGCCGAAAGAGACCGAAGAAGCCAAGCCGCCTCCATAGGGTTATGAAATGCGCTCTCTGGGCGACGACATTTTAGTGGTTTTACACTTATCAAATTAATATTAAATTATTACGTATTACGCATAGAATTAACTATAAAGAGAAGTATAGCGGGGGGTCGGGGGATAGATCTCAGAATACGATTGTAAACCATTTAGATTAGTGGTTGGGAGGCATGGTCACGGGCGTAGAAAACAATATAGAAATTGCACTAGGATGTTGGGATTTAAATATAGATTTACAGATAGATTTAGTTTAGACATAAGCTTAAAATTGTCACGTGCTGGAACTTGAATACAGGTACGAAAATTAGCAACGATCGCGATTGTTGTACGCCTGCACCTTGGCCACGGTGCAGTCGAGGGCCGCCCGTATATCATTGAACACGGGCACACCCTGCCGCTTGGCCAAATCGATGAGGTACGACCGTCCGCGATTGTAGTCCTTGATGGCCGCCACAGTTAGCTGCAAAACAAAACAAAACAAAACCCAATTGATTAGCTATCCATATCCATATGCACAATCCTATCCAGAACTTACCTTTTCGCCACCGAGCACACAATCCTCGGGCAGCATTTGCACCGCCAGCACCACATTGTACATGAGGCCAATGCAGTGGGCGGCCAGTGTCATGGGGGCCAGGGAACGCGTCTCGTTGGTGATCACAAAGAGCAGCACGCGGCTGGAGTCCAGCAGCGAGGGATTGTACAGGCTCTGGCGCACAGCCACCGGCGGCAGTGACCAGCTGAGCGACTCCTCGGCCACCGTCAGCTCTTCCTGCTCCTCCAGCTGCAGCTGATTGCCGCGGCACTTTCGACGCGTGCGCACAAACGAGCGCTGCTGCTGCTCGTGCTGTCCCGGCTGCTGCTGTTGCTGTGGCGCCTGATGCTGTGTCTGCGACTGCGACTGCAGCTGTATGCTCTCGTGCAGGGCCGGGCTGTGGAAGCTGACGTTCTTCGACTGCAGGTAGGGGACGGCCAGTTCCTGACGCCACTTGGTGCGCATCACACAGCTGCCGCCCAGATAGACATCACGCAGATCGAGTCCGCCACAGCAGAGGGCATCCCCGGCACTGGCAATGGAGCTGCTGCTCGAGAAGACCGAATCGTTGGAGTCACTCTCCTCCTCCTCGGTGGCCACGGACGCCACAGACGCTGGGTGCGTGCCGCCTGGCTTGGTTTCTATCGTTTTGGTGGTGATTATTTCGGTTGTTTCAATGGACTCGACGTTCAGCAAGATCTGTGGCTTGGGGCTTTTACCTAGACTGCTCGCGGCGGCTGGCTGCGGCGAGGAGGTGCCACTGTCCCGGCTGCGACTCAGCTGCTCGAACAGGCTCTGCCGCTCCAGATCGTGCCCAATGCCGCTGCTGCTGTTGGACGGTACACTGGCGTTGCTCGAGGTGCGCGAGATGTTCTTGCTGGCCGAATAATAAATGTCCACATCAGGTGCTGAATGCATGAATGAAAGAGGAATTAGTCAGATGTCAGAGAACTATATAGCGGGCGGCCTACCATTGGTAAAGTAAACCTGAGGCGGTGGCACATTGGTGCCCTTGATGGGCGAGATGCAGCCGCTCTCGTGTATCTCCTGCTGCAGGACGGACAGGTAGGCCGAGATCACACAGAATAGATCAAAGTCGATGAGCTCCTGGCTGGCCAGAATGGGCAGATCGGCATCTTCGTTTGGTTCCCTCACCTTTGAGCTGTGCGTTTGCAGGAATTTCAGCGATTCGCGCTGATTAATTATGATCTTGGTTAGATTATCTAAGTTAACTAAACTCTGAGCGTAGCCTAAGAATAAGAGAGCACGTTTGCACTGTTCCACAGTGAGCAGATCGCTTTGCGGATTCACGCGATCGAAGGCGCCGCGAACGGTACTGCAAAATGTAAACGAAATATAAGTAAAATAAATATTTTAAATGTATTTAAAATGCAGGGGAAACTCACTCTAAAATGGAAGATATCTTGGACGGTGGATCCCTGATGCCCGACAGTATTTCCTTGGTGCGCTGCAGGCCCGAGGGTATGTTCTCCAGTACTGGCAGACCGCGGCGGGAGACCAGCTCCTTAAGTATCATCTGATTGCGAGTCAGATCGAGGTATTCTCTGTGAAACAATTGATAGATGGGCATTAGATTAGTTTTAGTTGAGGGAAAGCGTTTTAGGAGCTTTAGGAGTAAGTAAAAATGATTTTTGGCAGGAATAAAATCATTAAATAAATCTATGAGCAATATCCGCAACTCCTTGATTTTATATCCCTCTCCTATAGCTCTTAAATGCACAAATCTTGCATTGATTTAACGTACTGCTGTGAAATAGGCTCATTCAGTATCTTCTGATTTGGTTTGTACGGATGCAAAACCAACACCAGCTGCTTGCAGTTTTGACCCGCTATGTGTGCCGCCTCGATGGCACCAGCAGATGCGCGTGTTTCCGAATCCATAACGAAGAATAATACACGGGCCTTTTCCTTAGCTCGATGCTCGAGCTCGATGAGATCGGGCGTCCAATCGGATACTTGCTAAAAAAAAAAAAAACAAAAACCAAAACAAAATCTAAAATAAGTAATTGTTTCTCTGGATTATTTGTGCGTGTGCGTTTGTGTGTGACTTACAGGATTATAGAATGAAATGCCCAGCTCTTTCAGGGCTGGTATGGCAACGTCTGCTCGCCACGTTGTGGGATTGCAGGAGCCCCCCAGGAACACCTCGACGGGCTCATTGCTGGCGTTCTTTTTCTTTTTGGTATCATCGACACTGCTGAAGGACTTGGTGCTGCGCAGTTCGGTGCCATGGTTGTCCAGCTTCTTGCCATTGCTGTGGCTGTAGGCGGCGGGTGAGGCGGCAGTCGATGGTGCATCATCCAGCAGCTGCTGCTGTTGCTGCTGCAGCAGCGAGCTTGTGCCCGCCGACAGTTGCTGATATTCGCAGTAGTTGGATGTCTGATTCGAAATCGTTGAAGCACTGCCGACAAAAATGCACACAAAAAATTAGTTAAATCGAAAGGCTAAAGGTTCAGCATAATGCAAGACTCACCGAAAACGCTTCAGATCTGCAGCCAGTACACAAAATTGTCCAAATGTCAGACCATTTGGCTGTCCACTGCCCCCCTTGCGGGCCACCTTCTTGGCCGTTTGCAGCATTTCGCTAACTGTAAGACGTAAACAAAATCGAACAATTAGCTGCATTTGGTTGATGAATGCGCAGTGTACTTACTCTGCTTTTGGCTGGGATGGAAGCTTAGCTCGTGAAAGAGCTCCTGGGTGCGCTCGTCGGGCACCA
The DNA here is from genome assembly GCA_018150905.1 of Drosophila ambigua. NCBI lineage: Eukaryota > Metazoa > Arthropoda > Insecta > Diptera > Drosophilidae > Drosophila > Drosophila ambigua. The sequence goes on from JAECWS010000100.1 coordinate 16,608,674, forward strand.
CATTGCAGCGGGCCTTGGCACGCCATGCATTCAGGACTTCTCTGTAAGGAATACAACAAAAAAAGGAAGCGAAATATTAATAATAATAATAAGAATTATTAAATGGTAAATCATTAAAAATATGATAAGCTAAAAACAGATAGATCCCCCTAAAGCGTTTGCCATGCCAGTAAATCGTTTATGGCAGCAATTTATTGAACAAATTCGATCGTGGAGCAATTTTCAGCAACACAAAAACATCAGCCAATCATTCATTATAGTGCTGAGGCGCTTTTCCACATTTGCAAAATTTATTTAATGCTGATAAAAATGCCCAAATAAATCAATTCGGGAAACTGTTTTGCTGGTGCTCCTTATAAGTGAACAATGAATGAACTCCCTCAAGGACAGCCGACAGTCCGATTCCTACTATAAGTGGCAATGTATAATGCCACAATCTGTATGCCAGTCACGTTCCCAGTGGCGACACATCGAAACATGTGCCACCCAATCGAGTGCGCGCGCCATAAATAGGGAAACGGACAACAACAGCAGCAACAAAAATCTATATGAAATATTACGAGATTTTTGTGGCAGCTTCGTCTGCCTCTTCTTCCGTGTGTTGGCAAGACATCGTCATCACCAGAAGCAGCAGCAGCAGCATCAACAGCAGCAGCAGCGGGGACACTGACAATTGCATCATTTGAGCAAAATGGAAATTTAAATATCGCGTATACGCAGCGTATGCCACAAAGAGCTGGGAATCGGAGACGCGGGTGTATAAATGGGTTTATTATTTATCGTATATAGCCATATTTCGCTGCGACGCAGTTACTTGATTTCCATTTCATTTTGAAATTGTTTCACTTTGTTTTTGTTTCTCTGTTTCTGTGTTTTGTTATTCAATGTTTGAAATATTTATATCACAATTTTGGCGCTATATGTGTGGCTATATATTGGCTCATATCTGCATCTTTTTGCGTTGTGGTTTTGGACAAAAATTTGTAATTGATTGCGTAAATCATTTGTAAATGATTCTGTTTTTGCGGCGGCCCTGTTTCATTCCAATTGAGTGGAGAATCGCGACTGAAATACAATTATATACTTATGTATTTCCTGCTGAGAAACGTTTTACATTCTCCCTGTGCTGTGCTGTGCTGCCGGGTTGGCTTATCAATGCCTAGAGAGCGGTTCACAGCAGCGGCAATGCCAAGAGGAAGAGCCGCGCTTTCAGTGGCGAATGCGAATGGGAATGGAAATGACGTCAAGTCCAAGTCCAGTGACAAATCAAAGTCAGAAAACAAATCAAAATTGAAATATGTTTGTTTCAATGGCATGGCACATAAACAATTTATGGAAAGAGAGAATTAATACAGGTTTTCCCAAGAGTTTGCACAGTGGAAATCGATTACCAACGTCAATTTCCATGCCAAAATGTTGCACTGCCAATGCTATGCTCGTTTTTGTTACTGAACCATCAAAATATCCAAAGAGCATTTGATTTCTGTGTCTGTTGATGGTTTTCCATAGAGGGAATGTCCCTTAATGTCTGCAGCCATAAAAGTCACCTTAGTGCTGGAGTTTTAAGCCACTGAATCACATTTCCAGCACGAAAGATTTCATGGGAGTATCTGTAGAGCAAACATAAATCATTTTTACCCAAAGCTATGAATGAACAGCTGTCTGTTAGCCTGCTTGGAGGAGCTCCATAACCTCGCGATCCTTTCTTAGTTGCAACCTGAATTCAGAAACAAATCCCATGTCAATCATAGATCACATTATCCATAGCTCAAATACTTTTAAGTTCAGGATTTTTCCATCTCTACCAAAACATAGAAAACAACCAAAGAACGAAATCTACAGCTAGAGCGACAGATCTCAAACGAGGAACAACATTTTTGGTTTTATGGCTTCCAAACAAAAAATAAAAAAAAAACTTGTCTGCAGCCCACACAGCTGAAAGCACCTGAAACGCGAAACAAAACACATAAACTATGCAACAAAAAGTTAAAAGAAACTCTTGCAACATGTTGACCAAAAGGGAGAGAGAGGGGGAGAGAGTCAAAGTCAAATGGGAAGCCAAATGCCAAGCGATTATGTCAGACAGAGCGAGAGACTCAAGAGCCAAAACCCAAGAGCCCAGAGCCAAGAGCAAGTGCAGGCGGCGGTCAAACGTGTCTAAATGCCAATTACATGACTGCATCGACCTGCAAGCAGTGGCAGGCAGCAGCTGTTGGAGGCGACACCACCGTTTTGCGTGGCACGCCCACAGCTTCACATCATTTACTAAATTTGGCCCGGCCTCTGCCTTTGCCTTTGCCCCACTCTCTATGCTTTTTGTTTGGTTCTTCTATTTTTGGACTGATTCTTGGCTCTTGATTTCTGATGTGTGGGTGAAGTTGCGCCATAATCGTAACATTTTTCTCTCCCCTTTTTTTTTTCTGGTTTTTGTTGCTGGTATTTTTATGGCAAACAGACCGAAGCGAAGCTGAATTTATGTTTTGTTTACAAGAACCACGAAACAAAAAGTATCCATAAGAGAGGAAGAGCATTGGCCGCCACACGATGAACAAATTTTGGCTGTGAAAACATTTCCGGGGGAGGGACGAACAGGCAAAAGTGTGGGATGCGATCGGTTCGGACACAAGGAAGTGCAGCAGAATTATCACATCACAGCACAGCACAGCATCAATGAATGCAATTAACAGACTTTTTTTGTTCGTAAACAATAATGAGACCTGTTTCCCAACAGCAATCATTTAAATGAAGCGAAAAGTTCTTCCGTTTCCGGGGCTTCCTTCCTTCTTTTCTTTGCTTTGTTAGCAGCTATCGATAATTTATTTATTTATTATCGTATAGATCGATCAATTCTGCCATCAATTTGGTATCCTCAGAAAACTTCACTAATTTATTTGCCTTTGGTTTCATATTTTTTTATCGTATAGATCCTTAGGTCTAAGAAGTGTTAAGAAGATATATTGCATAAGCATTAGCTCTCTCTCTCATATTTTGAACTGCAGAGATCCAGGAAGTTTTAATGTCTATCCACCCATAGATGAATTCCATATTTTTATACCCTTGCTCATCCCTTCCAAGCCCTTCCTTTATGACCGAAAGGCACTTCAAAAGTACTCCAACAAAAAAGAAGCTCTCAATAAAGATCGCTTCAGGTAAAAAAAAAAAACCAACATGGAATTTTTTCCGATTCATTAAACAATCGAAGCAAATAAAATAAACAAACAAACAAAAAATAGAGAAAACATTCCTGGCCGGAGTTTGGAGCCCAAATGGATTTCGTGTCTGATTCATAATCAGAATTCATGATGAAATGGGATTCTAAGAACCTGATGACATGATGTTGTGCTACTAAAACCGCGACGACATTTAGTGGTAAACAAGTTTTGCGTTCTCGTTGTCTTTTTATGCTCTTTTGGGGGCAATGGAGCGGAATAATACGTTAACAAAGGGAGCGTTTTGGTGGGGCGAGGGGATACCGTACCCGTACGGGCACAAGAGAGAGTGACATGAGTAAGATAAAATGTCTGTAAATTGTGGACTGGACTACCGGAAATACGCCGTGACCTATTAAATGCTCTGCGGGCTTTGCAGATAAGGCCACGTTAACAAGCCAAGGTCCTCGCTCTTCTTGTCTCGAGTCGTTCGTTATCTGCAATCTGCTGCTGTACTTCTGGCCCTGCTGCTGATAAGGCCTTAAACGTTTCTACATGAATCAAGGCGGCGCAATCTATGGTCTGGCTATCTCCCAGATAATAACTGCCTATAATGCAACAATCCAAGTGTACATTTCATTTACTTAATATAAGCCATTTATGGACTAATAAGCTTGATTAGAACTGAGAAATGGAAATTCCTGCTCATGATTAATACTAAGTGCAGTTAACCGTTTAAAAGTCATTGATCAGAATATGATTTTATCATTGTAATGAATGAATGGGAAATTGTTGGAAACTATATTATGCAGCAGCGCCCCTCGGTCGGTTTGCGTTCAACGACTTTCCATATTGTTATCTATGAGCAATGCTCTTCCATAATACATATGGGAATAAAACGGATATGTGTTATCTGTGAAAATCCATTCATAAATATTGGATTGCATGCGCGCGACATATATCATCCTTAATCTGGGGGTTCCCTGTCATTCCAATGAATAAATTATGCAAACTTTGATTATTATTTTTATTATTTATTACCAAAGCTTTAAATGGATTATCCAGATTGATCCGAACTCGAAGTAAGCAACGGATTACTTTTTGTTGGGATTATCTGTTTGAATACATTAAAAATCTATCGTCAAATTTCCAAAATGACTTATCCGACTTTATCCGAATTGAAACTAAGCCACGGATAAGCTTAAATCAGAGCTATCCGACTGAATAAATAAATAAAAAATAAATATAATCACAGCTTAGCCCACGTCATTTAATTGAGACAGTCGAACAATATTAATGATCACTTTTGTGTAATGTTTTCCCATATCCGACATTATCCAGTCAGCTGATAAGCATTTCCCCATTCCATTTTGCCCCCTTACCAGTCAATGGATAAACCACAAACGACACACCACACCCACAGATCAGAGTGTTAAGCAGATCAGCATTTCCGCAAGTGATGAATGAACGTCTCGTCTCATCGCCACCGCATGCCGCATGCAATCATTATTTTGGCCTGGGGCCAAGCTGAATGACGTTGCTTTCGACCAGTACAGCAATCTCACGAAAACCCATTAAAAAATAAGAAGAAGCATAGGGGCAGAAAGCTGGGGGGGAGGGAGGTAATATGCATTTGTGCAAATGATTTCATTGACCCACGCTCTCGACTGCCTTATTAATGAGTAATAAACAATTTCCGAATACAATTGAGCAAAATGACAAAATGTACATTGAACTCTGAGCCAGAGCAATGAGAGATAGAGAGAGACAGCGAGTGAGAATGTCGCTAGTTTTAGCCACAAACAAAACAAATAATCAACATTACCATTGACACATGCGCCTAAGCATACAATTTGCATTTGCTTTTGACAGATTGTAAAGCAAGCGTAGGGGCGATTACGGCTGCTAGTGATGAGAAAGAACACAGATCAAACTATCAAGCACTATCGATAATTATCGATAAATTTCGATAAGTGTTTCCAAAGGGCTGAGGAGAGAAGGTGTGTTCTGTGAGACTCATACTAATACAGAAAAATATGGGATAAGGAAAATTATGATTTATGTGATAGATGGAGACCCCCTTTGCAGCTACAGCTTCAACAAAAACAGCTACAACTATCGGTAGATTTACATACATGAAGATCTGTTATAATACGTGTGAAGACCCCTCTACCTATAAACTCCACCGATGACAAAGCAAACAGTCATAAATATCTATGGGTTATGGCGCATACATTTGCATTTAACACTCGGTAACGTAACACTCAGTGGCAAAATATTTGTCTACAATTTGATACTAGAACACATGTCACACGCGAACGAACGAACGGACGGACGGACATGCATATCTCGGTCCGTCTGTCTGTCTGTCTCTCTATCGGGTATCGGGGCTAATCAGCATCGATCTATGTATGGCAGGAGCAGAACAGAGTAAATCTCACTCAAAATTCAAAGGTGTGTTAGATATTTGCACAGGTCTTGTGGCGCCTCTGGCCGGGCCGGGCCTACGATACGATATATAAGGTAACTCTTTGGCAGGTAACAGGTAGCCACAACGGGAGGGGGCAGCAGCAGCAGAGGAGGAGAACAGGCAGGGGGCAGCTGCAGCAGCAGCGATATACACCGTTCCGTTGACGACTCGTTTCAATCACACACAACACACACACACACACAGACACCTAGAGACAGAGAGGCACAAAACTCTCTCAGCAATAATCGATGATGAGGTCATAACTAATAATAAAAATGACGCTGCTCTGCCGCCGCCGCCGCCTCAGTGAGTAAAAGCAAACAAAGAGCAAAGACAGAACAGCATTGGCGCAGAGGCAAAGAGCCAAAGAGAGAGAGAGGAAGCGGCTCCACGAGCGCGAGCGAAAGAACAGCTAAAACTGAAGAGAGCTTTTGGTTGTGTGGCTTCCACTCTCGCTCTCGCTCTCTTGGCGAACAGCTGTTTTTGTGTTTGTTTAAACTTTCAACGTACGGAACGCATTTCGTATATTTATTTGTATTTATTTAACAAGTGCTGCTACTCCACTTTACGTCTTCTACACCCTCCACAATCCACACTGCCCCCCGTCCCGTTATCGTTAGCAACTCTTGACGATTATTTATCAATGGCCCCGCTCTGACGTCATTTCACAGCTCTTTGAACTCTCGTACAACTCTATATGGCATTTGCTTGGTATCTTAATCTCCCCTCACCGCGAACATTTACGTATTATTATCACCTACTACTACTATGGACAGGCCCCATGTCGCTGTCAATAAATCAAATTTATAATCCCCGTTTAATAGGGAATTCGGTGCAAAAGTAATGCCCGACCTACTACGTGAGGTTCTTAATGGAATTTTATCATTGGAGGTGGGTTCGTTTTGGGGGTATGTTTGACTATTTGAACAATTAATTGTGTTTGGCCAAGCAATAGCATGTTATGGTGGGAGGAGTTAAGTTATAAAATACATAAAAGATAAAGCATCTTTTTATCCAGGCGGAAATTGAAAAGAGGGGGAACTTGAAATATTATGTTAATCCAGAATTCTTCTATCACTCTTTATTAATTCCATATTTTTGGTTAGTACTTTTATCCGTTTAATTAATGGTTTTTTCTTGACTACTCCTCCCTTCCATCGTCTAATTTATACAAATATTTACGAATGTCTTACCAAAAGTCACTTTAAGATTATATTCTTGAAGCCTGCCATAACGAGAAATCTTTCACTTCTATTTGTTCTTTTCTCAGCCATGATAATTAGCCGCCACCTTCACCGGGTTGCTTCTTCGGCTTCTTTCGCCGCACTCGTTAGGCCGAAACCCTACCTCAAGCGAAGCCTCCATATCTGATTAATCGGCTGTGTTGTGTTGGGTGTGTTTTATTTTTAAAACGTTGCTTCTACCCATGAAGACCGCTGTTCATCTTGGCCCCTTTCGACAAGCGACTATTTATAGAGAGACAGCAACAGAGAGGAGACCACTGCTGGGACTGCTGGGTAAACAGGGCCACCAACACAAGGCGAACAATGCGGCAGAAGCTTTCACAAAGCAGTTAGGCCACGGACAGCCCCCAAGATACGATTAGTAGTGGTAGTAGTGGTAGTAGTTTTGTCTGCAGAAGATACAGATTCGCTCGTACTCGTAAAATGTAGCGTCATCGCTGGGTCTGGGAACTCTCTGTGGGCTCAGTGGTTCTTGTATCTTGATTACAGAGTGTCGTTGTCCTATAACCTTTTTTTTTGTTTTTTGTTTTTATACCGTATAAAAAAGGTTAAGGGGGTATTAGAGTTTTGGGAAAAAAGGGGGTGTGTGGGGACGCCAAGTTTTCTTGGTGGTTGTGGGGTCGTTGTGTCTGTGTCTGCCGTCCGTGTTTGTTGGCCTGGATCGGACTAAGTTGGGTACCAATTTGGTTTGTATTGCTGTGTTTTAAATTTGCCCCCCTTCCGCCCCGCAGGACGAAATCTGTGGGGCTTTTGCGTAAACTAAGAACGCGTATGTAGCCCTTCGTGCATCTGATGATGGATTTATTATGGATGGAATTGTTTTTGGCCCCGCCCACGGAGAGCCCTCCTATGCCTCGCCATTGTGCGTTGCGGGGGTGAGATGATGGTCTATAATGTTGTGTAAATATACATTTGTGATGTGTGAATGTATGTAATTTTTATACCCGTACTAAAAGTGGGGTATATGATTTGTGGTAAGTGGAGGGTGGAATTTCCCTAGTTTATATTTGATGCCGCGTGGGGGGCGGGGAGCCCCCCAAGTAAGTTAGTAGGAGCAAGACGCCGAAAGGAATAGGGGAAGAAAAAAAAAGAATCCCCCCTTGTTTTTTTGTTCTTTTGAGGTTCGTCTCCACTTTGTCTATTCGTCTTTTGGGCTGTGACATCAACGTTTATTTTTAAGCTTCGCATTTCGCATTTCTATATATTTACGAGCATTTGCCTTCTCCCCATTTCTGTATTTATTTATTATTTATTTATTTCACTGTATACCAAAATTGTAGAGCGCCAATGATATCACTCTTTTTACCGAGTAATTTGTTTACCTTTGCAAACATTTCAGACTCCAGTATTTCCAGCCATCCATTCCCATTCCCCATTCCCATTCCCCCCTTCCATACACAGCTGTGGATCTACACCAAATCGATTAAATGTCTGATTTCCAATCGTTTGTATTTTGGGGCGCTCAAATGGAGTGTACAATGTGATTTGTCCTATCGGAGAGTGCCATCTAATCTAATCGAAACTTTTTGTGGTCTGAATCCGACCTAGGTTTCAGTTCAGTTTAGTTCTTTTCCTTTTTTTCTGTTGCTGTGTGTGCCATCGATTCTATGTGTACGGAAATTGATTTGAGATTGCTGAACGTGCGCGATTTGATCATGTTCCACAAAAAGAATCGAAACGGAGACTTTCTTTTTGCTAATAAAACTTTTTGATATCTTACGCGAGAGTCGTAATAGAATTCTGCACTAGCGGCAGTGCCATAAAGTGTTATAGAAAAACATGGGCCATCCAACATCCCATATGTCCCTATGGCCATATTTTTATGATCTTGCCATTTATGGAAGAAATACCGTAGACTGTCCGAGACTTTCGATAGCCAACGGATAACAGTCGTATAATGCTGACTGCATTTCTATCAATAATATCCAGCGAATGTCAGTCGTATAAATGCCTAAAATAGAAATGTGTTCGAAGAACATATACGAAAAGCATATTTATGATTTTATTTACTTGAATACCTTCTCTCATTGGAAAACTCGATTAATAAATACAATTATAATTTAAGAAAGTCCTTTATAAATCCTACAAGAAATATAAGATTCTTCTATCTACATTTCTTACAGGATTTTTCGCCTCATTTTTTGCAGTGAAATATTTTCAAATTTAAGGACATATTTGGTTGAAAAATTCTTAACAAAAAAAACTAATAGAAAATCCCAAAAAAATTAAATCGAATTATTTTTTAAAATTGTTCTATTGGAATTTGTTTCAAATAAGAATTCTTTTAAATTAAAAAATTATAATTTTATTTATATAAATTATATTTTTTTAATAAATTTTATCTATTTCAATTTTTTTTAACTTTTTGTTTTAAGAGGGAGAAGAGTTATTTACCTTAATTAGAAGAAGAAATTCCAAAAAGTGAATCCTTTTTTATTTAATTCGAAAATATTTCCATTATCCGGAATGAAACGGACAGTGGAAAATAACAAAGTAGAATTCCTCTTGGAAGTATTTGTCGAATTAATATCCTTCTTGTTCCTAAATCCTCAAAAAGTTATTGAGTGAAAGCGTGAGGATTCAAGGGGGGCGCGACTCCAAGCCACGAGATCTTGAGGCGGCTGCAGACACAAAACCGAACCGCTCATTAGGGGCGCACGCGGGCAACTGAATCGAATTGATTAGCCTCGGCCGAGAGTGCCAGTGCAGTGCTTCCTCCGCCAAGTGGTTTTCCATGCCTCTCTTTTGATTTCCCAATAAAATATCTGCCTGCTGTCTGCTGCCTCCAGTCGGGGCAGCAGTAAAAATGTTCTCAATGAAATTCCGATTATCAGAAAATCGGTTCCAAGTGGATTTTCGCCTCACGAACATTTGATGTCATGGTGGGAAACAAAGAAATTATAGAGTGGATTATATTTATAGGTATTACAACGAGTCAGTCAAAGCAGCAGCAGCAGCAGCACAGGCAGCAGCAGAAGGGGTGGTGGTCGGCCATTCATTTATTTAATATTGTGTTAAATTACTAATTAAGCCAGCCACTGAGGCGGAGAGCGTACGGATATCGTTACGGACGGTTGCCTCCATGAATGATGTCATGAATTATCGTTTTCTGATTGAAAGTATCCGAGATAGGAGGGACAACTGACGACCATCGCAGCGCTCAGGCGTTGCTCTTGCTTGGGCGGTTCACAACAAAAGGCCTACACGGACTGGCCCGCTGTCATTCAATCAGTCAGTCAGTCAGCCAGTCCGTCAATCAGTCACTCTGCTGCTGCCACTGCTGCTGCTGCTGCTGTTGCTGCCTCTAATGAAGTTGTCATCGACACATTTGGAAGCGCGCGCTATCGTTTTACTCCCATGCACGGCATGGCACGCCACTTATTTGTAGGCCTCTCTCCCACTGGGGCTGTGAGTGCGTATGAGGTCAACATTTCCAAAATAAATAGGTTACATATTCTGTCGTCTGAAACAAAGAACCCAAAAAAAGAGCTAAGATCTAAAGGCGCACGATAAAGCGAACGCCACACACCGCTGTATGCTTTGTATTATTGTTTTTTTTTTTTTGCGCAAGGTTAGTGAGGCATCGATCGGGGGGTTGTACAACACACACATCTGGCTGCCTCGGACTGCCTGCCACACTAATGGGGAATGCAAATCGGTGAAATTCTCTGGGCAGTGACTCAGAAACTCAGTCACTCCACTCCAACCGTGTGTGGCGTGCGGATGTGTAACCCAATTGGCATCTGAGGTCACACACAATCGAATGGCGGAGCGAGTCCTAGATCACCGATGAGTCGCGTCTCACACGGAAATAATTGAACCGAAAAGTAGATCCAAGTCGCAGATTGGTTCATTGAATCATTGAAAATACTTTAAATTTATCTCGATTTTAGGCTGGAACGATGTTTAATTTTGCAAGTCAAATTAGGCTGTAGATCGATTCATAATTTACAAGATACACAAGAGTAAACATTAGCATATGTCTAACGACCAAACGGATAGGCGTGGAATTAAAGGCAGTCGGGCAGTCGCTCCATCTGGAAGCTTCTCACACGACTGTCAACATATTTACTTCATTTTTCTGAGATCACTTAAGAACATAAAAAAAAAAATAGATCGAGACTCGAAGATTGGTTTATTTAATCATTGAAAATACTTTAAATTCGCTCTTCAGAGACTGAGACTTCATGCCTGCCATAAAAATCCTCTAAGCGGATCAATTGAAAGCGCATTATCCTCTCATAGGAACGGATTTCGGGTGCATATCATACCATAACCGACACACAATTATCATGACTTAACTGACACAATGACAGACATGCAAAGATTGCCGCCGCCCACGCAATATTTGAGCATTCCATAAAATTCCATTCTAAATGATTGTTTTCGTGTTTTCTGTGCATACACAAATGGATATACTCGTATGTATTTTTTTTTGTTTGTGGTCTCGCATGATTTAATGGCTTTTCTTTTCTTATATTTTGCAATAAAAATTGCTAAGCTCTTTCCCACACACCACCACCACACAATTTTTTGTTTGTTATTGTTGCTGCTGGCTGGCTGGCTGGTGGTGATCTTTGTTTGCTTTGTAAATTATGAAGTAGCCTCCGCGTTATGGCCCTCAAAAATTCACACTTTCTTTTAGCTGCTGCTTGGAATATTAGTTTTATTTTTAGAACATGTTTCTGCGCGTAAATAAAGCGACGAGTGCAAATCAAATAATACAGAAAGAAAACATTGTTTAAGCGCTCTGCACATTTATTTTTTGTAGTTTATATATCGAATATTTTATGGCCCCCGGCCACGGCCACGGCACTGACCAAAAACCACATGAAAATTCTTGGCCATGAAAAGCAACGCCAAGTGCATTTGGCCATCATTGAAATATGTACATGGATCGTGCATCAAAAGCTGCAAGCGCATGACGACATAAGAAATCTTTGGATACTTCGGATAAACATCCCTCGAATGGTACATTCATTTCTGCTGGCAATGATCTCATTTTTTAGCAAATTGGATTCTTCCCACGCTCGCCACAGCATGATTTTTTATATGCCAAAGATTACATCAAATCGAACCAAATAAATTTTTGCCATTGGGTTAGATCATGTCCCAACTCTTTTGGAGGTGACATCAATGGATGGTCTCAGCGGAAATGGGTTACCACACCAGTTTATTGATAGCCAATCCATTTGGGCGATGACTACAACCGATTGATCATCTAATCGCGACTATAACTCCACTTATCGTCTGCCATTATCGGGGCAATCGAGCAAAGAAATACTCGTAATATGCCAGTATGTATTTGTCGAGCACTCTTGGCTCTGCCGTTTGGCCTTTAGATAGCCCATTGTCTGAAGCGGAAAAGGGTCGTGTCCATCCCCTCCAAACACATCGACATCTGCACATAGTGTCTGGCACGAGTTCGGCTGATTGCAGTGCAGTTCCCGCTGCAGAAATCGTTTTGATTCTGGGCTATTTTTAACCGATTAGCTCAGTGGAGGAGTACTCCGACTTGCTGTTTGTTATTCGATATTTATGTTTGGTACTCGATCCGTTGGCTGTTTACAGTGGGCTGGCTCTCCACACTCTGCAATCTTTTAATTGTTTACAGCACGTTTCTCAATTATGTCGAATGAATAATTAATGCGCACATTTGCTTAGCCATTGCCCCATTAATGCACTTTTCCACCACATTTATTCATTATTATTCATTGGCGTAGTTCCGCAACGAAAGCGCACACTCATTCGCGATTCGCAATTCTCATTGTCGATTCAATGCGCCGGCTCAGTGTGAGAATTGGGTGTGCGGGCAGTGCAGGTAATTTTCCTAATTGATTTCTCCATGTTTTTCTGAGACGAGATGCGCCACCTGACATTGATTGAAATTTGTAATGGTACGGTGATGGATGACAGCAAATAAAAAGAAGCTTGACAGACTGTTTTATCCATTCGGATAAGTGTTTTGATCTTACGGATCAACTGGGTAATTTAAAAAAACTAATTTTAAAGTGTAGATATATTCTTTTGGTTGTTTCATATCATATAAAATTAAAAAAAAAGCATTCGGGAAAAAAAACCTTTTACTGCTAAGCCACACTGTGAAAGAGGGATAGAGGGAAAAATAGAGGGCGCGACGCGGAAGAGTCTACCATTTCTAGGGAATTTTTTTCTTCATTCTGGCCATAAATATCAGCTTATAATTTTAATGAGAGTTCTATGGAAAATACTCAGACACTTTGCAGGAAAATCTCCAAGGGGTAAATTAATTAAATCTAAGAAAAAATAACCATATAGATGTTAAAAGCGCATCAATGTAATCCGTAAAGTCCCTTCGTCAGAATGATGTGTTTTTTCTGATAACCAGATAAATTGGAAAACCTGTTGAAACACATCTATAAATATAAGCAATTGTCATTAGCGGCTTACTGCATTTGGGACTTAAGCTAAAGCTTAGGGAAAAGTGCTGGGAGTTCTCTGAATAATCCGCGCTGAGACAAAGTAAATGAAGTAAATGACAATTGGAATTTTATTAAATTAATTAACCGTGATTGCTGCTTGGATTTTGATGCCATGCACCATGCCATAATCAAGTTAAAAATAAAGCATAATATCACGAAGTCAGAGACAAATTAATACGAGTATATTTGCTTATACAAATTGATAAATGCACTTCACATCACATGCAGAGGGAATAACAAAACAATAAACCAAAAAAAAAAAGAAGGAAGCGATACGAGTAATAAAGACAAATAGTTGCCACTAGTAGAATAATTGACAAAGAATGCGGCGCGGCAGTTAGATGAATTGAAGTGCCTTTGATAAACCCCCAGACACATCAGACGATTCTCAGTCCCCGGTCAATGGTTGATTTATTAAGGCATCAACATCAACATATCAAATGGAATAAAGACAGAGACGATGCTGCCTGCCAGCAGCACAATCAAATTAAGGCGAAATAAAAACAATGCCAAACGCATTCAACTCTTTTAATTTAAGTTTTTTGCGGTCCATATAAAGTCTTTAATGACCCAACGCCAGAGAGCGTCGTGATTTATGACCAGAAATTAGTTGACGCTTTTTTTTCATTTATTTTGTTGTTGTTGTTGTTGTATTTTTTATTGAGGGCCACCACACAATGGGACTCACAATCGTAATCGCATATTGTCCCTTCCCGCTGCCAGGGCAATTGGCAATACTTAGCAAATGGCCAACACGTGCCCCATGGAGTTACAAATTGTGTGCTTGTGTCACGGAAGAAGGTCAGAGCCGCCAATAGATCATGGCTAAAATTAAACATTTCTGCCATCGAACCACAATGAGGAGAGCCCACCACCTATTGAATGAATTTAATTTTTTTTTTTGTTACCTCGCAGCAGTCTCGAGGGTATGTCTGTTGGGGTTTGGGCTACGTATGGCAACAGCTTCGATAGCAAATATTATCCACAATAGCAGCAACACTCAGGGTATGCAGAAGTCGCCTTTTTGGATATAATGCTTTTACGGATTACTTGATAATTATGTGATTTTAAGCCAACAAACGTACTGTCACTTTACTAAAAATACGTTCTAAGGTGTTAGTGGTGTTGGCTACTGGATAACCGGATAAGTTGTTTGGAGATTTGTTCAATCAGAGCTGTGCAAAAAAAAAGCCACTGAGTGGATAAAATGTACATCGTTTTGGGATATATTCTACGACCTTTTCAGTTTCAAAATGAAGTGACAAATAAAGAGATAAATGTGATAACCTACGGCTATGGTTTAAGGAAAAGTTCATTGACTTTATTTGCCTTCCTGCCAATCAAACATTCAGCCAAAGACTACTCAAACAGGGTATCAATAGTTCGCTAGCTGCACATGCCACACGAATTGCCACTGCCTGGAGGCAATGTGCTCAATAAATATGTTATAAATGTGACAATTTGTTGGGTTATTTATGACTTTATTATATGCAAATTGAGACAAATGTCCAATCTGCTCGTACAGCATGTGTACTCGATACTCCGCAATCGCATGCACACCCCGATACACCCGCTACACCCCGCTACACTCTGGATGCTTGGATGCCTGAGTTCGTGTTTACAGCAGTCGCTTTGACATTTTAATGCTTTGTTATTATTTTTTGAATAAAAATAAATAAATGCAATACACGCGCCTTACTGGATGGCTGTATGGGTGTGTGTGTGTGTGTCTGTGTATAAGCAGCGAAGAAAACAAAAACAAATGACAAAACCTCATACAAAGATCAAGTTCAATGAATTTTCACACAGCCCCAAAAAGAGAGAACCGAACCGAACCGGGGGAATGGTAATTTCATTTAATTGTATATATTTTTCTGTGTCGTTGCTGTTTTTGAGCGCGCGCGCCCAAAATAAATATAAATATATCAATTTTAAAATAACGATGACAAAATCCCTCAAAGAAACGAGAGAGAGAGCAGCAACGCAACCAAATGGAACGGATCAGAGTGAGGCCCTGTCCCGATCCGATGCTGGTGTCGAGGCGTGGCAGATCGTGAGACGATAAATCTCAGAAAATGTCTGAAGTTCAACAGAACTTATGGGATAATGACCATTAAATTATAAATAAAGGTTTACCATCTAAAAGAACATCTTAATTCCCGGATAAATTAACCAAATTTACCAATAAATAAACTTCGTGTCGAAGGGTAAGTTGATTAATGGCATCAAGACCTTATGTCTAAGGTCACTGGCCCACATTCTACGGCATATGCAATACATTTTCCAGGGGGCCCAATCAATTTAATCAGAACCTCCCATAAATATTTACACGATTCCCCCTGGAGCATATACGAGCTGGAATTCCTTTTTGGCGGCGGTGACCTTGCTTAATCTCAAAGAGATTGACCAACGCGCAGAGATCTGAGCAGAACTGCAGACAGGCAATGATATATGGATCAAACTATAAATCGAACTTTTATTTATCTTGCTCCAATATTCGAAGGCTTTCCTAGGCAAATATTAACGGAAAATTAAAACAATATTTGGGTTATTTGCTGTCCTTGAAGCATAAATTCTTATTCAGGAAAAGTTTTCTGGTGTTTACTTGGGAGAAAAAAGATTTATGACCCTTTTTTCACTGGGCAATGCTTCCCCTTACTTTGCTTCGTTGTACAAAGTTCCCATAAGTGAAGGGATACACTCGTTGCAGTGCACCCAAAGTAATATTCGAGATTTAAAGAGACCTACGTTGGTCCCCTTTCTTTTCTCAGCTTTACAGTTCTTCTACTTTTTTTGGATTAATTTCAAAGAGCTCCCAGAGCGGATAACCCCGCGTCTTTGGTTGTTGTTAGTCTGTTAGTAAAAGCCATAACCAAAATATAATGGAAATCAAAAGAAAACAAAGAAGAAAACATACCCAAAAAACATTTGCGTGATCTGCGCGGGCGTCTGACACACATTGTGGACATTGAGGGTGCGCGGGCGGGCATAGAGCATGCCGGGTGTCGTCTGCGAGCAGTGGCCCCCAAATGGCGGCAGACCCGCTCCGGCCAATATTGCGGATGTCGAGTTGCTGCGAATGGTGGTGTAGGCCCGATAGTGGGAGCTGGCCGAAGAGCGCAGCTCCACCGAAGTTGTCGTTGTGGTCTCTTCGGTTTCGGTCTCCTCCTCCTCCACGTCCTCATGCTCATGCTCATGTTTATCGGGTACCAGAGCCGCTTGAATGTGGCCCTCATCCAGCATCAGCATTTGGTGGTGCCTTGTAAGTGCCACCGATGGCGGTGGCACGGTGGGTGGTGTGGCGGGTGGCATGGCGGCCTTTGTTGCTGTTCGCAATTTAATGATGCCGTTGCTGTTGTTGTTCAATTTCTTGGCTCTCTTATTGTTGCTGTTGTTATTGCTGCTGTTGTTGTTGTTGTTTATGATGTTGTTATTGTTGTTGTTGATGTTAGTGCTGGTGTTGTTGTTGTTGTTGTTGCTATTTCCGATGGTCTGCGTTTTAGTTGTTGTGGCTGGATTGGGGTTATAACGATGTTGCAAGCGCATTTTGGTTGAATTTTTTGTGTGTGTTGCTTGTCGAGTGAAAGAGATTTGATTGTTGTTTTTTATCCGTTGTTATCCGCTGGAACTTGTATTGATTTTGTTCATTGATTTGTCATTTGTTTTGTAGTTTTATCTGTTGGCTTTTTTCTATGCTTTTCTGCATTGATTTGTCCTCTTTAAGCATTGATTCAATTAAATGTTTTCTTGTAGTTTTATCCGTGATTACTTTCGTCTTTTTTTATCCGTGATTCAAATGAAATATGTGATTATAGTAGTATACGTGATTATCCGTTGGCGTCTGTTTTGATTTAATTCATTTAACATCGATTTAAGTCATT
This sequence comes from Drosophila ambigua, assembly GCA_018150905.1. Lineage (NCBI taxonomy): Eukaryota > Metazoa > Arthropoda > Insecta > Diptera > Drosophilidae > Drosophila > Drosophila ambigua. The sequence goes on from JAECWS010000100.1 coordinate 16,625,879, forward strand.
GAGTAGATTGTCGTTTTATCCGTTGTTATCCGCTGGCATTTGCTATGCTTTGCTGCATTGATTTCGTCTACTTGTAGCATCGATTGGTTGTCCTCTCAGTCCCATGTCAATTAGCATAACTTGTCCGCTCTCGCCGGCAACGACATTTCTCGTGGGGACAGCGTCGCACTTTCACTTTCAACTGAAGAATTTATGTGGAATGGAAAATAAACAATGTTCAAAAAACTGATATAGAAAGCAAACAAAAGCAAAACAAACAAAAAATAACAAAACCAAATAAATATAATTCAAATGCAGCAGAAAACTATACATGTGTGTGTGTGTGTGTATGTCGTTTGGATCGTGTGGATATATAAATCGTGAGATTTTATTTCTCCCCAGCTATTTTTTGTTGCATGTTATTTAGCACTTTTACAGGTGTATATATGGATGTGGGTTTTTTGTTTTTGTTTTGTCTATGTCTCGACTTTCTGTTAATTTTGCACAAAAAAATTAATTTGATTTGATATTTGTTTTGTTGGATTTTCTCTCGCGCTGCTGCGAGCGGGGGGAAAGCTCTAAGGAGACAGACAGATGTTTGTGTGTGTGTATACGCGTTTTGTTTTATAAATTTAGAAATGATTTTATGCCACACACAAAGACGCCAACAAAACACGGGCGGGAGCAAACCGGAGCGTAGCGCAGAGAAACGGAACGGAAGTCAGCGAATTTTCGTAAATATCGAAAGAGAACTCACATAGAGACACTCGCACACAGGCAACCGACAGGCGTTCGTTCATTCATGCACCTTCTATCAGATACACATTCATGCAACACACGCAGCACACGCCTCGTATCTCGTATACGCAATTTATTACGTTGTGAACGCGTCGAACCAACGCTAGCGAATGAGGCGCGCAGCTCCACGAAGCCCACAGAAGTACTTCGAACATTGATCGCTGCCTTCCACTGTGGGGGAAGAGCGAGCGCGAGCGACGAGCCCCAAAGAGCGGGAGAGAGAACGCAAAAAGAGCGAGAGACAACTGTCGTGTGGGGCTCTCTTGGGCAGCATGGTTTTTGCCGTTCAAAACAAACATTCAATCAAAAAGAAGTGGGCAATTGTCTCGATTTATAGATACCCCTTTACCATCCAGATCTATTCACGCAATATTTTTATTTTTATTTTAATTTAAGTTTCACTCAGTCAGATGCATTCTATGTGCAAATTTCCCATAAACAAACGGACATTAATTAGGTTCGACTGAATATACCCTCCATAAACTGTACGAATTCCGAGGTATACCAAAATTTTGACCAGCGTTGGAAGCTGAAGGAACAACAACAACAGCCACAGCAAGACACAAGTCCACGCGTGGGCTACTCTCGATTGTTGAACACTGTTTTTGGGAACAGGGAAACCAACGAAATTAATTCACACAACCACCAAACGAATGGGAGGGGGGGAGCACACGCACACAAATTCATAAAAGTTATACAAATAATAATTTGATCAGAAATCGTTAAGAGCTTAAAATCCCATTGAGTGTGTGGGGGTATAATTAAATTGCACATATTAGGGATTACTAATTGCATTTCACATTATTATTGTTGTATTCACAGCCAAATGTTGCTAACGTTTAAGCAAAATAAAACATCCATTTATCTTTATTAAAGATTTAAATTAAGTGGAAAACTTTTATGAATATTTATTTTTATTCTAAACAAATTTATCGTTAGATCAGCTATTTCATTACAAAAAATGTCTCATTCGTTACCATTGTTCCTGGGGGCTTTCTCTTTAATGTGGGTCTCCGCCTTTGATTCTTGGCATTAAATGAGGAAAATCATACACAAATTCTGGAAACGTTCCAGCTGTAAGGAATTTTGGTACCACAAAGCCTGCTTTTAATCCTATATGCATGACTCTTGGTGGCGCCATACACCGATCTCCCAATAATTACTAATTACTGCACATTACTCATGGCCACAAAAAATGTGAACTTAGATAGTAGTTTGACCAATAATGTGGCTGTGGCTCTGAGTAACAATTGGAAGTGTGGGAATAAGGGGGGTCCCTTCGGGACACAGATAAAAGCCACGATAAGCGACTCATAAGCGGGGTCCACCGCCCCCGTAGGTTGCACCCAAAATAGGGATAACAGGTAAATTAGTTATTTCCGTTTCGTTTCGTTCCTTCTATTTATTATTTTTTTTTGTGCGACTGTCAACAGCTGTTTGTGGGCGTGCTGAAGACAATCTGCCAAATAGATGAGAATGTATAATATGAATAAATCTGACTATATCTGTTGCCCCGCTCGCAAAATTTATTGATGCCGCCTCAAAAAGAGATTATGAGCGCGTGTAGGTGAACAACAACAACAACACAAATATCGATGTATACATTTTTGGAGGGGAAGCAAATATGTTTAGAGAAATATAATAAAAAGAGGGCGTTGCTACAAATTATAATGTGTGTCAGGGTTTGCTCTTGGCACTTGTTTCGCTTTTGCCACCGCGAATGCGAAAGTTCAAAAAGATTTTTGCGCACATGTCCAAGACGTTTGGTCGCTCGTTTATTTCGATCTGCTGCCAAAAATACTCAAATGTTTAGAGCACTACACAACACTAATACTACTACTACTACTGCTACGAGGGGGAGAGGAGATGCTGTCATGGGCGCGCCTTTTATGAGCATTTCGCGATGATGATGCCATTGCGCCGATGTGGGCTGCTGCTGGGTTATCTCGGGTTATATTGTGGTTATAAATCCATCTAAGCCTAATTAATTGCTGGCCACGAGCACCAGCTCGCGAACAAGGTGAAAACATTGAGGTTCACATGATTTGTGGTTCCGGATAATCACGGATAACAATGTGATGTGTGTGTAATGTCAAGATCGCAATGGGAAGAGCTTCAAATTATTCCTGGGTCAACGATTCGACAATGCAAGGGAGTAAACAAAAAACGCTTAGAATTTTAAGCTTGGATAATGTGAATAATAATAAATTTGAGCTCATTTTTCATTCGGATAACAACAAAAGATTGTAATAAGCCCTCGGATAAGCACTAATCAGTGCCTAAGTAATGCCGGATAAAACAAAAGTTACTTGTTGACAGTTTTATCTGCTTAATATATTTTGTGTCGCCTTTCAGACAAAAGTAATGCAAATATGTCCACGGTTCCCGGAATTCCATTACGTTGAATTTTTTTCAAAAGACAGTAGCGGATACCTGGTATCGTTTGAGCAAGCCTAAACAAGTATTTGGATAATATATAAGTGACGGATAACGTAGCGCATATGTCAAAGCCATATAAGAGTTCAATGGACAATAAGAGATAAGTGTACCGATAGCATTTAACGAACAAATGACAAAAAAACACACTCGGATAAGTGCGGATAACACACGAAGCCCAACATTACCCCGCGACAGACCCCGTGTGCGACTGCGAATACCTAAAGCACAGAATCATGTTGTCTAAATGGAAATAATTGCTACAGAACAATGTTTTCGATTAGTCAGTTGCTCATCCTCCAACCTCCCGCCATCACCCATCAGAACCAAAAGTGAGTCTAGAATTTACCTCACCCACATATTCGTACTCGTTTGGCGATTACTTCTAGGGCGCAGCGGTTTGATTGGCAACTGATTGATTGATTGATTGATTGACAAATTGTTTGATTGTGTGCAAGAGACAGATCGAGAGAGAGAGACAGCGGTATAAATGGCACTGCTCTCTTTATTGGATGATAAGCAGCACTCGAAACACACATATAATACATATAAACCATTCAATCAAGTATACATCAGACACACACACCACACACTCATACCAAAGCCACACAAAAAGATAAGCAAATGCGTGGATAACGGAGCGCACACATACACTAACATTCTATGCTTTGTTTTTATATGTATTAATGTGTGATATTTGCTTTAAAATACAGAAAAAAAAAACTTTATCGCACCGCAAACAAAAACGACCTTCAGTAATGATGGTTTTGTTTTTGTTTTTTGTATTTGCTCAGCCACATTTATTTGTATGTCAGACAGAGCCGATTTCTTATTGCCAATTTGCCATTTTACTCGTATATTTTCAAAAACATTTCCATTTCCGTTTTTCTCGGGCCAAAATTGTTTTTGTTTCTGCACTGTTTATAGTGGGGCATGACTTTGTTGATTTTACATTGACGATGATTTATGCCACCACAATTGTTTTTGTGTGTTCCATGGCACGCGTACAACTTCTCTTACGCTGTTTACGATACATTCCACGGCTTCTACCTTCTACTGAATTAACGGGGGACTGGGCGGGCGCTCGCTTACCGCCAAAATGAACGCAGAAACACAAAAGCTCTTTTCCCACACCCACCACACTCTCTCCACCTTAATTGTCGCTATCTTGCTTATACTCTCACCCCACCCACCACATCTGTCTCTTTGTTTTTGCACTCCTCTAGCTAGAGTACGAGAACAACCGCAAGGAGAACGACGGTGACGGTAGGAAGAAAAAAAAACTACTGATGTGACACTAGTGTAATACCCTAGCCTGATATATCCATATACAATTTTGGTATTAATTAATTATCAATTACTATTAAGAGTTAATTCCCTGAGCACTGTCATTTTTTAAGTAAATAGCCTCAACAAGTCGTAGATACCTGCCCTCATGCAGGGTATGGGTCAACAATGAGACAGACGGCTGCTGCAGTTGCTGCTTCTTCGAAATCGCTGCTTTTCGACAATTTTTATTTTATTTGTTAATAAACAAACGCGCATTGTTATTTCCCTGCCGCTATCCCACGCCCTACGCCCCGCCCCACACCCTAGCGACGTGTTGATGTTTATTAATTTTGTGGCTTGTTTTTGCTATTGCTCACCTTTGTTATTGCTACAAATTTATCAATGTGTTACATCTTTCAGTGCATTCCCGTTTCCGCCTTCACCATAATTAAGTGCATTAACTTAATAATTGTCCGAGTGTCACAACAATAAGAACAACGACAGTAAAGTGGATGATCGAGTGAGACATGAAAAACGCTTTCAGAAATACTTATAGGAAATATACAGAACTACAGTGGACGGACATGGGACGTTGGTAAATCGTTTTGAGCGTTCAAGGCAGATGTTTGAATATGACAAAAATTGCTTAAAATTATAATGGATTAGCGGGGGTCTCTACACTGCGACCCACAGGACCTTTGGGAATATTGGACGGACAGAGGACTTTTATTTATCCATATACGATCATACTTCTAAACAACTTAAAGGTCAAGGACGCTTGACTGACCGCACTACACGTACAGCAAAGAAAAAAAAGACGTTTGCACTCGTATTTTCTTACCTCCCCACAACATGTGCTCTGCTCTCAATGGCAGCCGCAGCTTCACGTTTGTTTGAAGAGCGAAAAGAAGTGGCAGAGAGAGGGGAGGGCAGTCACTCAGCACGCGTTGAAATACAATTTGAATGCGAAGCCAGCCCCAAGGCTGCCCCAAAACTAGCGGTAAAGCGAAATTAACCTTCGCTTCAAGCAAATACACACAGCACACACACACACACACACACATGTACGAGTTTAAAGTAAACTTTTCCAACAAAAAAGTTTCTGCTGCTTTGGCAAAACGAAATGCAAAAGAAATCCAACTAACGGACTAAAAAGCTTAGGTCATTGACCAAAAAAAGAATAAACCAAAAGAGAGAGCGACGTAGACGGTACTCTCTTAAGCTCTCGAGCACGTTTTCCGAGAAACAACAACAAGCACCAGCGACGCCACTTTTATGCCTCTGTGTGTGTGTGTGTTGTGTGTGGGAGAGCGCGACACAAGTAAAGTATATGAAATGTGGGGTGAAGCTTTGCCGCTCTTCCTCTCTCACTTACACTAAAAATCGTCTATTGTCAATGCGATCTATGGGAATACCTCACCTCATATTAATTCACTATGGCCACAATCTCCCAATGCTCACACACACACACACCACACACACATACGCACACAAATTAGATTCCGTTGTTGCCCAACAACAAAGCACCGCGCGCTTACGTCATTCATAAAAATACAAGCGTAGCGTAAGTCAAAGAGAGAGGAACAACAAAAGAGAGATGGAGTAGAATGTGCATTTGCCATTTACCTGAGGAATAATTTAACCATTTTGTGCATTATTTATGCTCTCTCTGTCGACACTTTCCACGCGAAACGACACTCTGCTGGCGGGGGGATGTGTGGGGAGCGTTGTTTAATCAATTTTTGTATTCTTCCATTACTTTCTAGTCGTCTGTCCGCTGCTGCTCTGTTACACCGAATCGAACCTTCCACACGTGGGCCACAGCTGCGTACGTTATGTTTTATGATTAGTTAAACTAATTCCACTTGTATTTGTTACATTTTATATATTAAATATATTAAATTTTTGTTTTGTTTTGGCACGCAACGTATCCAGTGGGACCGCGGACTTATCGAAGAAATATACCGTCTGACCCTCAAAAATATACCCAAATATACCTTCTCATTTTCGGAATATACCATACATATACTGACTTGTTAATTTAACAGCGCTGTTAGCATCATACTGTTGTGCGTTGATATTCCTCGATTTTGATATTCCGTTTAATATTACTAGCTATTTGGCCCTGTCAGCCCTAAACAATTAATTTTATCCAAATCATCAGTAAATTTTGTACAAGATTGGTTAGTTTTCAGAACTCTTTTTCATTGGATTGTATACAAAAAAGGTTGAAACAAAAACGGCCAAAGCATAAAATGTAAAATGTGACGTCGATCTTGACTAAATGTGACGTCAGTGTTGCTTGTCAACCAAGTTTCTTCTCTGCGTATGGACTTTTGCATACTTTATTTCCTTTAATTGATGTTAAATTTGTTGTTCCAAGCTGCTTTGAAACATTAATATTTTGCATTTTTAGTAAATTGGGGTGTTTATTTACCTATTAATGCATATGTTTTGTGTCATATAAAAACATTTATCCCGGTTCTGATACCTATTATTGTCAGTATTTCTTGTGCGCTTAACGCCGTTTGGCGGTCATTTTGAAAAGTATATTTTTGATTAAATAATATTTTATTTAGAAATGAACCATGTGCTGCCAGATTGAGCGAAAAAGGACTAAACTTAGCCAAGTTCCAAACCAGAGGCGGTTTCAAATCCGAAATATCCCACGGAAAATGTCCTCCCCTTTTTCGTTTTAGTCCCGGCGGGAAATAAATGTCCCAGTTTTCGCCCGCCCGCGCATTTGGTTAATTGCAAAATGTATTTCGCACCTGTTTAACTGTCGCCTTGTCCTCTCCGTCCGCTTGTTCCTTATTTTCTTCTTCGTATTCTTATTGTTTGGGGTTTTTAATTTTCAATTACCTGTTTGACTAATGGACAACCCTAGAAGACATGGTCGGGTGGTCTGTTGGGGGGTGGGCAGGTGAGCGGTGCTCATAAGGAGCCTCTTAATTGTGGCAACAACGAGAAGAGTCTCTGCCACTCATTTTGCATTGTTTATTGCCACTCAAAGTCGCGCTGAATACCCCCCACACCAACCCGCTCACACTCTTGCGAGCACTGCAGCATTAATCTTAATGCATGTGCAACAATGGCGAGTCGACGCGACGCGACGCGACGGAGTTTGTGGCTCGCCTCCCATTCCATCCCGCCAATCTACGCCCATGCAGCCCCTACCAGTTGCACCCAGGCCTGGGTGCAAGAAACCAAAAGGTAAGGCAGCTTTGCTCTACGGATCGGCTATATCCGAAATACTATCGCTGAAATACTATCGATGCTATTATAGATAATGGCAGCCGCCATCGACAGTGCCAACGACAGTTAAGACAGCTTGAAAACTAAGCGACATATTTCCTTTGACAAATAAAACAGAGCTAAACCCAAAGCTATGGATAACGAACGAAAATTCAAGCGAATCCAGAGGAACCCGGCCACATGGAGGCCACGACCAAAAACCGAAAATGGAGCCATTTACCTGTGCCTGTACAACGGTGCGTGTGAGTGTCCAGGACAAGATCTTTCACGTGCACCTTGGGGATTGAAGACACCGTCAAGCTGACTGCCCCGTGCCTGACTGCCCACACCTTTGGGTTCATCTACGATTGGATGATTGAAAATGTTTCGCTGCAGCCAAACGACGATATCGTCAATTTGCTGTTGGCTGCCGATTTTCTGCAGTGCAGCACACTGCAAAAAAGCATCCTGGAACTGTTCAATGACGTGTCCAGTTCTATGCGGTGAAAGATTCCTTGCGCTGCTACTTTGAGGCGCTCGAAAAGGGCAAGAAAGGCGATCGCCTTGCCCAACTGATGCTGCCGCGTGTGGGCCGCTCCTTTCTGGTGCACAACAAACCCTCGCAGGAGCCACTGAGAAGATTACTTTTTAGATGTTACCAGAAACCTTTCTTTATGGAGCTGCTATTCCGGCGCATCTGCCTCCTTCATGCTACTTGCCCAGGGGTTATGGCAGCGCCCTGCTATTGCTTGCCTGGTTCTTCAGGCCAAGCCAAGTCTGGCACTTCATTATGCACATTAAGGCACAGATGCTTTGGTGCGTGTAGCGGTAGTATCTAACTTAATTTAACCAGCTAGGGTCCTACGTGAAGGTGGCGCTGCCAAAGAGGGATGCCCCACGCAAGTGTGTGTAGCTGTGTGTGTGTGGCTGTGTGTGTGTACTGCTAATGGGCTTAATCAAAAAAAAAAATGCAACATTTTGATTTAATTGAATTGAAATTCACGCCACTCGAGCAACTCCATTAGGCAGAAACGTGTCCAACGTCAAGGATGCAGATGATGCTGGCGTGGCTCTTGGCGGGAAATCAAATTACCCAAAGGCAGTGCGTTGGCTCTGCAAGCGAGCAGGGGGGGTGGTAGCTGTGGGAGGAGAGAGGGTAGGAGGCAGAGCCGTGTTACGTTTGCCAGCGAGTGGTAGTTGTAGAAAATAAAAAAAAAATTCGAAATAAATATTGTCAAAACACTTGTCAAATGGCTAAACAAAGAGTGTCGTGCCACTCTACCCCAAAACCCAAAGCCAAACCCAACCCCAGCGACCTTCGCCCCACCCCCCACCCCAACGCCAACCTCCTTTCTCGTTGTATCCATTTGTGTGGGCGTGCCAATTGGGTGCCCGCTCGCAGGCGAAAATGAGACGAAAACACTGAGAACTGGAACTGTAAGCAAATCAATTTGATTCGATTTAAATTTAAAAGCATCTGTGCCCTGCGCCCTGCACCATTCGTCACCCAGCCACCCCGCTCCACTGGCCAGCTCTGGATACCCCCCCCCAGGCAACAGCTCTGCATATTCCCTGCCACCCGTCCGTGTTCCCTTTGGGCTCCGTTGAGCGATCTTCATGTCGGGGGGTCACGTGCCATGGACGCGTGCCACTGACATAAGTTTACAGTTCGAGTTTCGCAGCTCTTCAGCTCGGCCAAAAGGGGGGGCAGACACATGACCAGGGGTCGTGCTGCAGCAAACGCACAAAAAAGGGGTCCAGGCTGGAGTTTTGGGTGTTCGGCGACACATTTGATTTGGTTTAGTTATCAGTTTATTAGTTGAGGAGATTTCCAGTGTAGATTTTTCGATTTATAGTACTTTCTCCATGGCTTTCTCTAATTCTCTGCATGTGTGTTTGCAGTTCTCTTTAATGATAAGAGTTGAGAGGCAGAGCATTGGCAAAGAGGAATTAAGTTGATGGCAACAGCTTTCGCACACATTTACGATGGGTGTTTAATGGGGTTCAGAATTTACGAGTATTGCCTCATATATATATATGAAGAGTAATTTTACGTTATTTAAATTTATATTTTATTCTAGTACGAAGTCTGGAATAAAATATAAATGTTAGGCAACAGCTTCAGTCTGCATTGCCTCACCCAGTACAAAATTTTTAATGTTTGGATTTATAGAAATTAAAAATTGATTTACTTCCATTAAATATATTTAATATTAAAAGGAAATATTTGTATATTTAAATTAAATATATTCAAATGAAATATTTAATATTTAAAGTAAATTAATTGAATATTTAAATGAAATATTTGTATATTTACATATATTTAATATTTACATTAAATATATATTATATTTCAATGAAATACTTGTGTATTCAAATTAAATATATTTAATATTTAAATTAAATAAATTGTATATTTAATGAAATATTTTTACATTTAAGTTAAATAATTTTAATATTTAAATGAAATATTTGTATATTTAAATTGAATATATTTAATATTTAAATTAAATAAATTGTATATATAAATGAAATATTTGTATTTAAATGAACTACTTGTTAATTTAAATTAAATATATGTCCAATGCATTTAAACATATTTTTTAAAATTTTTTTTTTATATAGATTAATTTTAGGCCGTATTTAAATCAAAGTGAATTCTACCCAATTTCACTATATGCTTCTGTCTTCCTTCTGTAGTTTTCATTACGACTAATTTCAACTACTTTTGGACTATGTATCAAACTTAATCTTCCTTCAAGGGCAACTTAAAATTTAGCTGTTTGCTAAGCACACAAAAAATATAATTTGAGGACACCTTGCTGCCTGTCTTCCTGCCCTTTGTTGTGGCTGCAAGTCTTGAATACTCGCGCCCTTAGCCCACTTGAACCGCTGAAAATATCCGGCGCAACTTTAGCGATTTGTCCAATCGAAGATGACAGCCGTGCAGCCGTGCCCCACATTGGGGTGGGCGTCCAAAGTACATCCTGTACACCTGTACACTTGCGGTCTGGCTGGGGGCTGCGGCCCCACTCGAAGTTCTCCAAAAGTTCTCGCATCAAATCAGCCATAGAGGTGTCAATATACAAAGGACGCGCCCTGACACGCGTCTGACGTTTATTGGATGCCCTCCAGCGCTGCATCGAAACTTTGTGCCGAAGCAGTAAAAACCTTTCAGGGAAAAGCAAAGCCACATGTGGAAATTGTAGACGACAAGCAGACACAACAACAACACACACAGCACACAGAATACTCACATAAATAGAAGAAAATATACGAAAGGCAAAGGAATGGAAGTAGGCAAGATGGGAATACTCTTTTCTAGATTTTTCTTGAGGCATTCTATGGAATCGATAACTGGATTTCTGCTTACGTAATTAACAATCTAATTGTAACCGATTGTTGGCTAGGACAATTGGCTTTTATTCATACAGGGCTGGGAAAATACTCTACAAGATCTGAATTGAGAAAAAAATTTGCTCAAAATATGGACTGGAGATGGAGAATATTATTCAGGGTATAATTATGAAAATAAATATTAGCCCAATATCAATATTAAAATATATTTTGTCTAGCCTCATTATACACCCCTTATACCTTTTTCCAAGAGTAAAAAAAAAGTCCAGCAATTATAGTGCCCGCACATCCAGTCCATCCCCAACACCCTTCCACCCACTCCACCCTCTTCGCTCCCGCAATTGAGGCTATAGATATAGATATGGAGTGAGCTCGCGATTTGTATTTTTGTGTAAATATTTTCATGTCAATATTGGAAAACCAAACACACAGCCAAAGGGAAATGAGTTGCAGAGGGTTTTGAGAGTGCTGGTGGAGGGGGTGGGGGTGGTGTCGGCAGTGGCTTTTTAAGTGCTGCCCTTTAGGCAGCTGCCAAGTGGGTTTAAAATTTCCCATGTCCATTTCCTACATTTACTGCCTGCCCCCAGCCCCCTTTCCCATTTCCCAACCAACTTTTGGCGTCAACTTGTCCAAACATTTTCCAGTTGGCTTTCTTCTCGCCAAATATTTGAAGTGTTTCAGATTTCGCCGCGTTTGGGGTCGAAAAAAGCAACAAAAAATGTTCAAAAATGAAATTTTTCTTTTCTTTAAAGTCGCCAACGCCAGCCACCAGCTCAGGGACGTCTCCTTTTGGGGCCAGCAAGTGTTGCCAACTCGCTCAATGATTTCTGGCTTACAAAAATGTTTAATACCCTGTGGCAGGTGGGGTATTTGGGTTGCTTGTTCTATATGGACAGGCAGCAGATAACGCAGATAATTTTCGTGTTGCTTCTAAGAAAAATCTGTGGCAGGCACAATTTTGATTATTTGGCAGTTATTATTTGTATTTATATACAATATTTATATTTATATTTAAATGATAATTAATAACAATTGAAAAGGTTTTACGTGCAGCATAATGACAAGAACTGGCCATACATTTTATGGCTTAATTATTTTCGTATTTATTTCCGTGCCTTTGCCATGTTTGCTCCCAGATAATGTCCCTGTAGCGGGTATCCTTCTGGTCGTAGTGTCGACTTGTAGCCGATTCCTTGCTTGTTTTTGCTGTGCTTCTTTTTGCTGCGTGGAGGGTTTCTGTTTCAAGCTACACTGCACTTTCCTCTCTCCGCCAGTGCTCGGAGGAGGGCAGGGCTGGCAGGGTTGGGCGTGGCAAGCAGCCTGCGAGGCGTGGCACTCTCAAGTGCGTGCTTCAAAATACAAAAATTTCACCGCATTTCGCGTTATTAACACGTAGGTGCCAAGAACCCTCAGGGGGGTTTGGGCCTGGGCTTGGGTTAGATGCGGTTTCATAGTGCTGCCACGGGTTGTGGTTTTTGGTTTGGGCTGGGGCTGGGGCTGGGGTTGGGGTTGCCCTGGACCGCTGACACCGTGTAATAAGGAGTTTTCATGGCCTCTTGAACGCTCACGCTTACCAAGCGAGGACATTTTAATTGAGAGTGTTGCCAGGGCAGGACGACTGCCGATGATGACGATGATGATGACGATGCCGACACTGGTACTTGGCCAGCTGCCGCTTCTTCTTGTGCCTGCTCTGAAGCGCTTTAAGTGCGGTCCGTCGTCGTCGTTGTCGTCGTCCTGCGCCACTCGGCGACATTCTTTCTCATCTTGGTAACGGCCCGTTGAGTTGGGACCGCTGGTTCGGGGGCCAGGTCTGCATTCTGCTCAGGTGTTGATGGATGAAATGCAAAGGCTGCCGAGTACTCCAGCAGAGTTCAGCGGACACTTGGCTCGCTTTCAGAGTTAGCCATGGATGTGATTTGGTGGCCAACCGAAGGTAGCTCTGGCTCTAAGGTCTGGTCTCTAATCCCATAAGAAAAATCCCTGTGGAAGCTTTTGCCCTGCCTGATGGATGGAGTTGCTGCAGCGAGTAGCTAAAAGATGGACTGGAGCGCCCTAAGATACCATTACAGACAGACTTTCAATGTTGATTGAAGGCATTCATAATTAATTTCATCTGAAATCGTAGCACATATATCTGATAGTTGTTGTAGCAACAATCGTTGATTATTCTTCGTATTTCTATGATTTTTTTCAGTGGCTTACTGTGGGATATTCCCCCTGTATTTTTATCCCCTGATTTTGCATAGCTCAACCGCAGCAGCAGCACTCTGTGGTTGCCGCAATGTGTTGATGGTGCCACAGCAACACCAACAGCAACAACAACAACCTATCATCATACTCATAATCAGGCATCAACATGAATGAATCTGTCATATTATTTCGGCAATGATGTTGACAACGACAGCAGCAGCAGCGGCAGCAGCAGCGGTCGCTTCTTTTATAGCCTCAACAAAAATCCCCCAGCGTGCAATATTTATCATGTCACATAATATTTTTCTGGCATTTGCACGTCACCTCCACTCCACTCCAGTCCACTTTCTATTCCCATCTCCCACATCTCCACCCTCAAACGTTTCTCTGTTTTCTATAAGCAGCCGCCGCCCCTCACACATTTACAGAGACATCCAGGAAAACACAACCCCTTCGACTGCTGCCTGCTGCTAACCAAACGGTGTGGGTTGGCCCTGGAGGTGTGGGGGAGTGTTCGTTGCCAGCCATCAATTGCAGTCATCAACCACCGCCAGAACCCACCCAAATACTCAAACCCAACACCGAGAACCCAGAACCCAGAACCCAGAAACCAAAACCAAAGCCCATGCCATGTTCATTGAATTTTCTGCTGATTTCATTTCGACTTCTTTTGCTCCGCTGGGAACCAACTTTAAGTGTGGCATGAGATTTCTAGCCAGTGGTTGTTGTTGTTGTTGCTGTCGTCTGTTTTGTCTGTAAATACTTTTTTTGGCAATTGCCGCATTGCCCTTCCCCTTGAGGGCAAATTAATGATGTCTTCCCTTCGGAGTACCCGAAATGGAAATTACTTATAAATTGCTGCAGCTGTAGAGTCGTTGGCTGTTGTTTGGTTGTTGTTTTATCACACTATTTAGACAAATATATTAACCCAATCGCCCGACTGTCGGCTGGTGGATGGGCAAGTTCCTGCCAGCTGATGGGGTGATAATCCCCGAAATGGTGTGTGTGAGAATTTACCATGTACAACGTACATTTATAATCCTTCGAGGAGGTGGCTTCTAGTGAAGGAGATATTCATATCTTATTTATCTTTTAAAGTAAAACGGAAGCTAGACTTAACTTGCTATAATTTTAAATTTATAATTCAATACTAATTAAATTTATTAACAAACAAAAATTACCAAAACCTTTTAAACTTTGTTTAGGCAGAAAATAAATCAATACAAAATAAAACATAAATAAATTTACGAACAAATAAATAATTTTAAATAAATATAAAAAGGGTATAACAAAAATAATATATATAATAAAAATAATAATATATATTATAAAAATAAATTAAAATGAGTAAATTAATTTAATTTCATTTGCCATTCAAATTCAAATTTAAATATTATTTTATTTATTATTATTTATTCATTCTAAAACTTCATTTAATATTAAATATTATGTTAATTTTAAACTTTCAATAAATTTTAAATTCAAACTTAATTTATTTGGAAATTTTAATTTAATTTTAAAGCTTAAATTAAAGTATTTTCAAATTAAATGTGAAATATTTTTGTTTGATTGAAGCTGAAATGAATATTCTCTAATATTACTAGAATGACAAGTGAACTAAAAATAAATGTTACTTAGGGCTAGGAAATACAATTAAAACAAGAAATTAAATATTGCTTTAATATAATGCATTTAGCAGCAAGAATATGGCTGAGCAGTGCGCCTTCCAGGAAAGCTTATCTGCCTTTTAAGCCATTTTGCAGCAGCCCGCAATTCGTATTGCCATTTCAATAACCTTTTGGCCGTGTCTATCTGTCTGTCTGCCTCTTCTGTCTGCCGGGGACTCCTCTGGAGGCTCGGAAATGACAGACTGAACCAACCAACACACAAAAAAATAAACCAAAATTGCTGCCAGCAGGGAAAGGGAATTCCTTTTGTTCTTATTGGAGCACGCGCTTGCCAAATGCCAATACAAATGGCGCAAAAAAGGACGCGCCACGGTCGAGGATGTGCCACCGAGAAGCAAACAAAAACAAAAAACAAAAAAAAACAAAAAAAGAGAGGCGAAAAAGTAACCCTGGCCAGGGTTGCAACCACTTTGAAGTGTTGCTGTTTGCTCTGCGCCCCCCTTTGGCGGGGCTTTTTGTCCTTAAACATGCGCACTAAACGCTAATAGTTTGCCCTCCGACACCGCGCTGCTGCCAATCTGCTCGCTCCCCAGCCTTCAGCCCCCAGCCGCCATATCACTCCCCCAATCAACCCCCAAAGAAGGCGCTGCTCCATTTTGTTCCGTTTCAGATTCATTTTAACTCCGCATTCAGCCCCCAAAATCCGCTTGGATGGCGAGCAACTGACATATTAAATATTCGAAAATATGCACTCGGTTCACTCATTCGTGCCTCGAAGGGGGGCCAGGGCAGGGCAGGGCAGGGCTGGCGATGGTTGTTTACTTCCTGTGCCCGCAAGATTGATTCACAGCGTGACCAAAGGTCCTGCAACAAAATTATTCACGCATCTCGTCCCTGGACATGCAAGCCGGCCAAAAAAATAAAACATAATACGAAACAAAAAAAAAAAGCCGGACACGTGCGCTCCCTGATTTTTTACGACTCCAAGGAAGGAGCAGAATGCGGCGTAGGCGGGGCAGGAGTGAAAAACATTTTATGAGGGTGTCGTACAAGTTTCAATATCCTTGACCCCATGGATCATTGGCCTTCTGGCTCATCATGGCGCAGTCCTGCCAGCGCATTTCTCTAGTCACACCCATTAAATATTTTTGCTTTCCGGTATTTTTTTGCTGTGTTCCGTGCTAAGTCTGTGAAATATTTTAGAACATAGCTATATGCCCAGTAAGTATTGATTATTCCTGCATTAAAATTGTTTTCCTTAAACTGAAACTAAGCCAAAAAGAGGCTTCCCAGCTCCGCCATCTCCCACTGCAAGACGCTCTCTCCATAAGGAATCAAATCAATAATTCTTATACACACACACACACATTCCTGACCCACACACACACAACAGCAACAACAACAACAAAGTAAATAAATGATGGGAAACCATCTAAAAAATAAATTCCACATTCCATAAAAACGAAACACCGAAAAACTGGGCGTTTCCGGAACCCGCAATAACTGTCAAATATCAATGTGCCCCCCAAAAACGACTAAAAAAAACGGCAAGAAATATCATAAAATAAATAAATTTATGTAGGACAATAAAAATAAAATCCAATAAAAATTGCCTTTCCTCCGGGAACGCCACCAGCCACCAGCAAGCCAAGAGAAATTCTGTCTTCTGCGGAACAATAAGGATGTGGGAATTATAACCAAATTATATTTAATGGAATGTACAATCAAATATATTTACATGCAATGCAAGGCAATGCTCGCAACAGACCCCCCGCATTGCCGTGATCGTATTCAAATGGAGGTCAAGTTCAGTGATAAATATTATTGGGTTTACTATTTATTTATTATTATTTTTCCCCTTTAATTGTGGCCCGCATTAGACCTAGAGAGGCTGCGATTTTCGGTCTCTTTTTGGGGCAATTATTCAATAGTTTAATTTGCAGTCCGAACTGACGGATCACCTACAGGCCCAGTGACAGTGACCCGCGATGGGCTGCTTGCTGCACCCCTAAGACGATTTGTTTTGTTTGCATTTTCCCCCCGGCACAAATGATGCTCATTAGGAGGAGGCTGCTGCCCATGAGGGTTGGCGGCTCAGCGCAGCAATAAATTTAATTATAGTTAATCTTCCATAATTTGGCATGAGAAAATGCTCAGGCTAAGGGCCGAGACAGCAGCAAAGGAAAAGTATAGAGGGTGGCAGATAGAGCTGCCAGATAACATTTTTTATGCAATGTTTGATTTTTATCAGGCAATCATTAAGCATCCATTTGATCGATAGGGGAAATGGATGCCTCACAAAGCACAGAAGAAATATTCAGTTAAGTAATCCCCCTGCAACCTGTTCATGTCAGAGATCCGTCGATAAGGCCTTCTGCCATTTAGCCTGAACAATCATCAGCCTTAAGTCCGATTACAGCGAATTTTAGGCGGCCATCTGGGGTGGTGTTTTTTCGATTAAAAAACATTAGAACATGGCCGGCTGTGCCGTGCCGTAGATAAGCCACACCAAATTTGCATATACGAGTGTGTGTGTCTGTACCTTTCGGACCTACATCAAAGCGAAGGCAACAAAAAAGCAGGCCACAGACATTGAGGCAGAGAGAAACTTGACATTTTGCACTTGGTCAAGCATGGAGAGCATGGAGAGGCGGTGGCGGCGCACAGTAACTGGGGGAACATCTGAAGGGGTTTGCACAACTTATGGCGACATCGATAGTACAAATACGAAAAAAAAAAAAAGGAAAGAAAAATAAAAGAAACCCCTAAAAAATAAAGATACACAGAGACGCGCTCTCTCTCTCGCTCGCTCTCTCTTTCTGTGTAGGGGGTGAGAGCAAACCACTCGACAAGCTGTTGGCATACATACGATACGATGCGATGCGATGCGAGAGGAGAATGTGCTGAAAGACACTCGAAAGTATGCTACAGTTGCCGGCGAATGTCTCCACACACACACACACACAAACACAGAGACAGAGCCAGAAACATATTCGTTCTCACTCTCATCCTGATCCGTAATCCCCACCCGGCCCACACAGCGAACGCCGCCTGCCTGTCATTTATCTTCAGCGTTTTTTCTCTTTTTCTTTTTTTTTTTTTGCGTGTAACGAGAAATGTCGAGCAGCGGCCCAAAGTTTGTCTGTTCCTTGTCCCTTTTTTGTTGTTGTTGTTTTTTATCTTTTACAATTAGAAATGCTGTCCTTGGGGGTTCCCTCCATACATATATATATATTTTTATATATTCCCTTTTTCTGATTTGTTCGTCCTCTGGTCAGATAAATGCAATTTTCGGTGTTGTTCTCCCCCCTCGCTGCTGGCATGTGATTAAGGAAGGAAATTGTTTTGGACAACGCACAAAACAAATAACGCGCATGGGGCTTGTCCTGTTCCTGGTCCTGGTCCTGTCCTGTCTGCTTGGCTGTCGGAGGAGGAGGCGCAACAGCAGGAGCAGCAGGATGTTCATTCGGTTCTTATCGCCTAAGTAGCATCATTTAACTGCTGTCTGTGGTTGCTTTTTACCCGCTTTTCCTTGCTTTTTCCAACTTTTTATTGCATCATTTGTTTTTGGTTTGTTTTCTTCTTTTTTTTTTGGGTCAAATAATCGCCTGGCAGTATAATTTGTCATGATGTATGTGCGAGAATGTTTTTAAGGTAATTTCTGTTTCCGATTCAGGATATTCGATTCATAAGGGAGGAGGGATAGGGCAGGCAGTACGTTTAGCACAGGAAATTGAAAGTATTGAAAGTGTTTGACTGTTTTTTTAACGATTTTTGGCATTGTTCTGGCTTCATAAGTTTTTCAATAAAGTACATAAATATAATAAAAATCTATCAAAATAAATACAATAAAAAGCAAACAAAAAATATTGACATTAAAAAGCAAATAAATAAAAATAAATAAAATAAAAATAAATAAATTTATAAATATTATACAAATCTATAACTATAAAAATAAATACAATAAAAAGCAAACAAAAATATTGACATTAAAAAAAATAAAATAAATAAAATAAAAATAAATAAATTTATAAATATTATACAAATCTATAACTATAAAAATAAATACAATAAAAAACTAACAAAAATTATTGACATTAAAAAGCAAATTTTCAATATTTAAAAAATGAGTATATAAAAAATTAACTTAGTTTCAAAAAGTTTAAAAGTACAAAAAAATGGTATATAAAAGTTAAATTAGTATTAAAAGTTTAAAAGTTAAAAAAAAATAATATAAAAAAATTAAATTAGTTTTTGTAACACTAGGATAGAAGGAGAAAAAAATAATAATTTAATATAGAAATAGAACAGCAAGAAATAAATTCTATGCTGCATATACATATACCATCTGCCAAATCAACTCGTATTTATGTTCACAAATGATCCATCTAGCAGCTTTAAGCGTGGTGCATAGAGAGACCATCACTTGCTTGAAGCAGTCACCCGCTAATTGGGCATATGGACTTGCGGTTGCCTGGCCACACCACCAAACCAACAGGTTGTCGCAGTTACTATCGCACAATGCAATCAAAGCACATATCATAGCCTCTTAAAAATGGTGGATGAAGCTATCAGACAGACACACACAATTCTAGATAATTACATAAACAGGAATGTTAAAAAAAAAAATGATTATTGTCCATCAACGAGGAGCAGAAATGTGGTGAAAGGGAAGGGAAGGGCATCATTTGATGGGTTTGTAGTTTGGGGTGACATTTTGTGGTTAAACAATTTTGCCCTTGCCAGCGGGATGGTGCGGTGTGGGTGGCATCACCCGGCAACGAACGCATAATTTATAATTGTCAAAGGAATTGCCCGGGGATCGGGGCTGGGGGTTGCGTCAGGCGCTGATTTATGGAATTTAATAAATTTCCACAGATTTTAATCGCTTGTAATTATACGAAAAAGAAGCACAGCACAGCAGCAAAAAAAAAAGGTGCAGCAACAGCAGCAGCATAAAAAAAAGGACACAGCACACAGAGACACAGAGACAGAGACGGGAGAGAGACACTGGGCAAATTTCAATTAAAATTAAGAACGAAATCAGCGACAGGTAATGTCCAATGGCTCTCCCCTTATTTGATTGGTTTTTTCCAACATTCAATGGCCCCGTGTGTGTGTGTGTGTGTTACCAATTCAATTTACCAGCCAAACGTTTTCCTTTTATTTTTATTTCATTATGTATTTTATTTTTTTCTTGCCTGGACTCTGGCCTGGATCCCCGTCTGGTCGCCCCTGGCACTTGCGTTTGTATTATAAAGCCTCTCATATTCTTAGCAGCAGTCGCAGATTGATTTTCCGCTACTCGCCCCGCCTATCAAGATGTGTGTGTGTGTGTGTGTGTGTGTGTGTATTTCCTTGGAGACAAGTTTGCGTTTTTTTTATCCGAACTTCAAAGAACTTTCGTCTGAGCCTCAAGTGTCCTTGCCGTGTGTGGTCCTCGGCTTATGCGACCAAATTTGCTGCTTCCTTCTATTTTTTTTTTTTCATTTCATTTATGTTGCGTTTTTTTGGCTTCCATTTTTTTGTTTGTTATTTTGGCCCGCTTGGCGGCTCAGGCGGCCTCAATTTGATGGCCCAAAAAAGAAAATAAAATAAAAATGGCAAGAAGATGAGGTGTGGCGGCCCAGTGGGCACTTTTGTGGTTTCTACGGCAAGGACTTCGGTGATGCTGGTAGGTCAAGGGGGTTGGCAGCCCATAAGAGAGATCTGCGTAGGGTCTGCGTAATTTGTAGCCAACTTTAGTGGGAACAAAGAGCACTAAGAAGAGCAGTGCTCGAGGTTCAAAAATCAAATTTCAGAAGCATCTATCAAGCCTTGAATTTAAATTCAAAAATTAAAAATTTCCTTAAAATGTATACATCAAAATTGTGCGTTTTTCTCGAGGCATATATCGGGCACATCCACGGCTAAAGCTCAGCCAAATAACGAGCCATCAATCAAGCCATCTGGCACCATGGACAGTCCACCGGGACGCTTGAGTGTGTATATGTTTGTGCTACATTCCGTCATACTGATGTCGTACTTTATCCTGTGCAGCATCCTGCAATGGATGCTGCTCTGCATCTACCTGAAGCACGCGCACATTGTGTACACGATGATCTGCTTCTTTGCCGCGCTGGTGCTGCTCACCTTCATCCACTTCAGTCAGTTCCTGAAGTACGGCAAGCCCTGGAACTATGTGGCCATTCTCTTTTGCTATGAACTCTTGACGCTGGGCGTCACCAGTTTCATTGTGGACAGCAGCCTGGGCGCCGCAATTGGCGTCGTTGTGGGTGCACTTTTCCTGTGGGCCAGCGTACTGGCGGGCTGCTATGCCATCATCCGATTTGTGAGCTATCCCAATCCGTATACATTGGCCGGCATTGGCATTCTGGGTCTGATGCTGTCCATGGTTATGGTGGCGGTCGATCAAGTGCTGGATTGTCGCGCCTGCGGCGAAATAGCATTGGTCGCTGTAATGATAACCGTGATCCTGATGATGATCTCCCATGTGCTGCTGACCAACGACAGCCGCGATTTGCTCAAGAAAGATGACACCCTGCTGGTGGCATTTGTGCTCTACATTCATTATGTGATCCTCATGGTGACCATATTCATTTTTGTCATTCGCGACAGGCGCTTCAGCAAAGAGAATGAAGCCACATCCACAGTCAGCGCACCCAGTTACAAGCGCTCCACCGACACCACAATGGATCCGATCGACAGCTACAAATATATATTCGCAAATGACTGACGTGCTGGAATGCCAGGCCACCCATCCGCGTTGATGCCTTGAAGATGCTCTCTCCATATGGCACAGCAGCACACATGTGAATCATTCCATCTAGCCTCGATCACGTCCCTGACTCATAAGATCTACGTGACTGTCGGCGTCGATCTGTAACCGATTTCTGTTTGTGGAAATGCCTCATCTTTTTAACCGATAATATTCGTACTTGGTTCAGACTTGCTGGCATAAATGAGCTCAAGATTTATACTGCATCAATTTGTTTACTTATTTCTCAGGGGTTTGGCAATTGAGATAAATTATAAGGGAAACTTTGATAAATATATATGATCTTAATAAGCACTGCTATGATTTAAATTTATTATATTTTCCTTACTGCATATAATTATTATATGGATTTAAGCAGCTGAAGCTAAGATTTAAATTTATGAGCACAAGATTTAATTCTAAATTTATTTACTTATTACTCAGGGGTTTGGCCATTGAGATAACTTATAGGGGATACCTTGCTAAATATGTATATATTATCTAAGTACGTACAGCTAAGATTTGAATATATATTTTTCCTCATATATTATTAATTATATGGATTTAAACAGCTGAAGCTAAGATTTTGATTTATAATATTTTCCTTATATATTATTTCTTATTTAGGTTTAAACAGCTGAAGATATTGATTTATTATATTTAAAAAATATATATATTTTGTATTTATATATATTATATATATATATGATGTATATTTTTTATAATATATATTTATATGTATATTGTGTATATTATATTTACATTATATAATTAATTATATACATTTAAACACCTTTAAAATCTTAAAATTGTTCTGAGCAAGCTTTAAATATTACAAATGAAGAGCATATTACTTTTAAAGCCTTTAAAGGACTCGTAATAAAAACAAATGATGCTTTCTGGTCACACTGGTCAGCCATAAATTAAACTAGAAAAATATTTGCCAATTGAAATTGCACAGGAAGCAGGCAGGCAGGCAGGCAGGCAGGCAGAGTAGAGTGGTTCTACCAGGATGGATAACCACCCACCCCACACACACAAACACAAACAGAATGGCCAGGCGGAGGATGAGATGCCTGACGGCAATTGGAAATTGTCGTCATTTCTGTTGTTATTGGTAGGTTTTTTGGTGCGCAGCAGCGGATGCAATTCCTACAAAATGATAATTTATGATAATGATGCTTCCGTTATGGGGCGCACAAAACTGGACACAGGACACGCGGACATGCGAGAGACATTGCGATTGTGGCATGCAGCATAAAAATCATACAGCCAGAGAGCCAGGGGCCAGTGGGCAGGGGGGCAGGGATATGGCGCAAAAATTTGCCCCGTTTTCATTCATTTCACGGCGCACTGGCCTCGCATATTTATTGATAATTTCCGTGAATTTTGCAGCAGTCGAGCGCAAGCGGAAGTTGTGCCATTTGCTGCACGCCTGCCCAAAAAAGGACAATAGTTGTGCCATGCAGCGTGGCGGGGGGGGGAGGGAGGTGGGGCCTTGATGGGTTAATGTTTGTCATACGCGACTCTGCGGCAGCCCCCAAATCAAAGTGTGCCTGCCTATCGATTGCGTTTTGTCTAAGCAGACTGTCGACTGTCTCCCTGAACAATTGTTTCGACTGCCGACTGCCGCCCCTGAGTATTTATGGGCTACGCTCGAGCAACAATAGAATGGCCGTCCATTGTCTCTGGATATCAATAAACATTAGCCAGACAAAGGGATGACTCTTGGGCGAGAAATTCTAATGACCTTGAAAATTAGTTCCTGCATTAAACGGGCGACGGCCACACAGCTAGGATCCCGACCTCTCGCCACCCCACAGCCCGAAAGCTCCACAAAAATTGTTAATTATTGTTTATTATTTATCGCTGATTGCATATTAATTGTTTTCGCTTTATGACAAAAATTGCATTTTAATTTGAGCACTGCCAGCATATGGCAGTGTGGACATTGGCCGTCGGCGGGGGGGTCAGACGCGTTAGCATATGCTGGGGCTCCAGCTCATTGCCGATGCACTGCATCCGCTGCTGGTCAATGGGCAGGCAGATGCATTAAGGCCACAAAATAGTGTGGGACAGGCCGGGCGGACACCACAGACAAACCGGTGACAGCAGCCAGAGCCAAAGCGGGCGCATAATGAGCCCGGGAACGGTTTGAATTATTATCGAAACTTTAATCATGATGAAATTATATTTATATTATTTATTACGTGGCTGGAATGGCCAATGGAGCATCTAATAAGGGGGCAGCTTTTTGGGCTATTGGAATTGGAGTTTGAATTTATGCGTAAATTTTGATTTAAATGTCAAGCAAATAAAAGCATTTGCTATGTGTAATAAATACAAAATGAGATTGATTTACTAATTAATTCATAGCTTTGGCATTTTTTGAAGAATTTGTATGATTTTTAGTTCATTTAATCAACAATTAATGCCACTAAAAACATAACGTAAAAAACAACAAAACAATAAATTAAAATTAAGAAAAGAATTCAAAGTTTAAGTGCGTAGAATATTTGTACGCAGGCAACTTTGGATCCATATATCTTCAGGCATATCCATGCTATGGAGACGGATTAAATATTTTGTGAATGTTTCTTTGTTGCTCCTTCCAGCCCATCAGTTTGTGTGGATAACCGCGCTGGCAATGCCGAGTAAAACTTCTAAAAATTCACGAGCCAACGATCGCAGTTTTTGAATTTTTTAAAAATATTTTCCAATGCAAATTCTAGGTATGAGTGGATCATTTACGCGTCAGGGCCCACCAGTTGTGTCTCGTGCCAAGTACACTCATTTATTTTTGTCATACAGTGTAATTCTATTCAGTCTATTCAGTCGTGGATCAGAGGCAACAACTCCAACACGAACTTATGATCACGCAGATGCGAACAGTCTACAGCTTGAAATATAACACTCAAATTGGGATGTCGAAAGAACTGCCTTAATCTGTGGAATAATGTGCACCGTTTGAGTGCCAATGCCAGCCACAAACATGCCAATGCCCGATACTCACCAGCTGCTTACAATTGACTTGATCGAAAACCAGCAGCAGGGGATCCGCACGGCGACGTAGCACCTGTCGCATTTTTGTTTGATTAAAATCGAAAAATTCTAAGCAGAGAATCTGCTTAGTGACAATTAAAGTCGTGAGCTTGGGGCAGTCATCCACCATTTCCCACAGCTGATCGGCAGTCGTCCAGAGGTTCAGATTATGCAAATGCAATTGCTGCAGGCAGCGAAAGCGCTTGAAATGTCTGTACATCCGCAATGAGGGATGCGCTTTGTGGCCCACACCCAAGATAGTTAGATGGAGAGCTTTGTGAAAATACGCCCACAGGCGCTGGGACAAAAAGTAGAATGTCAGGACATTCGTAGTTTCAGCCAAAATTCGACGTTCCCCAAAACTGTTCATAATTAGCCAAGGATCCGTGAAAAAGGTATTGTAAGTAAATTTTCGCAGCCTTGGTAGACTGCTGAGACCGGGAATGGTTTCGCTGATAATCCCGAATTCCAGTTCCTCCAGTTCTTGCAGACAGTTTTCCATGCTCGGAAAAGGCAATTGGTAGACGGCAATTCGTAGCACACGCAGCCGAAGATGCCGAAGCACGTGCCCCATGCATTCGGGGCTCAAGTTCCAGCATTGGCGAAGGTCCAGATAGCTGAGGTTCTGCCAGTGGCTCAGGTGCCGGCTCATGCGACGGCAATTCACTTTGACCGCTTCCAGCAACGGAAAGCATTTGGTTAGGCTCTTTATTTGCGCTTCATCGACGGGACCGCTGTCGTCTTCGTCATAGCGGAGAACTCGCATTTTGGGAAATCTGTGCTTCCGCCAAACGGCAAGCTGCTCCTTTGGCACGCATCGCAGTGTCAGCTGCCCGAGTGTGCCACTCACTGCGCCCAGAAAGGCGTCCAGCACAGCATTGGGTTTGCCCTCGAAGCAGGGCCCGCACAGCTCTCGTTTTTTTGGCAGCTCCCAGGTGCGGCACAGAGCTACATTCAACGTGGATGTTGGCTGGCTGACCTGCCACAGCACTAGTTGCTCATCCAGCGTCAGGTACCGCACGATGTGGCTTCAGAAAATATTATTAGCTCGAAGGTGAACTAAGTAATTGGGCGTGAACGACTTAAACTTACAGCAGTACATCGTAATTCAGGTCTAAAAGATTCATTTTCGGGAGACGCTTCTTTGTTAGTGTGGATAATGCTACTAAATGAAAATCATACAGGCAACCAGTCGAACGATGTTGTCAAGGCCTACGTGTTCTGTCGGTTTATAGGAATTGTTTCAGAAATGAAACAGGCCAGAAAATTGTAGGCCTAACATTTTTAGTATTAAATATTGGATCCCATTTGGCATTTCCTTTATTTCCTCCCAGCATGGTTAAGGTTCTCTTTTCTGGTGCCAGCTTTAGTAATTTACTGGTCAGAATTCTGAGCTAACCCGTTGGCTCCCTTTCTGCCAACCTCTAATGTTTGTTCTCTCTCCTAGAAATCAGTCACGGAACACACGAAGTGTCGTAAGCATCAAATTCCACTCGAGTCGCAATACAAATGGGCGACAAACAGCTCAACTCCCGCAAGATAACTCAACCGCACAGGTCTCCACCCAGATGTAGGAGCCATTCTATGGAAAGCTTACTTAAGGCCAATACCAGACACCAAACCATCATTTATTTATTTTATAGATTTGGGTCTTAAAAAATGTTTTATGCCATTTTTTTTTCTGGGGCAGAACTTTTTTTTTAAATAATTAAAAACACATTTTTTTTTTTTTATATAATTTAAGTATCCTGAATATGGTTGTAATGAACTTGGCATTGTGAAAAGCTGATGAATGCATCTATAAAGTATACCTGAAGAATTTTCAGCTTACCGTCCGGAAAATATTAAAAAATTTTTGACTTTAAAAAATCAGAAAAAATTGAACAAAATCTTAAGAGAATGCATAGT
Organism: Drosophila ambigua; assembly: GCA_018150905.1. Classification (NCBI taxonomy): domain Eukaryota; kingdom Metazoa; phylum Arthropoda; class Insecta; order Diptera; family Drosophilidae; genus Drosophila; species Drosophila ambigua. The sequence goes on from JAECWS010000100.1 coordinate 16,652,480, forward strand.
TATGGCAATTATCCAGAAAGAAAGAAGTTTGTGGTTAAATTTGAATTGACGAGCTCATGGCAAATATTCACGCAGAAATCATCGCTATACCGCCCGAGATGCTCGAAAATGTAATGGAAAACGCTGCAAAGGAGGTACATTTTACTGTGTCCAACAATGGCGGCCACTGGATGCTGGATTAATTTTGTTTTCCAAAATTAGTCTCAGCAAACACTAAAAGAACCAAATTAAATCAAAATACTCTTTATATAAAAATCGGTTGACAATTGTCAAACTTATTCAAGGTTTGCATAGAGCACTAAAAGTTGGCGTACCCTGTACATATGTACATATATACATACATATATGCTTTAATTTTTGTCGAGATCATTATATGCCCGCCTGACTCTGACTATACTTATCACTCAAACCCGCTGACTTTGCACTTTGATACTTTGTACACTTTCATATTTAAAATGATGCAACTGTACATTTCTGAGGAGAGAAAATGAGCGAAAAAGATTTCACTATGAGAGAACAGTGCAAGAAATGCTTCTCAAAATAATTCATCAAAGAAGATTAATTTGCAGCCAAGCAAAATAAAATAAAGGTTTGCACAAGGGCGCGTTGCCTTAAACATAAACTTTTGTTTTATGCGGGATTTCCAAAATCTAATTTAATGAAATATTATTCTATAATTCGGGGAAAAATAACACCATTAAATGAGGCTAAAGTCCGAGTCACTATTCCAGAGATTTCAGCAAATGCCGATTAAAATGAGGAAAGCGAATAACTTTAACAACTTTCAGATACTCTTACTAGTCAATTGATTCTATGACAGATAAGTTCCCTGAACTCTTGTATAGTAGCTGTTCTAAATTGAGGATATGGAAATAATGGCAGTGATATAAGATATTCAGCATACCCGGCCTTGGTCCATTTAATTCTAATTCGATTCCATGCCGGAAGCGGTGAACAACTTAAATATATAAATATATAAAAAGACATATATATATAGGTACATACATAATATATGAAAAGATTAGAATTAGTTTAAAATTTAAATATATGCGTACAAGGGCGTACCCAGGTTGAGGCTGGGAGGGATGAAGCTGCGCCCAGCCATTAAGCATAGTTTTTGGTAATAAAAACCAATTTTAATTGAATGGCATTTTTGTTGTTTAAGTGATTTTATGTGAAAGGTGTGCCGCCCCTTCGCGAAATCCTGGTTACGCCCTTGTACATATGTATACTGTATTAAGCATGTCGTATGAGCAAAGTGATAACAATAAATATATTTAAATGGGACTTGAATTGGAAATCAGTTCAGTTTTGCATCGACAGTGCGAGAGTCCAGTGAAATATGAAGGTCTCAACGTTTCTGGTCCTTATCCTTTGGATGTTTCTGCAGGGGATGTCCCCCCTTGCCAGTGGATACGAAATGGCGCAGGATGTTAGCTTCCCGGAGCAGTGCCATGGATATTGTTTCTCAGTACTCCAGCCATTCCTCGATCATTTGCTCAAGTTAAAAGAGGCAACGGATGACAAAAATAACATAAAAGTCGAAAAAATACACTCACTGGAGCTTACCATCAGCAATTTGCAGAGTCAGCTACTGAAAAGTGAGACGGAAATAAAAAACCATGTTGAAAAAATCAAGGACAAAGAGGAGCATATCAAGGATCTTAGAGAGCAGGTTAAGATGGTTTCTGGAGTGCTTGCCAAAAGAAACGATCAGCTCTCGCAAACTATGCAAGCGGCTGAGAATCTTCCCAACACTTGTGCCAATGGCCGCCCAAATGGAATTTACCAGTTAAAGGTCGAGGGAATAGAAGAGCCGTTCCAAGCTCCCTGCGTGTCTCCTTCATCTGCGTGGACGGTCATTCAACGGCGTATCGACGGAAGTGTTGACTTTTATCGCAGCTGGACGGATTACAAACATGGATTTGGAGACATCCGGGGAGAGTTCTTCCTGGGACTGGAAAAAATCCATCTAATGACCCTGGCCCAGCCTCACGAGCTGTACATCCAACTTAGAGATGTGAATGGAAGCACAAAATATGCTCGCTACGATGATTTCAAAGTAGGAAGCAAAAATGAAGCCTACAAACTGAAATCGCTGGGAGAGTATTCAGGAACAGCCGGAGATTCATTTAGTTACCATTTAGACATGAAGTTTTCCACATTTGACCGGGATAATGACTTGTCTAGAGGCAATTGCGCGACAGATCATGCAGGTGGTTGGTGGTTTAATAAGTGCTCCAAAAGGTACTCATATTTGTGAATGTGAACTCAGACGAATTTATCGTATTAATTTTCTTATTGTTACAGTTCCCTCAATGGAAAATATTATGACGATGGTAAAAGAACTCGCTCTCAAACATACGGCATTCGTTGGGATACTTGGAAGAACTATGACTCCACGATCTCGCTTACATTTACTCAAATGATGATAAGACCTAAACCGTTATAAAATGAGTCTCTTTAATGACATTCTAATAGTAAAGTTAATGCTGAAAGACGAATAAATCTATCCACTTTTAATGTGTGCTAAAATGAGTTTACAATTAAATATTCAAATATTTGTTAGCATTCATTTTTAAAGGTTCCTTCACGGTTTTAAAGTACTGTTTGGACATTTTGTGTTACCTTCTTGGTTTTCCCCAATCCAATAAAAATTGATTCATCTATCGCGGTACCACAGAAATCACTTTCGCTTGAATTCCAAATTACTCATTTAATCTGTCTCTTCTATCTCATGAATACATTATGCCCATTGCACTACGCCAAATACCCATTATAATTATGTGAATTTAGCATCGAAATTTATGCAATTCCGCAGCCAACTTTTGGGCTATCGAAAGCACGAGGGCAAATTTGTGCAGCTGCATTGAGCTGAGCTACTCATTTGCAAGAATTTAAAGTGCACTTGCCAGTTGCATGTGGCAACGAATATGGAAATAGTTTTTCCCTTATCTGGCCGGGTGTCGGGGGGAGATGGGCTGGCAAGCAAATGGAGCCAAAAGTTATAGACGAACAGGCAAATGCAGGAGTCTGCCATTTCCTTCAATTCTGCATCTCTCCAGCTATAGGAAGTAGTTCCGTCAGGCACAAAAAAAGGACCAACTTTCATTGGGTATAATGCGAATCCCACAGTGCAGAGAGAGAGAGAGAGCGAGAGAGAGAAGTGTTTGGCATAAAGTTATGCGCCAGCCAAACAACAATAAAATAATATAATTTTTTTGTTTGCCAAACTCTCAATTGTAGGAGGGTTTTCTTTCTTTTTTTTTTTTTGGGTGTTTTTTGGTTGGGGCCGAGTACGTGTTGCCTGGCGTTCTTTGCTTTCTATTTGTTTTTTTTTTTCGGGGCAATTCGCGACTTGCGTTCGACGCTTGGCCATAAACTTTTGAAGGAATATCGAAAAGTTTGTGCCTCGCATCGCGTTCTCGGCTCGGCAAAAAGCTTGGAAGCTGCGCGAGAGACACACAAAGGCTACAAAACTTATAACGAGAAAACTTTGGCACTTGGCAAATGCGCGATAAAGAAACAAACAGAACTGAACAGAACGGAACAAAATAGAAGCTGAGAAGCTTTGGCTATACCTACATACATATATCTGGAGAGGAAAGTAGCGGAGATGAGACGCGCCGGAGATGATCTGGAGCTGGAGCTGGAGCTGGTGCTGGTGCTGGTGCTGGAGCCGCCAAAGGAGGCGGCGAAAACTAGAAGAAGATGCCTCGGCGTTGATACGCGGCAGAGGTAAGTTGGCTAAAAACAAAATGGAAGCTGATAAAACTGTTCTTTGGCGTGGGCGAATTATGGTTACTCTAGGATTAAAAAGGAAAGGAAAGGAAAAAACTACTCAACAACCAATCAAAATATAAAACATAAATATATAATAAATATAAAAAATAAATATTTAAATTCATTAAAAAGAAAAGACAACAAAAAATAAAATAAAAACAATAGAATTAATGCCTGTTAGCAGTGAGCAAAAAATATGATGCCTGTGAAGATTTTATTTTACGTTATTTATATGAATGAAATTAATAAGGTATGAAAAAATATAATTAAAATTAAAAAAAAAAAATATAAAATATATAAATTAAAGAAAAGTGTCACCATGTCAGTGCCATGGTAAGTCGGTTATGCCCAGGACAGGATATAGGCAACAGCATATATCCAGAGCAGCGATTGGATAAAAACTTGCTCAACCTCAGCCCACAGAAGCCTGGGGGGGGGCACGGGCTTGGCGCTGGGGCTGGTTGGATGGCTGGCGACATATAAAAGTTTGGCAAAAGCAAAATTGTGCCCTGACAATGGAAAAGCAGAGGGAAAACTCAAGAAAACTCATTCGCGCGCATTTCAACTAACTAGCAGAGTGGGTGGATGGGTGTGCTGCAGAGGTTGCCAGTAAGGAAAAACTGGCAAAAATTATTATTTACGCACGGATGGTGTCATCTAATTATGAATTCATTTTGCATTTTGTATACCAGCAACAACGGGTGCCCGTGGTCGGTTCCTTGGTCGGTTCCTTTTTGATGCTGGGGCCGGCTAAGAAATTAACAAAATGCGACCGCACTCGGACAATGCACCTGCAGCCGCAGCAGCAGCAGCAGTGGCAGCATTCTGATCATCATTCCCCTCATTATTACGCTGCTGGTGGCACTCTGTTGGCTCGCCTTTGGGCTGCTTTTAATGCAATATATTTTGCAAGAGATTTTCCCCAAGCAACCGCGACGATAAAAAGTTTGCTGCACGCAGCATTTTCACAAGCGAGTATTTTTGCATTCTGCAGTGGCTGCTGCTGCAGTTTGGCTTGGACCAAAAGACCAGGCCAAAAGAAAATTTCATGCTCTTTGCAAAAACTTGTTAAAGTATGATAACCACAATGCAGGGCAGGCCATCCCCCCACCACCCACTCCCCACTCCCAACATCTCACCGTGTTCCGTGCAAAAGAATCGCCGCAAATAATAATAAGCAAGTTGGATTCCAGTCCAGAGCCAGGGACTCGTTAACTCGCCTCCGAAAGTTAAGAAATGCATAAAATTTGTTAACAAGCTAAAAAATAATGCACGAAAAAATCTGTATATATAATGCCTTGTTCATACCTATCCCGGGGCTGAGCTGAGATTGCGGGCAGGCAGTCCACAAGGCAGCCATTTTCTTAGCGGAAGTAACTAACAAGCGCGAAATTTTTCTTTTCTGTTGCCCTGACTCAGTTTTGGGGCATCATTGCTATTCGATTAGATTTATTACTAGTATATATGCTTACCTAAAGGAAAAGCATTATTGAATAAAAAATAGTTGAACTTATTTTTGTTATTTTTCGACTGGTAAAATATTGATTTATCTTTAAAGTAATGTAATTAAATTTAACTTCAAGTATACCTTAAAAAGTCCATCGGGCTAGAAATATTAATGTTTTAAGGCCAGGTGTTCAAAGAGCTAACCGAAAGCTGCATTAACTGGCCATACAAAGGAAATGAGAATAATTATCTTTTTCTTCGGATTTATTTAAAATTTTTGTTGTGCTAAAATCCGAAATTAAAAGTTTTTACCATAAAAATTAAATTTATTATGATAATTAAAACTAGTCATACCAAACTTGTTTTCCCATAAGAAATCATCAGCAAATTCCAACTGAAGACTGAAAGTTTCTAAAATGTAAAAGAGCATTCCAGGTTGGGCTTTAACTCTGAATACTCTCTGATTCCTTATAAATGTTCGCATTTTAGGGTTGAATGTGCATTGTTTGCGCCAAGAATGCATCAAGATTTGTGTGTTAAACTATGTTAAATGGTTATTTCAGTGCAAAGTTTCGCTAATGAGAACTAGCAGAAAAATCTGCAAATAATGCTGAGGTTCCTCTGTAGAAAGTTTTGGGCCAACAATAGCTAAGTGTGTGAAACTACTGCCAAAAAAATGTATTCATATTTCCCCCCAAAAACCTTGGACTGCTGTCGTCACTAGGTTTTTTTTTCAAAAAAAATATTACATATATTTTTAAATTGCATTTCAATTGGTTTTGTTTCGGTGAGTTTTACTTTTTTTTTTTGGTTTTTTCCTTTCCGCTTTTATGGCTGGCAGTTCGCATATTTTTGCGGTTTCAGTTCTTTTTTTTTTTTGTGTTGCCTGCCACTTATTTGACCGCTAATTACATTTTAATGTAAATTAATGAATCCGCACACTTAACTTGCCCACATTGGCCATCTCCCTCGCTCTCTCTCTCTCACTCTGTCTCTGCGTCTGGCTGGCTCTCTCTGTCACTCACACACTCTGTCTGTGGTCGCAGCCTGTCAACTTGTCTGGCCGCCATCCTCCGCGCCAACACTCTGACTCATTGAGAGCTCCATGGAACCACGTCCACAACATCAAGAAGTTGCCTCATTAGCCAGTCGCGTTGAAAGCCAGAAATCGGAGATTTTTCGTTTTCTTTTTTTTTGGTTTTTGGCCCGAACATTTTGATAAATGATTGAAATAAATGATGTTGGCTTTGGCTTTGGCTTTATGGCTACGGCTGAACTGAACAGAAATTTGAGAGCAGTCTCTGACATTTTGGTTTCACGCAAATGGAGATCATTAGGCATTAAAATTGAAGGCAGATCATATTGATGGGATGTAACAAAAAATCAAGAAAATTATACAGCCAATCGGTAGAAATATGTTATAGCATTTATATGATTTCTTAGTGCATACATTTATCATTTATAAAATTATTCTGCTCTGTGTGCCTGATACAAACATTTACAAAAATTCCCAACAAATAAACTGGAATATAATTCCAGGTTTGCCTGTTCTGATTTTACATTTGCATTGTTTTAAGAAGTCAAAATTAATCACGTAATGTGTTGTTATATATCAAAATTTACAGTGAGACTTGGGATATAATTTAAAAGATAGCGAAAAGATTCAGAAAGAAACCCAACGACAGTATAATATAAACATCTTAGCCTCAGCCATTCATCATCTCAAACCCCTCGTCATGGCCTGCAGTCATGCTTAAAAATTAGCCAAAACAGAGTCAGTTGACTCTGACTCCAAAGCCCAACCTGAAGAATTTCCAGCTCTTTAAACATCGCACCCACTCAACTCAACTCAGCACAACTCAACCAACGCCTCGTCTCGTCCCGTCTCGACTCGGCTAGGCTAATTTTGCAACACATTTTGATAAGCTGGAAAGCTTCTCTTTCTCTTCGCTTCTCCTTTTTTGCCCTATACTGTTTTCATATTAAAAATATTGTTTGCCTTTGCTGGCAGACCCAACTGAGGGATGTTGCATTATAATATATGAAACACACTCACGGCACACCTACTACTACACATACTGGTGTGTGCCATTATGGAGGATGCGACGCCTGTTTTGTGTGTGTGTTTTGTTTTTTTTTGCTACACATGTGTGAAATTGCATGTAGCTACAGGTACGGGCACAGGTGTGTGGTGTGCGGTGTGTGGCATGTGGCAAGGGGAATGGATGCATTAGACACATCATAATTAAACGCGGCATGGCGCTCATCATCGTCACCATCTCCTCCATCATTATTATCATGAACATTTTTTTTTTGCCATGATTATAATATGCCACTCGTGGATGTTGCTTCTGGTTCTTCTGGTTCTTGTTGCAGCCGCGCCAATTAGGGAAATTGTGTGCTATTTCCAATTTGAAAATTTCAGCGCTCTTCTCGCTCTTCTGCTGGTCTGTCTTTCTGCCCGACTCTGAGGGCTTAAGTGCCCCACCAACCAAATAGCGAAAAAAACGTACTATCAGAAATGAAAGAAAGGCGGAGCCAAATTGGAAATACTCTTGCAGACGCTTTCAAAAAAAAACTTGTACTTATAATTATGGGTATTTTAATCTATGCGTGATTGTTACTAATACTTTTATTTGCCTGCGGAAAATCAATCATTTAAAATATTAAGTTTATATGAAAGTCTAAAAATAGGCAATAATTTTATATATATATATATATTTATACACCCCCATTGCAGTGTATTAGAAATTCATAAAAACAATAGTAAATTCTGCAACTTGTTCAACGTTCAACTTCCAAGATCCGCCTTCTGTATGTGTGGGCGGATGGCTTTGGGGGGCGGGCGACTGTGTGTTGTCCATTAGCCAAAATGGAGCAGGCTATTTTTGATTTAATGAGCCATGCTCTAATGGATTTTGATGTTGCGCTAACTGTAATTAAACACTCGCCAAGCCGGCCAAAAAAATCAGACAACAACAGAGTTGCTGTAGTTCCTTCAAGTTTCTGCTTTTGTTTTGTCCTCCCACCAGGAAGTTGGACTCTCAAGTGTAAGGGATATTTTTTGGGTAGCAAATATTCAGCAGTGCCCACAAAAATAACTAACCAAAAATCCGAGAAAATCTTAAAACGATTTGGTTGGGTAGGGGTGGTGCAAAATGAAAGTACAATAACGAAATAAATACAAAAAAAAAAGAGGCAAGTAAAATAAAATAAACAAACAAATGCCTCATTACATGCGAAATTAAATTTAAATGTTTGCTTAATGTGATTCCCAGAGAGTTGTCCAGGGTGCTACTGGCTACTGGCTGCCCGGGCAAGGGGAACGGAAAAGGTATGCCCGGGAACCAAACAAACCCAACTCGAATCCGACCCGAGAGCACCACCAACGCACATCAAATATAATTTCATTTTGAAGCCCTGGGCTAACCAAGGATGATGATGATGGTGATGACGCTGACGATGGGGGGACGATGACGGGTCGCCGACGCATGCTTAGAAAAATATTTCTGGTATTTTTCCTTTTCCTTTTTGCCTTTTTTTCCCCTGCTACATTTTTGTTCGTTTTTTGGCCTCTCGACTGAGTGGAGAAATTAGAATTTTTGCGTGTGTCTGCGGTCGCCGCATTTGGACGCCGACGGATGCCGCCATCGCTCCAGGCCGCATTTCCTGACACCCCAGCCCCCGCCTGATACATAGCACCAAATTTAATATATATTTATGCAGGGTATAAGCTCAAGGGTGATCAGGTTATATAAGGTTTGCCAAAAAAAAAAAAGAAAGGGAATTGACGTTGGCAGACGGAAGTTGAAGGAACAGAATTTATAAGATTGTTTCCCTATGGGATATGGGATAATAAGTTTAAAAAAGGAAGCGAATGCGACAAGATTCTATAATTTAGTTATTCTAACACGCGAAGAAAAATAAAATAAAAAATTACTGAAGGGTTTCAAGAGAGTAAAAAAATAAAATGAGTAAGAACAAAAAAGTAAAATTAAAAAAATATGTTGAGGTATGAAATGGATAATACTTACAGCTCAAGAATTCATGAAGAGAGATCCTTAAATCTAGAAATATAAACACACAAACAAAATTAAAAGCGTGCATTAAACTTTTTAGGATAATTTTATAATAGTTGAAAATGGGAAAATCATAAAAACAAGAAAATTCTCTGAAGAAGGAAATATATTTTTCATATTAAATATCTCTAAATGTAAGAAATGTAAGAAAATAGTTTTAATAAAACTGGAAAGATTTATTTAGCTTTTTAAATGTTTTTTTTTAAAATAAGTAGTTAACTTTATTTTTCAAAGTTTTGCTGAATTATTAAGCAACAATAGCTCTACCTAAATATCCATATAATTCCTGCATCTACTGCCTATTTCCCTCAATAATGGTCATCCAAATGTCGACTCTTTTTGGAGTGTAAACTAACTGGTAAATAAGGCCGGAGGAGTCTGCCAGAGAGACAAAATCATAATAATTTCAATATTTTTGTTGCCGGTTGATGGCCGTTGCTGCTGCTGCTGCTGCTGCTGTCAGTGGCAAACTGTCAACGCGGGGCGTTTATTTGACAGCCGCTGGGGATTAGAGGCTGTACGGAATGGGGCATGAGGCATGAGGCATGGGCATGAGGCATGGGCATGGGCATGGGGGCTTGGGACTGATGAGGCATAAGGCAGAAGGTTGTGCGGCAGTTGATTGTGTGGCGGTGGCGGTACGGTGGCACGCTCAATTAAAATATAATTTTTGTAAAATTATTACGAAAAATAAAATAGGATGAAAAAAAAAGCGTGGAAAGAACGGGCACGGGAACCGGGGGAGATCCTTTTTTGGATCTGCATCCCATTGCATTCACATGGCCATAAATTAAAAACTTAATAACGAGCGGGGCACAGGATTGGTGCAAAAAAAAAAAACAACAACCAGGACATGCCCAATACGTGTATCCTGCTGCTGCCTGGCAATGTCCGCAGTCACATCACATGCATATCTCCCTCTCTATCGCGCTCTCTGCATCCAGCTCTTTCCCTCGCTGTGTGTGTGTGTGTGTGTGTGTGCGCCTCTCTCGATGGGATGCGGCTGCGGCAGCAATAAATCGCTAACAGCAAATAAATCAACGCGCATAAATTCCAATGTACGCCGAGGCTACATGCCCCGACTTTATTTACGACATTGCGACAAAGACAGTAACGGCAAAATGCTGCCCCTACCACACACCTCTGCCTGCTCCGCTTCCGCTTTGCCTGCTCGGGCCCATGCCCCTGACCCTGCAGCACCTTCCAGCAAATGAGCGGTACGAGGTCAAGCCAAGGGGGTGCTGCATATCCATAGCATATCTATGTCTATATCATTATATGCAATACAAATTTGTTTGAGATCAAAATACGCCCGATAAATATATATCACAATTTTCTAGAGCAGAGTTATTGAAGCATTCGACTCTAGGAATTATTTTTGTGGGGAAAATAATGCAACGGATCTATGCAGAGTTCTTAATTAATTCGCATCAGACCTTAGCATCCTAGAAATCAACGATTTTTTCATCGTTTCAGGATGTAGAGGCGCCCTAAGAAAAGTTTCTGTATCTTCTGTATTTACAATTAGTTACTCAAGATTAATAATTTATAAAATAATAATTAATATAATTTTCTTCGAATTAGTTAAAAATGCTGAAGAACAAAATATCTTAAAAAAACAGAAAGAGCTTCCCTAAAAATAATTAAATCAAGTGCCACTACAATTCCCAAGACTTGTGCTCACATTGTTAGCTTTCTATTAAACAAAATACTTTTTAAATTAATTTAAATTGCTAAAGTTGGCCCCCAAAAAAAAAGGGAAAGGAATATAAGCTAATAATTCTAATGGCCAGACCATGTGCCAGCCAGGGCACTGTGGATTCGGATGCCCATTCAGCCAGCCAATGAACACGAAAAAGGTTGACCTCAGTGTCGTGGCAATATGTCCTGGAAAAATGTCAGGCCAACGCTGTCGCCGTGGTTAACCGTGGCGACAGCATTCGGCTGCCAAGGGTTAAAGGGGTTAACCCCCAAAGCTAAAACAGAGCGCAAAAAGGCGAGAAAAAATCTCCACAAAAATGCGAGTTGGCAGGCAAGAGGCAGAAGGAGTCAACGATGCCAAGGACGAGTACGAGTACGTGTACGAGTACGAGTATATTTGGCGCATTAAAACAAAGGGATGTGCCGTGTGCTAGGCAAATAGACAAAGGCCGTGGCACGGACACATGCGAGGCGCCAAATCAAGCCTTGATTTATGACCGCCCCAGCCAAAAGGATTGCCAAAGGAACACAACCGGAGAAAAAAAAACCCGTGCACAAAACTAACATTAGCACCCTTGTAAATGTGTAAAACCGCCAGGGAAACAACAAATCAAAGGGAATACTTCTGCAGCTAGGAATGGTCCCATCCCGGGCATCTATTAGTTGCGCCACTCGGCAGAGGTTTCACCTTTTCCCCGAAAACTACTCGGTGATAATTTATTTATTTGGGATTATTTATTGCACATACATCATAATTTTTGAGACTCTCTCTCGTTCTCGTTTTATCTCTGGCAAATATATTTTATTCCTTAAGCAGGCCCTGGCCCCTCCGAGGCCAGCAAGAAAGAATTATAACTTTCAACAATGAAGGATGCGCCATAAATTAAAAATTCCAAACTTAAAAACGTAACAATAAATACATGGCAGCAGTCTCCCTCCCGGCAATCGCCAGGAACAGGACATGCAGTTGATTTATTTCTTCTCTATGGAAAATCACCAAGCGGAGAGGAGCAGCGCAGCAGCAGCAGCAGCAGGAGTCGCACATCCCGAAATCCCTTCCATACCATACCCGCGCGATATGTCTCAAAGAAACGGAAGTATTTATTTCATAATCGTTATGATGTAATGAAGAAAACGTCGAGATTGCTGAAAGATTGGACGGTACTGAAGTAAATTATCATGTACATTGAGTTTGCAGTTTTGAGATAGAAATTTCCATGGCAATTCAGAGAAATCTTCTTTGACTATATGATTATTGAGTGTGCATTTTATTGCTGATTTGATTGTGTGCAATTTTCAATGAATGCTTGAATCAATATTTATTAAAAAAAATGAAATAAATAAAATCCGTATTAATAAATATGAATAATAGTATTTATTAATATGATAAATAAATAAATAAATAATACATAAAATAATGAATATTTATTAATACGGATTTTAATATTTTTTAATATATAAATAAAATCTTTACCCATAATTATGAATAATAATATTTATTAATACGGATTTTATTTATTTTTACTTTATTTTTTTAAATTAAGGAGAAAAAAGAATGCCTATTTATATATTACATATATTAAATATTTAATTTTATACTAAAAATATATTATGTAATAATAATAGTTATAATATATTTTATTTAATATATTTAATGCATTTAAAACAATTTAATTTAATTTTTGAAATCTTAAAATGTCTCCTAATTGCCAGATATTTCACGTTCGATTACGAAATCGCACTCATCTGTGCAACTGCTCAGCTCCAGCACAGTGTGAATGATTTAGAGGCACAGCGCAAAAAGAAGGAAGAATGGAAATCAACCGAAACACATCCTCGAACATCAAAATACGTGGCGCATATTAAATTCTTATAAAATCGGCATTCGCTGAGGGATGCGCTCCCCCTCTCTCACTCTCACCAAAGGCAGATAGAGTGGATGGCAGCATAGCTACATGGATAGACTGGGGCGCTATTGTTGTAAGTTTGAGGCATTTTTATGGTGTCTCTACCTCCGTTGGATATTGAGCTCTCCTGCTGCGATATTAAAAACTTGTTGCTAATAAAAAAAAAAAGAGATTCGGCTACGCTTGTCGAAGTCCCATGATGATGATGATGATCACTGCTGCTGCTGCTACTGCTGCTGTTGCAGTGGCAGATGATGATGACATCAATGACATTTGTTGCGGTTCAATAAATTCGCAAACGCTTGGAAAAACGTGAATATATAGCTCGCACTCTGCCATACACAATACGTATGAAAAGCATTATGTGTGTGCGGATTTTTATAGACCCTAAGTAGGCTTGGGCCTGGGCCGGGGCCCTCTCTCACTGCGCATTTAATTGTTATGCGGAGTAAGGATGGCAGTCAGTGGCAATTGTCAAAGCGAAACGCTTTGCCATTCATTGACACATCTCGTTCGGTGGGTTCGAGGGTATGCCCGGGTGTTGTTTAGCTGTCGGATAATCTGCTGTGTGCATGTTGCCGTTGATTAAAATGACACACACACACACACACACAGCCACACAGAGAGACTTGTCCACAATTTACCGCTTCGTATGGGTCGTTTGGGGTCGCCTGTGTGGGGTGCCTCGCCTCTGTTCGATTGTCTATAAGCCGACTGCAGTTCCCTCCTGTATTTCTGTATTTGAAGTGCCAAAAAGCACACGTTGCCCCCTTTCTTTGTTGTTGTTGTTGTTCTTGTTGGTATTATTGAGTTGTCGAGTGCGCGTTTTAGTGAGAGGATTTATGCTGGATGGCTCGATATTTGTTTAGCCGCTTAGTTTTGCCATTTGTCCATTGTCTTTCAACGTTGCCTCTTTTTTTGCTCCGCTTCTTTTTTTTTGGCATAAAATCAATGCCCCCGGCTCGTTGTCTTTTGTGCTTCCCGTTTGAACTCTGTGACTTTTTTTTGGGCGCACAAATTTCACATATTTCACACAAATTTTCATATCAATCATGCCAATCAATTAGGCAAAAAGGTCCACACGTTAACACGTTATTATGGTAATTGCAGGACAACTCCGCTGGAGAACTGCGCCCGAAAAATGCAGCCAGCCAGCTCGCAAATAAACAGCAGCAGGAGTCCAGCCAGGCGGGCATTGTCTTACCCATTCGGCAGTGGGTGGTTGGTGTCGGTTTCTTTTTTGTGTTCAGCCCTGAGCCACGCCCACACCCACTCCCACATGGGAATATGACTGAGTCGCAGGATTTTCAACACCCAACTTATTACGTTGTGGGTCTGGTTCTGGTTCTGGGTTTGTGGGGCCCCCGATGCTGAAATTACTTAATCAAAGTTGGATTATCTGCAGCTCAGAAAGTAAACAGTGGGAGTGGCAGCTAAGAGTCTGGGCTGTGGGCTGTGGGTGGTGTGTATTTCCTTTGAATTAAAAGCGCCAACTCGACCGAAAGTCGGCAAAGCAAAAGTTTGACAGTGCGGCAACCGGCAACAGCATGGGGCACTTGGCACACATATGGCCAGGGCAGGGCAGGGCAGGGCTCTGCAGGTTCTGCTCATGCCCGAAGCTGCAGCTGAAACTAAATTAAATTCCATGTCTAATACTCGCACAAGGATTAGGACCAAACAACGCCTCAAACAGCCTCGATTGGGCCCTGCCTGAGACGGGTAATATTAAATAATTTTTACCCATCGCCCAAAACCAAAACCAGAGCCTGCTCACAGGACGTACACACATATGGCATGAATTCGCTGGCTCATTGTTTTGCATCGCAGTGCAGAGAGCAGCAGAGTGGCAGCGAGGAGTGGCAGAGTGCCGGGTGGTGGTGGTCGTCTCCTGTCCCAAGCAGCAGCAGCCACAGATTAAAGTCTCCCGTGGCGAACTTAATAATAAAAGCCCAGGCACCAAAGTCCTGCTCCAGCAGCAATCCTTATGCGAGTGTATGAGTGTATGATGATGGCACAAAAGTATTTTGTAGGTAGAGGCGCAAATCTTTTTTCGAGTGCTAGACATTAGCAGCATTAGAACAGCAGCCAGGAGCAGCAGCCAGGCTACAGCTATCGCATACAGCCACAGACACACAAGGGCTATAGATATACCATATATATATACATATATGCCAGCTATAGCTGGGAGCGATCGGGGTCACCAAATAACCAAAGGGACGTGCGGCAGTGCGGGGTCACCAAATAACCAAAAGGACTTATGGCACTGGCTGTGGGGATTTTGTGGTGTTGTCTGCTTGTCTGCTGGTCCCCTGTCCCCGTTTACTTACTCAATGCAGCAAATGTAACCGCAGTGCCAGCCCTTAAGCCTGGCTGCCACTATTCCAATTTTTGTATTTTAATTATTAGCAATAGCAACGAAAATTGATCTGCCTTGTTTTACACAGTCATTGGGCACTGGAGTTCAATTAAATCTACTAAATCTACTGACTCTGCTTTCGTATGATAAATGTGCGAATTTGCATGGGCTGCAGGCTGACACCGAACTCGGCGGCCGCCTGTGACTTGTGCGCCGCCAGGGGCTTGTGCTGCGCCGTGAAGTACTCGGCTGCTTTGGGCCCAGAGCCCGCAGCATCGTGCTGGAATTTCATGCGCTTCATCGCGCTCAGCGGCAGATTGCCGTCCAAGGTGGTCTCGCGGATCTCCACGCCGCCCAGGCCATCGAAGATGGGGCGAATGTTGAAGCTAACAGCCTCCGCTGCCAAGTGATCCGCGAAGTTCTCCAGGCGCAGCAGAATCTCATGCTCGGCAAAGGGCTCCAGGGTGAGCAGATGCACAGAACGCGGCAAGAAATTGAAGTCGGGCACTGATTGCACAGCAGCACTGCCGTTTACATGGCTGTAGCTGCTGAAGAACTTCCAGAAGGGCAAATGGAGCTCCTTTTCGGCCAGACGCTCGGCGAAAGAACTTCCTTTTGCGGCTGCACTGAGCATGAGAAACACTTTGCCACGTGCAAGAGGCACTGGATGGTGCTGAAATAAAGTTAAGTAGTCGACATCACCAGCGACATTGGCGGGATAAATGGGGCGGTTCAGCATGAGCTCCAGCTGTCCGTCAACGAGGCTTGTGCCGCCCTGAGACCGATCGTTCAGTAGGACCATTCGCTTCGCATTATCCTGCAGGCAGATGCGCGATGTGACCGGATAGTAGTTGCCGCTCGTCGGTTCATTCTCCACGTCGGGTGTGAAATCCTCGCG
Source organism: Drosophila ambigua (assembly GCA_018150905.1). NCBI lineage: Eukaryota > Metazoa > Arthropoda > Insecta > Diptera > Drosophilidae > Drosophila > Drosophila ambigua. Next base: position 16,668,650 of record JAECWS010000100.1, read on the forward strand.
CTTGTCCCTTACACGCCTGATCATCTCGCGACCATTGGCGTCGCTGTAGAAGACGCCATTCGAGGAGATTCCACTATCAAAGATCGTGACGATCTCGATGTTCCTTCCCTCCCTCATGGGACCTCCGACCAGCCACTCGAACTCCACCCGGTTGACGCCCTCGTAGATGCGAATCACCTGCGAGATCCATTCGCTGAACTGCTGGTGCACCTCCTTCACCAGATCCCCATCATACACGGCGAACTCTACATCTTCTGTCAGCACATTCAAAGGTTCGCCCTCGGAGAAAGTGTACAGGTTCGACCGTTTCGTTACGTACTCTCCAAAGTTCTGCTCAATGTTCTCCGAGACTCCGTTCATCTCCACTGTCTTGAGGCGACCCGTGTTATTGTCGATCACCAGTTTGATCTGCGACGTCTGCACCACAGTTTCGGAATCATCTTCATCGGCGTGGGTTTCCACTTTCTTCAACCTCTTGGACCAGACAATTTCGTTGTCTCTCTCAGCCTTTGCGACCTTCTTGATGTAGTAGCTGGCGATCTTTTGCACGGATGCCTGGAACACGAGCTCGTGCTGAGTGCTGTTCTGGCGGTATCCCAGAGCCAGCACCTGCCAGGCCACTGGAACCACCTCAGAGGCCACGACGCGGCCCTTCTCGTCGGTCACCTGGTAGCTCTCCTCCTTCACGGGCACTCGCACGTACTGCGTGGAGGTGTGGGCCAGTGGGTTGAACAGGGTCACCACCACATTGTCCGCAGTGTCCTTGGTGAAGGCGCACTCGCTGATGTTCAGCTGCAGGCAGCTCTCGAACTCCCCCTGCGGCAGGTTGGTCAGCAGCCGCAGGGCATCCCGCGCATTGCTGGCTCCTCCGATGATGCCGTCGTAGAGCAGGCGATCGTAGTCGTTGGACACCGCCTGCCTCGACGTGCCAGTGATGGCATCGTGGTGCTGCATCACTCCCATTATCTGGCGCAGCTTGTCCAGATCCTCCTTCTGCTGCTCGCTCGAGAGTGCCGCGAAGACACTCAGCTGCTTGGCCGTCTGCAGCATGTGGTTGCCATCGCGCTCGAAGCGCTTCTGGGTGGGTCGGGAGGTGTAGAAGCCTGTCCAGAAGCTGCTGGAGTTGCTGGCGTAGGGGAAGAAGTCCTGCGTCTTGTTGGGCCACGTGGCAAGGGTCTGGTGCAAGGCGTTCAGATAGCAGCCTGGGGTTGAGTAGAAGACGTGGTACTTGAACTGAAGCTGGTTGACGTACCTTTGGGTGGGAGGGTTGTCAGAGGTGCTGTTTCGGGGATCACGGGCAGGAGTACTCACTGAATCAGTTTGTCCATATTCTTGAAGTTCCTCTGGGCATTTTCATAATGGAAATCGTCCCCCATTGGCACCATGATGTGATTCGAGCGGTAGTGCCTTTCCAGCTCTTGGGCCCATTCGATAAAATCATGCACCCTGGCCGCCACATTGTTGTCGTGGCTCCTGCCATCAATAATCGGAGGATCGTGGCACAGCAGATCAAAGCAAAAGCCAGGAGGATGCGAGTAGTGGTTGTACAGCATTCCGGTGAAGAGTTCCATTTGATCCAGCGACTCGCTGGCGTTCCAAATCATTTCCATTGCAAACTTATCCAAGCGGCTGACTTTGTCCCTGTGATCCATGCGGGCAAAGAACTGTCCATCATAGCCCATCTGTGCGAAGATCGCGGCCTGCTCACGGGAATGACCAAAGGCATCGATCTGCCAGCCCACGCGCGGACGGGCACAGGCCCCAAAAGTCTCATCCAACCATCTAAAATATATCGTTTGATTTGTTTCTTTTTCGTCCTATGGAAACTTACTTCAATCCCACCGTAAACTGATCGATCACACTCTGGTAGTTGACTGCCGCCTCGTCGTTCATGCTCCAGCCTCCGCCCGTGAACTGCAGGCGACCTTCGTTCACCAATTTCTTGACCACCTGCCTGACAGTCTCCGACTGTTCCCGCCACCACTTGGCAAAGAAGGAAGTCTCCACCTGGATGAAGCGACGCCTGGGATCCTTGATCAGCTCCGAGACGACTGTGTCGATGATGTACTGGACACCGGCATGCTGGATGCTGTTCTTGTGGCCGTAGTAGTACTGATCCACGGTCTTCAGCCAGCCGGCATCGTCGTGGGAGTGCGGCACCAGGTGGATGTTGACCATGTTGGCTTTTGTTTCGGGACACGACTGTGGATCGGGAGATGGTTGATTATTTTAGACCATTTGGATCGATGGAAAAGTCAGCGCTCCCAGTCACCTCATAGCCGCAGACAGCCTCAGTTGGTCTTGTGTCGATTGACAGCAGTAAAACAAATGTGAAAATACAGCCGAAATACTTCATTGTGACTAAGTAAACAGGGGATCTACGCGACTCTAAGATATAGAAGGCTCGAACTCGAGCCCACAACTAAATTTTACACAATTCCAATTTGGCTCTTTAGTGTATTGAAAACAGAACACAACTGAGAGTGGATAAGCAACGAGCACTTGGACGAAATAATAAATAATAACAAATAAATAATAATAAATAAATAATAACAAATAAATTATAATAAATAAATAATAGAAAATAAATAATAATAAATAAATAATAATTAATAACAAATAAATAATAATATTCTTTCATCAAATAATTTGCACTTTCCTATTTCCTTCCTATTTTCCACAAATCACAAAATTCAGAACGGCAGATTTTTATAAATAAAATTAATTAATTAATTATACAATTATTGACTAGTGCATTACAAACAAGTTAGACTTGAAGCACTAGAAAAAAAAAAAAATAAATAAAAAATTAAAAAACAAAGCTTTTAATTAATAACACTAGTCAACACGACATTTGGGCTGTGTCCCAATTATTTAATTAACAATTATTTAATTATAGAAAAGGAAAAAAAAAAAAAAAAAAAAAAAAAAAAAAAAAAAAAAAAAAAAAAAAAAAAAAAAAATTTAAAAATTAAAAAAAAAAAAAAAAAAATGTTAAATATAATTTTTATAGGGATACTCGGTATTAAATGGTAAAGTTTTAGTTAAAGGGCTAAAAGGGTATATTAGATTTGTGGTAAAAGTGGATGTGTGTAACGCAGAGAAGGAAAATTTTCCGACCCCATAAAGTATATATATTCTTGATCAGCATCAATAGCCGAGTCGATAGAGCCATGTCTGTCTGTCCGTCCGTCTTGTTGAGCGCCTGGATCTCAGAGACTATAAGAGTTAGGGCAACCAAATTTGGTTTCCAGACTCATGTGATATCACACTGCTACAAGTGTATTTCAAAATTTCGCCCCGCCCCCTTCCGGCCCCACAAAGAACGAAAATCTGTGGCAGGCACAATTTTAAAGATACGATAAAACTAAAAGATGTAGATAACAGATTCAGCAAAAAAATGTAAAATGTTAAATATTTTTTTAAATTCTAAAATTCTATAAAATTATGCTCAAAAATGTATATACTGACTGAGTACGGGTATAAGTAGAGTCGCGGCCCCAGAGCGATTCACACGTTCCTTCTCGTTCTTATAGATTTCGCGGCTTACAAATTTTTAACGAATTATTGTTTAGTTTTTTTTAAGGAATTTTTTAAAATCTGTTATTTTTTTAATCTTTTCTTTTTAGAGTATGTATATGCATCTTAACGCCTGGAAGATATTTAGCTTTTAAGTTTAAATTTCATAATTTTTTTTCGGTATTTTTTCCCGAAGTCTTGACTTTAAAAACTCAGGAAAAATCGTTAAATAAATAATTCTTTGCCAACATTTTTAGTCTTAGATATGTCACACAAAGTGTCTCGATCGGATTTATAGCTGCATTTGTCAGCTTTTCAGAACTGCAAAGTTCTATGCAAGCAGATATGAGATACTAAAACCATGAACAAAATACCAGATTTTAAAAATTCTTTAAAAAAGTTAAATCAAAAAAAAATAAAGTAAATAAATTTGTAAATCCTGAAATCTTTCAGAAAAAGTCATTTTGGTGCACAGCGCAAAGAAAAAGTTCAATTTTGTTGAGTAGTGTAATTATTGGAATGTTGATTTTGATTTTAAATGTTGAATTGAATTATTGTTGTCTATTGTCTGTTGTTCCGTACGATGTGATTTGGAACAAATATATAATTTGCGAATGGTCTTAAGAAAGAAGTTTTAGTCTGGTTCCCTACCGATAAGCCAGCCGCTCATTCGGGTCTCAGTTTCTAGGCAGTAGCACTTCTCCTGATGAGCTGATGTTCATTTCGTTCATGTTGCAGCGCTTTTGACTGGTATTCAGGCAATTGCGACATGCTTACACGCACATTTTTGTTATAAATTTTTTTTTTTTTTAATTTTTTTTTTCCTTTCTTCTATGTCGCATGAATTTTGCATTATTTTTTAGACGGTATAACTGGGCGCCCTTGCGTCTTGCTGGCATTGTTAACTGTATTTAACACAAAAATGCACAAAAAAAAAAAAAAAAAAACTGACTAATAAATCAAAGATGTACTTACTATAAAAACACTAAAATTGCGATTGAAAAATAGTGAGCGGGTTAAGAAGATAAAAAGTATTTTACGACCTATTTGCACATCTACTTAATATGCAACAAAAATTGCATAAGAATCGGTCGAGCCGTTTGAAAGGAGTTCAACCACAAACACAGTAACACGCGATTTTTATATTTATTTATGCAAAGAATGTTCTTCTGTTTACAGTAAATATTTTACAATTATACTGCATAATGAGGAACTCTGAGCTACTTCTTCTTGATGATGAAAGTGCGAATTTGCATTGGGTGCAGGGTGACGCTGAAGTCGGACGCTTCCTGCGACTCAGCAGCAGCCAGAGGCTTGTGGGCCGTCGTGAAGTACTCCACCGCTGCGGGACTGTGGCCAGAGGCATCGTGGTGGAACTTGAAGCGCCTCATCTCGCTCAGCGGCAGGTTGCCGTCCAAGGTGGTCTCGCGGATCTCCACCCCGCCCAAAGCATCGAAGATGGACCGAATGTTGAAGCTAACCACATTGCCCTCCGTGTGATCCAGGAAGTTCTCCACGCGCAGCAGGATCTCGTCATCGGTGAAGGGCTCCAGGGTGAGCAGATGCACCGACTGGGGGAAGTCGTCGAAGCTGGGCACCGCCTTGGCCACAGCGCTGCTGCTCTGACTGCTCTGACTGCTTGCCTTGCTGAAGAACACGGAGAACGGAAGCAGAATCTCCTTCTCGGCCACTCGCTCCACCTTCGTCGACTCCTCCACCGAGTTGAGCATCAGGTAGACCTTGCCACGCGCAATGAGGGGCTTGTCGTACTTCTGCTCGTTCAGGGCTTCTCCCACTCCATAGCCATCGTCCCGAATGAGCCGACGATGCAGCATCAGCTCCAGCTGTCCATCCTGCATGCTGGTTCCGCCCTGGGCACGATCGTTGAGCAGAGCAATTCGCTTGTTGCCATCCTGCAGGGCAATGCGCGAGACGACTGGGTAATAATTTCCACTAATCGGCTGCCTGCCCAGATCAGGGTTGAAGTCCTCTCGCTTGTCCTTCACTCGCTTGATGATCTCGCGGCCATTGGAGTCAGTGTAGAAGACGCCATTCGAGGAGATTTCACTCGAGAAGATTGTCACAATTTCCCTGCCAGTGTCCTCGTCGGTGGGAATAGGCCCGACCAGCCACTCGAACTCCACCCGGTTGACACCCTCGTAGATGCGAATGACCTGCGAGATCCACTCGCTGAACTGCTGGTGCACTTCCTTGACCAAATCCCCATCGTACACTGTGAACTCCACTTTGTCCTCCAAGAACTGCAGCTCCACGTCTTCCTTCTGACGGAAGACGTAAGCTCCAGATTCCAGTGTCTCATAAATGGCGAAGTTCTGCTCAATATTCTCCGAGACTCCGTTCATCTCCACTCTCTTGAGGCGACCCGTGTCATTGTCGATCACCAGTTTGATCTGCGACGTCTGCACCACAGTTTCGGAATCGTCTTCGTCGTGAGTCTCCACCTTCTTCATCGAATGGACCTTCTTGAACCGCTTGGGCACCTCCAAGTTCTTTTCGTTCTGCTTCACAGCCTTTTTGGCAGCCTTGGGCAGGACAATTTCCTTGCTTTCTGGCTTGTCGACCTTCTTGATGTAGTAGCTGGCGATCTTTTCCACGGATGCCTTGAACACGAGCTCGTGCTGAGTGCTGTTCTGGCGGTATTCCAGAGCCAGCACCTGCCAGGCTACAGGTACAACCTCAGAGGCCACCACGCGGCCCTTCTCGTCGGTCACCTGGTAGCTCTCCTCCTTCACGGGCACTCGCACGTACTGGGCGGAGGTGTGGGCCAGTGGGTTGAACAGGGTCACCACCACATTGTCCGCAGTGTCCTTGGTGAAGGCGCACTCGCTGATGTTCAGCTGCAGGCAGCTCTCGAACTCCCCCTGCGGCAGGTTGGTCAGCACCCGCAGGGCATCCCGCGCATTGCTGGCTCCTCCGATGATGCCGTCGTAGAGCAGGCGATCGTAGTCGTTGGACACCGCCTGCTTCTCCGTTCCGGTAATGGCATCGTGGTGCTGCATCACTCCCATTATCTGGCGGAGCTTGTCCAGATCCTCCTTCTGCTGCTCGCTCGAGAGTCCGGCGAAGACACTCAGCTGCTTGGCCGTCTGCAGCATGTGGTTGCCATCGCGCTCGAAGCGCTTCTGGGTGGGTCGGGAGGTGTAGAAGCCTGTCCAGAAGCTGCTGGAGTTGCTGGCGTAGGGGAAGAAGTCCTGCGTCTTGTTGGGCCACGTGGCAAGGGTCTGGTGCAAGGCGTTCAGATAGCAGCCTGGGGTTGAGTAGAAGACGTGGTACTTGAACTGAAGCTGGTTGACGTACCTTTGGGTGGGAGGGTTGTCAGAGGTGCTGGCTCGGGGCTCACTGGCAGGAGTACTCACTTAATCAGCTTGTCCATGTTCTTGAAGTTCCTCTGGGCATTTTCATAATGGAAATCGTCCCCCATTGGCACCATGATGTGATTCGAGCGGTAGTGCCCTTCCAGATGCTGGACCCATTCGATAAAATCATGCACCCTGGCCGCCACATTGTTGTCGTGGCTCCTGCCATCAATAATCGGAGGATCGTGGCACAGCAGATCAAAGCAAAAGCCAGGAGGATGCGAGTAGTGGTTGTACAGCAGTCCGGTGAAGAGTTCCATTTGATCGAGCGACTCGCTGGCGTTCCAAATCATTTCCATTGCAAACTTATCCAAGCGGCTGACTTTGTCCCTGTGATCCATGCGGGCAAAGAACTGTCCGTCGTAGCCCATCTGTGCGAAGATCGAGGCCTGCTCGCGGCTATGACCAAAGGCATCGATCTGCCAGCCGACGCGGGGACGGGCACAGGCGCCGAAGGTCTCATCCAGGAACCTAAAGATCAGTCTCCATTTAGCGCAAGTCCCAGGCGCACAATTCCGTTGCAACTTACTTCAATCCCACCGTAAACTGATCGATCACACTCTGGTAGTTGACTGCCGCCTCGTCGTTCATGCTCCAGGCTCCGCCCGTGAACTGCAGGCGACCTTCGTTCACCAATTTCTTGACCACCTGCTTGACAGTCTCCGACTGTTCCCGCCACCACTTGGCAAAGAACGAAGTCTCCACCTGGATGAAGCGACGCCTGGGATCCTTGATCAGCTCCGAGACGACTGTGTCGATGATGTACTGGACACCAGCACGCTGGATGTCGCTTGCATTGCCGTAGTAATACTGATCCACCGTCTTGAGCCAGCCCACATCATTGTGCGAGTGTGGCACCAGGTGGATGTTCACCCTGTTGGCTTTTGTTTCGGGACACGACTGCAGGACGAGCGATTAAATGTAGAAAACAAACCGGGCTTAGTCACTCTCTCTCTCCTCACCTCATAACTACAGGCAGCTGCGGATTTTTTGATTGCCAAAAATATTATAAATAAAATGATAATGCCGCGAAAACACTTCATTGCGGCGTGAGAATTTCATAGCACGTAGTCGAGTCGAGAACTAATTTGCACCCTCCTGTGAGATGTGTTTTTGTAAAGAGTTGATAGGCAGTGAGTACTAGAGTAAGTGAAAGCCAAATGAGAGCCAAATAAATGGCCAACTGATGGCCCCCTGCAGTGTGGAATGTAATCAAGGTGCTATAGATTTTTCTGTGTGCCAGTCCATACTCAGCCCCATTTGGAAATATGCACTCGAAGCTATCTAAGCGAAATATGAGTTGTACAGCGATAAAAAAAGCACTGAAATTTTAATATTTTCACTAAGATTTTTAATTTTAAAGTGGCATTTTTAATATTTATGCCACTGATTTTCATCCAAGAATAATTGTATTAATTGTAATTGTAATTTAATTGTATTAAAATTTAATATTTTTCACTTAAATTTTGATATTAATTTGGAAATATTTAACTTTAATATATATCATATTTAAATTTATTATATTTCATATTTAAATTTATTTATTATTATTTTTATTAATTATTTTTTAATATGTTTCATATCTAATGTTAATATGCTTCATATATAAATCTAATATGTTTCATGTTTATATTGAGTATATTTCATTTTAAAACTAATTGGTTATTATTTTTCGGACTACACTTCAAGTCCTCTTGGTGTGAAATTCACACTGTGAATTGGTTAAAGTTTTCAACTAGAAATAATCGCATCATGAGTAGAACTGCATTGGTTGTGATTATGCCCCTGCGCAAATTTGTATTCATGGCTGCAGCAGCGCGAACCAGTTGGGAATTCGAGGGACACAAAAATAATAATATAAGCATATTTAAAATAAATACAACAAATATTTAATTTAATTTAATAAGGAATATTTAAAATAAAAAGTTTTCCTTTTGATTTTAAAACAAAAATTTTGAAATCCAGTCAAAATAATATTCAATTTAAATATGAAACATATTAAACAACAAATTTAATATATTATAGTTATTATGACCGTATTAAAAAAGCATTTTTAATACATTTATGTTTAAATCAAAGTGAATTCTATTTAATTTTACTATTTTTGTATTTAAAAATTGCATTTCAAATTCAAATATGATTGTGCTTATTTTTACTATGTAGGAAAATAAAGTTTTTTGTTTTTTTAGCTTCATTATGTAGATTAATTGTAAACAATTACACTACTCAACAAAATTTAACTTTTTATTTAGGCTGTGAACCAAAATTACTTTTTCTGATAGATTTCAGGATTTTAAAATTTTTTTTTAGTACTTTATTGCATTATTCTTTAAAAAAAACTAAACCAAAAAAAAAACCATAATTCGTTAAAAATTGTTGCAGCCCGAAATCTATAAGAAAAAGTAATTTTGGGCCACAGCCAAATTGTCGTGTTGGATAGTGTTATCACAGACCATAAAGTAAAATTACTTGAGGTACTGTTATTGTTGATTAGCAACTTTTGTTAAGGTTCAGAAGGAAGAGATATCCGGTATATATTATTTTCACACCGTGAACATTTTTTTTTCCCCTAAATATTATAACCTGACTATAATAGGTAGAGCAGTAAGCTTTTTTTTTCAAAATAAATAACAAAAAAAATAATAATCATATGGTTTTTGTACAGGCACAATAGCAAGTCTTATCAATGCGCACCAGTTGATTATTTTAAATGGATTTTAATTGACAAATGCCACTTGCGATTAAAGAAATCTTTTATGAATTTTTGCTACTTGAAGTTCCCAGGCAATCGGAGCTCTTATCACTGGGCAAAGGAAAGCTCCAGCCATAAATATATTTTATAATTCCCTTTTAATAATGAAAGTGCGTATTTGCATTGGGCTTAGAGCTACACTAAACTCTGATCCCTCCTGGAGTTTATCCGCCTGCAGGGGCTGGTACTCAGCCGTGGAGTACTCGACGGCAGTTGGGGGCACACTGCCAGCTGCTTTGGCTGGGAACTTGAAGCGCTTCATCTCGCTCAGCGGCAGGTTGCCGTCCAAGGTGGTCTCGCGGATCGCCACACCGCCCAAGCTGTCGAAGATCGGGCGAATGTTGAAGCTAACCACGTTGCCCTCCGTGTGATCCAGGAAGTTCTCCACGCGCAGCAGGATCTCGTCATCGGTGAAGGGCTCCAGGGTGAGCAGATGCACCGACTGGGGCCAGTCGTTGAAATCGGTTAGTGAACGAGGCACAGGAATAGCAGTGCCGCTGCCACTGCTGCCCTTGCTGAAGAACTTGTAAAAGGGCAGATGGAGCTCCTTCTCCGCGAGACGTTCGGCTAGAGTATTTCCCACTTGGACTGAGTTGAGCACTAGAAATAGTTTTCCCCGTGCAATCAGGCCCTTGCCATGCTGTTCCTCATTGAGAGCTTCGCCAACGCCGCCACCGTCATTGAACATCAGACGACGATGCAGCAGCATTTCCAGCTGACCGTTCGCCAGGCTGGCCCCGCCCTGAGCACGATCGTTGAGCAGGACCAAGCGCTTGGCATTGTCCTGCAGGGCAATGCGCGAGGTGACTGGATAAAAGTTGCCGCTAATCGGTTGGCGGCTCAGGTCCGCGTCAAAGTCCTCCCGCTTGTCCCTCTCGCGCCTCATCAACTCACGGCCATTCGAGTCGGTGTAGAAGACGCCATTCGAGGAGATTCCACTGCGGAAGTTGGTCACAATCTCCATGCCCACGCTGTCCACAATGGGTATGGGTCCGACCAGCCACTCGAACTCCACCCGGTTGACACCCTCGTAGATGCGGATGACCTGCGAGATCCACTCGTTCACCTGCTGATGCACTTCCTTGACCGCCTCCCCGTCGTACACTGTGAAGCCAACGGCATCCTGCACGACTTCAATGGCCCCCTCCTGACGGAAGGTGTAGGCACAGGAGGCGCGAGTCCTGTACACCCCAAAGTTCTGCTCAATGTGCTCCGTGACTCCGTTCATCTCCACGGTCTTCAGGCGACCCGAGCTACTATCGATCACCAGTTTGATGAGCTGTGTGTGGGATTGGGGCACTTCCCGGTGAGTTTTAAATTTATCTGAGAATTTCGTTGGCTTTTCTTACCGAATTTTGAACCACAGTATCGGAATCCTCAACCCTCTTTGTCATACGACTCTTTTTCTTCTCTGGCTGGTCGATCTTCTCGATGTGGTAGCTGGCGATCTTGTTCGCGGTGGCCTTGAAAAGCAACTCATGCTGGGTGCCATTGGCACGATGCTCCAGTGCCAGGACCTGCCAGGGAACTGGCACTATTTCTGAAGCGACTTCACTGCCCTTTTCATCGGTGACTTTATAGCTCTCCTCTTTCACGGGCACTCGCACGTACTGGGCGGAGGTGTGGGCCAGTGGGTTGAACAGGGTCACCACCACATTGTCCGCAGTGTCCTTGGTGAAGGCGCACTCGCTGATGTTCAGCTGCAGGCAGCTCTCGAACTCCCCCTGCGGCAGGTTGGTCAGCAGCCGCAGGGCATCCCGCGCATTGCTGGCTCCTCCGATGATGCCGTCGTAGAGCAGGCGATCGTAGTCGTTGGACACCGCCTGCTTCTCCGTTCCGGTGATGGCATCGTGGTGCTGCATCACTCCCATTATCTGGCGCAGGTAGTCCAGGTCCTCCTTCTGCTGCTCGCTCGAGAGTCCGGCGAAGACAGTGAGCTGCTTGGCCGTCTGCAGCATGTGGTTCCCGTCCCGCTCGAAGCGCTTCTGGGTGGGTCGGGAGGTGTAGTAGCCGGTCCAGAAGCTGTTCGGCTCATTGGGCGTAGGGGAAGAAGTCCTGGGTTTTGTTGGGCCACGTCTGCAGACTCCGGTGCAGAGCGCTGAGGTAGCAGCTCGGCGTGGAGTAGAAGATGTTGTACCTGCTGCCATTCGCCTGTCGCTCGTTTAAATACCTTTGCGATGCCCAGTGGTCAGCGATGGATTCTCAGCTACAAATACTCGGGCAGGCACTTACTTGATCAGCTTGTCCATGTTCTTGTAGTTGACTTGGGCATCCTCGTACTGGAAGTCGCCACCCATGGGGATCATGATGTGATTCGTTAGATAGTGCTGCGCGACAGTTGCCGCATAGCTGATGAAATCCTGCACCCTGGACTCGACATTGTTGTCGTAGCTCTGGCCATCGATAATGGGGTCATCGCTGCAGAGCACATCGAAGCAGAAGCCGGGCGTATCGGAGTAGAAATTGTACAGCATGCCGCTGAAGAGGTTCACATCAGAGCTCAGCGACTCGCTGGCATCCCAAATCATTTCCATGGACAGATTCAGCAGGCGCGTGGCCTTATCGTTGTGATCCATGCGGGAGAAGAACTGTCCGTCGTAGCCCATCTGCGCAAAGATCGCCGCCTGCTCGCGGGAATGCCCGAAAGTATCGATCTGCCAGCCCACCCGAGGACGGGCACAAGCGCCGAATGTCTCGTTCAGAAACCTAACCACAGCGATGATTATCTAATGAAGTGCACACCCAAAGTTTCACTTACTTCAATCCCACCGTAAACTGATCGATCACACCCTGGTAGTTGACTGCCGCCTCGTCGTTCATGCTCCAGCCTCCGCCCGTGAACTGCAGGCGACCTTCGTTCACCAATTTGGTGACAATTTGCCGCATGGTCTGCGACTGTTCCCGCCACCACTTGGCAAAGAAGTAGGTCTCCACCTGTATGAAGCGTCGCCTCGGGTCCCTGATGAGCTCCGTCACAACCGTATCCAAAATGTACTGCACCCCGGCATGGTGGATGCTATTCTTGTGGCCGTAATACGACTGATCCGCCGTCTTCAGCCAGCCGACATCGTCGTGCGAGTGCGGCACCAGGTGGATGTTCACCATATTCGGCTTTGTTTCGGGGCATGACTGCAGGACACAGGACCGTTGAGATGGAGTTCTGCGCTTCCTCGCATTTGTTTACGCACCTCATAGCCGCAGACAGCATCGCAATGCGGTGGATAGATCAGCAGCAAGGTGATCGAGAGCAGAACACTGCCCAGATAAATCATTGCTGGGAATCGAAAGCAAATGAAAGCAAGAACTGACTTTCTTTGGGCACAGCCCTGCTGTTTTATAGGCACAGGCACGACTGGACTTGATAAGGATCCCTGTGATAAGCCAGCTAAGAACGAGAGATTTATTGCTGCGGGTATCGATACTCGGCACACGGAAGAGTTCATTGCGAAATTGGATTTCTCTCACTATTTCTTAACGGAGAACCAGGAAAAGCTTGTGCAACAGAGTCGATGGAGAGTCATCCACGACTAGCAAATTGTTTTCAACATATTTTATGTATATTTCTATTTATTATTATTATTTTGTATCTTTATTATTATTTTTATTATTTATGGCGTGCTAAACCCTTGGACCCCATGGCTGCCATAAGTACCATGGGTATTCTAGCTTGAATTTGCTGATAAACTCAAGTAGCCTTTTTGATGTTTATTTTTTGCACGACTCCCGCGACGATGCACTTCAGTTATACGATCTAAAAATATCTCGATTCAACAGTGTTTATCAATATCATAATGGGCACAGAACTCGTTACTGCTGTGCTACTGCCACTTGCAGTTCTTATCATTGCTTATCGAGTATTTAAATGGGGCTCTGATGATGATTGCTCAAGTGCGGATAAGAGTTTTTTTATGGGAATGTACTAGCTGGAGTACCAATAAGAAATAATTATAAATATAAATAAACAATAAAGAAACTAAACAAATAATTAATAATAATCTATACCATAAATGTGTAGAAAAAAATCTGTGTGTAAGCGGCTATCTCCGCAACGCGAGCACCAAATTGCATGCGTTTTTATTTTAATGATAGCCAGAGTATGCGGCATTCCTTATTTAGAAAAGTTTTCACTTTTCTATAAGTACAAAAACTAAAAATTAATCACAAAAAATCTCGAATTTCGTCTCAAAATGTGTGTTTGAGCGCCTATTTTCATTTAATTTCATGTCTTCCTAAACATTAAATTCATTTAGTAAGCAACGAAGCGCGCGGGTCTGCTAGTAATTATATATAATAAAATAAAATAATAATAATAATAAAATAATAATAATAATAATTAATAATATTAATAAATAATTAATAAATGATCGGGAATTTAGTGAGCTGTGGCAAGAGCCGCGCCTCTACGCGTAAACTCAGCCGGTCAGATTTTAAAAACTCTTCGAGTAGCGGGGAGTGGAAAGAAAATATATATCAGAATATATCAGAAAAGTATTCTTCGGACATGAAGAAAGTCAAACAAAATTGTTTATTAACCTGAAGTTTAAATAGTCACCCAAAGTAGCCCAAGCTTAGTCTTAAAACTATTTTAAACAATAAAGATATATACGATATAGAGTTCTGTATTCCTCCGACTTAGTTCATTAGGTAAACAGATCAGGTTTAATGGGAAAACGAACCAAAAGAGTGGAATCGAACACAACTGACAGCACTGGCACATTTTTAAATACCTTCCAAGACCTTTGTAATCATTAGCTCTGACTTAAAATAATTTTCAAAAGTCATAAATATATATTCATTATTTTTAGCTATTTATTTTGAGGCTATTACTCTATTAATTTAATTCTTTTTGATTATAAAAGTGCGAATTTGCATTGGGTTCAGGGTGACGCTGAACTCGGAGGCCTCCAGAGAACTGTTGGCAGCCAGAGGCTTGTGCGCCGACGTGTAGTACTCGGGCTCTGTGGACAACGCACCGGATCCTTCCGCATGGAACTTGAAGCGCTTCATCTCGCTCAGCGGCAGGTTGCCGTCCAAGGTGGTCTCGCGGATCTCCACACCGCCCACGCTATCGAAGATCGGGCGAATGTTGAAGCTAACCACATTACCCTCCGTGTGATCCAGGAAGTTCTCCACGCGCAGAAGAATCTCGTCATCGGTGAAGGGCTCCAGGGTGAGCAGATGCACCGACTGGGGGAAGTCGTCGAAGCTGGGCACCGCCTTGGCCACAGCGCTGCTGCTCTGACTGCTTGCCTTGCTGAAGAAAACGGAGAACGGAAGCAGAATCTCCTTCTCGGCCACGCGCTCCACCTTCGTCGACTCCTCCACAGAGTTGAGCATCAGGTAGACCTTTCCACGTGCAATGAGGGGCTTGTCGTACTTAATCTCGTTGAGGGCTTCACTCACTCCATAGCCATCGTCCCGAATGAGCCGACGATGCAGCATCAGCTCCAGCTGTCCATCCTGCATGCTGGTTCCGCCCTGGGCACGATCGTTGAGCAGTGCCAGTCGGTTGCTTTCGTCCTGCAGGGCAATGCGCGAGACGACTGGGTAATAATTTCCACTGGTGGGTTGCTTCGCCAGGTCGGGTGTGAAATCTTCGCGCTTGTCCTTCACTCGCTTGATTATCTCGCGGCCATTGGAGTCAGTGTAGAAGACGCCATTCGAGGAGATTTCACTCGAGAAGATTGTCACAATTTCCCTGCCAGTGTCCTCGTCGGTGGGAATAGGTCCGACCAGCCACTCGAACTCCACCCGGTTGACACCCTCGTAGATGCGGATGACCTGCGAGATCCACTCGCTGAACTGCTGGTGCACTTCCTTGACCAACGATCCATTGTACACTGTGAACTGCACGTCTGTCTTCAGGGGATGCAGCTCTGTAGACTCTGTCTCACGGAACACGTATGCGCCAGAGGTCAGAGTTTCGTACACACCAAAGTTCTGCTCAATGTTCTCCGTGACTCCGTTCATCTCAATGGTCTTGAGGCGACCCGTGTTATTGTCGATCACCAGTTTGATCTGCGAGGTCTGCACCACAGTTTCGGAATCGTCTTCGTCGTGAGTCTCCACCTTCTTCATCGAATGGACCTTCTTGAATCGCTTGGGCACCTCCAAGTCCCCTTCCTTTTTCTCCACAGACTTTTTGGCAGGCTTGGGCAGGACAATTTCGTTGTCTCTCTCAGCCTTTGCGACCTTCTTGATGTAGTAACTGGCGATCTTTTGCACGGATGCCTGGAACACGAGCTCGTGCTGAGTGCTGTTCTGGCGGTATCCCAGAGCCAGCACCTGCCAGGCCACTGGAACCACCTCAGAGGCCACGACGCGGCCCTTCTCGTCGGTCACCTGGTAGCTCTCCTCCTTCACGGGCACCCGCACATACTGGGCGGAGGTGTGGGCCAGTGGGTTGAACAGGGTCACCACCACATTGTCCGCAGTGTCCTTGGTGAAGGCGCACTCGCTGATGTTCAGCTGCAGGCAGCTCTCGAACTCCCCCTGCGGCAGGTTGGTCAGCAGCCGCAGGGCATCCCGCGCATTGCTGGCTCCTCCGATGATGCCGTCGTAGAGCAGGCGATCGTAGTCGTTGGACACCGCCTGCCTCGACGTGCCAGTGATGGCATCGTGGTGCTGCATCACTCCCATTATCTGGCGCAGCTTGTCCAGATCCTCCTTCTGCTGCTCGCTCGAGAGTCCCGCGAAGACACTCAGCTGCTTGGCCGTCTGCAGCATGTGGTTGCCATCGCGTTCGAAGCGCTTCTGTGTGGGTCGGGAGGTGTAGAAGCCTGTCCAGAAGCTGTTCGGCTCATGGGCGTAGGGGAAGAAGTCCTGGGTTTTGTTGGGCCACGTCTGCAGACTCCGATGCAGAGCGCTGAGGTAGCAGCTCGGCGTGGAGTAGAAGATGTTGTACCTGCTGCCACTCGGCTGTCGCTCGTTTAAATACCTTTGCGATACCCAATGGTCAGCGATGGATTCTCAGCTACAAATACTCGGGCAGGCACTTACTTGATCAGCTTGTCCATGTTCTTGTAGTTGACTTGGGCATCCTCGTACTGGAAGTCGCCACCCATGGGGATCATGATGTGATTCGTTAGATAGTGCTGCGCGACAGTTGCCGCATAGCTGATGAAATCCTGCACCCTGGACTCGACATTGTTGTCGTAGCTCTGGCCATCGATAATGGGGTCATCGCTGCAGAGCACATCGAAGCAGAAGCCGGGCGTATCGGAGTAGAAATTGTACAGCATGCCGCTGAAGAGATTCACATCAGAGCTCAGCGACTCGCTGGCATCCCAAATCATTTCCATGGACAGATTCTCCAGGCGCGTGGCCTTATCGTTGTGATCCATGCGGGAGAAGAACTGTCCGTCGTAGCCCATCTGCGCAAAGATCGAGGCCTGCTCGCGGGAATGCCCGAAAATATCGATCTGCCAGCCCACACGAGGACGGGCACAGGCGCCGAATGTCTCGTTCAGAAACCTAACCACAGCGATGATTATCTAATGAAGTGCACACCCAAAGTTTCACTTACTTCAATCCCACCGTGAACTGATCGATCACACCCTGGTAGTTGACTGCCGCCTCGTCGTTCATGCTCCAGCCTCCGCCCGTGAACTCCAGGCGACCTTCGTTCACCAATTTGGTGACAATTTGCCGCATGGTCTGCGACTGTTCCCGCCACCACTTGGCAAAGAACGAAGTCTCCACCTGGATGAAGCGACGCCTCGGGTCCCTGATGAGCTCCGTCACAACCGTATCCAAGATGTACTGCACCCCGGCATGGTGGATGTTGTTCTTGTGGCCGTAATACGACTGATCCGCCGTCTTGAGCCAGCCGACATCGTCGTGGGAGTGTGGCACCAGGTGGATGTTCACCATATTCGGCTTTGTTTCGGGGCATGACTGCAGGACACAGGACCGTTGAGATGGAGCTCTGCGCTTCCTCGCATTTGTTTACGCACCTCATAGCCGCAGACAGCATCGCAATGCGGTGGATAGATCAGCAGCAAGGTGATCGAGAGCAGAACACTGCCCAGATAAATCATTGCTGGGAATTGAAAGCAAGAACTGACTTTCTTTGGGCACAGCCCTGCTGTTTTATAGGCACAGGCACGACTGGACTTGATAAGGATCACTGTGATAAGCCAGCTAAGAACGAGAGATTTATTGCTGCGGGTATCGATACTCGGCACACCGAAGAGTTCATTGCGAAATTGGATTTGTCTCACTATTTCTTAACGGAGAACCAGGAAAATCTTGTGCAAAAGAGTCGATGGAGAGTCATCCATGACTAGAAAATTGTTTTCAACATATTTTATGTATATTTCTATTTATTATTATTATTTTTATTATTTATGGCGTGCTAAACCCTTGGACCCCATGGCTGCCATAAGTACCATGGGTATTCTAGCTTGAATTTGCTGATAAACTCAAGTAGCCTTTTTGATGTTTATTTTTTGCACGACTCCCGCGACGATGCACTTCAGTTATACGATCTAAAAATATCTCGATTCAACAGTGTTTATCAATATCTTAAGGGGCACAGAACTCGTTACTGCTGTGCTACTGCCACTTGCAGTTCTTATCATTGCTTATCGAGTATTTAAATGGGGCCCTGATGATGATTGCTCGAGTGCGGATAAGAGTTTTTTTATGGGAATGTACTAGCTGGAGAACCAATAAAAAATAATTATAAATATAAATAAATAATAAAGAAACTAAACAAATAATTAATAATAATCTATACTATAAATGTGTAGAAAAAAATCAGTGTGTAAGCGGCTATCCCCGCAACGCGAGCACCATTTTGCATGCGTTTTTTTTTAAATGATAGCCAGAGTATGCGGCATTCCTTATTTAGAAAAGTTTTCACTTTTCTATAAATACAAAGATTAAAAATTAATCACAAAAAATCTCGAATTTCGTCTAAAAATGTGTGTTTGAGCGCCTCTATCATTTAATTTTGTGTCTTCCTAAACATTAAATTCATTTAGTAAGCAACGAAGCGCGCGGGTCTGCTAGTAATTATATATAATAAAATTAATAATAATAATAATAATAATAATTAATAATTAATAAATGAGAGGGATTTTTGTGAGCTGTGGCAAGAGCCGCGCCTCTACGCGTAAACTCAGCCGGTCAGATTTTAAAAAATCTTCGAGTAGCGGGGAGTGGAAAGAAAATATATATCAGAATATATCAGAAAAGTATTCTTCGGACATGAAGAAAGTCGAACAAAATTGTTTTTGAACCTAAAGTAGCCCAAGTCTAGTCTTGAAACTATTTTAAACAATAAAGATATATTCGATATAGAGTTTTGTATTCCTCTGACTTAGTTCATTAGGTAAAAAGTTCAGGTTTAATGGGAGAACGAACCAAAAGAGTGGAATCGAACACAACTGACAGCACTGGCACATTTTTAAATACCTTCCAAGACCTTTGTAATCATTAGCTCTGACTTAAAATAATTTTCAAAAGTCATAAATATATATTCATTATTTTTAGCTATTTATTTTGAGGCTATTACTCTATTAATTTAATTCTTTTTGATTATAAAAGTGCGAATTTGCATTGGGTTCAGGGTGACGCTGAACTCGGAGGCCTCCAGAGAACTGTTGGCAGCCAGAGGCTTGTGCGCCGACGTGTAGTACTCGGGCTCTGTGGACAACGCACCGGATCCTTCCGCATGGAACTTGAAGCGCTTCATCTCGCTCAGCGGCAGGTTGCCGTCCAAGGTGGTCTCGCGGATCTCCACCCCGCCCAAGCTATCGAAGATCGGGCGAATGTTGAAGCTAACCACCTTGCCCTCCGTGTGATCCAGGAAGTTCTCCACGCGCAGCAGGATCTCGTCATCGGTGAAGGGCTCCAGCGTGAGGAGATGCACCGACTGGGGGAAGTCGTCGAAGCTGGGCACCGTCTTGGCCACAGCGCTGCTGCTCTGACTGCTTGCCTTGCTGAAGAAAACGGAGAAGGGAAGGAGAATCTCCTTCTCGGCCACTCGCTCCACCTTCGTCGACTCCTCCACAGAGTTGAGCATCAGGTAGACCTTTCCACGTGCAATGAGGGGCTTGTCGTACTTAATCTCGTTGAGGGCTTCACTCACTCCATAGCCATCGTCCCGAATGAGCCGACGATGGAGCATGAGCTCCAGCTGTCCATCCTGCATGCTGGTTCCGCCCTGGGCACGATCGTTGAGCAGTGCCAGTCGGTTGCTTTCGTCCTCCAGGGCAATGCGCGAGACGACTGGGTAGTAATTTCCACTGGTGGGTTGCTTCGCCAAGTCGGGTGTGAAATCTTCGCGCTTGTCCTTCACTCGCTTGATGATCTCGCGGCCATTGGAGTCAGTGTAGAAAACGCCATTCGAGGAGATTTCACTCGAGAAGATTGTCACAATTTCCCTGCCAGTGTCCTCGTCGGTGGGAATAGGTCCGACCAGCCACTCGAACTCCACCCGGTTGACACCCTCGTAGATGCGGATGACCTGCGAGATCCACTCGCTGAACTGCTGGTGCACTTCCTTGACCAAAGATCCATTGTACACTGTGAACTGGACGTCTGTCTTCAGGGGATGCAGCTCTGTAGACTCTGTCTCACGGAACACGTATGCGCCAGAGGTCAGAGTTTCGTACACTCCAAAGTTCTGCTCAATGTTCTCCGTGACTCCGTTCATCTCAATGGTCTTCAGGCGACCCGTGTCATTGTCGATCACCAGTTTGATCTGCGACGTCTGCACCACAGTTTCGGAATCATCTTCGGCGTGGGTTTCGACCTTCTTCATCGAATGAACCTTCTTGAACCGCTTGGGCACGTCCAAGTTCTTTTCCTTTTCCTCCACAGCCTTTTTGGCAGCCTTGGGCAGGACAATTTCGTTGTCTCTCTCAGCCTTTGCGACCTTCTTGATGTAGTAGCTGGCGATCTTTTGCACGGATGCCTGGAACACGAGCTCGTGCTGAGTGCTGTTCTGGCGGTATCCCAGAGCCAGCACCTGCCAGGCTACAGGTACAACCTCAGAGGCCACGACGCGTCCCTTCTCGTCGGTCACCTGGTAGCTCTCCTCCTTCACGGGCACCCGCACGTACTGGGCGGAGGTGTGGGCCAGTGGGTTGAACAGGGTCACCACCACATTGTCCGCAGTGTCCTTGGTGAAGGCGCACTCGCTGATGTTCAGCTGCAGGCAGCTCTCGAACTCCCCCTGCGGCAGGTTGGTCAGCAGCCGCAGGGCATCGCGGGCATTGCTGGCTCCTCCGATGATGCCGTCGTAGAGCAGGCGATCGTAGTCGTTGGACACCGCCTGCTTCTCCGTTCCGGTGATGGCATCGTGGTGCTGCATCACTCCCATTATCTGGCGCAGGTAGTTCAGATCCTCCTTCTGCTGCTCGCTCGAGAGTGCCGCGAAGACACTCAGCTGCTTGGCTGTCTGGAGTATGTGGTTCCCGTCCCGCTCGAAGCGCTTCTGGGTGGGTCTGGAGGTGTAGTAGCCGGTCCAGAAGCTGTTGGAGTCGCTGGCGTAGGGGAAGAAGTCCAGGGTTTTGTTGGGGTACGACTGCTGGCCCTGGTGCACAGAGTTCAGGTAGCAGGCGGGCGTGGAGTAGAAGATGTTGTAGTGCGATCCAGAGGCTTGGCGTTGGTTGACATATCTACAAATTGGAGTCGTGGATTGAGGATTGAGCAGGGAAGGAACTATGTCTCAAGCAGCCGGAGTCTTCTTACTTGATCAGCTTGTCCATGTTCTTGTAGTTGACTTGGGCATCCTCGTACTGGAAGTCCCCGCCCAAGGGGACCATGATGTGCGTCGTGCGGAACTTGGCCGCGACCTTGGCCGCATAGGCGATGAAGTCGTCCACCCGGGACTTGACGTTGTTGTCGTAGCTGTCGCCGTCGATGATGGGATCGTCGTTGCAGTGCACGTCGAAGCAGAAGCCGGGAGTCTCCCAGTAGTGGCTGTAGAGCAGACCGGTGAAGAGCTTCGCATCGCCCAAGGACTCGCTGGCATCCCAAATCATTTCCAGTGCGAGCTCCTCCATGCGCTTCGCCTTGTCGCTGTGGTCCATGCGGGAGAAGAACTCGCCATCGTAGCCCATCTGGGCGTACAGGGAGGCCTGCTCGCGGCTATGACCAAAGGGATCGATCTGCCAGCCCACGCGCGGACGGGCACAGGCGCCGAAGGTCTCATCCAACCATCTAAAATATATCGTTTGATTTGTTTCTTTTTCGTCCTATGGAAACTTACTTCAATCCCACCGTAAACTGATCGATCACACTCTGGTAGTTGACTGCCGCCTCGTCGTTCATGCTCCAAGCTCCGCCCGTGAACTGCAGGCGTCCCTCGTTCACCAACTTCTTGACCACCTGCCTGACAGTCTCCGACTGTTCCCGCCACCACTTGGCAAAGAACGAAGTCTCCACCTGGATGAAGCGACGCCTGGGATCCTTGATCAGCTCCGAGACGACTGTGTCGATGATGTACTGGACACCAGCATGCTGGATGCTGTTCTTGTGGCCATAGTAGTACTGATCCACGGTCTTCAGCCAGCCGGCATCGTCGTGGGAGTGCGGCACCAGGTGGATGTTCACCATGTTGGCTTTTGTTTCGGGACACGACTGTGGATCGGGAGATGGTTGATTATTGCAGACCACTTGGACATGGAAAAGTCAGCGCTCCCAGTCACCTCATAGCCGCAGACAGCCTCAGTTGGTCTGGTGTCGATTGCCAGCAGTAAAACAAATGTGAAAATACAGCCGAAATACTTCATTGTGACTAAGTAAACAGGGGATATAGAAGGCTCGAACTCGAGCCCACAACTGAATTTCAGACAACTGTAATTTGCCTTTATATAGGGGGGAACTGAGCTGTGTGTTATCAGTTGAGAGTTGATAGGCAACGAGCACTTGGCCGTATCTTGGATTGGCGAAAGTGAATTGATGCTTAAAAACCAATTAAGTGGGTGCATTCGAAAGATAACCCCTGTCTCGGCTGGGTCATATGTACAAACATTTCTAACATACGAATCCATCATGTGGCAGTGCTAATCATCAGTCACCTCACCCCTCAGCGCAGTACGGGGCTAATCTTAATTGGGTGCCATATTAAACAATCTGTCTATATTGGCTTCTGTTTTGAGGCTATAATGATTTTAATTGTTGATTGCCTGCATAAACATTGTTAGTTTTTATGAATTTGTACGGGAAGCAATCAATTGCCTTCATGGCATCGCAATACTTTCAGTTGTTTTATATTGTTTTGTTTGGTAATCTTTCCCAGAACCACAAAATTTACAAAAACCCTCTTAATCGGGGTACTAGTCATACTGTTGGTAGGAAGATTTTATTTCCAATTCCAGTACTAATTTATTAATCTATATATGCTGTATGCATACATTTATATGTATGTTTTAAAATATTATAATTTCTTTTTATTAATTGATAATTAATTAAGATATTTATTTATATAATTTCATTATTTTTTAAATTAATTTTTTTATTTTGATTTTATATTTTATTGGTATTTATTTATATTTTTAGTATTTATACTATTTAGAATTTAATTTTTAATTGTTTTTTTGTATTTATTTTAGTTCCAATTCCAATACTATATTATTAATATTTATGTATCAATATACATATATATAATTTGATTATTTTGAAATTTTTTTTTTTTTTTTTATTTGATTTTATGTAGTATTTATATTATTTAAAATTTAATTTTTATAATTTTTTTTAATTGTTCGTTTATTTCCAATTCCAATACTAATTTATTAATCTTTATGTGTCAATATATTATTATTTTTTTTTAAATTGATAATTAATTAAATTAATTATATATATATTTTTGTTATTTTTTATTTTGATTATATTTATTTGTTATCTGTTTTTTATTTTAGTATTTATATTTTTTTAATGTATTTTTATATTTTTTATTTAAAATATTTATGTATTATTAATTGTAATATTTGTTTATTTATTTTATTTGAGTTTTTTCAGGTGTATTACGAAGTGCAAACTAAAAACAGAACGCCCTCTCAAAGTGCATGTGCTATAAGGAATGGAACCTGTGCAGAGCTTAGCCCCTAGACGAGGACTGAAGTCCACAAGCTGCGAACAAAGCACTTATGCCGACCCAGTTCCCGCACAGCAACAAAGTTGAGTTCCTCTTTTGGCGGTCAGTTGGGAGAGTCGAGTGGGTTGAGCTCAATGCTAGGGAGTTATCATAAATGGGAGTGGTGTATTAGCACACACTTAATGATTACTGATTAATGCCTGCATTATTTTGGGAATATTATTGAATGTCAAACAGAAATTGTATCCATTATCTATATGCCATTATCGGTGGCTTAGCCTAAGCATTCATATCTGTTACGTTAAGTCTGCTAATCCATCTGTTGGCGCCACACATGTGGCTGTAGTTATCAGTTGAAGATAAGCAGAGTACTTGTTCGAAGGAGATAGATAAAGAGAGGAATGAATGGGGCTGTAGATATTTTTTTTTTATTTTTTTTATTACGGTATTTTATTTATTTAATTTTCCCTATTAGAGACAGACGACAAATATGCAAATCTTAACCTAATATATTTATTAAATTACTGATCCGACGATTTATTTAATTGTTCTTTAATCGGGCTGCGGAAGTACTTTCATTTCTGAACCCGACTGACATTGTTTCTTATTAAGTCATTTTCTTTTTATTGTCTATGCAAACGCAGACATATCAGAAAATATTAGAATTATATAAAATAAATCATTCAAACTTGTTTGGAATTAATCGTCTCAAAAGAAAGACATTTGCTATTCAAATTGCCAAGTGAAATGCCAAGATCCCAAACGCAGATAAAACAGGCATAGTACAAATAAATTAAATTAAATTAAAAATAATTAAAAACAATATTTTAAAAATTTAATTTCAACCAATGAAATCAAATATATATATTCATCAAAACTTTAAAAAATGTAATGGAAATATATCATATTCAATTTGTAGGAAATATATTTTATCTTAAAAATATTAATTTTTAAATATGAAATATATTAAAATCAATCAATTTCATTTTAGAATGTAAGAGGTACCACTTTCATATTTAAATTTCTACTATTGGGAAACAAATGTACATTTTTAAATATAATATATAAATATAATATATAAATATAATATATAATTATAAATTATATATAATATATATATACTATATATTAATGTTTTACGGCTCCTTTCACTGGATCCCAATAAGTAACTGAATGCCATGAATGACGTTTTCCCTGCCACAACTGAATGGCATTGCTCAGTCATCACAAGCTCTGAATCTCAGAGCATTGAATTTAGCTTCCTACAGTCAAGGTAATAAATGTTTAAACATTGAATTTATATTTTTAATTGTTTTTTTATTTTAGTGTAAATATTGTACAATTATGCTGCATAATGAGGAACTCTGAGCTACTTCTTCTTGATGATGAAAGTGCGAATTTGCATTGGGTGCAGGGTGACGCTGAAGTCGGACGCTTCCTGCGACTCAGCAGCAGCCAGAGGCTTGTGGGCCGTCGTGAAGTACTCCACCGCTGCGGGACTGTGGCCAGAGGCATCGTGGTGGAACTTGAAGCGCCTCATCTCGCTCAGCGGCAGGTTGCCGTCCAAGGTGGTCTCGCGGATCTCCACCCCGCCCAAAGCATCGAAGATGGACCGAATGTTGAAGCTAACCACATTGCCCTCCGTGTGATCCAGGAAGTTCTCCACGCGCAGCAGGATCTCGTCATCGGTGAAGGGCTCCAGGGTGAGCAGATGCACCGACTGGGGGAAGTCGTCGAAGCTGGGCACCGTCTTGGCCACAGAGCTGCTGCTCTGACTGCTTTGACTGTTTGCCTTGCTGAAGAAAACGGAGAACGGAAGGAGAATCTCCTTCTCGGCCACGCGCTCCACCTTCGTCGATTCCTCCACCGAGTTGAGCATCAGATAGACCTTGCCACGCGCAATGAGGGGCTTGTCGTACTTCTGCTCGTTCAGGGCTTCTCCCACTCCATAGCCATCGTCCCGAATGAGACGACGATGGAGCATCAGCTCCAGCTGTCCGTCCTGCATGCTGGTTCCGCCCTGGGCACGATCGTTGAGCAGAGCAATACGCTTTTTGGTATCCTGCAGGGCAATGCGCGAGACGACTGGGTAATAATTTCCACTAATCGGCTGCCTGCCTAGATCAGGGTTGAAGTCCTCTCGCTTGTCCTTCACTCGCTTGATTATCTCGCGGCCATTGGAGTCAGTGTAGAAGACGCCATTCGAGGAGATTTCACTCGAGAAGATTGTCACGATTTCCCTGCCAGTGTCCTCGTCGGTGGGAATAGGTCCGACCAGCCACTCGAACTCCACCCGGTTGACACCCTCGTAGATGCGAATGACCTGCGAGATCCATTCGCTGAACTGCTGGTGCACCTCCTTCACCAAAGCTCCGTCGTAAGCTGTGAACTCCACTTTGTCCTCCAAGAACTGCAGCTCTACGTCTTCCTTCTGACGGAAGACGTAAGCTCCAGATTCCAGTGTCTCATAAATGGCGAAGTTCTGCTCAATATTCTCGGACACTCCGTTCATCTCAATGGTCTTCAGGCGACCCGTGTTATTGTCGATCACCAGCTTGATCTGCGACGTCTGCACCACAGTTTCGGAATCATCTTCGTCGTGAGTCTCGACCTTCTTCATCGAATGAACCTTCTTGAATCGCTTGGGCACGTCCAAGTTCTTTTCGTTCTGCTTCGCAGCCTTTTTGGCAGCCTTGGGCAGGACAATTGCTTTGCTTTCTGGCTTGTCGACCTTCTTGATGTAGTAGCTGGCGATCTTTTCCACGGATGCCTGGAACACGAGCTCGTGCTGAGTGCTGTTCTGGCGGTATTCCAGAGCCAGCACCTGCCAGGCCACTGGAACCACTTCAGAGGCCACGACGCGGCCCTTCTCGTCGGTCACCTGGTAGCTCTCCTCCTTGACGGGCACTCGCACATACTGGGCGGAGGTGTGGGCCAGTGGGTTGAACAGGGTCACCACCACATTGTCCGCACCGTCCTTGGTGAAGGCGCACTCGCTGATGTTCAGCTGCAGGCAGCTCTCGAACTCCCCCTGCGGCAGGTTGGTCAGCAGCCGCAGGGCATCCCGCGCATTGCTGGCGCCTCCGATGATGCCGTCGTAGAGCAGGCGATCGTAGTCGTTGGACACCGCCTGCTTCTCCGTTCCGGTGATGGCGTCGTGGTGCTGCATCACTCCCATTATCTGGCGCAGGTAGTCCAGATCCTCCTTCTGCTGCTCGCTCGAGAGTCCCGCGAAGACACTCAGCTGCTTGGCCGTCTGCAGCATGTGGTTGCCGTCCCGCTCGAAGCGCTTCTGGGTGGGTCGGGAGGTGAAGTAGCCGGTCCAGAAGCTGTTGGAGTCGCTGGCGTAGGGGAAGAAGTCGTCGGTTTTGTTGGGCCAGGTCTGGAGGCCCTCGTGCACGGCGTTCAGGTAGCAGGCCGGGGTTGAGTAGAACAGATTGTAGGTGGAGCCGTCCGACTGGCGCGCGTTGACATACCTAGACGGGGCAGTGAGTCTCGGGCCTGCAGCTGAGGACTAGGGTGCAGCACTTACTTGATCAGCTTGTCCATGTTCTTGAAGTTGACCTGGGCGTCTTCGTACTGGAAGTCGTCGCCCATGGGTATCATGATGTGATTGGAGCGGTAGTACTTGGCCACATTCGAAACGTAGCTGAGGAAGTCGTCCACGCGCGACTTCACATTGTTGTCGTAGCTCTTGGAGTCGATGATGGGATCGTCGCCGCAGTGCACGTCGAAGCAGTAGCCGGGCGGCGCCGAGTAGTGGCGGTAGAGCAGCCCAGTGAAGATCTCATCGTTGCTCAGCGACTCGCTGGCATCCCAAATCATTTCCATGGCCAGATTGTCCAGTCGATTGTTCTTATCGCTGTGATCCATGCGGGCAAAGAACTCTCCGTCGTAGCCCATCTGGGCGAAGATCGAGGCCTGCTCGCGGCTATGCCCGAAGGGATCGATCTGCCAGCCAATGCGGGGACGTGCACAGGCCCCAAAAGTCTCATCCAACCATCTAAAATATCTGGTTAAATGGGTTTCTTTCTCGCCGAGCTGTAACTTACTTCAAACCCAGGGAGAACTGATCGATCACACTCTGATAGTTGACTGCCGCCTCGTCGTTCATGCTCCAGGCTCCGCCCGTGAACTCAAAGCGTCCCTCGTTGACCAATTTCTTGACCACCAGCTTGACAGTCTCGGGCTGTTCCTGCCACCACTTGGCAAAGAACGAAGTCTCCACCTGGATGAAGCGACGCCTGGGGTCCTTGATCAGCTCCGAGATGACTGTGTCGATGATGTACTGCACTCCGGCGTGCTGGATGTTGCTCTTGTGGCCGTAGTAGTACTGATCCACGGTCTTCAGCCAGCCGACATCGTCGTGCGAGTGCGGCACCATGTGAATGTTGATCATGTTGGACTTTGTCTGGGGACAAGACTGCAAGCAAAGTGGGCGGGAGGAGTCTTTAGTGGGGCTGCTACTTCTAGTTTAAATGCAACACAGCTCGTGCGATGTTTCACTTTCGCTTCAACTATTTTTGTATATTTTTTTTGCCGATTACCTCGTAGCCACAGGCAGCCGCAGAGGGTCTCACGTTGTGCAGCAGCAGCAGGGCGGCGGCGCACAGCACAAGGCCGCTGAGGTATTTCATTTTGTATTTAGTTTTCGAGTTTTCACGCGCACACTTGCGAGTCGAGCACAGAACTGACTTTCCCAGGAAATTGGGCGCTTCTTTTATAGGAAGCCGCGCTGGTACAGTTTGATAAGCGATCCCCAATCGCTGTGGCAAGTGAAGAGGCCAGCGGCTTAGCGCGTAGCCCCATAAACCCGCCAAAGATAAGCAATAGCTTAGGGAAGTACGAAACACTTTCATTACCGAAGTTCAAGTTCGAAATCCATGGCCCAAGGGGGGGTATCTGGATGGGTTTCTTTCTAATCTGTGCGGGCAATCGATCACCAAATAAGTTTGTGTTTATTAATTTGTACCAAGGCAGTGTGGCTAATCTTTATGCACATAAGGTCATAATTCTGGTACTAGTTTCAGCCATTAGAGCAGGCCATACAAAGGTTTATTTTAAGCGGCAGTGTGGGAGGTTGTTTTGAATAGAATTAACAGCCACAAAAAACCGTAAAAAATAAGCTTTAATATTGGTGAAAATACAGAAAAAGACTGCGGATATTAGACCACTGAATCGTTCGGAAGATTCCTTCCTTAGCGATGTATTTAGGTATTATTATATATTATTATATATATATTATATTATTTATTTATTAAGATTAACTTTAATAAATTATGAAATAATATTAAAATTAATTGTACGAGCGCTGGCATCGGGGCCTTCGGCTCATATATTATATTATATTATTAAATAAATACTTTATTATATTATATTATATTATATTATATTATATTTATTATATTATAATAGTATATATTATTATTATAGCATATGAATATATATATATCCCTTGAATCCCTTTTACCATATGCATATATGCCCCATTCCTTCGCCTAAAAAGTGTAATAAAATAATAATAAATAATAATAAAATAACTAATAATTATATAGATTTAAAATATATAATTAAATGCGCAAGACTTTCATTTGTCAGTCTTATGTGCAGCATCTAAAAGCGTCTGCAAGCAGTTATACCATAAATACAAAGCTTCTTCCCCACTTGGCTTAGACAACTCCTTTCTTCGAATAAATTCTTTATTTTTTCGAGACTTTTTAATGAGACAAGTCTGCCGCGCACTGATTTTATATTTTTAATGAAGCAAAAACGGCAATTATATTCCCTTTTTTTAGCCATCCAACACTATGTTGTATTGCCAACGTTGATGATTGCATGGCACGAAATCGCTTAAATGCAAAACTCATTAAAATAATTGCAAAATGCAAAAGTATAACAAACCCATGAATATGCCAACACAGCGAGGCAGAGGGAGCGAGCGAGCGAGAGCGCAGCCAGTACAGTAAACACACCGAGAGTATGGCACACACTCATTAAACCAACCATAAATAATTAACAAAACAATTTATTTTCAAGGATAGGGCGGGGCAGGCGGCTCTCTGGGCTCTGTCTATAATTGCACCGCATTATCCATCATCATCATCCAACCCCTCAGCCCCCACCCCCCGCAGCCATTGGCGCAGAATGCATTCCATGCACTCGCCGTTCGTATGCAAACTTCAAAGCTCATTTATGTGGCCCAGCTTGGCCTGGCAAGTCCTGGCCGCTTGTCTGAGCCGCTGCCGAGCCGCTGATGCCAAGATGAAAAGCCAAAAAGTACAACAAAAACAAACGCAGCCAGAGCGGCCGGGTCGTTACTTCACGACGATAAGATACCTCCCAGTGGGGGATTATTTAATACAAAAATTAATAATAGTTTTTAATTTGTGTTGTGGGATTTATAGGGTTTATTTTGGAAAATTTATTTTATAAATAAATAAATAAGATAAAAAAATAAAAAAATTATGTGCGGCAGTTCTTAATAATTATATAATAAATATAAATATTATTATTGAAAAATAATAAATAAATAAATAATAATAAATAAATAAACATTAAATATAATAAATATAAATAGTATTATATAAATAATAATGAATAAATAGTATTATATAAATAATAATGAATAAATAAATTATTGTAAAAATATCATAAAATCTTTAAGCAATAAAACCCTATTCTGTAAATATTACAGACACAACGACAATCTTTTAGCATTTTTAAAGGACAAACGAATAATAAAATTTTCATTTTATCGAAGGACATGGCTGGCCCCGTTTGCCTGTCGCATGCCAAACCACAAATCCCATATGCTCCACGCGTCTAACGGGCATAAAATGTGTATGGAAAAACAACAAAAATTGTGCTGACAAACAAACAGCGTCTAAAAGTCAACAAACCATGGGGCAAGAGTGGCATGGTGGCATGGTGGCATGGTGGCACTGTGCTGGGGGGGGGTCTGTGTGTGTGTGTGCCTGGCTGGCTGACGTTGGCTACTGATGCGCGATATCTGAAAACACTTAAGCACTCCACGGAACACGACACATGACGCATACGCCATGTGGCACCCACTCGCAAGAGTGTGTTGCGTATGCGTGTGTGTGCTGTGTGTGTGTTGTGGTTGTGTGTGTGTAGTTTGCGAGTCATTAAAAGTAAATAACCTCAAAGCAAAGAGCTGCCCCACTCCCACTCCCACTCCCGCTCACACTCTGCGCCACTTGAAGCACATCCATGATGGCATTCGAGCTGGCAAAAAGAAATGCCCTGTGTGTCGTCCTACCATGACCATGTCCAAGCTTTGGGGTTCAGAGGGCACCCACACGTGTTGGGTTTGGTACAGGGTCCCAGGGTCCAGGGCCCTGGCTGTGCGCCATTTGTCCGCAAACACTTTTGCAATTAATTGCGCATGGGCCAGCCAGCCAGCCAGCGCAAATGTCAGACCCACAGCCCACACCCCTTGTTTAGGACCTCTGAGAACCCACTTAAAAGTCATCCAATGCGCTGGTCAAAGGTTGTGCCGGTCATAACATTTACAGGGATGATTGCCAAAGCATTGCCAACGAAAAGCCAAGATGAAGCAAAGATTGAGAAGCAGGAGGAGAGCAGGAGAGCAGGATTTAAAAATATTTAATCTAAAAAAAAATAAAATATTTAATATATATTTATATATTAAATATATTTTATATTATTTTATTTTTAGATTAAATGTTTCTAAATCCTGCTCTCCTAAAAAAATTAAATTAAGTTAATTAAATATTTAATATATATATTTATATATTAAATATATTTTATATTAGAATTATAATTTATTTTTAGATTAAATATTTTTAAATCCTGCTCTTCTCCTGCTTCTCAATCTTTTAATATTTTAAATATTTAATTGTTTATTAAATATAAATTCTAATTCTAATCCAAAATATATTTAATTGGGCATATAAAATACACATCTATGCATTGGACTCTTTTTTAGTTTCCTTGTCTGCAAACATATTGAAACAATACTTAAACTTCGTCGAAAAGTCTTCCTTTAATGAGTGAAACAATGCGCCCGAGGACACTGCCTGCCCATTGTAGCCGTGGAGCTGTTGCCTCTGTTCTCTAAACGAATTTAGCATAATTAATTGCCTTGTCGAAATGTGTGCAAATGGAACACGCTGCATTGCTTCAGGCGCTGGCTAAGGACTCCCAGCCACTCCTGCACTCCGCTCCACTCCACAGCAGTCCGTCATGCCAAGCCACGCCAAGCCACGCCACGCCACGCCACTCCACTCTAGCGTTGCAGTAGAAAAAATTGTTTCGCCTTGTATTTGCATAATGCAGCTGCTCCACTCCCCTCCAATCCCCGCCCCAGCCCCATGCATGGTGTCTGGGCTCTGTTTCCTTTGGGCTGTCGTTGTCGCTTGGGTGTTCTCATTAGCACACGACTCAAGTGGATTTGGCCCTGGGGGAACTATTTAGCACACAACGCGGCAGCAGCAGCAGCATCAGCAGCGGAATGAATGCATTCGAGTGTGGCAACAACAATTCGCTAAAAGAACCTTTGTCGAATAATCCCTGTTGGGTGGCCAATCATGAAGATGCACCTTGTAATATATTTAAAATATATTTAGAATTTTCACAGCATTTTTTGCATCATTTTCCCCAGCCGCCCAACTCATCTAATTTGTTTGACTTTATCTCCCCATCTTGACCTCACGCTTGTTGGCCCTTTCAAAACGCTCTCTTAGCTTTGCCATCAATCGTCAGGGGTTGGGGTGGGGTGGGGATTTCGCCTTGGAATGTGTAATTAAAACATTTTTCACGTTACGGCTTTATATATATATTTTTTTGGCTTTGCTTTTGCGTAATGCGCTGCTTACAAGTTTTAGCAGCACTTTCATAGCAAGCCCAGCCCAGCCCAGCCCTGTCATCTCTCTTTTTTCAAGACGCAGCTTGAGTCTAGATTGAAGGCATAACAGACAGCAGAAAGCACCTGCTCTGAAAGTTAGATAAAATCTATTGCTTAATCCTTTTTTATTGCAGAGTTATTTTATTTTACATTAAAAGTGTGCTCCAATTTTTTCTATTCAAAGAAATTGTTGTACAATATTTTGTAGATCTAATTAATGCCAGAAATATTTAAATTTATGCCTTTACCATTCCAATTTGTTTTTAATTCGCCTCCAAGTGTTTCTTATCTTTTAAATACTCGTATAATTTGGTTACCACCTACGAATCCTAATCGCAGCACACTTTCATTTGATTGTTATGCCTTATCGCTGGGGTAAACAAAACCTGAAGCACTTTGATTGCTGTGCGGCTCTTGGCCGACTTATTCAGTTCATTGATAAGCCATAATTCATTGACCATTGTAAAATGGCTATTATTTTGGCATTAAATTGTGTGCGCCACTTGGCTGATAAGTTCGGAGGCGTTTCTCTATCTCTGCTGATGGGAAACTATTTGTTATCTTTGCGACATATGCCCAGGCAATTTATTTGCTTTGGTTTCAGCAGAAACTATTTATTTTTCTTTTATTCAGCGCGATTCAGAGGCAAAGGAGAGCTCAGGAGAGCATTGCAGAAGCTTCAAACGTAAATGGCAAATGGAGTTTGTTCTTTTAATATTTCATTAATATTTCTGAATGTTTATGATTAAATCCATAAATGTAATACAACTTTTCCCCCTTTACTCTGCAGCATTCTGACTTTAGTTTTCCTCTCAAGACTCCTCAATCTTCTCATATCCGCCCTGCCTAAATGACTTCCTCCTCGCCGCTAATTAGGCAAAATCCCCACCATACCAAGTAGGGCATTCCATAATCCCCTCAAGCCGAAGCGGAGCAATTTGCACCCACAATTCCTCCGCTGCAGAGGCTCAAAAGTGTTAGCTTCAAGTGCAGTTGGTTGTGCAGCAGCAGCTACTCCTCGTACTTTCGAGGCTGTGTGGCTCTGTGGCACCTTCTGTTGTTCCCGCATTTTGCACTGTTTTTTTTTTGCACTGTATTTTTTATTTTTTCTGTCACCTGTTACAACACTTGAAATTGTGAGGGGAGCCGCCAAACAGCCTAATTAGTATGCAAAACACATTAAGTGGCAGCCCAACTACGTTGCCGCAGTACTCATCAAGCAGCTGCAGCGGCACTGCGGCAGCTGTGGGAGGCGAGGCGCAGCTCCCCCATTGTTTTCACAACCTACAAAACATTTCAAATGGAAATTTCGCTGCGGCAAATATTGACAACCTTCACCTTCATTGATGCCTATAATTAGCAAACAAAAAAAAACAAAAAAAGAGAAGCATAAATCCAGTGCAAACGAGAACGAGAGCTATCACGGCAGGCAGAAGGGAGCCAGTCGGGTGTCGGGAGCTGTTTATTAATCATACGCCACGTTGACGGCAGCCAGCCAGCCAGCCAGCCATCGTCGTTCGTAGTCCTTCATCCTTGGTCCTTGGCGGGTGTGTACTAATTAAGCCTTCGATTAATTTACGCCTTTTGGCCCCCCCAAACGTCAGTGTGAAAACAAAGAAAATTAAAAGCTCTTGCTGCCGCTGCTGCTGCTCGAACTTCAAAAGCCGGAAACGGTAGGCGAACCTCATGGCTCGAATCAGAGCCAGTACGGGCTCCGGCTCCCGGGTCGGGAGTGTCGTCTGTTTATGCCCGAAAGGCAGTGCCTGGCCTGGCCTGGCCTGGGTTATATGCGTTAATGATGCCATCACCGTCATCAGGCATCAGCCATCTCTGCATCATGCTTGCCCCCGAGTGGATGACACTGTCTGGGCTTAGTGGCTGCGTCCGTGCCTCCGTCCGTCTCCATCCACAACCAAAAAACCAACTCCAGTAGCTGCAGACAACTGGCAACATCAAAGCGTTGAAGCTTGGGAATTGTTGACACACCGGATGAGCAAAGCTCTCTCTCTCTCTCTGCCTCTCTGCCTGTCGGCACTCATTCTCCCCTTTCTGGAGATCTTCTACGGGTGCATATAATTTTCCCCATTTTTCTCTCACATTTTCTTGTTTTTGTTAATACCCTCTGACTGCTGCGCTTACTGATAAGCTGGCGGATTTTATTATTACGCTTTTTTGCTTTCCATATTTCCCTGTTGATTTGATTTTTTTTTTCTCCGTTATAGAATGCCTCCAGGGCAAAAAGGGAGCTACGAATATTAGATACATTGGCACTCTTGGGCGGCTTGGGAGCCTTGGGGATGATGAAGCAGAAGCCTTTTATGGCCTTTTGATTTGGTTAATTTAATGGTGAATGAATGCACAATAGAAAAAATGATTCAAGGTTTTTAGGTGGGATCTTGCATGGGGAATAAATTATAGAAATATAAAGAGTTATGTTAACTATCAGAGGGCAGAATCTGATTTAGATTGGATCATGATTATAGTTAATATAATATAATATAATATAATATAACATAATATATTATAATATAATATAATATATATATTATTATTATATTATTATATTATAATAGAAAAACAATTGCCACAAGCATTGTCTCTCTCTCACTCTCTCTCCCAGAGTAGCTTAGCAATAAAGTGTAATTTTTGTTGCCTGGACATGCCTATTATTTATATTTCTCTTCCTTGGTTTGCTTGAATTTTTTAGGCTCACAGAACACACAGAAAAAGGAAGAAAGTTGTGATCCAGTTTCTAGTTGGTTTTATGAAGTGATTTCTGCATTAATTATAGTTGATAAAATAAGTTGAATCCCTTCAAAAAATTAGAGTATTAATTGTTATTCAAAACAAGGAGGGGATGACACATGCAGCCCACTGAAGTTTTGACTTTTAATGACAGTAGATCATTGACTGACTGACTGACCCTTTGCTCAGCTTTCAGCAACTGCTGGCTTACTACACCTCAGCCGGAGAGCGATTCGAAACCACAAACCTTACGGGTAAGTCCCACTCAACGCACTCCCACTCCCCACTGTCCGCAATATCATAGTCCCAATCCCAATCTAAGCCCAAAATCCAAATCAAACCGACCACAACGCTGCTCATTGTGAGGGAGGAGAGTGAGTGGCGTGGCGTTGCTCTTGCTGGCAAATGGAAATAGAAAACCAAACTAAAACCCACACAATGCCCGCTGCTCCTCTATGGTTGGGATGTGAGGGGTGTGTGTGTGTGTGGTGAGTGGTAAGGGTTGTGCTGCGGGGGTGCGGGGGTGTGGTGTGTGCTTTGAGTTTTGCGGAAATGAATTGGTATTTAATTAATAGTTTTACCCTGATTAATCTACCCCCTTACGCATCCGCCCCCATCATCATCATCATCTGCGGAGCATTGCGCAAGCCACACCGATCCAATCCACAATCCCCCTGCCAGCCCACACCGCTCACCCCATCGCTTTCTCTCTCTTTCAAAGTCCTGCCGCATGTTGACCTAATGAAGTTGCCGTATAATTGTTGCTCAGACTGCCAGCCCTGCCCCCTCCGGTACTCCTTCTCGGCAGACCTGGCACGGAAATCAAATTGAAATTAACGTACCATAGACAGACGGCAGAAGGGGTGCAGAAGGGCAGTAGGAAAGCGGTGCGGAGGGTCGGGGGGGTCAGTTTGAATTTCAGTTTTGGGCTCGAGCATCCAGGGGCTTCCCATAAGCCTCAGCGGCAGCAGCAGCATCAGCAGCGGCTGTTCTGTGGCCTGTTGTTGTTAATTTGATTGGATTCTGATGATGGGGCGTAGCAATTGCAACGCCCACGCACACGTTTCGACATTCGGCTGCGGGATTCGCATTTGGCATTCGTTTGGTCTGTCGTTTGGTCTGTCGGTTGGTCTATTACTTTAGTGCCTGGGCTTTGATTTTTACCCCAAAGCCGGTGCCTGATTCGTAGTCGGAGTCGGAGTCCTGGCATCGCATCTGAGTTCAGGGGTTCCCGTTCTGTTCCGGGCAACCCCTGGGAGTCGATGCTGTGCCTGTTTTGATTGTGTAATGCAATCACGTCGTTGTTTTGCTTCACGTTTTTTTCCTCCACCCCAGCAGCAGCCAGCCAGCCAGCCAGCCAGCCAGCCAGCCAGGGGCTAAGGTAAGTTAAGTAGAAGGGTCTCTGCATTTTAATTTTCGACAGCATTTTGCGCTGAGCACGAACAATGTGCGTAATCATACGTGATGATGTGTCCTCGTTCTCCTTCTCGTCCTTGTCGATGTCGTCATCGAGTGTTTGGAGGTGTGGATCTTGTTAGGCAGAGGGAGAGAGCAAGAGCAAGAGATCCTTCCCCCGCTGCCCATTGTTGTGTGTGCCTCAATTGGAAGACATTGATGTGCCGTCAGCGTCGCGTCGCGTCGTCTCTGCTGGCACTTCATGAAATTAATAACTTGATAGACTAGCGGATAGACTTGCTGCTGCTGCTTGATTGAACGTATGAGCCACTGCTGCAGAGAGGTTTCTGCTGCCTTTCTTTCTGGCTGCCTGGGCTGTGCTGGTGTGGGCGTGTCGTGCAACATGTGTACTTGAACTTGCCGCAAGGGTTGCTGCTTCATTAGTTAATAGTAATCAGTGCACAAGTCGCTGGTTTCATTCCACCCAAAAAGTTCTACGACTTTATGCATAAATCTGTGCACAGTTCCCCCTGCCACTGCCTCCTCCTACTCCTGGCAACTGCTGCGCTTCCTGCAGGCGCACGCTCCGCAGCTGAAGCTCCCCCTGGCTGAAGCTGCTGCTGCCGCCAGGATGCTGCTGTCTGCCGCTCGCTGCGTTGACATGCCACGCATTTAAACATCACCGGAAGTCCTTTTGTTCTTATGCCTCAGCGATGACGTTGCCGTGAATGTCTAACTGACTGACGTACCGACGAACTGACAGGCGATACAGCAGCAGGCAGCAGGGAGCGTGCAGAGTGGGAGGGGGACTTGTGCTCCCCTTAACTTTACAGCAGAGTTCAAGTGTAAAAATTAAATTTCTTTTTAAAACAAAAAAACTTAAAATTTATGCTACGGCAGCCTCACACTGCCCATAGATCATCCATGGCACCCAGGAAAAGTGTAAAATTTCCCATTTCTCTTACTTGTTTTTTTGTTTGCTGTACATTTGCTCAAGCAAAAATCAATCAAATTGTTCACATGCATTTCTCACACTTTCCTGGTTGTTGGGGGAAGGGGCAAGGGAGCAAGGCAGGGAGCACTGTCAGGTCAGTCAGAGTGAATGATTGCGCATTATGTTAGGGCCTATACACCTTAAACAACATGACATTGGCATTATTTATTGTCTGCCTGCTGCCTGCTGACTGGGGACTGGAGACTGTGCTGTGTGTGTGTGTGTGGGTGCAAAAAGTGGGTCTAGGAATTGCCCATGGAATGGGAATGGGAATCCAAAGGCAAAGGAAATGTCCCTGAATGCTGCTGCTGCTGCTGTCAGTGACACAATTCGACATCAGGAATAATGCGTCATTCGTCATTTGGCATTGTTCAGCACCCAAGAGGAGTCCTTTGGAACATACAACTCCCGTACATGAATACACACACACACACATACATATTTCATGTGAATTGTGCCCCCTGCCCCCTGCCTTGGGATGAGTGCTACCTGCATTTGAAAAGTCAAACTCTGTTTGTTATTATTAGCCAGTAATCGGCCTGTTCCTCTACTCCACTCCATCTTCTGTGCTCTCTCTCTCTCTGTGTATTCACTGTACTTTCTATTTTGTATTATTGGAAGAAATTTCTAATGAATTGCCATACCCTGTATGTGTGTTGGTTCATTCATAAAAAAACAGGGAAAACATAAAGAAAGGGACCCTTGAGGTTGCGTTAGGTTTGATTTTGGTTAATGGTTGTGTCCTTGAGTGGGTTCGGTTAATGATATTTATTTATTTTTCAGGGGCAGGTGGACAATTTGGCAGGGGAAGGCATCGGGATGGGAGAAAGTAGCACAGGAGAGACAGAGGCAGAATCGGGGACAGATGAAAACAGTTGCTGATGTCGATGCAGTCCAACTTGGAAGATAAAAAAAAGATGCTCCAATAGGCGACCAAAATTTTAAAAATTAGGCCATTTACATATGTACATATGTATGTAGATATGAATGGGCAAGTGTACATACATATGTATGTATTTAAATATTATGATGTAAAATATGTATATTAATTTAATAAGATGAATGTAGGAGCAATTCACTTTTCTTACCTTGCATTAACAATTATTTTTTCGCTCTAATTTAATTCCGTTCCGTTTTCATCTTCTTCCTTTGGAATGTACATATGTAAATACAAGCAACTGCTTGCTGTTGTCTCTCACACTCACACATACGACACGAAAAACGACGCAGCGAAAAACGAAACGACACAAACGTAACGGGACAAGCACACTTCTCCAGCCGCGCGCAAAAAAAAACAAGCAAAAGCAAACGAATTAAGCAAAAATGTTCAAACATACGTATAAACATATGTAAAGAAATATGTACATACATGCTTAGAAGCACATACATAAGCACATTTCATGGTCCTGTTGCACTACATATTCACATTTCTTGCCGCGATCTGTTTTTTCCGCTCAACGTTCACCTTTGTCCCGCACCTTAACCTCCACACAGTTGCGCGACACTTTGTTTCATTTAATTATCCGATTTTCCCGCATTTCTCGACTTTTTACTTCTTAAAAGCGCGGCGATGACTTGGCACGCGCAGACAAACAGCAAGTAAAAGATATTGGAAAGATCGAATTCCAATGCGAGCACACATTGGAAAGAGGAAGAGACGAAAGAGCAAGCCACTCAGACCCCAAATCACGTGAGCGTCGCCTTAACTCTCTCTCACCCCTTCCCCAACCATATGCAAACAAGTGGCCGAACACAAACAAATATTCGCTCATCTTTTCGATTAGGAGAGGGAGAAGCAAGACTGACCGGCTGGAACGTTCGCTCACAGCTCTAGCGGAGAGGCAGTGGAAGACGGAATGCAGGACAAGTTGCAATGAGCGCGAGCATCTGCACCACTCTCCCACGTTTATTTCGCGCGGTTCAAAGTCGGTAACGCACGCGTTTTATAAACTTCGCGTTTAAAAGCCGGGAAAAGCAGGGAAAGTCGGAAAATCAAGTGATAAAAGGTGTCGCATAGCTGTGCAAGGGCTATGCTGCGGTCAAATGTGAAAAACGAGCGGGAAAAAAGCAGAAAAGTGTGTGAATCTGTGGTGTATCAAGTGTATCAAGTGTTTATATGCATGTGTATGCATTTACATGCGTGCATGACTCATTTTTTGTTATTTTTGCTTGTTTTTTGTTGTGCGTGTTCTAAAGAAGTTTGCTTGTCCCGTTACGTTTGTGTCGTTTCGCTGCGTTGTTACATACATATCTCGAAATCGTTGTGCGGTCCTACATACATACATATGTACATACGTACATATGTTCTTACGAGTGCGAAAAAAACTTACACAAAGACAATGAAATAGATCAGATAAAGAAATGCAAAGGTAAGAGCAAGAATTGAGTGTTTTAATGTGTCTTTGCTCTCTCTTTCTTGGAATGGAGAGCCAAAGAGTTGAGCGTTTGTACGTTTGTGTGTGTGTGTGTTTGGGTGTGGGTGTGGGTGTGCGTGTGTGTTGGGCCACTTGTTGATACAAAAACGGTACACGATTATGAACAAAAGGAGAATTATTTATCTAATGTTGAGTGCAATTTATTGCTATAATGTTAAAATTGAGAATAAAACCCTCTAGAGTTATTGTTCAAGATTAAAGTGAAAAATTACTAGTTGGGAGTTTTATTTTGCAGCATAATCCCTGCTCCAACTTTGACCTTATACGGATTGAGCTGCTTTTATTTTTGAGTTGGTCTTTGCCTGTAATGATATTTATTTTCAGTTCTAACTTTAAGCAAATAAAACACTCCCTACAGAAAATGTTTGCATTAAAATGAAAGCGAAAACTTTTTCATGAACAATTTTTAGGCAAGTTTTTTTTTGTGCAAAAGTTAAATGTGATTTTGTTTGGTCGAGGGGTGTTCAAAGGGTTTTGAGTTAGAGTTTTAGAAGGTTATAATTTCACTATATTTTAATAAATAACTATATTTTTAAGGATTCTTCTTTAACTAAAAAAAACCGCTTCAAAAATGCTGAAAAATTAATTTTTTTTTTTACATATACAAATTTAAGAATTTATGCATAAAAGTTAAATTCCAAGGAAACAGAAGTTAAATCTCCTCTCTCTCCTGCCACACGTCTCCAACAAACCTATGCCACCGATCCCCACATGTAAAATAAAATATAACTTTTACTAAA
Source organism: Drosophila ambigua (assembly GCA_018150905.1). Lineage (NCBI taxonomy): Eukaryota > Metazoa > Arthropoda > Insecta > Diptera > Drosophilidae > Drosophila > Drosophila ambigua. The sequence goes on from JAECWS010000100.1 coordinate 16,709,544, forward strand.
TGCTTTTACCCAAAAAGTTGCTCCTACAGCAAAAATTTCCCTAATAAAAAAGGAACATACAAAATATGCAACACAACGAAAAAAGTTCGCGCTTGGCACCCACCAACAAATAAACAAATAAACAAACAAAACAACAAAACGGAGCGAAAGCCCCTAAAGCCGCGCCGTCACAAAGACTTTTGTTGGTGTTTGCCAAGTGGAAAACATTTGCCAGCCTATTCGCTCCGCCCCGCCCCGCCACCAGACTTTGCACTGGCCCATTAGACGAGCAAATTGTTGGTAAAACAAGCGCGCAAACACCTTGCAAACTTGATCCTGAAGGAAATGAAATCGGCGAAAAAGTATACGCTACCGAAACTGGTTCGATTAGTTGTCTATAATTTTTCCATTCAGTGAGTCGTAAAGTGCCAAAGAAGAAGCAATGGAAATTGCAAAAGAAAAAGCATAAAAGAAAAGCACAGCAAAGAAAGAAAAAATGAATCGGAAAATGTCTGTGTACGAATGCCGACACCTTATTGATAAGTTCTCTATAAAATTTACATTCATTCGGATTGCTGCAAGTACAAGGAAATGTCACAGAAAAGTCTCTCAAAGATCTAACACATTTGCTTATATTATCTGTGACATAACTTTTAATTATTTGCGATATAATCATAAAGTTCAGTCTGGCCAACTACTCGACGGCTCCATTGAGACAAAGATAATTTCAGATGCCAGGCCAGGCCATGCCATGACATGACTGGAGGTTTTTTATTTTATCTTTGAACCTGAACCAACTCCAGGCATTTGTCCCGCTGAGGAGCTAAGAGCTGAGACTCACTTGACTGCGACTGACTCCAAAGCCTAGTCCCCGAAACTCCACAAAGCCTATGCAGCTCTCAGCAGCTTCTCCACTGCACTGCTTCTCCTCTTTCTTGCTCTCTCTCGCTCTGGAGTGACGAGTGGCCTCGAGTGCGTCGAGTCTGGGAGACTGGGGGATATTCGCTCCACGTTTCACTTTGAGCCCGATACTTTGTTTAAGTTTTGCTTTTGCAACCCCCAACTTTGCCAGGAGCAACGCCCATCCATGCACCACCATCGTCCGTACAGCCCGCCCGTTACGTTACCGTTCGCTGGGCGACTCTGTCGTGTGGAGTCTGTGTGCAGTCTGTGGGGGGTGAGACAGACACCGGATTGCTTCCAATTCGTCGCGCAGTCGGCGGTGCAAAGTATTTGCCAAAGGCATCGTGAGTGCTAGGGATTAGTTCCCCCAGCCCCACTTACCCAGCCACTCCAGGGATAGGATAGGATTTTTTTTTATTCCTCCTCTCTTTCTTCGTTTTTTTTTTTTGCACACAACCTTGGGCTGATCTTCCCTTGCAAGCGTTGAGAGGGCTTTAAAGATGCGCTTCGTGTGCGGGGGATGAGCGCTAGAAATTAGTTAATACCGGAAGTCATCGCACTGTTCCATGCATCCGCCTCAAGTCCTGATTCGGTGTTCTGCCCGTGTTCCGTGCCTCAGATTCTGCGCAGTCGAGTGGAAATTTTTGTGAAACTGTTGCCTGTCTGTCTCTCTGACTGTCTGGCTGCGGTTTTGGCAAACGGTTTGGATCTGGATCGTAGTAGCTAGTGGGTGGAACAGAAGTCATAATTTATAATTTATTGGCCAGCGTGTGCGTTTATGTGCGTTTTATGGGGCGCTAATTAGCTTGGCCTCAGGATGGTGCACGGATTTTCCTGTTGCTGACACTGAAAAACGAGCATCAGGCGGGAAGGTCTAAAATCAGAGCTGACAGAAGGAGACATCGATGTCTAAAGAGTTGAATAAGAGTAGCAAATAAAATAACTTTAAAGCTGCTTCTGCTGCAAATATATTCCACTTAAAGGCAAAGGCACAAAATCAAGCCAGAATTCCTAATCCAACCTGCAGCTTTGCTTTGCACAATTCCTAAACAAAACAAAAAGCAAAAAAAAAATAAGTACTCAATATTCATAAAATGTCCAGTATGAAAATCTTGAAATTAATGCGCTGGCCATAAGAATGAAACTGGAGCAGGAAATGGAAGCAGGCAGCAGGCAGCAGGACCCCAAAATGGAGGGGCGGCACTCGGGCTCTTGCCACTTTCCAATTTTCATTAAAATAACAGAGCCGCTGCCCGCCAACCTGCCATGGCCGGCTAGCCCGCAGACCCAAGGATTGGAGCGACCAGAGAGCCACCCCCAGATGTACATTTTTTGGGATAAAAGGATGAGGAAACATCGTCGTCGTCGTCGTCGCCGTCGTAGTCGTCTCTACGTGATTGCTGGGCGATGGATGTCTGCCTGCTCCGTGCCCAGTCTCCAGTCTCCAGTTTCAGCTGCCATGCCCCATACCCATTCTCGGGGCCTTCGTTTCATTCGTTAGTTCAACGCACACTCTCGGGAGTATGATGAAATTAAATTGGGGAAACTTTGCCGGTCGTCGTCTCTCGTCTGTCGTCGTGGCTGGGTCCCTCTGTGATGCTGATGCTGCTGCTGCTGCTGCTTCTGCTGCTGATGATGATGATGGCTGCCATCAACAGAGTCAGCCACATCCACATCCACAGAGCTTCAGTAGCAGCAGCAGCAGCAGCAGCAGGCAGCAGGCACCGTCTGTGTCCTTCTGTTTTTGGGCTGGCTTAAATCCTCCTCCTGTTTGGCTGCCATTTTTTTATACAAACATACACCATGTACATACATATATAAATATATATATATATTTTTTGTTTCTGTTCCTGGAATATTTTCACTGCAAACGAAAGCGAATGTAGATTTTTGTATTTGTTGCACGTTGCCTTCTGGCTTGTTTAAAAATTTAAACTTGTCGTTTGCCGGGCTTTTTTTTTTTGCTATGCTTGGGGTTTGGGTTTTTGCTTTTTTGTTTTTTTTGCTTGCTTTAAGCTTTTTACCTGGTCATACTCGGGCTCTTCTGGCCCTCCTTCTACTTCATCTTGTTGGCAGAAAATTTAATCAGTTGCCAAAGTTTTGCAATTTTAATTAAATTCTCCAAATTGGTTTTGACTTTGCTCTGCTCTGCGCTAAAGTTTTCCATTTTCATTGTCGTGTTCGCTCGTTCTCACTCCCTCTCTCTCTCCCTCTCTCTCTCACCCCTTTGCCTTGACGCTTTTCATGCTGCTGTGTGCGTCGGTGTCTGCCTCTCCGTCGTCCCTGTCATTGGTTCTGGTTTAGAGGTTATCCAAATTGGCAACTTTGTAGGTAGACGAGCAAAGTTTTAATTGTTTAAGAAATGCAGTAACAGCGCAGTACACTCAGAAAAAAATCCAATAGAATTAAAAGTAAAAGTAAGACTTGCTTTGGCGTCAGCTGTGGCTTCTTTTTTAATGTTTTAAATGTTTTTCGGCAATGCCTCTCTCTCTCTCTCTCTCTCTCTGCACTACAATCCTTCGAATCATATCCTAAAAAATATACCAGAAATTCTCTCAGTGTTGCGCTTTCGCCGAGAAATCCATGGAGTGTAAAGTAATGATATAAAAAAAAAAAAAAGTTTTTGCTCATTTTATGTCGCCATTTTTGCTGGATACATAGACATAAACTATAGTGTCGTCGCCTGCACTGGACTCCACCTAGACGACCCAATCCCACCCACACCCCCAACCCCCCACTGCCCAGAACCGCTGATGGCAAAACAAAAACAACAAGCAGCACAAAAACGCCATTTAGCGCACAGGAAACAGTTTTAAAAGCGCGACAGACGTACCGGACCGTCAGGCGACAATGTTGATGGCGACGTCGCGTCTCGCAAGGAGCAACCCAAAAGGAGGAGCAACCTGAACCAAAGTGCTCGATGGGGGGAGTGGTTGGGTGGGGTCCGAGGCTGGGCAAACGCAATTGCGTTTAATTGCAAGCAAAAAAAAAAGAAAAGAGAAGAGAAAATATTAAATGGGAATACTACCACTGCAGAAATGAGGCAAAAGTCTCCTGGTGCGGACAAATTACGAAGTAGGAAAAACTTATTTTATTTTTGGTTTTTTTGTCGTTGTCTTTTGGCAAATTACCAAATGGCCTCGTGGTCCCCATTCTGGTGGAAGCTGCGCGAGTACCACCACTCGACAAACTGTTTGAATTCGCGGGCCCCGTGTTGAATGGCAAAGAAAACCTTTTTGGTCGCCTCACTGAACAAAGCAGATCGAAATCGAAGCGAAAACGGATCGCATCGGGTCCATCTTAATTGCGCGACAACAACAAATGAGCGGCTGGCGCTAGAGATGGCAGCGTGAGGCGAAGCTTTTGCGTAAAATAATTTAACGATAGTTGAAAAGTGAATCAATTTAATTCGAATAGGGAAATAACTGAAAGGGATTATAGATCATTTAGTAATTAGTAATTTAATAAATTTATAAATATATACTTATATATTTTATCAGATATGAGGTGGCGTTATCCCGTGTCAGACGTGGGGCCAACTAAATCTTTGAACTAATCAAAATGTTGAAAGTAACTTAATATAAAAAGCAATAAATATTTTATAGATTATTTTATTTTTTTAAATTTATTTATTAGTCATTAGCCAAAAAAAAAAAATATAATAAATATATTTTATGTGATTAATTTATATTATTTTATTTATTTTTATTTTTTTTAATTCATTTATTAGCCAATTTACATATTTTTTTTTTGATTATTTTGGTGTTCTAAATACCATGATAAATAATTCTCGTGTTTGCCGATATTTTAGTAGATTTATAAATACTTTTTAGCAGCTAAAAATCTTCAAAGCAAAGCGGGGCTACTGCACCGATTGGTTGAAATAATGTCGGCTGAGGAATTAATATATTTATTTTAATTCCATATTTATTTACTCTATTTCGTTAATGCCACAGATTTTCAGGGATCACAGCCCGAACCCTAATCACGCCTCACGTGCACATCCAAATTGAAATATGTTAAATCAATCGCAGAGGCAGAGATTTAAGCAGGCAGACAGACGGACAGTCAGACAGACAGATAGCCTCTTATCAGTAGGACTGTTGCCTGAATGGATGTGGATGGACGTTGCCAGGGATGTGGCGGGGTGGCAGGGTGGCAGGGCGGCAGGGTGTGTGGCCCGGACAGGGAAGAGTGTGGGTCAGCGGTACGGAAGCGCGAAGATTAGTTGATTGCATCAATATGCTAGCCGTCCGTTCGTCCGATAGTCACCCTCACATTGCGTCGTCGTGCGAGGAGAGACACAGAGACTCGATGTCTCGTTGGCCCTTTATCTCATCGTTCATGCGAATCCGAAATTAAATTATCTCCCAAACTGCGAGAACAGACGACGTCAAAGTGTGTGGGTGGGGAGGGGTGGCTGGGAGGACACAACCCTTGTTTCAAAAGTACTTCCCTTCCCTTTCCACGGCACTGCTTTTATTCCAATCAGATTGTTTCCGTGGCCCTGTCTCTCTCTCTCTCTCTCTCTCAATCTCTGTCTCTTTATATATCTCTTGCCACGACTTGTGTGTGTGTGTGTGTGCCACAAATAGGCTTTTTACTTTGTCGCATTGCCCCGCACCGCTCGTGGCCATAGCCCCGTAGATTGAATTCGAATTAATGCCTTTGACCCGCCCCGCAGCCCAACCTCATTACCATCGCCATCACCCCCGCATCGGCATCGGCCTCATCATCCTCATCCTCATCAGCAGCAGGAGCAGGAGCTGTAGCCGTAGCTGTAGCAGCTACAACATCATCCACACGTTTCGATTTGTGTCCTCGTGCTGGCTCGTCCTTGTCCTTCTGCCCCGTCTTTTGCGGCGCGTGTTCGTACGCCTGATTAACATATGTCAACAGTATTATATAAAGTGGTATTTTTGGGCCTCATTTCTGGGGAATTGGAATTCGGTCCCGAATTTGCGACTCGCAACTCTGCGTACTCCGGCCCTCGGACCTGCTCACGAAAGCCGGCACATGTTGCTTACCAAATTCAATTATGGCCCAGCATTTGCTTATTTTCGTAAGAAATTAACTTGTAGATTAGGGCACAAGGGTGGTGGGGGGCAGGGAAAAAGAGTTGCATGCACATAGATTTACATCTTAGCGTTACGGGATTTTGGGGGTGGAAAACCAGAGACTTATTGACCGAAATCGTGTTACGATTTAAGCTTGGTTTATTGATTTCGAAAGGGGTTAAAGATTTTTGCTACGAAACTGAATTAATTTATGTGTCAAGACTTTCGAATGATTTTAGTTTTAGAAGTCAGAGTAGCAGAAGATAAATTCGGCATATTTAAATTAAAATTAAATGAAACTTATGCACTAATAAATATATTATTAATAATAAACAAAAAAACTTTATAAAAATAAAATAAATAAAAAAATTATAAATATAATTTTATTTTATTTGTGTATTTTATTTGTGTTTTTTTATATTTATATATATTTTTTGTTTTATATTATTTTATTTATTTATTTATTTTGGTTTTATAAGTCAGATAACCAGAACACAAATTCGGTATAATTAAATCAAAATTAAATGAGACTTATGCACCAATAAATATAATATTATTAATAAACAAAAAACTATATAAAACTATATAATAAATACAAAGTTATTTTTATAATATATATAATATTTTTATTTTTTATTTTTATTTGTTTTTGTTATTTTTATTTATGTACTTTATTTAATGCTTAAATCTGAGTTACAAGATTTTTTTACTGCACTTGAAGTTTCCTATTTAATGCCAAAGTTGCGTAGGATAGCCAAAAAAAATCATTAATAAAATCTCAATACATCGATACATGGACCATGGACCATGGAGGAGCCCTTGCACTTGAAATGCCCATCGCCCTTTTGCGAATCTCTCTCTCTCTCAGTGCTCTGTGCCTGTGCTGGTGGTCAACCACCAATAAACCTCTCCAACCTACCCACAAAATGCAAATGAACAGCCATGAGCCTGGGCTCCACTCGAATGGGTTTTCATCAAAAAAAAAAAGAGAGAGGAACCACCAATAACCAACCCCAAAAGCGGGACCGCTGAGCAGGGAGCAGGAACCAGGGAGCTGTAGTCTCGACTGCAATAAATCAGTGCTCCAATAATTGAGTGGAGCAAAAGGATTGGCCTGGGTGCAAAATGGGGTTGCAGCCAAAGGGCCAGCAAGTGTAGTGGCAGCAGGAGTGGAGAGCTCGGTCTCCCGCCTCTCTCGTCTGCTTGGCCGTCTGGTCATTCCAGTCAGACACTCGACTTGGCTGGCTGGCTGGCAGCGGCTATTCCTCCTCCACGTTCAATGAGTTGTGGCCTGTTCCCCTGTTGTTCGCCCAGCGCTGTTTTGCTGCTTTTAATTAGGCGCATAATTTATGAAATATTTTCACGTGATATTCAAGTGGTTTGTGGATGGCTTGATGGCTGGCAAAAGGCCGCCGCCTCCGCCTCTAAGCGAAAAATTGGCCATAGGCACAAGCTTCAGCAGCTGAATCACCAAAAACCAGAACAAGGATTATTTCACCCACATTTCTCCATTGCATTGGAACAATGATGAGCAGCGGCTGTTCCTTGAGAGTGCTACACCCGTGTGCACTCGAGTGCCAGCCAAAGGGTTCATCATCAGCAGCAGCAGCAGCAGCAACAGCTCTGTAGCTGAGGTATTTTCTTCGTTGACGAGTTTTTGTCTCAGGCAGAAGAGCATAAAGAAGAACCAGCAACCAGTGCAGTCAGCCAACAATCCAACCAATCCATCCATCCATCCATCCATCCATCCATCCAGCTACATCCTTCAGCCCAGGCCGCACTTGAAATATTTGTGGTTGTTGTTTGATTGAAGCAGTTCAAGCCGTTGAAGCAACGGAAGTGTGTTTGATTAAACGCAGAAGGACACAACACGAGAGCGAAGCGAACGAACACAAGTGGCTCCCAATGCCAGAATGGTGGGAACGCAACGGAAAGGAACTCAGTGCTGCGGGAACAGGTCGAAAGGGTCGAACTCCAGGTAAAATACGAGTATGCCAAGATTCGAATCAGCACAGCGCTGGGGGGGGGAATCCTTCTGAATGTGGGTAAAAAAGAGGAAATCTGAAATTTGAAAAATATATCTGAGCTGTGGAATATTTCTAGTAGGCGCTGTTGTCATTTCCCTTGACTATAATTAATAACTTTAAAGCCAAGCTTATGCACAACAATTGAAGCCATATTCCAGCTATTATTTATATTTTTTTCTTGATTTATTAATGGGTTCTCTAACCATTTTGAAAGCTTTATTTGCACCCAGTCGCCCAGCCATTAATCCCCCACCCCCACCATTAATAAAAAGGGAGCCTGAGGGACTGCCTTTAATGGGATATCGATTTGTTGTTTATGGCCAGTCCGGGGTATAGCCCCATCGTGATTGTTTCGCTCTGGCCACCTTTTGGCCAGACCCAGCTCGACTGCTCTTTGGTTGCGCTGTCTCTTGCTGTCCCCCTCCCCCCACACACCCAAATGGGAGTGCAATCTGCGTGCGAGTGTGTGTGTGTGTTGTGACATTGTTGCCACTTAATCCGTTTATCTAACTTCGTACACCGTTGGACCCGTTGATACCCAAAAGAACTGGCTGAGAGCGTGGTTTAACATTCCATCCCATCCCATAGCGAGTGGCATTTTTTGCTGTACCGTTTGCTGTGGGGTTATCGCCACTTGAAAATTTGAAATCCATTCGACCGTAGAGTGGAGCTGCTCCATGCCACACCATCCTGCTCCTCCTGCCCCTTCTGCAGAGAGAGAGAGCCCCTCCCTGTTGGGGGGGACACTTTGACTTTGCCAAACGCCGCTGCCGCCTGCAAGTCGACATCCATTAGCAATCGCAGTCATACAGACTTCCGCATCATACTTTCAACTTCCGCATATTTTATGCTGTCTCTCTACCTCTACCTCTCTCTGTCTTGCCATCTCGCTCTTCCTCGCTGTGTGTACAAAATGGCGGACGCACGCAACAGAATATCCAGGTTCAGGTCCATGTTTTGGCCATGCGCGAGCCTTGTCGACCTTCCTCCAGCTACCCACCCCCCCAACCGCCAACGATGGATGTCTGGGGCAGAAGTTTGCAGAAGGAGTTCGATTTGAATCTTTTTGTTGCAAATACTTTAGCTGCTGGCTGGCCTTCGCTAGCCACTTTTGGTGGCATGCCACATTATTTAGAGTGTTGATTGGGAGTTTATAGGGAAATTTAACTTGCGTGGAGAGTTTAATAAATAAATATTAAATATTTAAAAATTTAATTCCATTTTATATTCATAAGTTCAAAAATTCACTTATTTAAAAATATAAAAATAAATTACCGATTTGCAGAATGAAGTAAAAATGCATTAAAACTTAGTTAATACTACAAAATACTACAAAAAAAGGATACAAAAAATTAAATATTGTTTTAAATAAAATAAATAAATAAAAGTTTAGTTCCTTTTGAAATTAATAAATTAATTTAATTTAAAATCGAATTGCTAAATAAATGTCTCATGACCCTCGCTATTTCTCTCACAGAGTGGCTTAGCAGCATCATTTAAATATCAAATATTAATCAATTTCTTTAATTAAAAATGGCATAATAAAGTAGGTCCCTTTGCACTTTGCCATTAAGAAACTTCCCAACCGAAACACCTCTTTGTATCCCTTCGCCAACCCATGCAAAAAAGGTCAAGTTTAAGCGACAAATTTGTTGTGAAAGAATCCCCCAGAGCGAGAGAGATCCGAGCAAACAAACAAACAGAGTGCGGGCCCTGGCCCAATTGGTTTTAGCCCGGTAAGAAATCAGCGACAAAATATGACAAATTCGGGGCCAAGAACAAACAGGAAACGAACCGTGCGCCAAAGCCAAAGAACCGTCGAAACAAAATGCTTCTTGGAGAGAGAGTGGGTGGAGTGGAGTGGAGGAGTTTGGGGTGCCTCAGGAAGTACCTTTGCGGGAAGTGTGCGGGGGCGGGGCGGGGGGTGTGCGTTCAAATGCAAATCCTTGGCAAACCTGGGGAAAACTTTTTTAAAGTTATGTACCGGGCACCACCCTCAACTTTTGCTACCTTTGCCAGCCATAAATCATGGCACAGGAGCAGCACCACCACAGGACAAGACTTGTGTAGGCTGCGTGTATTCACGGATTCTTTTGGGCTTTGTTTTGTTGAGGACAGCATTTCCTGAATTTACCTTCGTTCTTTGCTCACACTCTATCCGCCTCGCTCGCTCTCTCTCTCTCTCTTTCGCTCTGCCTCGGTATCAGTCCATCTGTGTATATATCTGCAGGTCTCTCGCTCTGTCTCTCGCTGGGCTTCTTATGCTGTGTTTGTTTCGAGAAGCGTCGCAAAAACATAAATCCAAACGCCAAGACAAATTTCGCAGATCCGCCGTTGGTTCTTGGTACTTCGTTGGGTTGGCTGCGCGGGGCCGCACTGGGGAAGAGGATAAACTTTCGCTCCAAGTTTTGCCTCGCCTGTTACTTCACGTGATTTATGCCTGGCACGCCATTGGGCTACAACTTTTTCGAGCTGCGCGAAAAATTATTTGCCCCGGCACAAAGTATTCCCCCATCCTTCCGCACCACCCCCACACACCACGTTTGGCTTTAATGCCACCCGTTGTTCTAAGCCATTTGCGTGGATTGCCTGCAATTTGCTGCTCAGATTTCCCAAGATGTTGTACGGGCCACCCAGACGGTGGCCTGGCATGGCATGGCATGGGTGGCATGGGTTGTGTGGAGGAGGTGGTAATGGGAGGGTTCATCCTTCGCCAAGTCGTGTGTCTGTTTCAAAATTATGTTTGTGCAAAAGATTTGCTGTAGTCCTCTGTTGCCTCTCATGCCGGAAGAGATTTCTTGGCTCTTGAGATTTTATATGTCCGCCTCTGGTCTCTGGCTTCTGGTTTCTGGGTCCGGGCTCTGATCCCGCTGTGAGGACTACGAAAATTGCGTTTAAATTAATTGCAAATGGCGCATGATTAAGGGGAAGTAATAAATGGCTAATTGTTCATGATTTAATGATTTCGGTCTTTCAGTTGTACTTTATCTTCGTCAGTTTATTGACGGTCCCTGAATGGGGGATGCTATTCATGTGTTTTAAGGGAGTGAAGTGCATTGATAGATGGAGGGGGAAAAAAACTGAACAAAAATAAATAGCACTTAATAAAGTAATAAATATTAATCTAAATAAATGAATAATAAATTAAATAAATAAATATTAAATAATAATAATAATAATAGTATGAAATAAAATAAATAATATTAAAATTATAAATATTGATATAAATAAATTAATAATAAATAAAATATTAAATAATAATATAAATATAAATAAATTAATAGGAAATAAAATAAATAAATATTAAATAATAATAATAAGAATACAACAATAGTATGAAATAAAAGAAATAATAATAAATAAAACAAAATATATCCTTAAAATATAATATCTGAAAATAGGAATTTATGTTTAGAAATACCTTAAAAAATATCCAATAATTTTATTATACTCGAAGGTCGATGTCTCACTTAATTTCCTCTTTCTAATCTCTACCATGCCAAAGCTATCGAAGATATAGAGCTAAGATATAGAAGTAGACAGGTATCTGATGTCAGACAAGTTACAAAAAAATCAATCACCAGATTTTCACATGCAAATGAGTCAAAGATTGTTGATCTTTAATGTGGACCATGTCGGAAAGTCTTGGCTTTAAGGTATTCATGCTTAATGGGCATCATGTGATATCAATAGGGGTTCGGTTCGCTGCTCTCGAGAACCTCTCAGAGACCCTTCCGCTAGCATACACTCTCAGGGGCTCTCGTGTCTGCATCTTCAGAATTGTTGGAATTGTCGCCTGTAATGACAAATGTAACCCTACTTAAAATAATTACTCTGCCTTAATTGCGCTGTCAGTTGGTGTCTACTTAGGGAAATATTATCCCGCATAGAACACACACACACACACACACACACACACACACACACATAGACACAAATATAGCGAAAGGGTGTGAAAGGAGTCGAGGCGGTAGCCCTGAGGGCCGCCTCGCCTAAGATGAGTGTGCTGCTCAGCATATGTCAATTAAGTTATAATTCCGTTCGGCATGCTGAGCCTCAACGAGTCGGGGAGTCTCGGGACGACTGTCAATCAAGCCATTCGACGTTGCCTTACTGACTTCCTTAAAGTCCCCCCCCAGCAAGAGACATGTCAGCGGGAACGCGAACGCGAACTGGCTTTAAGATGATGACAGAGAAACAACGACCACATCAAGTTGTCAACAAACAACCCCCGGAAGCCAGCCGACAACTGACAGAACGAAATATTTCGGCAGTGGTAGCAGAGTCCTGGAGGATTCCTGCCTTCCTGCCTCACAATTATCAGCGATAATTATGCAATATTTTTACACACGCGGATCCGCTGAGACGCTGAGAACTCACACAAAATACGCGCACACATGGAAGTTCCCATTACAATCCCTTTACCCCCCAATACCAGCGATTCATAATTCTCATTTCCCAATTGCCTAATTTTCCCATGCAACATGCATGCCGTCTGATTGATTGGAAACGCCATTGAGCTTCCACAGATGTGGAGATGTGGAGAGAGAGTTAAATCCTTCATTGGTTTATGGAGTATGCGGGGGTAGGTTAGGCTTGAGAGCATAGTAATAATAGAAGATAAATAAATAAATATAAGAGCTGAAAATTTACGAAAATCGATTAGTAAAAAAAATTAAACTAAACTAATTGAAATGGGTGTAAAAAGCTATAAGCTTTAATATTTAAAATTGATTAAATACGATTCAAATTAAAATTAAACAATGAAAAAGATTATAAATGAATAAGTACTAAAAATTAAAAAAAAAAATAAATTAAAAAACCACTTATTCCTCATAAACTTTTTTTAGTCACTAAAAATCCTTAGTTTCAGAATACCTCAAATAAAATGATTTAATTATTTAATATAACTACTAAAAAGTTATAAGCCAATAATTAATAAAAATTAAAAAATTATAACACTTATTCCTCATAAACTTTAGTACTTTAATGAAATAAATTCGTTTTTTTAAATGTGTAATAAATTTAGTTTCAAAGACCCTGTTGTACTTTTCTGGAAATCTTTGGAATATTTCCAATCGAATTATACTTGTATTTTCGACGAGTTTTTCACTTTCTTTAGCGCATAACCTTGAATAATATTTCGAGTATCTTCTGCACTTGCAATGGGCATCAAAAGTTCGAACCTTGTAGCATCCGTTGGGACGCAGTACGAAGTACCATTCTTGTTTTAATTAGACGCCGCGTCGAGTCGTATCGAATCGAGCTTGTTAATTGGCTCGAATGCCAGACTTGGCCTTAAATTCTCGCCACCAGCCCACCAGTCCCGCATTGCCGCTGAGGATGGCTGGTTGCTGTTCACTTTTTTGCTTTATTTTAAGTTTTTTTTTTTTTTTTTTTAGTGCTTCGCTGTGTAGGGGCTGTGGCGCGCCAATTTGCGTCCTGGTCTCTCCTGCGACTCAATGGCGTGTTAAGTCAGTCAATAGGCGCCGCCGCCAATCAGTGCTTCAACTTGCCAAGGACCCAAAGGATGCTGCTGCCTACCCAACAAAACCCCAGCCACACACACACACACAAACTAAGAGAGGGAGGGGGAGGGAGAGTGGGGCATACCCTGGCGAGCGCGTTCTTAATAGAAAAGCGCTTTTTCAATTATGCTAGCCAACTCCTTTGCTGCCTGCCTGGCTGCTGCCTGCTGGCTGCCTGCTCCTGCTCCTGCCTCTTCTTGTCCTCTACTCGTGGCAGCCCAGCCTGGCCATGTTGTGTACCTTTTAATTTACTATTTTTGCTTCATCTTTGGGCCAGGTCTCGGTCTCGGCAGACCATAGTTGTAGTCGTAGTAGTCGTTCGGCAGCAGCATCCTGCTGTTAGTATCCAATTAAAATCGAAAATTAAATGTCAGAAAAGGGCAGCAGCAGCAGCAGCACTCACCTCCCCTTACCTCACCTCACCACAACCAGTTCAGTTGCTTTCTTTAGGGGGTCTGGGTACGCTAAGGCGCTTACTTATTGAATATTTGCAGCACATTTTCAGTGCCTGCGGCCAGAAAAACCTAATTGCCTTGACCGTAAGTAAACAGACTGCTGGGCCGCAGAGTCCAACCCATTCGGAAGCTCAACTCAAAAATGCATGAGTCCCCAGCAGCAGCAGCAGCAGCCGAGCAGCAGCAGAAGCAGCAGCCACACAACAAATAGACAAACATAATCAAAAGTACTACCGGGAACAAGTACGAGAAGTACGAGCACAAAACCACTTGAAAATCACGCCCAATTTGACATGCGCCTAGAGTAAACATCCAGTCCAAGCTCCAGGGGTACGTACGGAAAAATCCGTGTATAAATTCCGTGAATAATTGATGTCCCCCGCACCCGTTGTGTGGGGCTGAGAGGGGTGTGTGTGTGCGTGTGTGCTCGGACGCAATGTAAACTTAGTCATTAATGGCCTCGGGGTACTTAATATATGTATTACTCGCATACTCGAACATTGTATACATTGTATACTTTGCACAGCCTCAACCTCAGCCTTATACTTATGTACCCATACTTATCGCCAACCCCAACCCCATCCCTCTTCTCTTCCTCCTTATCCTTATCCTTGACGTGTGTCGCAATATTTTCTTTGTGCATTTTAAATGGTTTGTTTGTTTTGGTTTATTGGACGGAAGGCGGAGCTATGCGAGGAAAGGGTTCAAATGGTTTTATATGGGGGAATATCTTTGGTTCCTGGATAGCCCAATCAATGGTTAGGATTACTGCAACGATATAAGCTAAACATTTTTATTTATTTATATAAATAAAATATATATAGAAAATGTGTCAATAAATTGTCCTTAAATGATTTTAATTCGTAATTCTCGTAATTCCTTTGGAACCCAAAAAGTACATATAAATATGGAAATATTCTTGAAGATTTATTTAATTGTACATATACATATTATTTATTTTATAGATTATTTATATATTTTATTATATTATTATATATATATTTTATTTTATTATATATATATTTTTTTTTAAATTTTTGACTATATAATATTTTAAATCTTGTTTTTTGAAATCAACCTGTACTTTATTTGTATATTTATTGATTTAGACAACTTGGAATTTTATTTTAATAATAATAATAATATTTTTAAATAATACTTTTAAATTAATTACCTATTCAATTATTAATTTTAAAAATAGATTTCACCTATTCAACGATTTACAATATTTACTTTAAAAATCTTAAATTTCCATATGGAATATGAAATATCCTTCACTTCTCATCTGCCAAGGGGCGATTTTCGTAACTGTTCCGCTCATTATGCAGTGTTTGTTAATAATCATGGGGCGGATGAAGGATGTAAGACGAAGGCGACTCGAGCCCATAAACTAATGTGACTAATGCCAGCCGATGATCAACAAATTATGCAGGGGAATTATTCAAGCATTAATACGAAAGCTGCCAAAGCCGAGATGGATGACTTGGATGGACAGGATGGATGGTTGGATGGATGGATGGATGGTTTTGGTTTGGTTTGGTTAGATGGGTTGTCAGTCCGGGGGGCTCATATGAAATTTTAATGCCTGGGAATACTTTAATATGACGCTCGTGCCGCCTCACTCCATCTGGTTCTTTGCTCTCTGCTCTCTCTCTCTCTCTCTCTTTTTTGTTCTGATATTTTTAATAACACGAAGGCACGCCACGCAGATGGGCAGCAGAAGCAGCATCAGTGTGGAGCAGCGTGGAATCGCATGACACAAAATGATAAACAAGAAATGTAAAAACAGGAGATTTATTACGCAGGCGGTGGCGACGTTCGTGAGTTGCTGATGATGGACCATAAACCAAAACAAAAAACAAAAAAACAGAGAAAAAATGCAAAGTAAAACACCAACAGAAAAAAATGTATGTATAAATAAATGTATATGTAGATATATTATATACATCCGAACCCAAACTCAAACCCAAACCCAAACCCGGACCCGGACAACCCAACAGCTACGACGAGTAACTGCTGCGTGCCACAAAAGCCATCAATCATTTTGGAGGCAAGCGAAAGGGTGGCAAGCGGTGGACTCGGCTGAGAGAGAGAGAGAGAGTGTGGAGACAGAAGCAGCTTCCCTCGCCCTCCCACCACTTTCGGGGGAGTTGCTTGTAGCACGGATGGTTGGCTTCCCTCCTCCACAGTATTAGAATAATCAGGCAACGTCATCAGCATGGAAGCCGCCGCCTTGCGGCTCATGATTATTAAATATGGCAAATCCCGAGATCCCAGAGCCGAGCTAATCGATTTATTATGCTAACCAGGCGATGCAGCAAAGTGTGGAAAAGCTTGGAAATGGAGAAAACTGAAGAAAAGGCAAGAGAATGGAGAAGAGAAGCCTGGGTAGTGCTGGAGCGTACGAGTATGTCTGTGTGAAGGGCTAACCATCAAGCAAATGAAGCGTGGGGCTGTCATCTAGCGTTCGGGAATCCCGTCTGAGTTTTTGAGCTGGAATTTGTATAATAATTTAATTAGCTTTAAGTTAGGGCAAATGCTAGAGAAGGAATAACTTTAATTGGGCTTAAGAACTCAGCCTTTGCTGCTAAGCCACTCTGTGAGAGAGAGCGGAGATTTTTTTAAAAGTAAAATAAGTCAAAGAAATATGGAAAATATTTTTTTTTTTTTTATTTATTAACATTTAATTCAAAAAATATAAAAACTTTAAGCTTTGATTCTTAAGTTCTTTTTTTGTCCAAACGTCCTCCTGTAATTACCATCTAATGATGCGGAGATTACAAGGGTATTTCTGTTTCAACTTTTTTGCTGAGAGCCACGTGATTTATGGGATTTATGTACAGTTTTTTTCTTTTTTTGGGCTAATTAAATGCAGGCAGCATGGAAATATTTCAAATGGGAAACCGCCGAGTGAATCCCCCCACCGGCCGCACTTTAAATTTCAACTCATTTGCCAAGGCAACACCATTAACCGACAGCCGACACCCGGAAGAGCTGCGGAAAGCAGACAGAACTGTGATGGCTTCAGGGCAGTGCTACTGCCGATGCGAATGGCCAGGATGAGGAGGATGGGGACGACACACAGCGTGTGGCAACGTGGACGGACACGTGCCGCTAACTTGGCCAAGCGTGTGCAGCATCAACAACGATAGATGATGATGCCGATGACAGCCAGAGGCGGTGGCCGTGGAGGCTAGGCTGGAGGGCCACAACTGTGAGGGCTTGTGGTCAGCCAATAGACCGCCCATCTAGCCACGCCCAGGCCCACCCTGCCAGGGACCGCGAGGGCCGCCTGCGCAATAACTTTTGGCATTAATGACCAAGACCAAGACCAAGACCAGCAGAGTCCATCACTTGCGAGCCATTTGTATCTTTCACTCAGCATTCGCTTTGACAAGCTACAAATTTTTGTATCTTTCCATCTGTGTATCTTGTCACGTTGCCTGTGCGCTTGCCTTGTCTCTCCACTGGTCTTTGGTTGATGTGTTTATCTAAACTTTGCGCTAGAATGCTCGTCACTCGTCAGTCGACAACTTTTCTACATCATCTCTCGCTTCAGCGCTTCATCTTGCATCTGCCAGCGGACTGTCGTATCTCCTTCGTGCCAGTTGTATCTACATCTCATCACGCTCCTCTGGCTTGCCACTTAAATTCGATTCGATTCCCTGACTGCTCAAATATTGTCTGCTATTAATAATAATAATACATAATAATATTTCTGCGCCGCTCACGCTTCACTGAAGTTTAGTTCCGGTTTTGGTTTTGGTTTTGGTGTTAATGCAAATTCGAGCAAATTTATGCCGCAGACTGTTTCAATGTGGATGGGCCACAGTTTGTTGTCTTTGAATGTGTATCGAATTATGTATCAATGCATCTTTAAGTGTGTCCATAGTTAGGTCTGTGTGCTTAGATGATGGCTGGCAGGCAGTTCCTTGGTCAAGTTGTTGCCAGATAATTAATTTGCGAGAGGTAATCACATTCTGGGGATTTTCATTAGGCAACAAAATGAGCAAGCGACATGCCACGTGTATTTAAATATCAATACAAACATTTATTCAAATATAATACCAAACATTTCTTAATTATTTAAAAACTATATTTTATTATTTATTTATTTTAGGCTTATGGCCCTAATTTAAGTTATACTCAATTTTTAATTGCGTGCTAACTACGTAATAATATTGATAATAATAATAATAATAATATTATTAGTTATTTATTTTATTTATTTAATTAAATTTAAATATTTAAATTTTATTTTTGGTTTTTTATTTAGTATTTTTTTATTATGGTTAATTTTTTTTTATGTTTTGCATTTATGCTTTATTATTATTAAGAGTTCTATGATATCTAAATGAAATTTTGAATCTTCCCTCAACTGTTCCATTAATTCTTCCGATTCATGAATCGATCAGGGGTTTGAGTGTCCCTGACTAGTCTCCACATACTCGCTCTCCCTCTCTCTCTCCCTGTCTATGCCCCATGCACTGCCAATACTGAGAGTTCTCGTCATCTTCCCGCTTGTCCATATGCCATTGTCCAGGTGCTGGGAGGGGTGAAAAAAACTTGAAATTAAATTTGCTGCTGACACCAATTTTCAGAAACAGCTTTTCCGCAACTTGACATGTTCCTAATTGATTTTCCTTTTTTTTTTTTGTATTTTGCTTTTTGGCAATTTAATATTGCAAAGCAACCTTTACGCTGGGCGCTGCCTTCAACGTGGGGGCGCCCAGTGGCAAGATGCAAGGGTTCCACACAAATCCTTTTCATCACATGTTCCTTGGTTGGCCATTGCCAAAAAAAAAAAGGAAGGAAAATAACCCCGGAGTGTGGAGATGGTGCAGGACTCGTTCCACCTTTGGTTTGGTTCCTTCCAATGCCCAAGCCCAAGCCCAGGCTTTTCATCATCATTTTCCTCGTCTCGTTTTTTATGCGCCACATGTGCCAGAAGCTTTCATAAAGCAAACACACACCCACTGGGGATACACGGGTACAGGGGTACACGGGCACAGGTGTGTGTATATATATATTATATATCCGTGTTCATCCCTCTGAACCACTCGACCATTGGGGAGCTGCATTGGTTATGGGAATTTTTGATTGACATCGGGTTCGCTTCCAAAAAGTAAGCTTGGCGCGCGTTAACTACACTGAACCTGAAGCCAGAGCCAGAGCCAGAGCCGTAGTCGGAGTCCGGAGTCGGAGCTGGAACAGAAGCTGTGGCGCCGAAGCAGGTGCTGGGGATGGGCATGTACCGCCTGGGGCGGCTCTGATGCAATATTGACAAGCAGCACACACACACACACACACACCCCCACACACCCACACACACACAGGGAATGGAATGAGAAGCGACTGGAGCCATCGTCGCCATATTGCCAGCTGCTGCTGTAGGTGCCTTCCACTAAGGCACAGTGGGGCGAGAATGAGAGTTATTAAAATAGTTTTGTAGGACATAATTGGGAGAACTATAAACGAGGGGTTGATCAATAAATAACCCATGTTTAATGTAACAAATAACGCCAAGAATGAGATTTACCCTTGAAAAATATTTCATCTAGCCAAAGAATTATGAAAATCGGAGAAAACTGATAAAATAAATAAAAAGAAATTGTGGAATAAAATAAATTCTATTTGATTTAAACATAAATCTATTAAAAATTATATTTAATACGTGTCGTTTAATTTAATTTAATTTAATTAATTATTTAAATTTTAAATAAAATATATATTAATTATTATATTTGTAGAAAATAAGTTGTTTTTCTTTTTATTATTTGGAAAATTATTAATTTTGTTTTCTTTTTATTATAGGAATTCTGAAGCCATAAACTCTGTGCTATAGTTATTATTCGATTAATCGATTCAGCATCCAGCAAAGGTAATTAAAGTTTATAGTTTATTTTCTTAGCAGTTTCCCACATTATTTCGTGTCACTGTCGCCTACGTTTCCTTATTCTGCTCCGACATTTTGTGAAGCATAAATGAAAAAGTTTTTCGGTTAGCACTCAGCGCGTACCCAATTTTCTTTTTGGCCTGGCCGAAAAATACGTGTATGTTTTTCTTTAGCCCGGGTGCACCTACGTTTTCCCACCCACCTACCTCACTCCAGCCTCTCCTTAGGCTGCCTATCCTACAGTTCGTACTCCCACATGTCCCCAGCTCTGGGTGGTTGGGGAGGGGAGGGGACAGGGCCTGTGTGTGTTTGCTTTTGAAGCAGCGCAAATTAGTTTTTTCACTTTGGTCGCGCTCTCGTTCGCGTTCTTGGCCGTGTTTCACCTCCCTCCCGCTTTTCTGGCTGTTTGTCGTTGTTGGCCTTTGTATGGCCCCCGTTGGCTTGCTTTTAACGTTAAATGACGAAATAGCTTTACGGTTCATTGATGCACACGTAGCAGCATGTCCCACCCCAGCCCAGCCATTTGGGCAAGTCCGGCAAGTCACACGCCCAATTAGTAGACCAAGTTTTAGACTCGTTTAGACTCTGCTCTGTAGGGGATAGAGGATAGAGCAGCGCTAAGCTTCATTGAATTTCCACTTTTGTATTTGCATTGGCCATTTGTTTGGGGCAACCCTCCCATGCAGCCCAACACTCTCCCACCAGCGTATCCATTCAGAGCCATCTCAGCTGTCAGCTCTAGTTTTTTTTTTTTTTTTTTTTTTTTTTTTTTTTTTTTTGCATACAACGCGCACTTTTTTGGCTACAGTTTATTTTTATTTTTCTTTTGCTTATTTCTTTGGCGCTTGTATAGTATTTGCAGTATGTGCCATCCATATAATGGCCAAAGCTATTTGCTGGCTGCAGCCAATGAAAGCCGTTAAGTTTCGGTTGGAATTTTTGAAGCGTTGATTTATTCAATAAACACACGATGGAGCGAGCAGCTCAGAAGCCTTTTGATGGGACACGAGGACGAGACCACTTTGTTTGGGCTATTTGGTACGTGGAGCGTCCTGCACTTGAAGTGCTGTCAGTGATGCTGCTGGGAAGAGTGTTGGGGAGGGGGTATGGCTAAGCTGAAGCTGTTTTTAGATCGGAGCCAGTTGAAAGGAACGTCTTTATGTTTTACACGAGAGTTTTTCGACCTGCATAAATTTAATGTGGGCAAATAATAAAACTTTTGGAAATTTTTAACAATTTAATATTTTGTTTAACTACTTAAAACTATTTCGGATTGAGAGCAATACTAAAAATAGTACTCTATTTTAGAAATACTAGTTAAAAAATTATGAAAAAAAAACAGCTATAGAATATTTTTATGAAAAGGTGTCCTGGAACAGGATATACTTTCTTTTGAATGATTAAACATACAACACACATATCTTTTAATACCTTTCTCTTGGTTATTTTATGTGTGTTAAAAAAAATAAAAAAAAAAAAAGAAATAAATTTAAAAAAGACACCATTCAATTATATCGAATAAGGAAAAAAAAAACTTGATTTTTTATTTAGTCAATTAAAAGCAAGAAAATTAAGTTTTTCATGATTTAATTAACCAAATTAACTATAAGAATTTTAATATTAAACTTATTTTTAGAGTGATGTAACAAAAATTACAAAAACAAATTATTAATGTGAATTTTGATGTTGATCATATTTTTCAATAAGTCTAGAAACCTCAAAACGTTTTAGTTATAAACTAAATAAAATTGAAATTTTTAGGGGTTTAATAATCTGTTTAGGAACAGTAAAAAATAAATAAATAAATTAATTTTTGTATTATACTAATTATAATTAGTACTGATTTTATTATTATTAATATTAATAATACTAATTAGTAATTATTACTATTTACTTATTTATGACGCCACATAAACTCAAATAAAAAACCTTTATATTTGCTATCTTTTCAAGCAGAAACTCCTTAAGCAATGATACTCTTCAATTTAAATGAAACTTTAATTGATAATTGAAAAATTATATTATGCAACCCTCTTTCAAGCTCTTTACTTCTGCCTTCCTGGGGGGAAGGCACCCTGAAGGATTCACCATTTGTTAAACACATGTGTGGCCATAAAGCAAACACGATTTATGATCAGAGAACGAAACTACTTAGGAATCCATTACCAGCAGGGCAAGCAATCGGCGGGGCGGACTGCTGACCGAAAGAAATGCGTGAAGTGTAACGAAATATATCCGAGGAACATAATTGAACACTTGCACGCAATTTCATATTTTACGATTCGGAGATACATGCATACGCGTGCCTCGGCCAGAGGCTAATGCTTGTTTAGACACAAAATTTATGGTTGATTAAAAGCATCCGATAACACGCAAAGTTTTCGCCTCAAATCGAGCAGCAATGCGTGCAACGCCAACGAATGTTGTATGCAACAAAATCATTTGCCCCAGAATACATTTTTGTGCTGAGGTCAGAGTTCAGTGTTTGTGCAGTGCAGTGCAGTAAAACAAATCGACAAATGTCAAAGGGTAGAGTCCGAGTAGGAGACAAAAATTCGGGGTTCGTGGTTCGGGGTTCCGGGGTCGGGTTCGCCCTTAGCCATTGACTTCCATGCAAGTTTGTCTGCTGCTGTAGCCGTTTGTTTGTTTATTCGTTTTGCTTTGTTTCATCATGTATGCTGCTCCTTTTCCTGTTTACTCAGAGTTCCCGGACTAGCCCAAAAGTAAACTAAATTGCAATGGACATCCTAGTCCAGCCAGTCGACTGGCTGGCTGGCTGGCTGGCTTCCTGCTGAAATCATTTTCAAATTGCAGAGGCTGCACACACACACAAAAAAAAAACTACAAATAGAAATGGCGAAACTGCACATAACTGAGTGCAGGAATCTGGACTGGAGTCGAACTGTGTGGTGTCCCTCTGTGCATAGCAATGTGACATTTGCATGCGCCCAAAAGTATGCAAGGCACAGCCGGCACTCGTACTCGTACTTAAAGCGACTCGCTCACACTCCACACTCCAAACTCCACTCCACTCCAGGAAGAGTCCTGCTCCGACCAGACCAGGAAGAGCTGTACAGCTGCAGCAGGATGCTCCTTCTTCCTTCTTCCTCTCAGGTGTGCCTACACGAGTTACGCTTTGCTTTTAATTTCCACCTGGCAGTTAACTAAACATTTGAGTTTATTTGATGTGCCCAGAGGGCGCAGCAGGGGCAACAACAGGATGTGGCATGTATGCCTGGGCTTTTTCGGAGGTTCTATGCTCCATAACTAAACGGAAAATTTGTATATTTTCTTCGAAGCTTGTTTGATGTAAGGGAAAAGTCTGTAAAGGCACCGGAATCATTGTACATTTAAGATCCCTCATTCAGCTTGAAAAGAATTCCCCGCCCCACCAAAACAAAGTTCATAATTGATCATGAAAAACTCTTTTCAGTTCTATGTGAGTGAATCAATGAACATCTTCCATGGGTGTTGTGCCATTGTTTGGTCACCCGGCAGCTGAGGCTGTAGGCCCTGCTCTCCTTGACCCAATCAACAGCTTGAAAATATCAATAAATCAGCCAGCCAAGTCGCAGTCGGCATAAATAATATTCGATAATACTTACATATAAAAACCCCGAGCGAAACTTGAATGAATTGCAACACGTGTGTGTTGATGTTTCTGTTTCTGTTCTAAATTTTGGCCCCGTGTCTGCGTATCCCCCCTACCCACCGTTTCGATACCCAACTCAGATCCAAGACAAAAGCCGGCTATGATCGCGAAAGATGTGGAGACGACAACGACAATGAGATCGTGTCCATTGTTACCTCAGCCGAAGACGATGCTGCTGCTGCTGCTGCTGAATGGAAGTTTTCTCCTTTATGTTTGAGAAATCTGAAGAGGTTTTTCATAGAAAATTTATGATATTTATATTGCGCACACGCGGAACAACCGAAAGGTGTGGCCCATGCGCAGCAGCTGCCCAGCATTGCGGATCCCAACAGCCGCTGCCGCTGCCACATGCCACAAGGGGTGCCCTACAAGGGGTGGGTTCCCATCGATCCTTGAATGAAATATTTGTTGACATATGTCCCCGTGAAGTGGAGGTTCAACGCGAGTGCTGGCAGGGAGCAGCCGAGCACGGGGTGAAACCCCACAAATCAATGTACAGCTGTACAGCTTGGGGAGATGCAGAAGATGATGATTTAATGTTACCTGGTTGCAGGTACAGTTGTGCTTGAGGCAGCACAAACTGGAGCTTAATACGGGATGGGATTTAATGGTAAAAATAGTAAATAACCCTTGGAAAAATTATATTTATTTCGGCTACAAAATGTAGCAATAAGGACACATTCATTGAGCCACCATCGACTGACAGGCCATCAAGTCAATTCGGCTTAAGGCCGACACAGCCCACCGGCTGAGGTCCTGGCTGCATCGCAACCAACTCAATCTCAATCCCAGGGCACAGGCACGGGCACAGTTTTTCGCTCTAATTCGCCTTAAGCCCTCAGAAAACTGCCGCTCCAAAAATATGCTCCGAATATATGTATATATATTTTTTTTTGCTACACTGAAACATAGATTATACACACACACACACTCATACACACGATGTATATGCCTGTATGAGTGTGCACAAAAATCGGAAATTTCATTTGGGTAGAGAGGGAGAGGCAGAACAAAACACGACACCGCTCTGGTTTTGGCAGGAGCAAGCAACCCTCCTGTCAGTGAGGCTCAGATTGAGGATCCAGGATCCAGAATCCAGGAATAGAGGGCCAGGCCAGGGCCAGGGCCAGGGCCAGGTGTGCCTGTGTGCCCGTGTGCCGCTGCTGGTGCGCAATCAGCTTTGTAGGCGATTTGTGAGGATTAAAACTGCGCACCATGCGCAGAGGGAGACAGCAATGGCCGAGGGCAGAGGCAGCCAGAGAGGGACAACTGCCTACCTGCTGGCGGATCTGAGAATGGATAGGATCCCTTTGGAATGGAGTTTGGGAGTAGGAGTAGGAGGATCAATTTGCTGACTAAATACGCATGGAAAGGTGTAGCCGTAAAATCTGTCAGATACACACAGACAGGCCAGAGAAACGGCAAAGGAGTTGGGGAGGGGGTGGGGAGGATAAATCTTTCCATTTTTTGCGTTTCAATGGGCACTTTGAGAGCCGAACCGAAACAACTGTAAAATGTAATTTGAAAATTGAAATGCCCAAGAACGAATTTCATGCTTCCTGGTAATTGGCAAACAACAGAGGATGGGAAATAGATGCCCCGAATACGGACAGCAACAGGGTGCAGAACAAGTTGTGGCCCCTACCCCCCCTTCAGCTACCAGGTGGCTTTTAAATGGATCTCCTGCTCCTTCTTAGGGGTTGATTTTCGTTCTTATGAGTGTTCCTCCCCATGATCAAGCCCATGCAAAAACCACCTTTCAGATTTGCGCCTTGATTTCCCTTTTGGCAAAAAAACTAACTGCGCAGTTGTAACGGGTTCTGTTTTGTACACGTGGAAAATTACAATTACAATTACAATTAAAGCCCAAAGTGGCTGTCACAATTGTGGCTGTTGCCAGGGGGGCTCACGAGACTCCTCGCCGACAACTTTAAACTTCGATTCTCAGTTGCTGCATTGCAACACACCAGCGACCATCAGCACCCGTCATCGATCATCGTCAAGCGCTGCTGTCTGCCTCGGTGTCTGCCTCAGGTGTGCCGCCTCGACGCACAGTTAGAGATACGAGATGCGATAGATACTTGACAAGACGTTTCCCTCTGCCCCGCCCCCTGCCGCCTGTCAACCAAACTATTGCGCAGTGTCTGCAATGCATTTTCATTTCAGCACATTCAATTGGATTTTTTTTTCTTATTTTTTTTTGCTGAAGGCTGTTGATTTCTGGCGATTTATAGAGATTGCAGTCGCTGGGGCAGGGCTTTGGGCATGTCTAAAAATAAAATACAATTTTGAAGTCTGCCATAAATTCTAGGAGTAAAGTAATAAATTAAATACATGTAATTTAATAAAAAATAAAATACATAATTTATGTGGAAAAATGGCAAAGTAAAAAAGAAGCTACCAATATTTAAATTGAATATTCGGTTTTTAAATGCAGTCTTTTTAATACTCTTTTGATATTTAATCTAATATTTAATAAATTAAAATAAATAAATAATATATATATTATTATAAATATAATATTATATTATATATATATTTATAATATAATGTAATATTATATTAACCAACCAATATTTTAATTGACTATTCTGGTTTTGAATACAGTCTTTTTAATACTCTTTTGATATTTAATCTAAATATAAAACCATTTAAAATAAATAAATATTATATAAATATATTAAATATTTGCATTTAATTTACGTATAAAAATATTCTTTCAGTTTAAATTTTTAAATCTACTATTTCTACGATTTATTTATTATTAATTTATAGATTTATTTACGTATTATTATTATAATTAAAGGCCTTGTTTTCTCCGAGTAAAAATTCCCCTTTGGTGTTTCTTAAATTCATACAATTCATGTCCTCTATGTCGTCTATGAGTAGACATGATCACCATGAAATCAATTCCAGTTATCCCCTGCATCTTTCCATAGAATTTCATCAGTCATATTACACATCTTTACATCGTCGCAAATGTCATTCAATGCAATGACTTGAACTCCGAACTGCCAGATCTTTATTAGCATTTCCCACACCATCACCGCCCGCACCGACAGGATATGAATTTTACGGCTTTTGCACAAATTTTCCCACCAATCTGCGAGGGCACAGGCAGAGGCAGAGGCACTGCCGCTGGCACTGGCACTGCCACTGACATTCCCAATAAGTACCGTCCCCCAATTCCCATTTTGCCATTGACAATGGCTAGCCGCAGGATATATTCGGCTTGAGCAAATAGTACAATAAAAATACCTGTTGAGAGAAATATTCTATGGGATGGATGCATTTACCTATATCATTATAGGGCCCATTGTCGGAGAGTGTAGGGTAGGGTAGCGATAGGGGAAGCTGCTGCAAGTGCCCGTTCAACCCGAAGAAGAACAGTTAGCGAAAACAATAATAATAATGCCGTGTCGGTGTCGGTGCCGGTACTTGAGAAAACCGAAATAATAAGAGCAGAAAAGGAATGAAAAAAAAAAGGAAACGATTGGGTAAAAGGTAACCCCCCGGGCCAAGAGGTCGGGTCCCATTGTCTATCGATTTTTTTTTTTGCACTTCGAGGGAATTGCACAAGCAGAATGCAGAATGCAATTCATTCTCACACGATGACACACACACACACCACCCAATCGCTCCAAAGAAAGGAAGAAGTGTAGCAAATTTTCGAGGAACGTCTCCTTTTTTTTCTTCTTTTTATTTGTATTATTTTATTTTTTTGCTTGTTGGTGGGCGTAATTTATGGCACTTAATGATTTGCCTTCCTGGCCGGGGGATCACGGAATCGATAAGTGAATTCCCAGACAATTTAAATGTACGGAGTAGCCAGCAGAGAGCCTAGAACTTTCACCCGCGTGGCTTCAACTTTGAACATGGAGTCGCACAATTTATTGCCACAGCCATAAATCTTCCAGTGCCGCCTGTGCTCCTTAGCCCGTTCCCGTTTTTTACGACCTGCTGCCTGGCTGCCTGCCTCTTGGGGTAGAGGTGCTGCTGGCTCTGACCCCAGGTTGTCTGAGAGTCGGGACTGGGGTTGATATTGCCTTTTCCTTCGACTTCAACTTCGACTGCGACTTGGCGTCGAATTGTCTGGGCCTGCCCAAAAGAATTCAATAAAATATTGTCCGCTGTTGCTCTCTCAAAGGATTCCACAAGCAGCACAAAATCTGGAACTGGAATTGAAACTGAAAAATCGAGAGAGTTTGATGATGAAAAATCCGACAGCCAGCAGCAAGCAGCTGGTTATCTCTCACAAAAGGATTCTTCCTGCAGGGTTTCTTAATTTTTATTGAATTTCAGTTTTTATGACATTCCAGTAAGCAGAGTAAATTTCAATTTTATTTTTTTTATGTATTTACCCCAACCCCAGCAGTAAATTAAGCGTAAAATCATAAAACCAGGCAAGGTGTGAAATTTTATGCCAACTTTGATTTATGCGAACATCAGTGTTTCCCCCTGGCTGGAGCACGGGATTAGCACTGATTTAGTGTTCTCAGGAGTGCAGAGGACAGGACACTGCATATGGGATTGTAATTAAATTTATATTTGCCGTTTTAATGGCTTTACTGCCAGCTGGACCACCGGTGCTGCTGGCTTTATAATTTCGGTCAAGGTTGAAATGGATTAGATGGGAAATGATATAGAATAAAGATATGGCCGCTAGCTAACGAGAAAATGGGACATGGTCCGCTGAATAAGTCATTCGATTGATTAATTATACATGCAGCATAAGTAGGAATTTCTAGGAATATACTTTATACGTGAATGTGTGCCTACAATAAATATTAGCGCTGTTTTTGCTTATCCACATGTCAGTTTAAATTCGTGTATTTTTAATTTATTTTTGTATATATTTTACATGTAAGAAATGTTTTATATTTCGAGCTCGTATCTTAATTTATTTCTAAACCAAAATTGGCAGGTATCTCCCTTCACGATGTTCTCTTTTTCTGTGCAAAAAAACCCTCCAGAAATCTTCTCTCCCATTTCCAAGTTAAATCTCTTCCAACTGAATAATTTCAATTTCCATTTCTAATAAAACAAAAAGTGAACGCTCATCGTTGACATATCATATAATGCAAACAAAGATCCTCATAATATTTGACAATTCCCTCGTCTGGAAAGTTTCTCAATTATACTTGTGTCAACTCTCTCCTACGCTCTCTTTCCCGAAAAGGAAAAACAATTGCAGGGCAGAAAGTCCTCTTGGGGGAGAGCAACCTTGATGGGACCCATGGGGGACAGCAGATCATCCACTAACTTGTCATACACTCTGCAGGTAACTGCGGACTCGCTGGGCCCCTTGAGAACATGTCTAATTGCGGCAACTTAAACTCCAAATAAGCACTTAATTTACCAGCCAAGTGCACTGCGTTTCCACTTACGACCGCCATAAATCTCAGACAAAAAAAAAACAACGCAGAAAACAGAAAATAATATATATGGTGGATGGGGCGCCATATTTGCAAATAGAAGAAGAACAGTGCAACTGGCATTGGGCGGGGGGAAGGCAAAAGATGGCAGCGACCAAGGCGAGAGAAGACTCATTGCCAAGCCAGCCCCAGCCCCAGACCAGGAACAGAGCAGAGCAGAGCGGAGCGGGGAGCAGACTATTCCCCACAGTGCTAAGCCACAGTGGTTCAAGTTGAGGAAATTGTGGAATGTTTAACAATTAAAGAATATAAAAATAAAATAATAAAAAAATAAAATAATAATAAAATAAAATAATATAAAAAAAAATAAAATAAAATAATATAAAAATAAAATAATATAAAAAATAATAATATTAAAAATAAAATAAAATAATTAAAACAATAATTTAAATTAATTAATGAAATTGTTATAAAAACAAATGAATAAAAATACCTCGCGCACTCTATCTCTTCCCTCTCGCAGAGTGGCTTAGCAGTCACCTCTCCCTTACTCACACAGAGTAGCTGAGCACAGTGTAAACCTCAAACCTGTGCCACTGTGCCATCCACAATGCTGACTCCGAAACAGACACCGACGACTGCGACGACTGCCACGAGGATGACGATGACTCCGACGACAGACAAACAATAAGCGACAGTAGCACTGATTACTTGAGCACTGCATAACAACAGTTGCCATTCCCGTGTGCCCCTGGCAGCCAGCTTCTGCCACTGCAGCTGACATTCGAGCCACGTTTGGTTACGATTCTAGACAGGATGGCGGGTGGACTGAGGGCCCGGGCGGCGACATGGACAGGGCCATAAGGTGCATGCGACTTGAGAGTGCAACGTTAGAATGCAACAAGAACTTAAGTAAAATAACTCATGTGCAAAAATAGAATACGAGTGCGAATGCCAGCAGCAGCAGCACCAGAGGCAACAGTGGCAGGCAGCAGAGGATGAATGTGTCTAGTTATGCTTATGTGCCCTTGCCAGATAGAGAGAGGGGTGAGTGGGAGAGAGGGAGAGGTTGCCAACAAACGTTCGTTGCACTTGGCTGGGCTCCACAGCCAGTGGTTGGTGGAGGGGAGTCACAGTTTGACATTCACTGAACGTTATGCACCACGCGATACTTATTTGCACATTTACTCAGGCAAAGTGCTTGGCTTACTTATGATGAGGTGCCCCACTTGATGATGTCGTTCCTTGGGGTTGGATGCCACTGCTAGATTGGGGTTGGGTTCCGGCTAGAGCCGGGGCCCTATCCAAATGGCCAAAGTGCTTTTTCCACCAGCTTTAGGGATAGCAATAGGGATAGGTATAGGGATACGGAATGGAAAGGGAAGGGGAGGCACCAAGTTGGCTCTTGGTATCATTGGAGTTTGTTTGTTTGTTTGTTCGTTGTTTGTTGTTCGTTCTGTTTCGTAGATTGCTTTCAAATTACTTCGAACCAAAAAGCAAATGTCTGAGATTTTTGATTGATTTTGTTTTGCTTTTCTTTTATTTTTTACTTCCTATTTTCTCTGCATTATCCCTTCCTTTAGCTTTTTTTTTGCATTATTCTCGAATGAAATTGCTTGGAAAGTGCGCAAAGTAGATTGAAGTAATTGCAGGGAGGCTGCAGGTGCGCCCAGCCAGTTGTTTGTGTGATAATGGAAGTGGAAAATATATCATTAAAATAAGCAAAATTGAGGGTTATTTTATAGGAAGAAAAAACAGATAACAGACATCATAATCAAGCATATTTTATTTTTTTTATTAGAGAGCCTTTTTGCTATATTTCTTTGATTTATTTCTAGTGCAAATTTCTGCCCAAAATGTACAACAATCTACCTACAAAGTTTGTTACATATATTCAATGTCAGCCAATCCCTAGATATTTATTTCTGTGTTGCCTTGCCGCTCCCAGCAATTAGCTGAGCAACTGAGTCTTTAATCAAGCAGAAAATTAGCGCATTTCGCTGCTGGCAATTAGAGCCCGGCCAAATGCAAAGCAAAACTAACAAAACTGTGTGCAAAATATATACCAAATATATATATATATATTATATGTGTATATCTGAAGTAGTATCTGTCTCTCTCTCTCTCTGTGTGTCGAAATGTGGCAAACAAAACAACTGCCGAACTCAGCGAAAAATGTTCATCTGCCTGTCGAACTTTTCGCCTTTTGTTCGCAGCTCTGCTGGATTATTGGTGGTGTCAATTGCCAGTGGCCATTTCTTTTTTTTTCTCTCTTTTTTTTTTTTGGTAATTTGCGCTCAGCAGCAGCAGCACATCTGCTCCATCTCCAGCTCCAACTGCCCATCCACAAGCCATTCCACTTTAACGAGCTCAAGTAATTTCAAGACTTTCAAGACTTTGGGTTGGATGCTGAATGCAAATGCTGATGATGCATTTCCTTTCAGAATTGAAGATGAAACTGCTGAAAACAGCAGATTGAAAATGGCTCCTACACATGTACATATATGTATCTCTTATACTATACATATATATATAGCGTATGTATATATTTGATTTGTATTATTTGTCTTGCAAGTTAATTGAATAAAATGGCAAATGGCAAATGGCGGGAAATGAAATGGAATGGAATGGATCCAAAGTGCGACAATTTCAGTTGCGCTGCTCTGGCTTTTTATTTTAGAGACATTTCATGGCATGGATGTGGACTTGGACTCAGAGTCTCAGACACGGACGACAACGACAAATTGGCAGCCATATTAATAACATCTACGTGCAGTTGGGGGCTGCTCTGCTGGTTAAGACTTGGTGCCTGCCTGCCTGCCTGCCAGCCCCATTGTTCAGTGACCGGCCGGCATGCTTTTTCGTTCGCATTGTTCGCATTTTCTGTTACTTGTAACAGCATTTCAATGGCAATGGCCAAGGCGACGAGATGAGATGACTCTGACGACAACGACGACGGTTTGCTTATTACTTGGGGATTGCAGATGGAACCGCACAGCATCCAGAGTCCCAGTACCAGTCCCAGTCCCATTCCCATTCCCGTACTCGGCCGAAACGAATGCCACATGCTATGCTATGTGCGGTCAGCAAGTTCTTTGTTCCCTTAAATGTGCGTGCGCGCATCTGTGAAGTAGTCGCAGTCATCTATCTACGAGAATATCCACCACTCCACCCCCTGCCACCGCCCCACTCACAGTGGTTTTGGCAAATTAAACTGAGACTGGGATTAACTTACACTTATGGTTATAGCTTTGATCCGTGGAAGAGTCGCATCAGCATCATTCCGAAATAAGTAGAGCTGGCATTTAATCGGTGATTTTTCTGGATGGTGTATATCTATCGATTTAAGATTAATTATTTTTATTTAAATAATTCAGCTATTTTTCTTCTAATTCATATTTAAATATTACCATTATTTTTTAATTTTAATTTATTTTTATTATTATTAAAAAATAAGTTTTAAAAAAAATTAAAATTAAAATTAATCGTAATATTCAAATATGAATTTTAAAAAAACTAAGTGAATCATTTAAAATTATTCCAAAGAACGCAGGCTGACTATAGTTTCATTTTCGGAATAATATCTTTATTTATTTAATTAATATTAAAATATTGGGAATTATTGCCCTAGCGAAACTGGACTGACTGCCTCTAACCATTCATTCTAAAGAACTTTCATTAAAACCTGAAGAGGCTTATCTCTGGGATAAACGAGAACGTAGCTGTAATTAATTTGTTCCCAATTTACACCTTGATATATTAGCCCGTTTTGCACCCACTGTGCCGCTGTGACCCCACATCTAATTTATGTTTGTCAAATCTCACACTCCGCCCGGCTACGGGCCGGCTACAGCCGCGGTCCTCTATTCGAACGAGATCCAACGACTGCCCATAATTTATGCCCCAATCACTGTCCACTTTTGTGTGCGAGGCGAGGCGAGGAGCCAGCCCCATGTCCGATGTCCGTTGTCCGAATTTTTGGTGTGTGCCTAGCGGCGCGGCGTGAAGTTGCCTAATTATGAATTAATTTCTTGAAATATTGGCAAAGAATTTGAATGTATTCGGGAATTATTTATGGCCCCCATTAAGAGTTCTTTCTGCTGCGTTTAGTTTCGTCTTGTCTTGGACTGCTCAAAGTGTTTTAGGCAGGGAGAATTCTTGTGGATCTTGAAACTGAATAAAGACATAATCGAAATTATTAATATATGTCGCCATGTGGCAGCCAAATCAATTCATACTCCATTGATATTTATATAAATTTATCCAGATAGATAGAAGGGGAGAGAGAGAGCGCGAAAGCGAGATGCAGAGATCCGCTCGTGTTGAAAACAATTAATGTGACAGGCTCCCTCATATCATGGGGAATTTATGAACCCCAACGGACGACGCAGTTCTTCTTCGAACCTTTTACTTTTTGCATTTTTAATCACAAAACTCCCGTCTTAAGTTATGCCAAATCATTGGATACGCATCTCCGTGCTGCCAGTCCAAATAAAGTCTATAATATATGACCTTTAAGCTTTAACTGTATGCGTTGTAAATTACAGCGCCGCGGATCTCAGACCCATGGAGGAGGAGGCAGTCAAGTTTCGGTTAATTTCGATATTTTATCAATATGAATTAGCATATGAACCGAACTGGTCTGCCATCCGTGGAGCATGCCACATTTCTGATGGGTCACTTGGGGCAAAATGCTTCGTGGTCTTGTCGGATATTATCTGCTTGATTGAGTTATGAAATTGCTTAGATATACTCGTCGTTTCCCCTTGGCTAGGCTAGCTGGAATACTATTAGTTGGTGGTATAATTTTACGTTCTATTTGAATGAACCTGCGACTGACTTTCTTTGCGTATATCCAGACCCATATTTAAATTAAATTTTCGGTTTTTAAATATAAATATGGTGCATTTAAATAAATTCTTTCAGACTTAAACTTGAACGTATAAGAAATTATTTTTAATGCGTCCCATATTTAATCTAATTACTTCAAAATAAATATAATAAATTATATTTAAAAAATATAATTTATTTAATTATGAAGTTATTTATTTTAAATATAAAATAAATTTATTTTAAATCTTACTTTTGTGTTTCCTTACTGTCGTACTGTTTTGTGTTTCGTATTTTATTTTGATTATTTCCTAGAGCTATTAGCAAAACTTTTAATGCACTGAAAATTAAATTATTACGGAATATTCTGTTCAACTTAACTCAAAAAAAAATATTTTATATAACCGAAATAAATATAGTATGTCTTTTATGATTTATAAGATTTAATTCATTTAATTAATTATATTAATTTTTAAATTATTAAAAATAATTATATTATTTTTTTGTTTCCTATTTAAATTAGTTCATATTTTCTTGAATAGTTCTCCGGACTTCTTACCTAAATGTACCTATTTCGAATAACCCATTTTTGGTCTTTAAATCTTAGAAAACTTTAGGATTTCTCCCCTTTAAAGCAGTTTATCTTTCTGCAACGCATTTTTTTGCAGCGCACACACTCGTATGTACATACATATGTGCGCATATGGCTCCGATTAGCTCCAGTTTGTTCAACATTCAGCGCGATGGCAAAATCCTGAAAGCATAACCAGTTTTGTGCGGAATATGAAAACAATAATTCACATTGGCCGCAAACAGCCAGCGAGCCAGCGCCAGCCATTAAAAACTCATCACCGGCCAACTGGAATGAGCGGTGGGGTTGTGCGTCGTCTTCTTCTCGATACGATACGATGCGGATACCGATACTCTACTGGCATGAAGGGGAGTGTCCAAGAGACTTGCCTCCGTCGTTCCGCTGCTCCGAAACTTTGCGCTGCTTGAGTGCACACAGACACGACCCAGTGCCACGAAGATCTCTATTTGGTGGCTTGAGATGCGCCATTTTTGTATAGGGGGGGATCTAATTTGATTATAAACTTCGGGGTCTGGATCTGGGTCTGGGTCCCACTCCAAGATTCGGGGTGGACGCCCACAAAATTTACAAAATATTTAAAACCGAAACTTCCGGGCAAAATGAATTGTCATTCAAATGATTCTAATTTGTAGGGTAAAAGTGGGATATGTTGCTGCCTCTGCCGCTGCTTCGGGACTTCTCACGACGAGAGTCCCCTTCTCCATAATTACAGGGAGGGGGAGAGAGAGAGAGCGAATCTGTGTAAGGGCAGAGAGTTGAGGAGAAACCCTGTCGTATCGCTTAGTACACATCTTGCGATCTCTCTTGTGATCCTTCGTCTGCGGCTTCGTTTTACTTTACGTTTTGGATCTAATTGCAGAGCGGGGCGACCTTTTTTTTTTTTTTGCTGCAATTAAAATGGAACCAGGACCAGAGGCACAGGGGCCGAGGCCGAAGCCGAGGCAGCCCATCCAAGCATCGCATCTAGACTGCGATTTCAGACGAAGCAGCAGCAGCAGCGCCAGCAACAGCACCAGCAGCAGCAGGAGGAGGAGAACAGCATGCCGGAAAAATGGACTCAAATTACAGAGAGACTTACCATCGGGTCGGCTACTGCCACAGCTACTGGTACTGGCTACTGGGTACTGTGTGTTACCCTCTTACCCTCTTACACCCAGATCGCGTCGGTTTGTTGGGTTGTTGGGTTTCAGAGGGTTTCGTGTTTTTACTTGGAAGAGCAAAAAAAAAAAAAGAAGAAATTTGCGTGTCCTAATTGCCAGCTGTCAGTCAAGCTGATTTCTGCCAGTGTACCCACAAATTTCTGCTAAATTAGAGCGATTTCTCTGGCCCCTGATTGATTTTGATCTGATCTTCCATGTAGGATAGCATTTCCATTTCCAGTCGGGGAGTCTTGGGATCTTCCTTGTTTGTTGTCTACAATTTCATGCGGTCATGGGTTTCGGTTCGGTTCGGGGTACATATTTAGTCTAATGTTACCCCGTAAACGATGCTTAGGGCCACGTAATTTTATGTCTTCATTGGGGTATAAAGAGATGAACGATCGCCTGCCGTAGATAGCCGCAATACAGGTGGTCCGACAGTTAATTGCTGCTTTAAATATACTCCATTAAATGTAATGGAAAATGGAATCCTGCTGTAATTATTCTCAGGCATATCGCTTTGCACAGTTTGGGGAGAGACACACTGACCTCTTGCAGCATTTTCCCTTTGTAGAGTTTACGCTTGGGTTCAGCAGTAATTAAATCAAGGCGCAGCATCAAGCAACTAATTATTCATGAATTAAGTAAGCAGAAGACCAAACAATATCCAACTGACCTTAAATCATTTAATCAGCAAGGAAAAGCAGCCTCCGGCAGCAGCAGCAGCAGCATGGAATACGAATATTTGCAAAACTCAAACTCAAACTTGGGATGACAACTGTTTGCAGATTATAATCTTTCACAGAAAAAGAGAAATAAAACTCTCTAGCAGACAGCCGAAGAGAGTGGTCCGAGGACTGGGCCCCTGGATTCGGAATGAGCTTCCATGTCCAGCAGAGCAGTTCAGTGTCCAGCTAAAAACTTGCTGTGACACTTGTTAGACGGGCTGACAGCTGCTGGACTGGACCTGGACCTGGAGCTGGACTCTCTGGCAAAGGCACAGGACCAGGATGGGAGAGGGGACTGAACTGGACAGCCGCTGCGACCACGACCCAATGCAGATGTTGTCGTCATCATTCTCGTTGTCCTTCAGATGCCTCTCTCTCGCTCGCTCTCTCTCTCCACAGCTGCCGGGGCTTGCCGAGAACTTGGACCGGACAATGCGATGACGACGACGACGACGCCGACAACTTTTTGCATGCGAAACGACTTTGACAGACGCCATAACTTGGACTAGAGCAACGCCTTAACCCAGGGGCAGCTTCACAGTTTCTCAGCAGCCTCCCAGCCTTCTCAGTAGCGTCTCCCGCTCTCCTCTTCACTCCTCTCAAGTAATGAGGACAAAGTTTTGCATTCGTAATGTGGATTGCAGTGCAACTGCGACTTCCACTGGACGGACCCGATACCATACTGCCAACTGCCAACTGCCTATAGCTATAGCTTTTTCGGTGGTGGTCAGGCGTGGTGCAATTTGCAAACTTCATTTATTCACGCCCGAAGCGAAGCGCTAGATCCCGGTCCTGGGCCTGGGTCTGTTGTGTTTGCCTTCCCCTTCCTTCCCTTCCCTACCAGGTTTTGCCCAAGAAGAAGTTTGGAAGCTTTCGACAAGGCAGCAGAGCCAAACAACTCAACAGACCCTCAACAGACACCGGGTTGGCTTCCCTCTCGAGTGTTGGGGGGGTTTGTGTCTTGAAAGTCACCGATTTGTCACTTGGCTGTTTAACCGGACTTTGTTCCAGTCAAGGGAGGATCTTCCTAGAAAGTTGAATGCAACTTTAAATCGCAGAATAGCGAATCGATGTTACGGTGATTATTAAAAGTTATTTGGGGCGCATATTCGAATCCATTTAGGATGTTTATTTCTTTGTTTTTTAATTGTATGCTATATTCCAGCATTACATTAATATTTTATATTTTTTAACCGTTAAATAATATTATTCTTAAATATTTAAATTTTTTACTTAGAATTTTTATATTTTTAAATTTTTTTGTATATTTGTTACTATTATTTTTTTATTAAAAGTTGGTTTTTTTTTTATTAATTTTTATTTATTAATTAAATATTCAAAATGGTTATTTTATTTATTTAAATTTCTTTTTAGTTTTTAATATTTTTAGTATGAATATTTTTTTAAATATTTTATTGATTATAATTTTGGATTTGTTTTCTTATTATTTATTTATTTATTTATTATTTATAATGCATATAGTCTTGATCAGCATCTGTAGATAGAAGGCTCTGTTCAACTCTAACCATCTCTCAGTGAGACTCGGGGTTTGGGTTTAATTTTGGGCGTGAATATTCACAATGATTCACACCCTTGAGCAGCTTCTTCGATCCACCGCTTGCATCTCCTGTGCGAGCATACACTTTCTTCCAATTGCCATAATCAAAAGCAGACCAGCTGCGTGGTGAAACAAGAGGCGGGAGGGGGGGGGAGTAACGTCTAGAGGCGCTCTCAACTATAGTTGATCGCATTTTAAATTTATTTAAATTGAATTAAATGGCTGCAATTTGTGCGGCAGCGCCAATAGGACCTAGCCGACAGTCCCACCACATCCATGAGGTTGATAATGATGCGATAAATTACGCCCCAGAGTCTCAGTCCCCAGTACCAGTACCAGATGAACAAAGAACTTTGGCAGTCAGCAGCCAGTCCGTCATCGTCTCACTCAATTGGTTGTATCCGCCCGCCCGAGCATCTAAATGGGAAATATGGCGATTGTCAAAGCGATTTTCATTTTCCGTCTTGCTACAGTTTTATATCACATTTTGTATGTCTTTTATTTTTTGTGCCGTCTGTCACACAGCCACTGGACAAGTTGTTGACTCGCTGATTAGTTTTATTAAATGAGCAGTTCGGATGGGATGGGATCTAAAGGCGCACTTTATGCCAGTAGGCATGAGTACTTGTAGCTGACTAAGAGTGACGGGATCTAGGGATGCATTCCAGTATCATGTCAAATATGCGTGACTGGCTTAAAGCCAAGCAGTGCCACTGTAGAACCACTGAAACTGGTTTAAATGGCAAAGAAATGAAGATATAATAACTATTAATTGTAATTACAATTTTATAAATATCACAAGCTTTTTTTAGTTTTCATTACTTTATTTGAATAAATAATAATTTAATGGTTTACAATTTCATTTAATATTTTTTAAAATTTAATTTAATAATTTTTAAAATTAAATTTAATAATTTTCATAATTTAATTTAATAATTTTTAAATTTAATTTATTATTATTTTAAAATTTAAATAAAATGCATAAATAATTATTTCGGTAATATGCATCACTTTCTCTAGAGCAGAAATCACAGACCCATACATATAATATTAAATTTATATTACAAAGGAATTTCCTTGGCAGCAACCAGCCGCTTGAATCATTCAAAATCATAATCACAGACGAAATTTCTGGCTGCCAGAACTCGCAATAAATAATAAAGTCCGTCAAGTGTTAATAATCCCAATTAAATCAAGTACTTTTGCTACAACAAATCCTTTCTGCGAGCCATAAACAAAAACAATCCGCCCCAAAGCCACAAATTCCTGTTAATTTGTACCCTTTAAGCGACTTTAAGTCTTTCACAAATGGAAAATCAATTTCCTAATCGAGAAATCTCCTCGCCCAAACCCCACCCCCCGCAAAAGTTGTGTCTGCCGTTGCGTCTGCCCTTTAAGGGGCGGGGGCAGGGAACTGTGGCACAGTTAGGTTCCCATTGTTGTCGCTGAAACCATTCAGGAAAGTAAAATACAAGTGGCAAAAATACAAAAAAAAATGTGAAAAAGTAACAACCAAAAACAATTGCATTCTTCTGATTGATAATGATTCCTGCTGCCCCTCTCCGTGCCCCTTCCCTGACCAGCCCTGCCCCTGCCACTGCACCCCGTCCGCCATTCATATTCTGTGGCTGCGGCCTTACTCACGTTTTCTTTCTTTCATGGCAAAATAAGTTCAATGACACAAAAATAATACAGAATAACAATAAGATATAATATCTTTGGCTCATTGTTCGCCGGCAAACACGCCCCGTCTGCGCTTGGAGACTCCTTTATGGTAAGGGCGTGCGACAGAGACACAGACAGAGACCTACAGAAAGGGACACAATGCGAGAGAGAGAGAGAGAGGGAGGGAGAGAGCAGTTGGCTTGGCTATTATTTGCATCTTTCACTTTTCAACTCTTTTGGGGTCTCGTCGTCGTCCCTGTGGCAATATGAATGTGGGGCAGGCCGCCTCTCTCTCGCTCAAGCTCTCTCTCTCTGAGTCTGGGCGCTCTCTCTCTCGGACCGCATAAAATCGATGAGAGGAAGTGCCTCTCTCGCTGTGGCACTGCCACTTCCACTATTGTTTGGTCCTGCATCAAGTTCAGAGCCCAAAAACTAATGCCATTTGATTGTTCCAACCAACCAACCCACCTACGAACCTAACCCGACCCCAAAGCGACTTTCACTTTCAGCCAGAATAGAATAGAATGGAATGGAACAGAATAGAGAGAGAGCCTCAACAATTCAGGCAAGTGAAGTGAATGACTGACTGACTGACTGAATGAGCGAGTGAGTGAGTGAATGGCTATACTCATCAACACGTTCACAATTTCAATGGCCAGAACTTCGCGCTTATCATCATCATGCAATCAGGATACACACACACACACACCCATACATATACATATATATAGAACTAGTAGCGGGTACGGCACCCTCCTCGCCCTATCCAGCAGATCCATTTGTTCTTTGTCTCCTCCCTTGTGGCAAAAATTTCAAAAGCTAGACAGAGCAGCAGCAGTGGCAGCAGCAGCAGTGGCAGTGGCAGTGGCAACCTGTTGCCACACACACGCTCGCCGACTGAAACTGAACTTTGCCATGGAATGCAATTTTCAACAACGTCATCATCATCATCATCATCAACATCAACATGATGTGGCAGTGGCAAGAGAGCTACCCACATGGTAGAGGTGGTATGCAGGGAACAACAAACCCATCGCATGCCACCATATAGTCTCGTTCCTGTGGCAGCAGCAGAAGCCACACACACACACACACAGCACAACGCACATAATACATTCAACAAACAATTGAAATTTCGTATACAATTGCGAATTGAATGAGGAAATGAATGTGTAAAATGAATAAGTCTGAATAGCGTCTGTGGCTGTGGCTGTGTCTGTGCCTGTATAGCCATCTCTTCTTCGGTCTCTCTCCCACTCTCCCAATGTCCCACTCTCTCTCTCTCTCTCTCTGGCTCTCCTGTGGCTGCGTGTGAGCTTCCGTGTGTGTGTGTGTGTGGGTTCGTCTACAAGTGTCGAGACGGGTCGTATACGTAATTTTTGTTCTGCACTTGTTTTTTTTTTGTTCTCGACCTGGCCCTGTTCTGTTCTGTTCTCTCTGCTGCTCTGAGTGTTTGCAGATTTTTCCCTTTTCATTCTCTTTTTTTTCTGCTTGTTTTTTGGGCGTTGTTAAACGGATAAACTCGTAAAACAGTTGCCGGCAAAGTTGCAAGAGCAAAGCATTTAGAGACCGTTTGAGATTTGAGCTTAGAGTCAACACACACACCACACACACACACACACACTCACACAACGAGCGGCAGAACGGAAGTGAGTGAAAGTCTGAGAGAAAGGCGTGTGAATGTGGCCCAACAGTTTGGCTGAAAAAAAGTATGCAACAAAAGCGATTGATAACTCACAATATCGATCAAGAAATCGATGGTCGGAATAGGCAAAGTTTGCCCTTGAATACTTAATGGCCAAATGAAATATACAACTCAAAGTGCGGCTGTATTAATTATATTCCTGTCTTTAAAACTATATGTTTTTTTTAGGCCATATGCAGCATTAATGTTGAATCAGACAACGTAAATGATTTTATAAAAAAGCTTATAGAATATATGGAAATTTCAGGCAATTTTAAACTATTTCTGAGCATTAAAATTACGAATAAAATGGTATATTAATCAATATCATAAATTATTATTATTATTATATTTATATATTTTATATTTTAGAATCAATAAAATTTAAATAAAATACTTAACATATTTTCTCAGAGCATTTCAAGGCCCAAATAAAAATCGAATGCAGTTCTAGTATATTCTGTGAAACATCGAATGTTATCTCTCTCCTTCGCAAAGCTTTATTTTGTATTAATATTGGAATAGGTATAGGTATAGAGGTATACTATATTCTATTCTACATAAGGATATACCAATAAATATTGGAATTTTCTTTGTGTTTACCTGTCTTCACATTTTAATAGAAATTAAACATTTCCTTAGCATAAATCAAACATTTATTTTACTGATAAAGTCTCGTATAAACGGAGAGGGGGAACTATTACTGCTCCACAGTATATATGCAGATATCATTCAGATATCGTTCAGATTTTATTGTTGTTGTGCGGTTCGACTTGTTGACTTGCCAATTCTGTCTTTTATTGTGGAAATGGCAGTGGAAGTGGGAAGTGTTTGT
Source organism: Drosophila ambigua (assembly GCA_018150905.1). Taxonomy (NCBI): domain Eukaryota; kingdom Metazoa; phylum Arthropoda; class Insecta; order Diptera; family Drosophilidae; genus Drosophila; species Drosophila ambigua. Next base: position 16,751,447 of record JAECWS010000100.1, read on the forward strand.
TGCCGGGCACGGGGCTGCTCCTCTGGGCTGGCTGACTGGCTGACTGCTGCCTTTTTTGCCATTGTCCATTGTTGCTGTTGCGTTTTTATTTCTTTTATTATGTACGAATGTTTGTTTGTGTAATGCTCTCCCGCCCATTGTTTGTGTGTGTGTGTGTGTGTGTGTGTGTGCGTGTTTTCTGTATGAATGTGTGTGTGAGTGGTTTTTTTGTGTATGAACAATTAAAACTCTTTACAATGACCTTGACTTTGTTTTTTGTATGGCTATATAGAGCTATGTGGCTATGGCTATGGCTCTGGCTCTCTATGGCAATGGGTGTACTATGTGAATGTATGTGAGTGTATTCGTGAGTGAGTGAGCTTCCTTTTCATTCACACGCGCCCAGCACGCTCAAACGTCAAACACAAATACTACACAGCCAGTGCCTGGCCTGGCCTGGCCTGGCCCAACAACAAAGCAGCCGTCTGAGTGTGTGTCTACTCGTCTCTGAGTCTGAATCTGAATCCCCGAGTCTGAGTCTGAGTCTCGAGTCTGCTTGCTTCGCTTCAGCTTCAGCGTCTGGTTCAGTTTTTCGGTTCAGATTTTTGTTTTGGTTTATTTCTTTTTTGTTTCCCATTTTCAAATGAATGGCGAATGGCTTTGCTGAAGAGCAACAGTCAGTCAGTGAGGCGCCCCTGCCGCCCCGACCCTTGGAAATTCCATTATAATACCAACAATAAAAACAGGAACAAGTACATTGATAATGAAACAAGAATTGTATATTTATTTTTATTTTTTTTGTGTGTGTTTGTATTTGGCATTATATTATTGTATGCACAATGCCATCGGCATCGGCATCGACTTTTCTTTGGCCAACTTTTTGCGGTTAAGATTTGCGTTCTTCTATTGTTGTTGCTGTTGCTTGTTGCTCGTTGCCCAATTTTTTGTTGTAGGTCAGTTTTTGGGGCAGGTTTTTGCATTGTTTGATGATCTGGCTTCTGACTGTATATTATGGTTCCTTGTGTGTGTTTTTGTTTCATTGTCAAATGATTTGCAATTGGCCATAAATTCATTAAGCCGATATCGACTTGTTCTGCTTTACATAATATACACACACATTTTTGTGGGTTAGTAGCTCGCATCAAGTGTGCGAGATGACGTTGCAGGAAACGAGAAATCGATTCGTGCATAATTTTGTAAAGGCAAATAATGAGAGGGGCGTCTTTATTTTATAAGAAAGAAATTCTTGACTTACAGATATTGCAATTTCGATTTAAAAGAAAGCTTTTTAAATTTAAAATTAATCATTTTCAAGAGCCGAATATTATTCAGATTATAATCTTCAGAATCCAATCTATACAAAGAAAGGAAAAAATCTCGTACATTTTAATATTTGCTCGTTGACTAAAAATTTTGTTGCAAAAGATTTTCTGCGAGAGTGAAAATATTAAAAAACGAAATTAGCTTTAATTAAATTTTGTTTTTAATTTGAAAATATTCATATAATTTCTAATTAAATAAATTATATTTGTTTAAATCAATTTCAAAATCAATATTTAAATATTAAAATAAATAAATTTAATATTTAAATCAATATTAAATGATAAATCCAATGTAATCGTTTGAATTTCACTCTGTTTGTATTTAAAAACTGAATTTTTCATTTATGTATAATTCATTTAACATTAAATTTATTGCCATATTTCTCTGAGTGCATCCGAGCCAATTTCTTGCCAAATTTGCATCTAAATTCGGTTTCAATGTGACATTCTTTTGGGCTGACTCTTTTAGCTCCTTTTTCCGTTGCCCTTCAAGTGAAATGAGCAATCAAACCCCCCAGCCATATCGATGGCTGTGCTCTAGTTTGTATTGTGATTTAAAAAACCTTTAAAAAGCAGTGAGTGGTGCGGGATAAAAAACCTGTGCAAACAGCAGAACTGGAATCCAATCACTTTGCGCTAATGAAAACTGAAACAAAAAAGAAACCAAAAGTTACTCATGAGCCCCAACCAAAAGCGGTGGGAGGGAGGGAAACAGCAGCAGCAGGAAGGGTCTAGTGCCAAGAATATATGCATTAATCGACGAGCAGCAGGAAGGTTGAATGAAAACACCTGTGGACGAGAGCGGCGGGGGTGTGCGGCGGGTGGGAGGATGGTTTAAGACAATGGCAAGACCTTTTTTGCTCATGTGATAGATATGCGAGAGGATGCCAGACCGCATCAAAGTTTTACACACACACACACAGAGCAAACACACGCGTGGAATAGTAATAGTATCCGTGAGATACATAGATACATTTGTAGCTACTGGTGTAGCAGCTACTGCACTGCACTTGGATGGCAGAGCACTCGCTTAATACATTTTTTTTTTTCTGCCGTACCATTCGCCTGCTGCCTATACAATTATTTAGCTGCTACCTTGACGAAAACCCATTAGGTTAATAAGAAGAACTACTGCAGAAGATCTGGAAAAGAATGCTAACAAAAAATAAACATACATATGTACATATATGTATGTATTTATATGTACTATAAATATGTGCATAGACAGGCAAAAAAGCAAAGGCCCCAAAAAAAAAAAACAAAAAAAAAGGAAAAATAAAAGGAAAAAAAAGGAAAATATAAAAGGAAAAACTATGCGCGTGAGACGCGCTCTAACGGCAAATACGCCGCAAACACTGCGGCCCGCGGGCCCCTGGTACGGGACTTCTGTCGGCCATATTTAAAGCTAAAATTTATATGAGCATTTCGCTTGTGCGGGAGCGGTGCGGTGCGGTGCGGTGCGGGCGGCTATAGCGAAATTCCTCTAGAGTTTGAAGCGAGCGTGAAATGCGGCAACGGCGCTTGCCATAAAACCGCAGCTACGACGACATTTTTATGGCAACACACGGCCAGAGTCCAGAGCACACGGCAGCAGGCGGCAGGCACAGCCACAGCCACAGCCACAGCTGAAGGCGCAACACGGATCGATATAGAGCTGTGGAGAGCGAGATGGCATTAGCTATGGCTGTGCCACTCGCACGCCTCGTTGATTGGTTTGGCTGGCTGCGCAAAATCCAACCCAAGGCATACAGCTGCAGCCACGCACACACACAGATACACCCATACAGACAGGCAGATACCGTGAGTCGAGAGCCGCGAGCCGAGAGCCGAGAGAGAGACGGAGAAGAAATGCGTTTATTTGATTTATTAGCATGGGGCGAACGAGTCGTCGTCGGTCGTGCCACAGGCAGCGCTATGGTTGTCTCGCTTTGGCTGCTGCTGTGGCAGGCCTGTCTACGGCTAACTGGTTTGCACATGCCGACACACACGAGCACACAGATACACACACACAGCTGCACATGGAGACCCGTTTTTAGCCAGCCAGCCAGCCAGCCACCCTGTCTCGACGGCAGGCCAGGGCAGGCCGCTTGCTCGAGCCACCAGCGACATTCAGTCTCTCATTCGACTCTCGTATTCGCTGTCGTCAGCACACGCGCGCGCACGCAACAAATATACGGCAATAAAATACGACACAGTACGATACGTTAGTACGATACACGATACGATACACGATACACGATAGTACACGGAAGGCAAGCAGGCAGGCCAGGCAATAGTATCTATGGCACTCTGAGCCCCGCTTCGTTTCGGTTTCTCGTTTCGTTTCGGCTCGTTACCGCCTCCTCGTCGGCCCCGGCCAGCAGCAGCAGCAGCAGCCAGTTGTTCGTGCCTCGTCATCTCAGCAACATTATTCAGGCCCGAAAAAAAAAAAATAAAATAAATATACACAAGCAAGAGTAAAAAAAAAAAAGTAAAAGAGTGTGGCCCGAAATCAACGTAGAACGCACCTCGAACAGGTTTCGCCGCCGTCCACAGTTGACGGAGAAACAGAAAGGTGCTCAATTCCGCATAGTGTGGAGGTATTTCTTTCCCGGAGGTGTTAACCGCAAAAAATACACAAAATAATAAAACCAAAAACCGAAATATAACAACAATCCGAAAGCTGCAACTACAACAATTTTGAAGGCGGCACACGGCACACACACACACAGCGCGACGGTTTTTTATTAAACAAATTTCAAGTGTTTTTTATTCGCCTAAACCAAATACAGCAAAATAGAAGAAATTTGTGACTGTGGCAAACGAAAACAACAACAACAAGAAAAGAAAAGAAAAGCAAATAAAACGCCATTCGAAAACTCCAAAGAGCAAAAGTGTCGGCTGCCAAAAAGCGAAATAAAGCAAAGAAATTATCTTAGAAAATACACACAAAAAATCTGTTATGCAAAAAACACTTCAGAAATAGATACTAACAAATAAAAACAAAAAAACAAAAATTACTTAGAGTAACAAGTGCAACATGGTTTCCAAGAAAATGTTCAAAAAATCCTAAAACTAAAACGTATCTGCTGGATATCTACAGAAGAGCAACGCAGCAGCTTGGTAGAACAAAAAAACGTAGCCAAAACAAAAGTAGAAACTCTGGAAGAAGGCAGCAAACCCCTAGGACCAACAGAGACTCAAACTAAAATATAAAAATAAAAATAATACCAAACGCCCAGACAACATGCTGACCATGGAATCGGATATGAAGGGCAGCCTGCTGCATGCCACAATGCCGCCGCATCACACCAGTGCGGCGCTGCACGGGCATGCCGCCTCGCCATACTCGGCGCTGGCGCCTCTTATGAATCTCGGCCAGTCGCACCTCACCCACTCGCAGCTGAGCCACCACAACCATCATCACCATCATCACATGAGCGCCCATATTGCGGCCAGCCAGAGCCCCAATCCGCTCAGCTCGCTGCAGACCAGCATGGCCAATACCCTGAACGGTACCCAGGTGGGGCAGCAGCAGCAGCAGCAGCAGCAGAGCTCGCCGCTGCACAGCTCCAGCGAACTGAGTCCCACCCAGAGCAGCATTGGCAGCCATCACATGACCTCGCCCGTGAGCCACCAGCAGCAGCATTCCCAGCAGCAGCAGCAACAGCCGCATCCCACGCACATGGCCGCCGGATCCGCATTGAGCAGCATGACCGGTGGCGGTGGCAACAGCAGCAACAACAACAACAACAACAGCGCCACGGCCAACAAGAATCAGGCGCACGCGGATCGCGTGAAGCGGCCCATGAACGCGTTTATGGTGTGGTCGCGGGGCCAGCGCCGGAAGATGGCCTCCGACAATCCAAAGATGCACAATTCGGAGATCTCGAAGCGACTGGGCGCCCAGTGGAAGGACCTGTCCGAGGCCGAGAAGCGGCCGTTCATCGACGAGGCGAAGCGCCTGCGAGCGGTGCACATGAAGGAGCATCCGGACTACAAGTACCGGCCGCGTCGCAAGACCAAAACCCTCACCAAGACCAAGGAGAAGTACCCCATGGGCGGCCTGATGCCCGGCCAGACGGTGGGTGGACCCGGCGGTGTTGCCGGCGAGCCCGTCACGCCCACCCGCGTCCAAGGCCAAGCGCAGAACCAGTCCGGCGCATCGGCTGCAGCCGCAGCGGCGGCGGCAACGGCCCAGCAGGCACGCCAGGATATGTACCAGATGAATGCGCCCAACGGGTACATGCCCAACGGCTACATGATGCACGCCGATCCCGCCGGCGCGGCCGCCTACCAGAACTCGTACATGGGCCAGCACTACGCGCAGCGCTACGACATGGGCCACATGTACAACAACGGGTATGCGATGTACGGCACGGTGTCCGGCGGCCAGACCTCGCCGTATGGCGGCAGCCTCCAGCAGCCGGGCTCGCCGTCGCCGTACGGTTCGAGCAGCCACCAGCAGCAACCCGCCTCGCCCCAGCCCTATGGCGGAGGAGGCGGCGGCGGCGGCGGTCAGGTGTCCTGCCAGAGCCACAGTCCCAGCGATTCGAGCATCAAGTCGGAGCCGGTGTCCCCCAGTCCCAGTGCCATAGCGCTCAACAACAACAATAACAACAACAACAACCACATCATGAAGCGGGAGTACGTGTCCGCCACATCGGCGGCGGCAGCAGCCGCAGCAGCAGCGGCGGCGGCCGGTGCCGGTGGCGAGCTGAATCATCTGATGAACATGTACCATCTGCCGGACGAGCAGCGCCACTTGCTGCACTACCAGACTGACTCGCCGGATCTGCAGCAGCAGCACGCGGCGATGCACCAGCACCAGGTGCATCAGGTGCACCAACAGGTCCAGCAGCAACACCAGCAACAGCAGCAGCAGCAGCAACAGCAGCAGCAGCAACAGCAACAACAACAACAGCACCTGCATCAGCAATCCCTGCGAGCGATGGCGCCGCTGGCACATATGTGAGAAATGGCCAGCGCCTATGGAGCAGCAGCCTCAACTGTGAGCGTTTCGCCGCCACCGCTGCCGCTGCCCCTGCCGCTGTCCAGTGTCTATATGCCGTCGGCGGCACAACAGCAACAGCAGCAACAGCAACAGCAGCAGCAGCATCAACAGTTGCTGAACGGACGGCCCAGTCCCACTGCGTCCGGTTCTGGGTCGTCGGGTGGCCGCTCCTCGGCGCATTCCAGTGGCCATGCGGCCGCGCATTCACCCGCCTTGGCGGCCGCTGCCATTGCTGCCGCCGCCTATCAGCTATCCTCTGCCTCTGTCTCTGCCTCTGGTTCTGGTTCTGGCTCCGCCGTTTCCATAACCGGATCGGGCTCGGGATCCTCCTCCTCCACCACCTCCTCGTCGGCAGCTGCCGCAGTGGCTGCTTCAGTGGCGGCGGCGGTTGCTGGTACCTCTGCTTCCCATGTTTTCACCGCCGCCAGCATGCTGGACATGCACCAACAGCAGCAACATCTCGAGGAGCAGCAGCACCATCATCAGCATCTCCACTACCAGCAGCAGCAGCAGCAACAGCAGCAGCAACATCAGCAGCAGCAGCAGCAGCAGCAGCATTATCAGCAGCAGCAGCATCAGCTCTACCATCACTATCATCATCCGGGCCATGAGGCGGCGGCAGTTGTTGCCAGTGCCGCTGGGCTCCTGGATATCTCCACATTGTAAATTATTGAAAATATTAACTAAAACACACACACACACAGACACATACACATTTTAGCTTTAGTTTTAAGGAGACAATTCCAAGGAAATATATAAATAAATGATTAGAATTTAAAGTATAGTAATTTAAATGAAGCATACGCACTGTTGTACCCCCCCACAATAGGAAGATGACATTCCACACGGCATTCCATTCCCATACCCTTTCCCTATCTTTCATTCTTTGTTCCTTCCTCCCCCCCACGACAATTGTGTGATACAAATAAATTGTTGGAAATTATCCCCAAAAAAAGATGCAGAAAATCTTTCCCACAACATTTTTCTTTCATTTAGAACTTTTCTTTCTGTACAAAAACCAAACAACATTCTTAGAGAACATTAAATGTGTGCGTCACAGAGCGGAATAGCAGTAAATCAGCAGCAGCAGCAGCAGAAGATTAATAAAACTAAAAAGAAAAGCAAAGAAAAAAAACCTATAAACAGAAACGCAAACAAAAAAAGAGGAAAATGAAAATATTTCAATAAAAAAATAATGTCGAAAAAAACATTCTATTTTATAAATTCTCTTATGCATTAAGTAATTATAATTATTATCTATTATATAAACAATTTAATTATTAATTATGCTTACAAGAAAATACAAGACACGAGACAAACATAATTATAATTGTAATAAAACCAACAAACAAAATTATTATTATTATTAAACAAAACGAAATGAAAATGAAAATGAAGGCAAGAAATCTACTGTTAGAACACCTAAAGAAAAATTTAGTAAAAGAAAAAAACCCAAGAATGTGAAACATGGAGCTAGGCAACAACAAGACCCAGAGACAACAAATTAAACAACAAACAAAAAAAAACGAAACAAAAACGGACAACAAACAAACATTGCCAAGCACCTGGAAATAATAACAAACAACAACAAAAAAACCCAAGAAAAAAATTCACAAAAAAACAAATAAAAGAAAAATCTTTACAAAAATTGAAAACAAATTTATTTATTACTTTTTTTTAAACTTATGATTTCAGTCTTTGGCCTGAAAGCCGACGGCAAACTGTGGAATGTCGAACATAAATGTTGCACACATAATGCCGATATGCAGGTTGAAATGCTTCGGTTTAGGTTTCGGTTACGGTTTCGGATGGTTTTTATAATCCAGTTTTGAGTTTTTTTATGGCGTTGCGTCAGATGCGGAATTCTCTAGACAATGGCTGGTGTTTCGAGCAATAAAATTCACGCATTGTCAGAATAAATATATAAAGTTTAATGTTCAGCCATTTAGCGCAAGCCTTGGCAAATTAGAACGAAATACCTGAAAGAGTATACGCCTGAGAAAAATCCTCACCCTCTGCAATGGGTCGTACGACTACTGCCAGCTATTAGCTATCATTAACAATGTAGTATACGATATCGTTGTCATGTCATCTGCAGGTCTCTAATCTGCTCGTAACTACACCTGACATTTCAATATTTATTTAAGTGCATTTTGTCAATGATTAGCTGTGGGTTTTTTTTTTTGCTTTTTATTTTTTGTTTCTTTTGCGTGACCGGAAGCGGTAGCTTTGTAGGCGACACCGCACCGCCGCCCGATGCTAATTCCCATAATCACACTGCAGTGCGCTCTCGGAGCAAGGTTAGAGCACAATTACAAGGGACACAAACTATTTGGAGATTGTCCAATCACTCGACCCTCAGCACTCAGCACTCTGCCCTCTGCCTATTGCAACGCATAGCCATCCATAATATCCACTTAATATGGCTAATTTATGCTGGCCCAAAACACAACTCACATCTGGGCCGTCCCACACACACACACACACACACACAGTGCTCGTAAAAAATTATGATATGTATTATTAATGAAAATTGCAAATTCAGAGCGGCACGAGCTGGGGCTGGGGTTAAAAAAAATATAATTTTGTCTAAAAAACAATTTATTTATTATGTGCAAATATTATACACACTTTACTTTTTTTTTTCGTTGCCATTTGAGCGATGCTATTGCAGATTATTATAATTTCTGTAAATGATTTAGCAAAAAAAAACGAAAGCTGGCAGCGGAATTTCAATTAAAATATTTCCCATTTTTTTCCACCTCTTTTTCCGGCAAATATTTCATTTCATTTGAGTCTCTTTTTTTCCACCCATTTTCTCTACTTTATTTTTTGTGATTTGCAATCAATTAGTGGATACAATTTTTAATTATAAAATTTACCATCTAAATTATTTTTTTGCTGGCTCTGTTAAAACCTTTTTGCCCCTGCCATTGATTACAATCTCTCAATGGATTTTTCTTCGGTTAAAAAGGGTATTATGATTTAGCGCTGATGCTGGGGTATGCAGTGGAGGAATCATTTGTTCAAAGACATGTGTATCGATCTATTGGTTAGTTTTTCAACTAAAAATAATATTCATTCAGCTATAGAATACGCAACACTGACAAAAACATATCAAAATCGTCTCACTTTATCATCCATCTCCCACTGGTTCGATTTGTTAGTGTATCCAACGCTGCGGCAGCCAACATTTCTGTTGTTTTTTGTAGCTGTGTGCTGTGCTTTTAAATTCTCATCTCATTTGTCTATGCACAAAATAGTTTGGATACATAAAATTGAGTCAAAACGAGACGCGATTTGCATTTGTTGCAGATATCTACTTATGAATTTTTGTTGGCTGCTTATCTTTGATTTTGAGGCCTGTTTCAGACCGTGTTGAAATGCGAGATTGTCAAGATACATGCATAATTTGGTCACCAAAAAAAATAACACACACAAATGCAAACGCAGATATTTATTAATGCCATATGGGTGTCATTTTGAACCGCATTGGCACTGTGTAGCAGCAGATACGAATCTACCACAGCTCCTAAGACTCCGTTTCACATGCAAATTGATGGAGAAAGACTGCGACGCGACAGATATTTGATGTGGATTTATGTACATATATATATATATCTGTAGATATGCATTTATCTTTGGTTCTGCTGACATCCAGCTGTGTTTGCTTAGCTTCTAATTAGCTTAAAAAATTGTTTTGGTTCCGTTGCTGTGTTAATTTCCATTTTTTCTAACTACTCTGGCAATTTGTTGCAATCAGCGTGAAAATTAAATCGAAAGCCCAATGACAACATCGTTTATATCGTTTGGCCATTATAATTAAGAGCTAATCACGCGTTTAACAAGATTTTTGCTTTGTTTTGTTTGTTCGCTTGCTGGTGACATTTCTGGCTTGGATTTGTTGAAGATTGTTTTATTTTATTTTTGGGTTGCCTGCTGCAAGCTGAGTCACACAGCCCAACCGTTTCGGATCGTGAGAGTTTTTTGTGTGCGGCTTTGTTTTGGGTTTTTTTTTTTATTTATTTTTGTTTGATTTAGTTCATTAATTAGCCATAATAGTTTCATTTTATATGCGACTGATGCTATAATTTTATGCAATGTTTTGATTGATTTTTGAACTTGAAACTTGAGACAAATGCTGGCAGATTAGGCATTTGGCAACTGTGCTACAAATCAGATACGCAAAAACTCTCGCTCTCTGTGGAAATGGCAGCCTTTCCATGCCTCAATTGTGGATACTTGCCTGCAATAGATAGATGCAAAGATTAAGCCCAACAACTAATTAAACTTTGAACAATGGCCCAAAAAGTTGGCAAACAAATGCCATTACAGGGGACTCTGACTGTCTGTCTGTCTGTCTGGTACTGGTACTGTCTTGGCCCTGTTTTGACACGTTTCCGTGTGTCTGTGTGGAATGTAGGTTAACCAAGTGAGACATGCAACACGAAATCGAGTTGATTCATAAGCCTAAAACTGTAACCAATCTTGAGGCGGCTGGCGTTGGGGCTGCTCTCCCGCTCGCCTCGCAGGCCTCGTATATTTCCGAGATGGCGAGTACATCAACAAATCGGATTAGTTGACAAAAATCCAATTAGTTGTGGGGCCAGTAACACTTCGTTTTTTTTTTTTGTTGTTGTTGCTTTCAAACCGTTTGATATGTGTTTTTTTTTTTTTTTGGAGTGCAACATTTGATGGATGTGTGTGGCATGCGTAAGAATTTGATCGATAGCCACGATGATGATTTACGAGGTACACAGCTACAGGTAAAAGGTACATTTAGGGGCACACACTGACTGTCACACAATGCCACACGGGGCACATGCAAATTGTCAGACTGCCTGGCGGCGAACCTTTCCGTTTCGTTTCGATCCGATCCGACCTCCGGCTTCGGCTCCGGCTAAGCTGACAGGAGCAGTAGGAGGATGGCAGCACCTGCACCGGAAAACTGGGAAAAACCCTGAAAAAACAACCTTCGCCATGGATAAGGTGACATGGATCGCAGCGGATCTGTGTTGGGCTCGGGCTCGGCATACCTGTGCGGCCTGCATGGGATAATGAACCTCTAAAATCCACGCCTCGCAAATCCTGGCATGGCCAGCGCTCGCTTTTGTGGCAATAAAGGGCTAAATAAACAGTCCCCGCTGCTCGCAGGGCAAAAACAATAAGTCCCACCGGATAACAATGCATATTATCATAATCACCAATAAAATTCACTAGTCGCAAAATTCTAATCCACTGCCAGGCCTCAGAACGGCCTGTGCCCGAGTCCAACTAAAGTTCAAGTTTATCTGCGTAATACTTCCTCCCCAGGGAGGAATTCTTGGTATTCCACACCCGCATTTTTGCTTAGTGTAATTCAATCACAGACCGACCCAGCGACCGCATTCTGGGAGAGAGGGAACAAGCCGAGCCGCGCCGAGCCGAGCCGCCTGCATAAAATGCGCAATCGGCATCGCAACCGAAATCCCATGGAGCCATTGGCTAATCGCTGTCTAATTATAATTTTGCATTTTTATCGCTCTGTGTGTGCTTGGGGCGGGGATCCGGGGTATCAGGCGAGGCAAGGCCGTTGCTGTTACGGCTGCGGTTTGCTTTGCAATTAGGCGATTTGTCACGCCCTGATTTGTCATTGATATACCCAGAGTACCCATAGTCATAGGCTCTCTCTCTGCGTTGCTCACTCGCACTGGGTCTCTCCATATACGTATCCGTATCGGTCTCAGTATCAGTCTCAGTCTCTGTCTCGGAGAGTGTTATGCAGATGGAACTGAAATCCTCTGTGTGGCATGCGGGCTGCATGCAAGCCCTGGGTGCAGATAACCAGGAACGAATTTGATACTATGGCTGGCAAGTAGGAAGTATCGCATGCCTTTGAACGTTGCAGCTGTAAAATTAATGTGATATTAATTTTGATATAAAAGAGAGGGAGGTATAAGATATAAAATAAAGGCATAGAATGTGAAGCAATGACAGAGAATAAATCTGTGATTTTTAAGCAAGAGATTTACAATTAAATTCGTACTTCTAACAATATTTATATTTATAATAATATAAATTATTTAATATATAAAATAAAGGCATAGAAAGTGAAGCAATGACAGAGAATAAATCTGTGATTTTTAAGCAAGAGAATTACAATTAATTACGTACTTCTAACAATATTTCTATTTTATTTAGTACTCTCCATTGGTCTACTTAAAGTAGGGAAAATACTTCCAGAGTTTATATTTAAATACTTATCCATCATTTACTCTGTAAGTACTACATGTATTTGCCTTCTTTAGTGCACTTTAATTGTCTCATTTTCAACTTTTCGCATGCTCTTTCCCAAATGCTTTCCATGTTCAGAAATTCAATGAAAGATTCCTGGCATGGCTCACACTTTTCCCCTATGCGGCGGTGCATTAGCCAGTTAGGCCAACCAAAGAGATATGTCTGTTTATGTCTGGTAAAATTCTACGAACTTCCAGACAACTTTAAGTAATATATTTTAAGTAGTGCAAATCTCAGTATTCAATCTCATAATTCACAATGAAAATGCTCAGCATTGTGCTGCATATTTCTCTTATATTTATGATAAATTTAATATATTTATATGAAAAAGCATGAATCAGTGATTACTTAGCCAGGCAGACAGGCAGGCAGGCAGGTGGGACGACAGCAGCGGGGCAACAACAGCAGCAACAGCAACAGCAACAACCTGAAGCACTTGTGTCACTTAATTAAGTTGACGTTTTATTGTCGTCATCACAGGCAGCAGCAGCATCGTTGCTCAAGTTAATTACTCAGGGAGAAAGGTAGAAAGGAGAGACAGAGAGAGAGAGAGAGAAAGCTGCTGGCTGCTGGCTCCAACTCAATCCTGTTGCTAGTAAATCTCCCAACCTCCACTGCGTTGCTGGCACTACTTTTTCCACTGGCTCTTGGGGGCTGGCAAGTGAGCAGCAGCAACAGCAGCACCAGCAGCAGCATAACAATTCCTCTCCTGCTCAGGAGGATGCCGGAGTCCTGGGCTGCACTTTGGCGCATTTGTTGATTCGCGCACTTGAACAAAATGATGGTGGGGCCGCTGGTGGGGTAGGGGACCGTCGCCGCCGCCGACAGGCAACAGCTCTTATCTTAATGAGTTTTTATGCATCTAATTAAATAAATTGCACACTCTTGGCGCTGGCTCTTCTGATGGCGCCATGACAACTTCCAAAGTCGTTTCCACAAATCTCTTACTCCCCCCCCGCCCCGTCCCAAACGAGCTGTTTTGTAGGGCGTGGTCAGTCGTCAGCCCCATTCACACATGCTATTGCCCCTGTGCATGCCCCCGATCTGGTGGGGGGTCAACAGAAACACACCCACAAAATGAAATTCAATTTTAATTACAATTTTTTTTCGATCTCTCTCTCTCTCTGTCTGTCTCTGTCTCTTACCCTCTTTATCGTCGCTGGCACAGCAGTCAAATCGATTTTGCTAACCAATTTTATGTTTTTTTTTTGTACCAACAATTTGTTTATAGTCTATGCTGCATATGCATGTATGAGCACATATGTATGTATATACACACGTGCATATATTTGTATGTGTATATATTTTTAATCAACCGCGCCCAGACACAAACGCTTAACAACATTTTCAGTTGCTTTCATTCCGGAATGTCCGGCAGTTTGTTGAGCCACAAAGCAGCTACAGATTGTTTATATATGTATAAACATATATATATGCCACACCACACACACACACACCTACACTCTCTTCTGTACCATATGATTCGCATGGATTTATTTACTTGATGTGCAGCTTCAGGTCTCGTCTCCCCACCGCTCATCACACATTCGTCATCGTAGTCGTCGCATTTTCAATTTTTCGCTTGCAAATTGGAAAAGTTCAAACGCATACACACATAGCCACACACAGAGCTGGGACCGGAGGGTACCGGTGCCCCAAAATGGTGACTGCGACCTGACCAGACTCCAAACCTCACGACTCAGACTCTGCAGACCCCCAGACCCCCAGACACACGAGAGCGCGCACACACAGAGCCAGAGAGACCCCATGAATGAGTGCAAAAGCTGCTGATAAATGCGACGACGACGGGTATAGGACGACGATGCAGCACTGCAATCAGGCTGACCAATAGTGGCAGTGGTTCGCAAATGATTGGCCTGGCACAAGCAATTAACATTACATTACACAAACAATTGCGAATGATTATAAATTCAAGTTTGAAAGATAACTATATGCAGAATATATTTCAAGGAATTTCTTGAATGATTTCAAACTAGGAATCAAATATAGAAATATTAATAAATAATAATAATAAATAAAGAAATATTAATAAATAATAATAATAAATAAAGAAATAATTAAATAATTAATAATTAAAATTTTACCATAAATATAAAAAGATTTAATCTATCTAATATTTATTTCAAATTTAAATAAATAAATTTCATATATAAATTAAATGTTTTCATATATAGATAAATATATATTCCACCAATTTTAATTTGTATTTTTTTTAGCTGTTTTTATTTAGCTTAAATATAAATATACATTTTTAAATCAAATCGAATTTTAATTAGTTTTATTGTATTTTTATTTTAAAAACTTTTGAGTCACTATAATTTTACTGGTTAATGAAGAGAATAATTTTCAAATTATCATAAAAGTTACTCAAAAAGTCTTTTCTTTAGTCATTCGCATATTAATGAAAGAATTTGCCTGGAATATAATTCATTTATAATTCTTTCTGCATTCTGCGGCAGCGCCCCTCGGTCGTTTGGGCTGAATATCTACTGCCTTTTACTTTCAAATTGCTCTGAACCCACTGTGCAGTGGGGCAATTCGGCTATACATGTATGTAGTTGATGTTGCATGAGGGGAATGTATGGCAGTGTATGGTGCACATTTCCATACGCACCACACACACACACACACACACACACACACAGGCATACTTATTTTGAACATTTCGCCATGTCCATGTCCGGCAAAAGCAGCAATGACAGGCCTCAATGAATGAATGAGAGACTGACAGACTGACTGGCTGGCTGGCTGCCTGGCTGGCCGGCTGGCTGGACGGGTCTGTTCTGTCTAGATAGGGCGGCGTGCAGCTTTTTGCATAAAGAGAGAGAGAGAGAGAGAGTACATGCATGTGTGTGTGTGTGTGTGCAAGCTGATTGATTGATTATTTGTTCCGCATCACTCACCTGGAAAATTCAACTGAAGTGGCAACTTTAATTAATTTGCTTATGCTCAAAAGCCAAACCAAGCCAGGCCAAGCCAACTCATGGCTTACACGTACATACACACTCGATACAGATACAGATATATATATATATATATACAGACTATATATATATATAAATCTGACATGCGTGCACATAATCCCACAAGGCAAGAGTAAATACTATGTACCACATATAATTGCAGGGCGTGGGCTTAATTATAGGAGAATATAATTTAAATTAAATATACATATATGCGTACATATACTCGTGTGTGTTCTCAGCTCATCGGTCTGTGACCTGATTTTGCATCGGAAGTCAGGATAAACATATAAATTTAAGCCACACAAAATGATGTCAGCGACTAAACGGGTTTGCTTACAGGGCAGGGCGGGCAGGGCAGGGCATGCAACAAATTAAAGGCATATACGTGTATATTCCATATAGTTTCCATTGTCAGACAGACAACACATCGTAAACTAGCTCTGCTGCGAGTGCATCATCAATAGGGTTAAGCTTAAGCTTCCACATTGATCGTACATAAATTTAGAGTTCAAAGCCTGAGCCCGGAGCCTGGGGAGTGAAACAAGCGATCGGTGCTCGTATATCGTTTATTTCGAGAACACTCGAAGACTCCAAAGTGTGGTAAACAAATCCACAAATCAAAATAACCGTTTTCACACATCTAGGCCTATGCCAAACAATGGGAAGCCAGAAAACAAAGCCACACAAAAACACACAAATAAAATCCATGCGTTGCTGCGATGACAAGAAAATATTTTAAATACCAAACGAGAGAGACGAGAGAGACCAGCGACCAGAGACCTGACAAAAAGCATAACAAATTAAGACTTATAATTTAGCGTGCGCCAAAAATACCGTTGCCAGATGGATCTACGCGACCCAAGACAAGACAAGACAAAGGGGGCACCGGGCCGCCGCAGAGCTTTTGCTTGATTTGTTTATGAGAAAACCCGACGGGGCTCCGGTGTCCGGATCTCTCACCCATTGGCTCTTGGCTCGCTCGCTCGCTCGTACCGTTCGACCTGCATTGAATGCCACAATTTGGATGTCATTTTATAGCATTTTAAACGCCAAATTTATCATCTTTCCCTCTCTAATATCCACTTTATATGTTTTCAACTTTCTTTCCAGCTAAATGGAACATGATCCAAGCTGCCTGCGCCCAGTGGTTTGGCAGTCGAGCGTCTCATCTGTCGCTCATTAATTAAAGTTTCGATTTAGTATTGCTGCCGCCTGACAATGATTTCTGGCCAAGAGCTCTGAGCTTGGCTTGATCTATGCGTTGGGCCCCCAGAGATTAATGGACGCGATGCGCGACTCGATTGGAGTTGGCTACTATTTTTGGGCAGGTGAGTTCTTAGTTGGCAAATCAATGGACTTATCCATTTTAAAAATAGCCAACTAATTAGTAAAACCCTCGAAGTGAAGATTGTTCTATACAATCAGCTGCTAAGCATGATAAATATAATTTAAGCTTTTAATGGAAAGAAACTTCACGGCGTTAGATCTACTAGAAACGCTGCCCTTTAATTTATTATTAAATGATTTTTATATACATATTTTGATATATTTTAAATTTATTTATAGTTGCTATGAAATCAATTAAATAAATATTAATTACTTATTATATAAATTATATTTTATCTAAACTCTTTAATTTATTATTAAATGATTTTTATATATTTTTAATTTCTTTATCCTCTCTATAAAAATCTACAAAATAAATATTAATTATTTATTATATCTACCAATATTATTTTACACCCTAAACCTGTCCTTTAATTTGTTATAAAAAAGATTTTTATATATTTTTAATTTCTTTATCCTTTCCATTAAATCTACTAAATAAATATTAATTATTTATTATATCTACCCATATTTTTTTTAAATTTATTAATCCTAAATCTGTCCTTTAATTTGTATTATATAAATGATTTTTATATATTTTTAATTTCTTTATCCTCTCTATAAAATCTACAAAATAAATATTAATTATTTATTATATCTACCAAAACATTTTACACCCTAATGAATAAAATATGTCCCAGGCGAGGCTGTCTTTTCATCGCTTCTCTAGCGCAGCGCCTCTCTTACACTCTTCCAGAGCAGCTAAGCACATTTTTGGTAGATTTTAATACCCAAGATTTGTAGCAAAAGCGACACTTAATGAAGGATAAATAATACTCTATAAATGCCTTTAAAATGTAAGCATATTTCTGATATAGAAAAATACAAGTACTTTCTCCTGTTCTCTGGCATCTGTTCACTTGTCTTCTCTGCGCGGCACTAATCAATTATCCACCCAATTGATCTATCCGCCTAAATAGCAGCAGCACCCCCACAAATGCTCGCATTACCCTGGCCGCAACGCACTCGCAGCACTCCAGGCACGATCCACTTGTGCAAAAGAGGAATCCACTTAGCCCAAATTAGTTTGCCCAGTGGCTAGCATAGTTGTTGTCGTTGAGTGGAACCAATTAATGGCCCAAACGATCGGTTAATAAAAAAAACAGTAGGAGGAAAATTTAGCAATTGGGCAGCAGCAAAAAAAAAAGCATTAAATAAAATGGGCAGGACCGGCAGCTGCATGCAGCCAGGGGCTGGCTGGCTGGATGGTGTGTGTGTGTGTCAACAAACCGCAGCATATAATGAGGCATGCCACATACCCTGAGTATATGGAGGGAGGGTGGAATCAGGGGCACGGTGACGGGGAGGGAGTGGGCTGCAGTTTTTTGATTGACATGTCGCCGACGGCTGGACGTTGACTTGCATGTCAATTAAAACTAACGACGCGAAGGCGACTGACAGTGACAGGGCGCGAGAGAAGAGAGAGCGAGAGCGAGAGAGAGCGCGTCAGGATGAGGACACACGGATGCGGACGTGTTCGGTCACCCAGGGAGAGCGGGCGATTGGGAGTAGATCGGATGAGCGGCAGAGCGGGGGAGACGAACTGCTGGCACACTTTAATAGGCTCAAAGTGGATTTTAATTTCTGTTTGATTTGATTTCATTCGATTTGATTGCACTGAACACGAACACGAGCACGACCCACCGGTGTCAGGCAGGCAGGCCGGCCGGCAGGCAGTCGCAGCGTGTGGCCACGGGGGAGGGTGGTGGTTGCCGCGGCCTTCGAACGCCCTCCAGCCCACAGCGAGTGAGACGAAGTTCCGGACGGACCCCTTTCCCGGGCTTGACTTGAGAGTTGCACGCCTGCCGCTGGGCGGATTACAACGTGTTCTGTGGCAGGCGGCAGGCGACAGCCAGCGGAGACCCACAGCGACAGCAGCTGCTTTGCTGCTGCTCTGCCGTGGACAGTAATTCGCATTATTAGCGCTAGACTGGTGGCCACTCGGCAACCCCAACCCAGCCCAGCCCAGCCCAGCCCATCCCATCCCAATACCAGAGCAGAGCTCAATCAATGCAGCCCCTGGCACCGGGTTCCGGAGATCTACTCGCACACGTCCATTTGGCCGCGTTCCCACGCACTCATCTTGGGAATAAAAATCTTGGCTCGCCTCCGAGCCGAAGAGCAGAGAAAACCTGCGGCGACAAATGCTCTCCTTTGATAAATTGGGTGCCAAAGCGTAACACTCTCCGCTCGCCAGTGCAAAAGTTGTGAAAAGTTAAACGTTCCCCTTATGAATGCCCGAGAGACACGCAATATGCCATACCCCATACCCCATACCCGCCCCCCATACACCCTTGGGAAGGTCTCTTACACTGAGATAAACTTGGCAGTATTTTATGGACTTAAAAAGTGAAACTTCGTGCAAGGGAAAACGGTGCTTTAAGTACAGAAAATTCAACAAACTTTGATCTATATTTTTCTGCATTTATTGTTAGGGAACTTTATTGGGACTTCAATTGTTGTCTATGTATATTATCCATATGTGAAATTATTTATTATTTGTAAGCAGTTTTTGTTTTTCATATGAATTTCTTATATTAATTGTATTATTATTTTTTTTTTTTATAGTTTTTTTATTATATATTTCACTCGAAAATCATTATTTTTAGGCTTAAAAACAGTTGAATGCAACTAATTCAATTTACTAAAGCGTTTAAAAATACAGTCTTTCCTTTGTTACGTTTTTAAACACATTTAAAATATTTTAACATTTTTAAAATAAATATTTTGAAAATTTAAAAATTTAAACCCTTTCAAATAATTATTATTTTTTATTTTTTTATTTTTTTTTTGCTGAAAAATAAATTTAAAAGATAATTCACCAGTCTTAAAACTTAAAAGAAATTAGCTTCTAACGTGTGATTTTTAAATTAGAATTTTTAGTGCAAATTATAAAAAAATTATTTTAAAAAATTATTCCCAGTGCATTTGGAGTCATTATTTTATAAGGCAATTAATGTACGGGCCGTGGGAGTGCAAACATGTAACACATGTAACGCACACACACATTTGGCTCAAATTGCTGGGAGTGCGTTCTGTTCTGTGGCTGCCACCGTTTTGTGCCACATGTGTCCAGCGTCTGCTCGTTTTGGCCAATTTTTGAGTGGCCAGTCTGAGGCTGGCTGACAGTTCGTGACTGGGTCTTGGCGCTATGTGAGTTATGGCCACGTCGTCTGCACGCCAACAACGAAATTATATTTAAAAATACATAACTCAGGAGATTATCATTAAAAGCTGTGGGCGCGCAAAAGGGAAGGCGTGTGGTTGGGGGAGGGGAGACCCAGCCAAGATACCGAGATACCAAGATCCCAAAATCCCAAATGAGGACTCGAGGCAATTCGCGCGTGCGCAAAGCTCAAACGGAAGTCGTTAGCCGGTCGAGACGGTTCGACGATACGAGAAAAAAGGGAGCTAATGTGCCAAGAAACCGAAGAACCGCCTCAGGGGCAAGGATTACGCAGGACAATGCAGAATGAATGAAACGAAATGCCCGCGCGTTGACAATAAATTGGAGTTGCATTTAAATAAGCCAACCCAAGGGCTTGTGTGTGTGTGTCCGCCGGCGGCAGCAGCCGCTCGTTTTGGGTGTGAAGTTGCTAATGCGTTTTTGAAGAACCATTTGCCTGGGTACCAGGCACCGGTACCGGTATAAGTCGACTTATAATGCCAGAGGAAGTGTGGCCTGAAGAGGCGAAGAAGTTAACCTTCTTGCCTGGGTGGGGGTCATGCACACCTTCTCCTGGGCTGGGGTCACGTTTCAGTGCCACCTGACCTGCTGCTGTATGCTCATTTCGTGGCCCAATAATAATTGCAAATTTCTATGGCCATCATGTCCATGGCAGAAGTTTTGCGCAACCGAAACTGTGTGGCAGCCACAAGTTGTCTCTTACCTGAACTGAACGATGGCCAGACAATGCAAGACAATGCACAGAACAGGACAGGACAGGACAGGACAGAATCTTCAGCTGTGGAAAGACCTTTTCATAGCTTTATTGATACCATCAATACAATGGCTGAGGCAGGGGCGCAAGTATGGCTCTAGGCATGGCTACGAGTCAAAGTCGAAGACGCTGCTGCACACAAACAGTGGCATGTGCAACAATTGTTGGTATATGTGTGTTGTGTGTGTGTTGCATTTGTTGTTTGTATATTTGTTTGCTTGTTAACAATTTGTTTGCTCTGTCACACGCTTCATTGTGCCGAAGCAGGGCTGCTAATTGCACTTGTTGATTGTGTGATAACAGGTTGCCGCCAGTGAGCCAGTGAGCCTCCGCAAGTCCAGTTCAGCTTGCATAAGTGCCAATGCATAAGACAAACTTTTGTCCCCAAAAGCCAAGCACACACACAGACACAGACAGGGGGGAGAGAGAGGGTGAGTGCGGCGCACTTAAGTGGGCGTGTCAGGCCACGCAACTAACTGGGCCGACAGCCCAGCAGATAGCAGCCAGCAGGCAGCAGCAGCGCAGCAGCCCGAGTTGTCTCCTCCAAGCGGAGCAACAATTGTGCACATGTTGCATGAGATGGCGCTGTCTGATGTCCGTTTGGCAAACACAAACTTAAGTAGGTAATTTGCAACTAATTTTCAAGTGGGGTAGCCAGCCAGCATTGACATTGCCACAATTACACAAAATGTCACATTCAGCATTGCTCATACGCAACGTTGTCTGATTCGGCAGACACACCCACCCAGCCAGCCAACCACTCGATGCCCATCAGGTGTCACTGGGGGAGCTGGCTGACTGCTGCCTGTAATGAGTGTGAGTTGCACCCTGATTGCACTCTGATTGCTGCCACTGAATGCTGTGCATAACTGAATTCAAATTCTCGTCACGAATTAAGCAAGGGAAAGCCATAGTTGCATACGCTACGATTGGTGGCACATTAAAATGAATATAAAACTAAAAAACAGCTAATAAAAGGCAACGCATAAAATTAAATAAAAATTTCACGCAGCTTCCACAGACGACGACACATCCCAGAGAACCCCCCACTCTCTCGCACTCTCTCTGTTGCTTCTGTGCGTGATTTCCGCCCAATGATGTCGCCCATGTACGCGCCATTAAATAATTTCCGCCCTCGCCGTCACCAAAAAAAAAAAAACAGAAAAGTTTCCAAAAGAATAAAAAAAAAAGAAAACAAAATTTTTGACGTCAAGTTCAGGGCAAAGTCACGCGCCGCTGAATGCATTTCTCACACAAAAATGAACTAGAAATATTTGGCCACCAAATCCGAGTATCGAATCTCAGTCTGAATCCGAATCTGGAATGGAATCGGTAAAAAAATGCTGATGAACTTCTTCAGCGATTTCTCTCTGGTTACGTTCTGCCTTTTCTGGCCGGACTCTGACGCTGAGAGATCGGACTGGGAGTCGGACTCGGACTCGAGGCTATTATGCATAAGTGTGGGCCATTAAAAAGCAGCCGACTGGTTGGCTATGCTGATGCTGCTGCTGCTGCTGCTCCGGCTGTGGCTGAGTCTTCACATAATTAGGGTACATAGCGGTACTTATTATGGGTGTTAACGGTTTCGCAGCGCCATAGCCGGCAGATCAGAGACACACAACAACAACAAAGACGTTCGTCGCGTTTGCAATCCAAAAATCCGACAAAACCCGCCTGTCAGCAACAAAGATCTTGCTCAGAGCTCGAGTCGCGCTTTAATTTAAAACAGAAAATAAACGTCATTCGCTGCTGGCTGGCTGGCTTTTTTGACTATGAGAAGAGCCAAAAAAAAAACCAAATATATTTGTATTTAAAATTATGCACAACACTTAAAAATCAACGCGCTTATTTATTTCAGTTTGTGTGTTGGTTTTTTTTTTGTCAATCGATGGATCGATGGATTGACAACGTAAACGTAAACGTCGCCGGGCCTGGGGAACGGGTTTCTATGAAAATTTCGAAAATCTTTCAGCGCTTTCAACGTTGCTGGAAATTTAATGCTCATAAATCGAAATTGGTAGTTGGGGCTTGGGTTTGCTTGGGCTTTTAGTTAGTCCATAGGTCCAGCAGCTTGACTGTTGCAATGCCGCGGCTGGAAAAGTTTTTCGGTGTTTTTTTAATGGAAAGTGAAAATGTATGCAGAACAGTTAGTTTGTCGTAGGTCTGATTGGGTTAAGGGGAATCTTGAGAAAGTAAAAAAAAATACTGACCTGGGCTATGGGAAATTAATAAAGGGAACTTATGAAAAATAAATAAATAAATAATAAAATAAATAAATAAATATATAAATAATGCGCTGCACACTCGTTTCTTCACTGCTAAGCTACACTGTGACAGAGCTGCGAGGGTTACATATATAGGACAGTCCCCGTCCCCGCCTGCTTGGGTGTCGCATCCAATCATTATTTGAGTTTCAGCTTCGAGCTGACTTTCGCTTCATTTTTTTTTTGGTTGCTAATCTTCCATCGCGTCTGAACGCCTCTGACCCACAACACAGACCTCCCAAACCTCATTGCCGCATGAATCCTTTGCCGCAAATTTCAATGGAAAAAGCGACAGGCAGTCTGCATTTTTTGTTCTTGTCTCTGGTATCTTTCGCGGCTAATCTTATCGCCTCTGACGATAAGATCTGCCGAATCAAACGAACCGCAAACACACTACAAAGCCCAGGATCAATCGATCGATGGCGAGTGCACAGTAGTCCCGTCCGGTAAGCAATGATTACCCATGCAGGCAGACTCCGACCCTCGACCATTGTGTCCCATAATTCAAATACCGCAAAAAAACATAGAGAACGTAGCGAAAGAGCAGGGGAAGGGGAAAGGGAAAGGGGAAAAACAAGCCCAGATAAGAATCAAAATTGTAAAATGGTACGTAAAAATGGGAGAGAGAGAGAGCGAGAGAGAGAGGCTCATACGAATAGTTGGATTCTGAGAAGCGAGACAGGACCCGGGGACCCGGGGACACAACCCTCCTCCAGCGACACTCCTACGCTGCCGCTTACATCCTGTGTGTGTGCGCTGGCAAAGGTGGCAAAAACACGGATGGATGCTACCTGCAGAGAAGCCAAAAAAAAAAATATATATATATGCGAGTATATATATATGTCCCTAGGAGTCTATTCCCTGGGAGTGTACGTAAAAGATTTATTATGCTATACATTTCATGAATGTGAGTGAGAGCCGAGCCGAGCGAGCCACTGAGCCTGAATCTCCTACGTCTGCAACTGTAGCTGTAGCTGTAACTGTGTAGCTGTGTGTGTGTGTGTGTACATGAGGGTTTCCCTAGAAAAACTACTAGCAGCAGCAGCACAAAAGGTGTGCACCATAATGGCTGACAAAAAGTCGGCCTTAGCCTTTAATAGCAGCAGAGTTTAACAGCCAACACAAACAGGGCACAACTGTCGTGTGCACTGACAGAAAATAACATTGACCATAGCCATGGACTACTGGCCAAGTGGCAGCCAAAGCTGTGGAGGGCTTAAAGACAGGGGGAACATATCTCTGGAAATTATGGAACTAAGAAAAGGCGAAAGGGCAGCCGCTTAAAGTCGATAAATAAAATTGTAGATCATTTATTTCTTCACCCCTTTTTGTCTCCGTGTAAGCAGCACGCACAACTCCATAGAACCCCCCCACCCCACCCAGCACTTGCAGCAAAATCCAGAAAAACGCCAACAAAATGGCAACATTCACTGCTCGCTGCTCACTTCTCACTTACAACTGAAGCCGGAGCTGAAGCTGAAGCTGGGCTGGGACTTCGCATGGTGGAATATAAAAAGTGAAACTATTTGCTGTTGTTTGGTTAAGCGTTTTAAAGTCTGTCTATCCCTTCGTGTCTGTCTGCGCACTTTTCTAGGTGAATGTGTGACTGCATTTGGAGCCCGTTGCCCGGTCCCTGGCAACAGGATGGCGATGGGTTCTGTCGTTTTTTTTTTAGATCTGGGTAAATGCCAATTAGCATAACAAAAACTCAGCGAATGTCTGACGCGGAGCAGCAGGAGGAATATTCTACCATCAAAGCCCCCTTTTACTCACTTATTATCTGTGCGGAGTTCGAGCGGTTCGAAGGTTCGCCCCTTCGCCTTAAATGCAGACTCAGGTGTCGTTCTCATGTGGGCGAGACGATAATTTGGTGTTACTGTGCTGGGGCAGGGGTAAGGGCACAGCCACGTCGCCATTGATGTAGATTATGTTGGGACACTGCCACAATCAGCCAGTCAGACGTCAGTCGTGTCAGTGTGGGCGCATAAATTGTTTACTTTCCACTGATATGAAATGTGAAAATCGTGATAATGTTGGCCTGGCTGCCTGGGGGGAAATCCGTGAATGAGAGTGTGGGAAAATGTTGCTGAACCCTGCGACGGAGGGTCTCTCTTCCTCAAGTGTGTTGATCCTCATTAATGGATTTTCGAGAGACTTAAGAACTCACAAAAAATTCATAAAGATCTTTGGAGTGGGTGAATTATTCATTGGGTTATGTGTTGGGAAGATTGCATTAAAGTAGGAGATTTCATAGGTATATTTATCATTTATCATTTAGCATTTATACAGAAGATCTAAGAAATACAAATAAAAACGAGTTTCATAAAAGCAAATAAATAAATACAAGAAAATCCCGCAATATAAATTTTGAAATCTATTAAATTTATAATACGCAGAAAATCCAATTTTATATGCTACAAATTCTAGCAGTAAAATAACGTAACTGTCATTAATTAAAAGTGGAATCAATCCACCGCAGATATTAGATTTCACAGTGCCAAAAGCGAGATCAAATCTCTTGGGGATCGTTTCGTTTCGTTTTGGGCGAACCAAACTTGTCCCACAACCCATCCAAAATGTAATTTACATCTTTCATCGTGTATGCCTAAATCATTAAACACAAAAACAACAAACTAGACATACAAAAATTTAAATTTCTAAATAGTGACAAGAAATTCGGCAAAAAAAAAAAAAAAAACTATTAAATTTAAAGAGGCCCGAAAAAAACCAAACAAAAATCTGTCAAAATGTTTATTCATACGCGGCAATTTATGGGTGTCTGTGGGGCAAACTCCGAGTGAGAGACAGTGAGAGAGAGGGAGAGGGAGACAGAGGCATTGGGCACAGCCCACAGCCAAACCCATCATCAAATCATCTTTTTTTTTTGGGAGGGGTTGCTCTTCGGCAGGACGATGTACGGGGACACGCTCTGTCCGTTTTTGGTAATCAATTTGTACCCTAGCCCGTGACGTCATCATGACGAATTAACACTTTTCCCCTGTATCTCTCTCGCTCTC
The DNA here is from genome assembly GCA_018150905.1 of Drosophila ambigua. Taxonomy (NCBI): domain Eukaryota; kingdom Metazoa; phylum Arthropoda; class Insecta; order Diptera; family Drosophilidae; genus Drosophila; species Drosophila ambigua. The sequence continues at coordinate 16,777,612 of JAECWS010000100.1, forward strand.
TCTCTCCCTCTGATATTCACATTTTCCAAATTTTGTTCGGAATCTCGGATGGACATTCGATTCGTTACGTTTGTTATAACATTTATTCTACAGACACACACTCCCCGCGCTCTCTACCCTAACAGCCCTAGCCGAAAAAAACCCCCGCCCCGACTCTGCACTCCACTTCAGTGCCTGCCTCTTGGCCCCCTCCCTGTCACTCTCTCCTCTCCGCTCTTCGCGCTGATGATGGTCTCGTACTACTCGGCTCTCAAGTGCCGCGCGGTAAGTGCTTTGTGCCTGGCATATATTTGGTTCTGTTTTTTGTGGGTTTTCTGAGCTGGAACTTTGATGGTGACTCTGTAGTTTTTTTGCGCCCCCTCCTCACCCACCCTACCAATTTGTGGCAAAAGCGTAACAAAAATTCTTATGAATATTAATTGGCCCGGCCTGGACTGGCCTGGCCTGCCGTTTGCGTTGGCGTTCATTGTCACCCTGTGGTTTTGTCGGGGCGGCGGCTGCTTGTTTATAGCCTGTGTATTTTTTTGGGTGGGGTGAGGGCCGGGCAGCTGGACAGGTTTCGGCAGCGATCGGCAGCGCTGTGAACTTTGCCTATTAATGGGCAAATCTAAACGCAAGAATTGAGGCATTAAATCCAACTGAACATAGGAGTTTTTTTTTGCTTATTGTGTAGGTCAAATTTGAGCTGAATAAGAGCCAAGGGAAACTCCTTGCTGGCAGGAATAGTTTAGTCCGCTTTGTGTGTGTTCTTCGAATAGTTTCACACAGGAACCCGCAAATAAAGTTTACAATTCATTGCCCCTTAAAGGAAGAAACAAAAGAAAGTGCCCGAAACCCAAAGAATATTACTTCTAATTCACTTGTCAATAATTCGCGCTAAGCCTATAATTATGCCAACAATGCGAACATGACCGATAAAGGCTAGAAAAATACATAAATGGAATACTTAATTGCTGGCAATTTCAGGTTAGGCCGCAAACTGACGCACTGACGCACTGACAGCACAGATCCCTGGCGGAATAAATAATAAAAAAAAACCCCTGACGAGACGCGACCGAAACGTTTAGCGATGTAGAAAGATCGGGCCAGCCAGCTTTGATTGAGAGCACAGCCACGAAGCGAACACCCGAGCCGAACCCCTAAGATTGATTGCAGAAGTAGTACTTGGGCCTTGGGCTTGGGCCTTGGGCTTGTGGGATGCTTCGAGGGTTGTTTGTGGTCTCTGGGTCTGTGGCCTGGTCCCTGCCATTGCAAACTGTCGAATGGATGGATGAGAGTGTTGTGTGTGGTGCGGCGGCGGCGGCGTCCGCGTCGGCTGTGCCCACTCGAGCATCTCACTCACTCTCTCTCTCTTGCTCGGGCATAATTTCAAGTGGACCACAGCAGCACTCAAAGGTTTGGTCTTCCGTCTGGGGGCATCAATCCAGCCATCCATCCATCTATATGTACATATATATATGTAATATATATATGTATATATATTTTTGTGTAGCTACCAATCGAGCGTCGAAGAGTGGTCGCATTTGCGTATTGCGGCACAAAATCCGTTTAATTGGCATTGCACCTTGGCAACAACATGCGGGGTAGTACCTGCCAAGTGGAACCTGGGGATTGCTAACTGGGTGTGGGGGTGCTGGGTGCTGGGCTGACGTAGGTGTTAACCATGGCGACACAACTGTCTGATTGGCCTCGCAACATTTGCCATCATTTGTATCGAGTTACCAAAAATACAACAACAAAAAGTAACAAGCCGCAATCCGCTTGGCAGACAGCCACAGACACGAGTTAGATGTCGTGTGCGCCTAATTAGCTGACAGCCGCAAGGATATTAGCATTTTCGATGGGGTTGTCGTTTGCCCAGGGGCCAATTAAACGCGAATTTCTGCATAATCAAAAGGGAGCAACGCTCCAAGCACCCTCCCCCGATAGAGCCACTTCCCTGGTAGTTTTGTGCTTTAACAATTTGCCCATCGATTCCTAATCCTAACATAGTTCTCATATAGAAAGTTCGTAGAGCCAGTAAATCAATGGATGGGTTACCTTTTTTCCCTCCATTTGCATTCAGAATTTACTCCGTTGTCAAGTGTCTGTGGCATGCCCCTAGCCTTAGTCGACCTTTCCCCCGAACACTTTATTTTCTGGTTTTATGATCTATTTGCATGGGACAAACCCTGGACAAGCTGACCTTAAGCAAATAGCGTTACAATAATAATATTGGGCACTTGAGCAGTGGGAATGTGAGAACCTGCAGGAGCAGGCATAAAATGTGAACCTGCAGGAGCCAGGGATAAGGAGAAAGGAGTGTGAAAAGGTGAAGGGAGAACGAAGTGTCAAGTGATTTGCTTAAGGCCAAAGCGGACACCCTGGCGTTCCAGTCAAGTGCAGTTAGAACGCGAAAAGGTGTGAAGGTTACCCGCGAACTCCCAGGAGAAGCTGGACATAGGCCCCCAAAAATATACTACTATGTCTGACGCTTTGATTGCCACCAAAAATCAAATGACGAATCCATGAATGACTTAAGCCAAATCCCCTGTTAGGCATTGATCTTTATTTCTACTAGTTTTATGAACCGATTCCCCCGCTTTTTAATGCCCCTTTTCTTGAGACCCTGAGGACCTTTTATTTATTTTTCCCCCTACAAATCTTTGGCCGTAAACCATTTGACTACCAATTCGATTAGTCATTTATGAGCATTGCCCCGCTCCCCCACAAGCGAACCCTAAAGCAATCCATAAGCAAATACAGTCTGCCCGCATGTGCATCTGCAGGCATGCCCTTTGCATTTCTGTTCTGTCATTGAGAAGATACACACACACACGGAGATACAGCTACAGCTACAGCTACAGATACTCGTACTATATACAGTTGCTAATGATGCTGCTGCCAGTTTGTCTGGTTCTGGCTCTGGGCTCTGGTTCGGGATCTCTGGAAGAAGGAGCACGGAGAAAAAAAAAGTAAATAAACGAATGCTACCTACGAGACCCTGGGACTGGGACTGGGACCATCTACCTGCCTGCTGCAGAGTCGCGGAGTCGCCGAGTTGAAGCTGAAAAATATTTATCGATCGGCATCGGCTCATCGGCAAGTTATGAACAAAAAATTTACTTTCGTTACAACGGCAGACATTAAGCGAGGACGTCATGAAGTCTGTGCCGACCAGACCAGCAGTCAGACCCAGAACCAGACGCAGACTCAGACTCGGACCCAGAGCCAGACTCAGAGCCAGACCTACTCACAGCATGAGATTGCTGCAAAGGGAAGGGACAGAGAGGCAGACAGACAGGGAGACACTGCAGTGCCGTGTGGCTGCAGGAGAAGATGCATACGTTATTTTTATAATTTTTATGGCCCTGGTCAGGTATCTTCTGTCGGCTCGGCTCGACTCGGCTCTGCTTTGCTTTGCTTTGCACTGAATGAGCATTGAGCCGTCGTAAACTCCTGATGAACCTCATAAATAATATGTATTTTTCGATTTGTATTCCAGTTATTTTCACACTTTACCCAACCATCCATACCATGCATGGGGGAGAGAGACCGATCCATAAAACCCATGTCAAAAAGTTAACCCACATCTCCACCAAAAGTCAACAAAGTCAAGAATGAAATTATTGATTTGAAGGTCCAGCCCAGCCTACTTAACATTTTCAAGCAATTTCCTCCGCCCGCCCCCGGGGCAGAATTATGAAACAATACGGAAAATGTCAACCAGTGTTCTTAGGGCAATAAAATTCAGAGGATACCGATGCCCCGCAGAGTTGTGGGTCAACCAGCTGCAGTTCTCTAAACTGTTTGGGATTTCACTCTTTAGGGGCATCACTTCGGCATGATAATGTTGTCATTTCTTGACGTCAGGACTCGTCTTAGTAGCCTTCAAGTTGCTGAAATGTTTGAAAAATTTGAGAACTTATGCAGAGAATTTTATGGAACTTAGAATTACAATTTTTTTTAGATGTTTCAGAATTTAAAACAATTATCTTAAGTGATCTAAGTTATTTGTACAAGGGGTTTAAAAGTTTTCAGATAATTCAGAAGGTAGAAACATTATGTTTAGTGATCTCAACTATTTTACAAGGATTTATAAACCCCTTTTGCAGCTCTTTCTATCTTAAAATTGATTAATAAAATTTTAATATTTAATAATTTTATTGCTTTGGTCCTTTTGAGCACTAAAAGTTCACAAAAAACATTTTATTTAGGTAACACGTGACAATGAGCATCATTTTATTAAAATAGGTATTCTTAGGATAATTAAATTTTATATTTATTATGATATAATTGGAATTACCTAATAACTTACCAATTAATTAATTGAATCTTTATATATGCACAATGTACATCCATATATACTATCTAATTGTACATATTATATGATATTTTTTTAGTTAATATTTTGTAAACTGTTTTTAGTTGTTTTTATTTTTCATACTAAGTATTTATTTCATTTTATTTAATTTTTTATTTAGTTTTTATACCAAGCCTGTACCAGACTGTAATGGATGTTTTTTTTTTTAATATACATACATATACATACATACATTTATTTAATTTATGTATTTGAATTTATTTTTATTCACATATATTTTATGTGTCCCGAATAAACCAACTAATGGTTTATCTTAGACTTTCTAGTTTTATGTCATAAACAGCATGTCATATTTCGCCGGACATATACTAAAACTAGTACCGTTATAAGCCCCAGACACGCACAAGGAATACCGAAATCGAAACACACAAAAATCGAGTTCAAGGCAATCTCTAAGTCATCGCACCTCATAAAAGTCGATCATAAAAAAGTTGACGACATACCCCGAAAAAAAAAAGAAGAAATACTCAAAAATAAAAGCTCAACTTAACTCAACTCCAGCAGAGATGGTCGTAAAAAGCAATATCTTATTGAAAGTTTTGGAAATCGGCAGACGAAAAGACAGCAGCAGCAAGGCAAGGGAGGCAGCCGAAAGGGCTGAGGACCACCGGCACAGATCTCTCTCACCCGATTGATACGATTCTAAGTAGTCGAAAAGACATTTGGAAAACAAATTACAAAATTACGCTAAACGACAAGAGAATCCCTTCGCAAGTCAACAACAAAAAATAAACGTAGCGGATTCGACCTTAACGATCAATAATGTCACATAAGTCAGATGATTATTGTTGGGGGCATGGACACGGCCTGAGCTGTGGTGGTTCATGGATTTTATGGATGCCAACAGATGCGAGCGGGTCGTTAAAAGTTTTCGAACCCAATCCACAGGTGCGAAATGTCTTTGGAGGCAGATCTGTTGTGACTTTTTGATATGATTTTACGACTTTTTGGTCGACATGTGTCTGGGTCTGGGTGTCTGGGGGTCTGAGTGTCTGGGGGTCTGGGGTCTGGGCCTGTCTCTGTGTCGCAACGAACAAAGATCTCGAGTATGTTAAATGTTTCTGTTTTACGATCACACGACCGACCGATCACTGAGCCGTCAGCTCTGGCGAACAAATCGATTAACACTGACCAGGCCCCCCCTGCCCCAGATGACCCCGTCCCGTCCCGTACCTGAGAGAACTTTTTTCGGGGATTAATTATGCAAATTCACGCGAGTATAGGAGATAATTCTTTTTGGCAGGAATCCCAATTCAAGAATAGTCGTAAAAAATCAATATAAAAATCGTTCAACATTTCGGTTGATTTTTTTTTATTCAATTTTATTATTATTTTTGTTTTGGAATATATTTGGTCCGGTTTGTCCGTGTTCTAAGGGCCATTAAAGTATTATAAAAATTGAATTCAAATTAAATGGAGCCCCAAACGATCTTTGATATGCTTTTTCGTTACTTTAAATTTGCTTATCGCAGCGAAACGAACCGCCCCGTGTGGCCCCGTCATCGAGAGCAGCCACAAACAAAATTCCATATGCCATAGAAAACAATAAATGTTGCCACACACAAAGGCGGCCTAGCTACCTTCTGCCACATGCCCATAAGTAGCTAAAAGTCTTTCTTTCTATGCTGATTTTATGGCATTTTCATTATGATCTATTAGTGACCATTAACCGATAAGCTAAATTAAATGGCCAGAGAAGTGGACTCTATGGCAGGGCAAGAGGCTTTCAGGGCAAGAGGCTTTCAGAGAGAGCTTCTTCAAAGGGTTAGCGGCTTTAATTGTGGCCCCAGAGCATGGCGCTAATGCTGTAGAACATAAAATGGCAACTGGAAATGTTTATTTTTCCCTAAAAGAGACCCTTCTCCACTAACTAAAATCCATTTGGCTGCAAACAAAAATCTGTAAGATACAGATTTGGGTCTTACAGCAGGTCACTTCGTTGGGAATATATTTTTAAACAATTTCCATATTAAACAGAAACTTTTGGGCAGATCTTTAGCACGTAACTTTCAATATTTGAATTAAATCCTCAGCTAAAATTTGTCTAAAACTGAAGCAGCCTTGCCCATTAGTGGGCTTGGCATTTAATATTTGTTTTTCTAGTGTTAAATTTTTCTTTTAGGACCTGTTCTTTGCCCTCTCCCTGATCCTTGACCAATTTGCAGACGCCTCGGTGTCTAGCAGCTAACCAAAGTCAAGCATATGGCCAGCACTTTTGGCTGGTAGCATGCCGCTTTCCCGACACCTAGATGCCGTTTTCCCCGTAGCTGCGTAGATCACAGCGTGTCCTCGCACCAAGGTCGTCGCACAGTCACGCTGGCAGGGGATCTCTCTCCGTCGCTCTCTCTCTCGACTAGACAGCTAGACGCCCCGTTTAAAGTATTAGCGAAAAATAAAATAAAGTACTGCGGCTCGTTGCTGGCAGTTTCGTTGCACAGCATGTGGGTTGGTTGCACCGTTGCAGTGCGTTGCAGGTGTGTCGGTGCCTTTCCGAGAGTTGGGCAGCGTCACGTTGTCTGCGGATGCGTTGCCTGAATATTTCGAGTATTTTGTTAAAGTCATGGTCATGGCCGGGGCCGGGGCACCCTAATGATGCTTGAAACGAATTGTCATTAGTTTTGCACGGTGCAACATTTGAAGTAAAGCCGCGCGGACAGTACCAGACAGGACCGGAGCGCTGGTGGATCGAATATCTCGACTATCTGAAGGGTTGGCTGCAGTTGCCATAAAATTCAAGGTTGCAGGCGATGAGTGGCAACAATAATTCAAGGGATTTCTCACACACAATCCCAGCTGAGTCGCTTAAATTCCCCTCCCCCCAGCCGGTTGTTTTTTTGTCCCAGAAAACTCGCAGCCGAGAGCCCGAGCCCGAGCCTGCTATCGATTTAGGACTCACTGCCCAACTGGACACACGCTGGATCCAGCTGACACATCAAATGTCGATGCAAGGATGCCCAGTGCCACGCCCATGCACCCCAAACGCCCCAGCAGCAGGCAGAAACAACAGCAACAAAGATGAAGAAGAGCTAAAAGCGATATAAAAATTGTTATACATATGACATAGGGACTGGCTGGCTGCCTGACGAGCGGGGGGTGTGGTGTGCTGTGTGTGTTGAAGCATTGAAAAAAAAAAAAGTAAAGAACTTCGACAGACGGAAACAGGAAACCGGAAGTCCATCTTGCTCACAGTGTCGACGACAGCAGCAGGCAGGCAGGCAGCGGCAGGCAGCAGCAGCGCGAGTGATGGAGCCAGGGAGCGGAGAGGGGAGGGAGAGTCAGGGAGTGGGTGGCAAGCAGCCTAGAGACGGAATGGGGGGGGGAACCACGTCCAAGATATTTTTATGCGTTGAAATTTTTCAGCTGGACCAAATCTCAAACACATATATCATAAATATATAATGCACATATATTATATATATATATACACATGTGTGTGTGTGTGTGTTGGGTAAAAATCAGTGGCGCAACTTCAATAATCATTATCAGCAGAAACGACAACGTTGTCGTTGTCGCTGTCCTCCCCTGCCATCAGCATCATCATCATCGTGGTCGGTCGGTCGGTTGGTTGCTTGCTCTGTCGTCGTCTCACTCTTTGCAACATCATGTTGCGGAAACAGATAACGCACGGACACGGCACGGACATATGCTCAGTGTGGAGTGTGGTGCGGGGGGGCGCAACGCATGCAGCACACATAACATTTAATGCTGATAGTTCGGTGGGGTCCTCCTCGCAAGACGGCAACGGCGACAACTCGAGCTTCAAATTGAAATCAATGATGCGCAAGTTTATGCCACAAAAAAAATGAAAATAAAAATAAAAATAAATATATATAGATCTGAAACAGAAGTGAAGCCAAAGCGTAAGCTGTTACGGGGGAGACCGGGACCCCGGACCGACAACAAAACAAATGATGCGAAAAGCGTAGCAACTTTGCCACCCACCAGGCACAGGCACAGCCACTGACGCCGGTGTCCTGTCGGGACTGGCAAGTCCAAAAACCGGACGATAAAAAAGTGTTAATGTATTTGCAATCTCACCAGGAAAGGTACAAAAAAAAAAAATACAGAAAGATATTTATGCTAAGAAAAAATATATACAATATGAAATGGCAAGGAATTTCCGTTGCTAGCAGCAAATGGAAGGCAGCTTAGTGAAGTTTTGCAAAGCGATAATCTTTAAGAGCCAAAAAGAAAGTGATTGCCAGAGGAAAAGCAGACTTGCCCGCTCTGGGAATTATAGTTCAATAAACCAAAAAAGCAAAAGACAAAATAGCAAAAGGCAAACCAAGCTGAGCATTGAATATTCATGCGAAGCATAAAACATTTTGTCACGACCCCAAAGAGCATGAAGTATTTAAATTTGAGGCAGCATCAAATCTAACAAATCAAACTACAAGCTAGTAGCTAAAATAGTTCAGCCCACGCAGCAAACACGGCTCTCCAAATGCTCAGCAAATTAGTGCGAGATACGATAACTGATATATATATTGCTGGCTATATATATCCACAGCTGTCATTAGCATAAGCCAAGACTTGCTACGCAAATAAAACGTAAACCAAAGCGATCCAAATTTATGCAAAATCAACACTTTACGCTAATGATTTGTGACAGGCCAGCCACAGAGGCGGAGCGACAGTTCCCCGAGTTATCTGCATTAGAAATATCAGAATTTTTATGGCCCAAAAACTTAATGGCGGGGAGACTCTGCGGATGGGTTTGGGCAACTGGAGCAACGCTTTATGAATGATCGAAACGATGTATGAACCTTCTGCAGCATATTTTCTCTGGTTTCTAGTTTATCAATGCAAAAGTTAAATATTTAAATTTAACTGTTACTTAATGATTGGCAAATTATGCCCAAGAAAAAAAAAACAATAAAATTTGTATAAAATCTTAATCCGCAGACAGGTTACCAACCAGAGGGAGAGGGAGAGAGAACAATCTCTCTCTCACCAGAGACCTGCTCTCACCTGCTCTCACCACTCACCTCTCGTTTGTGTTGTCACATAAATTCTACTTAAAGAAGTTGTCTAGCTGTGAATGGAACTCTGCTTTTAAATTTCTGTTGGTTGGTTACGAAGAACAGGGCTTTGGGGTTTAAATCTAAGCTTAGGCCAGCTGGAATAAATATCCTAGGAGTATTAACCGATTTGTTAGGCATATTGGAGGAACCAAATACTGGCAGAAATCCATAAATAAATCATCAATTATGCGACTTTAAATATAATAAGTTTATTTCTAATAATAGCAAAGCAAAGGGTTTTGCTCAAAGTCTTTCTTTGCTTTTGGGGGATTCATTTGTTTTATTTTGTTACTATATTTAAGACAACGTTTTAATGCTGCATAATTTATTCATATTTAAACCTTTCTTTTAGGCTTGGAAATTACAGGCACGTGTGGCTTTTGGTAAGTGATTGTTAATGCTATTTGAAGTCAGTTAAATATAGCTGGATTATTTATAAATATTACAAGTGACGCGCACCACAAATATGTAGAATATTAAATTGAGATCTTCAGCAGTAAAAAGAGAAGCTTAAAATAATTAAAACTAATATTTAAATGTCTCCTCTTCCGCTCTGCATATCTTCTTGATATATTCCCAAATTATGCAGCAATAATCCAATATTACATACTCTTCGCACCACTCCTGAGCCACTCTGCGTTTAGTGGTGCTCAGATCAGACATGGTCCTAAGTCCTTGTCTGGCCGATGGCTCTTGGCTCTTGGCAGGCTTTTATCTGGTTGTCGACGCTGTCCCCTGTCCACTGTCCCCTGTAACGGTGTTTGGTTACACGACCAAACAGAGTCCGTCCAGTCCGTGCCCTGGCCATTACGCAGTAGCGCGACCCTATCTGAGCTCTGGGCTCTGGGCTCTGGGGTTACGGGTGAGTAGCGAGCAAGTAACATATTGTATTGTGTGAGTGAGCATACACACACACTCATCTATCGATGGACGCGTGTCTGTTTATTAATTGAAGTATTTGTTCAGTGTGTCGTCTGTTGTCTGTTTATTTTTTGATGGTTCTTCGATGGTTGTTGTCTCAGTGTCGCGTCAACACACTTGAAATTTGAAACATTCCCTTTTGCGGTTCGACATCCACTCGCACTTCGGCTCGGCTTGGCTTGGCTTGGCTTGGTCTTCCTTCTTGTCGATGTTGTGCTACTTGTTTGCATTAACCAATTAGCGTGTTTGTGTGTGTGTGTGGCAGAGACCGGGTGTCTGGTCTGGCAGGTTGCGAGGGGCCACGAGACCTTTGACATTTTTTGGTTTCATATTTGCTTTGACACATTTTGCTTTTCCCATCCAAAACACGTCTGGCTGCGGGGGTGTGTGCCAGTGAACAACTGTTGTTGTGCGTCAGCCATTTTGTAGACAATTTATAAATACTTTCGGGCAGGATTATCAGGCTCCTCGTACAGGCGGAGCAGCATGCAGCACAAACCAACCTTAAATGGTTCTTTGCGCAAGTCTTTTGGCTAGAAGGAGCAGCAGTTTGGTGTTCAGATAAGTAATGCTCTGTGGATCAATAGATGTGTTGATCTGACACTAAATGGAGTGACTAGAGCTGTGAGAAATGATTATTCTGTTCTACTTTTATAGGCTAATTATAGAGCCATTTATACAGTCATTTCAGGGGGATAAATTTTCGTATTTCTTATTAAATCTGCAGCTGGCTCCAAAAGGGATAAACTCTGGCGAGCCTCCGGCAAGTTTTTGTCATATTAAAACGAAGTTGAGCTTAAGCTAAAAGAGTTTTCCAGAGCTTTAACCGATTAACTGGTTAGGCCTTGCCCCCAGCATCTTTCCAGGCACTCTCCACGCCGCTCCCCGCTGAACCAGAAATGGTTGGTGTGTGGATTGGTTTTTGTGTGTTATCAAAACAAATTGCACTGCCAGCAGCAGGCACAGCAGCACAGTGGAGAGAAGACAGGAAATTTTATTTGGCAACCCCACCACTTAACCTGGACCCACGCCCCAAGACCCAAACCCAAGTCCATAGGCAAGCCACAACCCTCTGCTCCCTGCTCTCTTATCCCCTGCTCACCTTCAGCAACTTGCCCCTGGGATGATGTCGGTTCATCCCACATAATGATGATGCGCAAGTGTCGCGTGCACCTTTTCGCCTGATTTGGTGGTTGGAGCAGCAGCAGCGGAAGCCATGTATTAGCCAAGTGTATATGCTATGTGTGTGCTGTGTGTGTGTGTGCGGTGTCTGTGGTTGTGGGGCGGCGTAAGGTGTGGAAATGCCTGCAAGGAGATTGCCCATAAAAATTCCATAAAGATAGCGATTTATGTATGAAAGCAGCAATGGGGCAAAAAAAAAAAAAAAAGGGTTGCCCCCAAGTCGATGCGTAAATTGATGTGGCTTCTGCCACAGCCACAGCCACTGCTGCCACTTTTTCTTCGTCATCTTTTGGCTCTGTGTGGATGCGCTGTAATGGCATTTCTCTGCTCCCGAACGAACGCAGGAACATCAGCAGCATCATCAGCATTTGTTGCTGACATTTTTGCTACTTAGGTGGGGGGATGCCCTCTTATTTTTTTTTATCAGTTTTCCTTGAGCAAGGACTGGGGTGGGGAAGTTCTTTTGTGTGGGATTTAGTGTGGAAATGATTTGCAGGTGGTTATTAATCAAATTAATGTGCTTATTGATAACACTCCACCGCTGGAATGCCTTGCCATAATGTTTGTCGCTTCGCTCCGCTCCACCTTCGCTGGCTGTCGTTGATGTTTTGCCGCTTGTCTGCCCTTCGCCCTTACGAGCGGAGGAGGACACACCCACCCCCGGACAGGTTACACGCACATTTTACAAGCTTTTAAAAAGAGATTATCTTATCCCATCGGGCATCCCATGCTCGTACGCTCGAGGAACACGAGGCTGCACTTAATAGAGAAAACCAATTCTAGAGTAACAAATTTAAATTCAAATCGAAACGAAATGAAAGCGCCGCCTCGACAAAATAAAGGGGGAAAGTGTATGCAGAACGATTCCGACAACAGAAAAACAAAAACATTGGTAAACAAATTCCAATTTCTGTTCCACTCGCTGGAAATTGAGACATCAAATTGTGCTCAGGGAGATCTCGTGGAGAAAACCACTTAAATCACCTGAGCGACAAGCGGCAGATAACACACACAAAAAAAAAACCAGAACCAAAAACCAAAAACCAAATGACGTAGTCAAACCGAAATAAACCCAAAAACAAATCAAGTGCCTCGAATGACCCTCTAGGAGAAGCTCTTCGAATGCATTTCCCCCACCACCACACACACACATCTACGGATCGGAAGGCAGACTGATTTATTTGTAGAGACTAATTATATGAGAAGTCCGTCTGTCTGGCTGGCTGTCTGTTTCGGAATTAGATGCGAAGCCGGACAAAAGGTTAAAACAAATGACGACATCAGGCCGTAACGTTGACAGCCAAAGTGCATCTTTAATTTCTGGATCGCTGTGGCTGGTTTGTGGCTGCTTGCTGATGATGCTCCACGGCCCAGTGAGCAGTCAACTCTCTGACTCCAACTCCAGTTCTACCTATACATATATCTGCAGCTACAGGTTACAGGTGCAGCACGCGATGCCCAATTCAAACGCCAGCGGACTGGCAAATGCAACAACTGCTGAGCAGAGTTGACAGTGCCACACAGTGGCAGTGGCAGGCAGGTTGACAACTCAGTCAAGCGATTGACAGCGAGGTGGGGCTGCTGCTGTCGTTGGAAGGAAGCAGCCGTGACAGCGGCAGCAGTGCAGAGGCACATTCAGTTGGAGAACTAAATGAAGTATTACCATTCAAATGCAATACTTTATTTTACAGATGGACTGCCATAAGAATAACTGCGAGGCCTGAAGAGCCAAAAATGGTTTAAAATGGTTTCCAATATTTAAACTTTCAAACTTTGGGCAGACATTGCTAAGTAGATAATCTACACTGGCAGAAAACATTATATGTAGTAGTGCAAAAAAAATAAACCCATTTATTTAAATTAAATATTCAAAATTAAATTAAATACAAGCAGAGTGAAATTAAATAAAAATCACTTTAAATTAAATATAAATATATAAAAAATATTTTAATACAGCTAATATTAAATATAAATTTAAGGCTTTAAAAATAAATATTTGCATATTTCTATGTTAATTTAAATATGAAAATATTTAATTTAAATATAAAAATATTTAATTGAAATATACAAATATTTAATTTGAATATAAAAATATTTAATTGAAATATACAAATATTTAAATTAAATTGTTAACATTGTATTTAATTAATATTTTAAATTATGAATATAAATTATATATTTAATTTAAATATAAAATATATTTATTTAAATTATGTAAAATATTTATTTTGGTATCAAAAACTATTTATAAAAAATGTTTGGTCTTCTCTATACATATATAAATAATAAGTAATATAAGTAATTTAAATATAAGTATACTTAAATTTCAAATTTTATGTTTTTAGTTTTAAGCTAATTTTGAAATAATTTTGTATATTTGTGCTTTTTTCTCTTGGCTTATGAATTATGCCTTTAAATACGATTCGAATTCAGAAATTATTCATAATTCATTGATTCCTGCACTTCCCCCTGTGGACTGCATTGCGGCACGTATTCGGAAAGCGGACAGCAGACAGGGCACTGGTCCCAAATCAGAAACGAGTGTGCTACGCGCCCCTCCTCAGGGCCAATGGGATAGGCAAGCCCTCGGTTCAATAACTCAAGCGGGCAAACAACTTAATTAGCAAACACCAACAGCAGCAAGCAGCACACCAAGACCAGCCCCAGCCCCAGCCCCAGCAACAACACCAAGACCAAGAATGTTGAGGGGTAATTAATTTCGAGCGCATGCCAAAGCACCAATCCAATCCAATCCAATCCAATCCTGGTTGCTGTCCACCCGCTGATTATTATGTGAGTCCCAGTCCCAGTCTCAGTCTTAGGTCTGAGGCATATTTTTTAGCCCTGTTTTTTTTTGTGGGTTCTCGCCTACACCGCGACGCCGACGACGACGACGACTCTCGTAGGGGTTTTTGGGGGCAGCTCGAAGCGTTGGCGGTGCGTGCGTTTTTTGCCTAATTAATGGCGGCAATTTGTAAACGTCGCGAAATGCGCGAAAATGTATTTGCCAAATGTGAGGCAGTCGCCTGCTGCTGCTGGGGCCCAACTTGGTAATAAGAAACTGGTATGGCATGGGCCCTGCTCCGACTGCAGTTGGCTTTTTAAGGCGTTGATTGATCAGCAGCCCAAGCAGAACCAGCAGCTGAAATGATCATCATGATGGGGGGGCGAGGAAAGACGATGATGATGATGCGTTGCATGCTGATGAATCGAACGATGGGTGAGGATGGGTGAGGATCGGTGATCGCAGATCCCCAGATCGCACATCGTTTGCCACGTAGCGTGAAAAATTTTTTTTTGCTGTGTGCAAATAATTGGCGACTGGCATACATAAACAGCACGCGAGCGCCATAATCCATAATCCATAATGTCACCAAGTGTCGATCCGTTGATCGTCTGATCGTTGATCGTTGATCGCTGGGATGCCTAATAATGTTGTCTGTCGCTCGTCAGTTCAATGGCTTGTGTGTGTGACACATCAAAAAATATGAAGAAAAAACACAGAGAAAAAACTCGCTGCGCCGGAGAAATGTGAATTGAAATGGAAACGAATGATTTACGAGGCAATGCGCCCGAGACAATGCCAATGAATAATCTTGTAGGTGATTTTGGCATATGGTAGGGTTCCGCCAGTGCCGCTTGATCTTGCCCGCACTTCAGTCAGCGTCAGCGTCAGCGTCAGATATTTATGGCCCCACCATAATTGTCATAATTCTCTGTATATCCAACAAGTGGCTACTGCAGCACAGAACCGCAGAGAGGAGCGCGGCAGGAGCAGCAAACGATGGCCACAGAAGGGACACCAGCTGGGCTACCGTTTAAATTTTGTGATAAGGGACAACGACGCGCCACATGTGGCCAGCCCTGGGATCGAAGGCAAAATCTCTGCAACAAGATCGCAATTAATTCACGCGGATAAATCTTCAAGTGCTAACTACATGACAACAACAAAGTAGTTACACTTCTTTTTAACCCACACAGAAAATCACGAACTTGCTTCGTAGTCTTTTTTCCCTTTTCTCTCTCTCTCTGATTGCATTCTGCGGCTGCGCAGGAGTCGCGTCTGCAATGTTCTGCTTTACTCAGAGGAGGAGTCTGCTGCTCCGTCTGCTGCTGCTGCTGCTGCTCCTCCTCGTCTGGTGTCTGTTCGTTTAATTTCAATTTGTTGCCGCTGCACAATTTATGATGGTTATTAGCAAAAGACGTGCGGCCAGCACATTCCTCATCATGATGTTGGCTGCCCTCTTTGGGTTGCCTGTCGGCATTGCCACCAGGATCCCGATGCTACCGAAAATAAAAACTCCATTTTCTGCACGCCTGCGCAACAGCCAGCATGGTCTGGCATGGCTGCAAGCGGTGGCAATGTTTACTTGCCACAGACAAATTTCATTGTAACTTGAGTAACTTGGTAGTGGAGGCTGGGAGAGGTTTGGGAGAGGCTTGGGAGAGGCTTGGGGCTCCTGCCTCCTGGCTTTTGGTGTGGCACATGTAGTCGCCTTTGTTGCCGTGCCCGCCGTTTGTCTAGGTAATTGCGTTTATAGTTTGTCATGTTGCCTCTGCGCTCTGCTCTGCTCTCTGTTACACTTTTATTTGGAATTTGCGAGCGGTGCCTGGCGCTTGTTCGTCGCTTATCAAGATCCAACCCACCCAGAGATTGATGGCGGCTCTGTTTTATCTGAAATGAATCAGAGATATTCGGTTAATTGTGACTGTGACTTATGGCCTGCCTTCGGCCACGTTCGAATCGCCCAAATCTGATGCTAAATAAATTATTTAATTAACGCTAATTAACATTTCCGAATGCCACAACGGCTACGTGAAGGCACAACCAACTGGGGGATCAGCGCTCATAGACATAGACGCGTCTCGCGGCTCTCGATCCCCCAGCATTCTTACCGAGTGTGACAAATTTTTGGCTACAGTCGGCGATCTTTCGGCGATCTCGCTGTGTGTGGCTGCAGACGATCGACAAATGCGCTGTTTACCTGCAGCAACACGCGCGCGGCAGCAGAGTGACAAAGAGTGAGGGGTAGAGAGAACTCCATCCGAGAATCCATTAAGTTGTTAATCATATGCGAGCGCGAGTGTGGCTGCCTGCAGCTTGGAGCTTGCTTGGGTATCCTTGTTGGGTTTGGGTATCCTTTTTCCTCGCCAACGCCAACGCCACCGCTGCATGCCACAATTAATATGCGTCCAGCGATCGTAATCAATTCTGTACGGGCCACAGCCTCATAGTCATCGTAGTCGAGGGCTCAGGGCTCAGGGCTAGGCTGCTGCTGCTGGTAACCCGAACACGTGCGGGTCATTAGTCGCAGTCACGCATTTTGAGCTCACTCCGCGCTCAGTCCGGTGTCCAAGCTGTGCCCCCACCTTCGAAACGCACCTCCACATTCACATCCACATCCATAACCATCTCCACACTCCACGCCATGCCACGCCACGCCGCGCCACACACTCTGTGGCATGTCCGTTTCGTTCAGTTTTAGTCGGAAATGATTTTGTACGCTTCGTTCAACTTGAATTTTTAGGCCGCGAAATTTTTATGAGTAGCTGGAACTCGGAAACTCTTCTTTGGCTTCGGCTTCAGCCTCTGCTTCGGCTTGGTCTTTGTTTGATTTACCTTAATGGGTTCTAATGAACCATGCAGCCAGCAGCCCTGCTCAGTCCACACAATTATTGACTACTGATGCAGTGCAGATTCAGCGATGGAAGATCGATGCGGGCAAAGTTTTTACTTGCCAAAAATTAGGTGAAAAACCAAAAAGAAATTATAGAAAAATTATAGAATAATTTCAGAGCAGAGTTCGAGCCATTAATACATTATCCAAGAAATATTCCAAGCATTTAATGAGTCTGCCACAATATAATTTAGCCCCAGCCGCAGCAGGTCACGTGTGGGGAAATAACGCAACTAAAAGCAAACAATTTAGGATCTCATAGAACCCTTTTCCAGCTGGCACGAACCATCAATGTCATATGCAGGCAGAGAAGAAAGGACTGCCTCTGGCATTTCCTTGCGCATTTGCACGACAACCTGGCAGCCGGCCAACGTTATGTGCTGTGGAGTGGAGCCTGCCAGCCAGCCTGCACCGGGACGAAGCTTTTAACCTTTAAGCAATATATATATATTTACTTTTTCGTAGTTTTCGATTAATGGACACACTAATGCACGCATTAGACCGTCGTCTCGTGGCCCCCACCGAAAATTGTTGGCACGTGCGGCGGACAAATAGCGACAAATGTGTGTATGATGAATAAACAAATAGAGGGGGGTGGTATATGGAATCAAGAAACATATTTATATGTATATGTACATATATATTTATTAGCCATATCTGACAGCAATTTATGCGGCCATTAACAGCGGCCGTACAACGTGTTTATTTCAACATTTTGAAATGCCATAAAAAAAAAATACAAATAAATAAAAATAAATAAATATTAATACACTCGAAAAATCAATCAAACATTCAAAGCATGTCCCCCCCGTTCTACGGACGAGTTGCAAAAAAAAAAAACCATAAACTGTTCATAAATTCAAACACCCACAAGAAATATCATTCACCCAGAGACCCACCCGAACCAAAGCAAAGCAAAGCAAAGCAAAACAAACAAAAGACGGTTCAACAATAGGAGCATAGATCGTCTGGGGGTGCTCTGGCGCTGTGCGATTTTGTGTGTGGGTCAGTGTGGGGGCCTCTTAGGAAAGTGATAGTAATTGATCGGTAAATGGAGGTTTAGATTGGAGATAATGCAAAAACGATAAAAGAATGGCATTGCACTTTAGGCAAAATTAAATGTTTAACTTATAAACATTAAAAAAATAAAAATAAAAAATATTATGCCATTAAAAGTATTTTAGAATTTTTAGAATTTAAGCAAAATTAAATGTTTATTTTATAAACATTTAAAAAATAAAAATAAAAAATATTATGCCATTAAAAGTATTTTAGAACAAACATTTTTTATTAAAAAAAAAATATATTTATAAAGAATATTTTAGAATAGAGCTAGCGAGGGAAAAGAGCAATAAAAGACAAGAAAACTCACCCGTTAGTGCAAAGCTACTCTGTGTCAAGTGCTCTGCTCTGCACGCCCTCGAGAGGGAGGGTTCGCTGGGAGTATAAAAAATGTAAATTTATTGCCACCAAAAGTTGATATATGTTCAACAATTGAAGAGGAAGTTCTCCCCAAACCAGCGACAGGTGGCATGCAAATTTTTTCCACACTAATAAAAAAATGGTTGAAAAAATAAATTAGCAAGCGAAATAGCGGAAACTTGTTACAAATTAACATTAGAACAAATGGACGAGTATGTACAATAATTAGTAGCGCCGTGTCGGATATATTAGAGCATGTTGCATATTGTTAGCTAGGGATGCTGCGAGTAATTAGGCCTGACCCCAGACCCAGGCACAGACCAGAAAGCTTTCAGTATAAAAACAAAAATCGGCTGGAATGAATATTCTGAATGCATTTGCAGCATTTACACGGCAGCAGCAGCAGGTGGCACTCCACGCGCTGTAAACAATTTTTGATGATTAAAAAAAAATGTATTTTGGGACAGACATCTGCAGCGTGTACAGTGGGTGCGGGTGCGGGTGCGGGGGTGGGGTGTGTCTGTGTTTGAACAGCTTTCCACTACGATTATTCATTTATTTGCATACGCTGTGAGTCTTTTTCTCTGACGATCTAGGAAGGAGAGAGAAACAGAAGCCGAAGCTGCCGAATCAGAAGGTGTTATACAATAAACCATAAATAACAGCCACGAGGGCCAGGGAGGGGGCTGGCTCATTAACAGACAGCGAGAGGGAGAGGGGGAGATAAGGGAAATGCCGGAGAAAGTCATGCAGAACTTCCGTTTTTGTTCAGCAGGCTGGGAGGGGTAGGGCAGTGGCGGTGGGGGAGTTGGACATAATTACACGACTTCATGCAAGCTCCATTTGAGTTTCCGTTTTGGGTTTGAAGCAGCAAATGCAGCCAGCCGCTGTGCAGTCTGTACAGTGAACACTGTGCACAGCCGCTGCTGCCCGAAAATTGCATTATTAATTGCTTGGGCTTTGATTTATCTAAGAAGCAGTTGGCCAACAACAACAACAGACAGTCCAACCCCTATGCAGCCATAGCGGGGGAGGGGGTGTGGGTGTGGGTGTGGATTGGGGAGCAACCCTTGTGTGGGGAGCGTCCCTCTACAATGTTTAATTGTGGAAATGAGAAATATGCGGAAGCGTTGACGATTCCGCTCCAGCGTCTGCTGCACTTGTCGCATCACTTGATGGGCACAGCCCCAGGGCCCCAGGGCCCAAGCCCCACACCACCCCACCATCATGGGCCCCGCCTCGTTAGACCATGGCACATGTCAGCGGCATTGTGCCCTGTGCCCTGTGCCCTGTCTGCGTCTGGCCATCAGCATCTGTAGCTGTCTGTTCCACTCCCACATGTTGTCTAGGCACTTGCCTCTGCTCTCTCACACACACACGCACACTAAATGACACAAAAATATGGGCTTAACCGGAAACGGATGTATTATCTGCGCTAACTGCGCTGCCCACACACACACACACACACACACACACACACAACATTCAGTCAGCCAGTGCCGGGGCTGGGTCCGCTCTCTGTCGGTGCTCGGCGCTGCTGGGGCTGTGGCTGTGGCTCGAGCTCGGGTCGTGGAACTAATAGAATATTATAAATCGTACACCAAAAGCACGTAGAATGAGACAACCTGTATGCCTGTGTGTCTGTCTGTCTGTCTTCTCCACTGACCCACGGATGACAGTGGGATGCCATGCCCCTACCACTCCTCCTACTGCTCTCTCCTCCTCCGCGGGCTTCTCTGTTCTCGTGCTCGTTACGCTTCTGTAAGCTTTTTGGCTTGTGCTTTTTGCGGCATGCAAAATTCCCAAATAGAGTTAGGGCGCTGCCTGCCTGCCTGCCTGTCAGCGGATGGATGAATGTTGGGGAGAGGCGAGTGGCGTGGCGAGAGGCGAGGCGGTCACTGCCGTTAGTTTTTGTTGCATGTGTGGGACATCTGTGTGTGTGTGCCCAGTGCCCCGTGCCTCTGCTCCAGTGCATTCGGTTGCATGTCGCTGTCAGGCACTTGCCAACGCTTTCACTTTCGGGGCGGCACTTTTTTTTTGTTCTATTGTAAAAATTCGCTAAGAATATTATGGCTGATATTTTGACTATAATTTACAGCCAGCTGGGAGCTGCTGGAACTATGAGAAAAGTGATGCAACGAGCAGCTAGCAGATGGCTCCACAGAGTGGCTGAATATGGAGTGAATCGATGTGCCATATCTTCAGAGAAGTGTACACTAAATAGTACATAATTCAGGCAAACATTAATGTGTCTCCAAGCGGCAGATTTTCATAGGAAAAAACACTGAAAAATGTGCAAGGAAATTATAAATAAAAAGTGGCATCAAAAATCCACAGAATTGTGAGAGTAAAATGAACCGAAGCAGCAGCTAGTACATAAACGTAGACATTCTGTGCAGTGTGCACTTATCCATATATTTAGGGTAAAGCAGATCAATAATCCAATCAAGACCAATCAGCAGAAGTGGCTGGCTGAAACGTCAACAATTTGATTGGCAACTCAAGGGGTTAGCATCAGCTATCTGGTTATATGGATAGTAGCCGTATATCTATTGCATTCGGAGGACAGCTGCCAGACGGGCGAACATTTGCATGTCTTGAGCGCTGGCAGCCGGGCGGATAAGCAGCAGCAGCAGCGCAGCCAGCTGATTGAGATTGAGTCATTCGGTGAACAATGCCAGGCAATCGGGATCGCTGTGATCGAGGCCGCAGATGCGGCTCCTAAATGTATCTCAGAGATGATGCCTCGTTTTGTTCCGTTTTTCGTCTGCTGTATTCTTGTATCCTTTGCGTGTCACTCAAGCGATCAGGCCAAACAACAACAAACAATGTCAGCGAAGGGGTTAGGGGAATGCAAAGGAAAGGAAAGGAAAGGAGTAAGGAGCAGCAGCAGCAGCATCCTTTGTGGCTTCCGTTTTTCAGTTGGCTTTGATCGCAGCCTCGCAGCCCAGCTACTTAGCATTTTCCGTTTTTCCCTGCCCTCCATGCCTTTTGTGCGCGGCCTCGATTTTTGCATGCCTCGCTGGGTTTTCCGCCCGTACGGACAATGGGGCTTAGCTTTACGGAAAATTGATGTGTGTGTGTGTGTGTGAGTGTGGTTCAATATTTATGCTCTAAGCTGGCAAGCAGCGGGAAAAGTTAAGAGATCGCAGATTAAGTTTATCTTTTACAGGCATTTTAGATCTGCTGCAAATATTTTACACGGAATTCGAAATTGCTTTTGATTTTACACAAAAGATATAGATCTTATTTATATTACAACTTACATATATTTTTATTCATTAATTTTTATTTATTTATTTCTTTAATTAATTATTTATTAATATTATTTCATTTTATTATTTATTTTTATTTCTTTTTTTATTTTTATTTATTTATTTATTTATTATAAATAAGATCTAGATCTTATTTATATTACTACTTTATATTTTTATTCTCAAAAGTATTATTTATTAATTATTTATTTAATTATTATTCATTTAAATTATTTATTTATTTTACGATTATTTTTTTATTATTTATTAGTTTATTATTATAAATAAGATCTAGATCTTATTTATTTTACTACTTTTATTTTTATTCATTAATTTGTTATTTATTTCATTTATTTATTTATTTTTCTATAATTTTTTTATTTTTATTATTCATTAATTTATTATTTATTTTTTTTTATTTTTTTTTATTTATTTTTCTTTATTTATTTATTTTTTTAGTTTTTTATTATTCTATTGTTAATTTATTTATTATTTTTAAGCCCGCTTTTAACCCGTTTTTTTATTACAATCTCTTTGCATAAATAAATATTATATGTGTGCATTTTCAGCGCCATTTTCCGCTACTTTTAAGCACAAACTAATGTCAAGATCGCCCTCACTCAGATATTTCGTAAACCTTAAAGTTAAAATGTCCACAAGTTACATTTTAGCTTTAAGGTTTTCCATTTTATTGCTATATATTTGAACAGCCTTAAGTGCAAATTAGCATTAAATATTTCAAGCGCCGATAACATGCAAATGTATCCATCGGATGCATTTATTTAAACAACTTTACTGTCGCATTTTCAATGAAATGAAACCTGATATTGATTAAAGGTCGCCCTCGTTTGCATGGGATTTTCTAGTAATATCAAAAACCCGGCTCATTCCGTTCGGATAACGTCCGGATGAAGGTACTCGCTGCGTTGAGTGTCAAAATTTTGTGTGTTTT
Organism: Drosophila ambigua; assembly: GCA_018150905.1. Taxonomy (NCBI): domain Eukaryota; kingdom Metazoa; phylum Arthropoda; class Insecta; order Diptera; family Drosophilidae; genus Drosophila; species Drosophila ambigua. Next base: position 16,800,408 of record JAECWS010000100.1, read on the forward strand.
TTTTTGTTACAACGAAAATGCGTCGCTCCATTCCGAGACGCTGCGGGGTGGCACTGACGCCTGGCCTCCACCAGCTGCACCACTTTCCACAGCCAGCGGCACAGCCGCAGCAGAGCTTACTGAATCGCCGCCAGACGGAGCGGGGCCCGAGGAGCAACCAGCCACAGGCCCTGGCCAACAGGCCGGCTCCGGCCAACAATGAGCCAGCGATGGTGGAAAATGAGCCTGAGAAGGTGGAAAAGTTTATGCGCCGCTGCTACATGGCGGCTGGAATGTTTGTGTTCGTCGCCTGCTGGCACTGGATGATCATCTCGGAAACGCTCAAGCCGAACGTGGCCTATATCCTGGCCGGATTTCTGTGCCTGCTGCTGGCCTTCGTCACGCTCTTTGTGCTCAGCACCTGTGTGCGCCTGCGCCGCAACTGCTGGTTCAATTGGATTGTGGCCTGGCTGTTCGTGGAGCTGTCCGCCATGGGTGTGGGTCTGGTGCTGGTGGAGCGCACCCTGAGGACCGTTTGCCTGGCGCTGATTGTCAGCCTGACGCTGCTCTTTCTGTGCTACTCGCTGGGCACCTGGCTGCCCATGTTCCTGCTGCCCGGCGAGATCACCATGTGCATCTGCCTGATACTCTTCGCCGTGGGCAGTATCATTGTGATCTCGCTGTACATAGCCACCGACAATCCCATATATCACACCATTTACTTCTCGCTGCTGTGCGCGATACTGGTGCCCGCCAGCGTCTACCATGCAGAGGTTGTGCACGGCAGACGCTTCTATCTGCCGGCCCACGAGTTCGTGTACTGTGCCATTACGGTCTATGTGCATGCCCTAATGTTCTTTGTGTCCATCTACTATCTGATGTGGATACACGCCGATTGATGGGGAAATAAACCAAAAAAGCCCAGAGGAGGAGGAGTTTTCTATTGATGGAAGTCTCAGCTGTAGCAGTCTCCGTTTGAATTGTCATTGACAGAGCTGAAGCCTTCAATCTGTATTCAAATGTCCGCAGAGATAGATGAGGATAGGCGCTCTTCACGTTCGGCCCGTTCGACACGCTCGGGACGCTCGCTGAGGCACCGGCGCAGCTCCTATCGCACGGAGGAGGAGGATGCCCTCACCAAGTTCATTGCGAATCTGTACAACTACGGCATACCCATGATAGCCGTCTCCGTGCTCGTCTGGATTGTGATGGCCAGCTCCGATGGCAAGTACATCTACAAGTACATGCCCTTCCCCAACTACATACTCGTCATCGTCGTGTTCCTCGTGATGGCGCTGCTCCACTGTGTGCCCATGATCGCCCAGGTGGCACTCTGCAGCAGGATGTCGGCCCTGGTCGTGTGGCTCTGCACCACCCTGGCCGTTTGCTGTGTGCTGCATCATTTCAGCATTTTGACGCTGCTGCTGCTGCTCGCCCTGTCCCTGCTGCTGGTGCTGCTGCTGAACTTCTCGGGCGCCAAGTGTCCCGTGGAGTTCCTGCCCGGCGGAGTGGTCTCCAGTGGCTTCATGATGGCCATGACCCTGGCCCTGATCGTGCTCGGCAGCGTGCAGCTCTCCACCGGCAGCATTAAAGTGCTGGATGCCTTTGTCAGCGTCCTGTTCATTATGCTGATCGTGGCCATACCCATACAGGCGCAGTTCTGTCACGGCCGCGTCGAGTACTTTCAGGTGGTGCCACGCGTCCATCAGATGGTCAGCATTCTGACGCTCTACCTCACATCCGTGATGTTCTTCTGCTGCCTGTGCTACTTTACTGTGGCAACGGATCGGCATGAGAGTGCGCCCATTGAAGCGACAACGGAGCTTTATTTAAGTGAATGAGCTGTCACCCATTCGGAGCAGAATGCGGCTGCATATCCTGTTTAATTCCCGAGTTGGCCTGCAAGCCCTGCGGCTGGGTTCACTGTGACTGAATAAATCGACACCCTTCCGATTTACATTCCCTTCTTTAGTGTTTCTATAAATCCAGGCCCTCGAGCACTTTATTGTCAACAGCAAATTCAGAGCTCAACCACATTTAGAGACCTTAAAGCAGCAGCAGCAGCGGCAGCATCAGCAGAATGCAAAATATAAATCAAAATCAAAATGAATATCGCTATCAAATCGGCAGACGAGATGTGCCGCCAGACGATGATGCTATAATCATCATCGACAAGTCGGTAATGAAAAGGTTTCGGCGTCAAGTGTACTCCGTTGCCGCCGCCTTTTGTGTCGTCTCGGTGATACCCTGGGCATTTGCAGCGGACTTGGACCATCCGCTGAATGTGTGGACAGTGCCTCCTTATATTTGGCTCTTTTTGGCCTTCATTTTCCAGGCGGTCTTGGCCTGCTCTCCACAGACGCGCTACGCCTTTTCCCTGCAACTGGATACTGGTGCTGTCCATGGTGGCGTGCTTGACCCTATTTGGCTGCCAATACATATACGTGGTCAGCATTGAGACGTTTCTGGTGGCTGCTCTGACTGCCAGTGTACTGCTGGTGGTTCTGCATCTTTGTGGCGGCTATTGCCCGCAGGTGCTGCTGCCCAATTCCCTGTGCACGGCCTGCGTCCTGCTGCTGTGCATCCTCACACTCATCGTGCATGGGATACTGCTGCTCATCCTGAATAATCCCATTTATGGACTTGTGTTCTGCATAGTTTTGTTCGTGTTGGTGCTCATGATGATACCCTTTAATTCGCAGTACATCAACGGCCGTCTGAAGTTCAGTCCCATTGCCGACACTCTGGTCTGCTCGCTGGGCATCTATATACACTTCATCATATTGCTCCTCTGCCTGTGTGCCTTTTCGTATTACTCTGACTTCTATGGATAAGTGAGAGATCATGAAATAAATCTCAAAACACACCCAAACAATAAAAATGTACTCCAAGGATTATGCCCAAAAAAATAAAGCTTTGTGAGTCGCTTCTGTGGCAGCGACTCTACTTTTATGACCGTAGCTCAGTCGGTATATAAATTTATATGTATGTGAGCTTATGATTTATGTGGAACTTTTAAATATTTTAGAAGCTTACATTATTTTTTTCTTGCAACATCTACCATGTAGATTATACATCTGCTCTACACTAATTAAATAATAGTAATAAATAATTAAATAATTAAATAATTGACTCTTAGTTATAAATCGAATTTTAATTATTTATTTTTTACTGTACAAATTTTCCATAAAAACGAGCAAACACACCGTTTCGGGAAATGTTTGAAATTATAAACTGTTTGAATATTATTTTAGCATTACGTGCATTTTTTTTAATATTTTGTATTTATTTATTTATTCTATTTATCTTTTATTTATTATTTACATTTATTTTTTATTTTTTAGATACAATTTGATACAATACAGTGAAACCCAACTATCATCCGCAAATATGTTAAATGTAAATGTTCTGCTTATAGATCGATGGTAAGTTCATGCAAGAAACTTAAGAATATCTTATACTGATTTAATTTTACACACCGAATGAAGTCCTAGTACTTCTCCTCGTCGTAGAGTTGATTTATATATTTATCCTGCATGTCCTAATTAATAGATCCACGTGCCTAGCATGTTTCTACAGATGAATTTGGAACTGCCTTTTGTTGATGAATTTATCCGAACGAGTCCGAGCTTATTTTTAATTGTATTATTGAAAATCGCTGTTGGCTTCTCTGTAGCTGAATAAATCGATATTTTTTCGATTACTTTAGTATTTCAGTAAATCCAGGCCGCCGAGCACTTTAATGTCAACACCAAATTCAGAGTTTAACAACATTTAGAGTCGTTAAGGAAGCAGCAGCATCAGCAGCAAAATGCAAAATATAAATCAAAATCAAAATGTATATCGCTATCAACACGGTGATGTCGTCATTGTCATCGAGAAGTCTGCTATGAAAAAGTTTCGCCGTCATGTGTACTGCTTGGCCGCCATCTTTTGCCTGGTGTCGGTGCTGCCCTGGGCCATTGGATCGGCCTTGGCATTTAGGATAATCGATACGTGGAGGGTGCCCGCTTATATTTGGCTATTTATGGCCTTCATGTGCCAGGTGATATTGGCCTGCTTTCCACAGACGCGTTACTCTCCGCCCTGCAACTGGATACTGGTGCTGTCCATGGTGATCTGCATGACTCTCTTTGGCTGCCACTTCCTGTTCCTCCTGAGCGTTGAGACGTTTCTGGTTGCTGTTCTGACTGCCAGTGTACTGCTGGTGGTTCTGCATCTCTGTGGGGCCTTTTGCCCGCAGGTTCTGCTGCCCAATTCCCTGTGCACGGGCTGCGTCCTGCTGCTGTGCACCCTCACACTCTTCGTGCATGGGATACTGCTGCTCGTCCTGAATGATCCCATTTATGGGCTTGTGTTCTGCATAGTTTTGTTCGTGTTGGTGCTCATGATGATACCCTTTAATTCGCAGTACATCAACGGCCGTCTGAAGTTCCCGCCCATTGGCGAGACTGTGGTCTGCGCGCTGGGCATCTACATACACTTTATCATCATGGTAATCAGCCTGTGCGCCTTTTCATATTACTACGAGTTCTACTATGGATAAGGAGAGAGAGAGCGATCAGAGAGGTCATGAAATAAATCTCAAAACATCCCCAAGAAATAAAAAGTTATACCGAGAGCTATGGACAAGAGAGCTACGGAGGTGTATGGGATGCCGCCCGACACGCTGATCACCTACACCAGTCGCATCTACAAGCTGGGCTTTCTCTTCGCCGGGATTGGCCTCGTCCAATGGATCGTTCTGGCAGCCATTGATTTTCACATGGACAAGCTGACCGCCGATCGCTACGGCTGGTGGCTGGCGAGCACCTTCTTTGCCATTGCCACTCTGGCCTGGACCGATGTGGGACGGAGATTCCCCTTCAATATCGCCCTTACGGTTTGCATCGTTGAGAGCTCCACCTGGTACATAGCCATTGAGCAGTCCTTCATTCAGAACCATTTGGCGGACTTCTACGCTTTGGTCATTGTTCTTTCCGTCGTGCTGTGCTCCATCTTTTGGGGCGCCTACTTTCCCATGTATATTGTGCCTGGCGATCTGGTGCTCAGCGTGTTCGTGGCCATGGCCAATATAATGCTGATCGTGTTCTTTTTCAATGCCTACATCACGGGTGCCCCCTCCATAGAGACAGCCGTACGCAACTACTTTGCCCTGTTTGCCATTTCGATGATCATCTACACGGCCACCATTGTGCACGGGCGCCAGTTCAATGTGCCCAAGAACGAGTACCTCTTTCATAGCATCATCATCTTCTTCTGCTATATGATACTGCATGAGCGCGTGCTGGCCCTGTCGTATGAGTACTCCAACGACCTTGAATGTACCTCTATGTTCAATCAAACGAGGTATTTCAGGATATTTTAGTTTTATAAGATTCATCTTTTTAATTTTGAAAAATATTTAATAACTATATGAATATAACTGTAAGATTATATGCCCAATTAATAAAATAAATTAAATAAATTTATAATTTATAAATTGTTTAAATATAATAATAATATAATAGCAGTTTAGGTGATCCATGGATCGCATTTAATATTTATATTTTACTGCATAAATTTCCCATAAGCGAATGGAAACGAACATACAGAACCATATGGGGCTATGTTTGAAACTGTAAAATCAGTTTTATATTTTTTTACAATGACGTGAATTTTTTAAATTTTATTCATTTTTTTTATTTTATATTTTATTTATATTTATATTATATTTTATATATTTACACATATGCATATGTACATATATATTATATGTATTATAAAATCGTTTTATATTGTTTACAACGACGTGCATTTTTTAATTTAATTCATTTTATTTTATTTTATTTATATTTATATTATATTTTATATATTTAAATATATGATATGTATATTATATGTGAAATCATAAAATCAGTTTTATATTTTTTTTACAATGACGTGAATTTTTGTATTTTAATTAATTTTTTTATTTTATATTTTATTTATTTTTTTTATTTTTTTTTACAGATTCAATTTGATGCAGTGGGAACCACTATCCACCGCAAATGTGTAAATGTTGGTAAGTTCATTTAAAAAACCGAAGAATATTTTATGTTGATTTTAAATTTTAATTTTAATTTGCTTCGAAAGCAATATGCTCGTTATATTTTGAATATGTCAGTGCTTCTCATTAACCCTATGATTAATGGCTGCATTTTTGATTGGTGCAGAGGTAGAGTCAATAGGGATGGGTCAATATGTTTATTTGCTCATTATGCGGAAACCGTTCCCTAAAAAAGTTGCACCAAAAAACGTCCTGCCCATTGTGATTGATCCACAAGATACAGATGCACTTTCCATTTTGCCCGGCACGTTTTCACAGATGAATTTCGTATTGTTTTTTGCTGATGAATTTACGCCGAGAGTATTATTGTAAGTCTTATTATTGTTCGATTTTGTAGGAAATTTCTTGCCCATTGTCTTGTGCACTCGAACGGAGTTTTGTGGCATGCGCCGCCCGCCCAGTGCCAGAGACAATGGTGGGTGAAGTGTCGCCAAGTGATATAAATAAATAAGCGCATGAATTGTCAGCGCAACGTGTGGGCTGGCCCTTTGTCTTCCGGGGGAACAGCTGATGCAGCAGCAGTTCAGTGCAACAATTTGTGAATTATCGAGCTATGTAAACAGTCAATATTTTCGGTAAACGCCGACCAGCAGGCCAGGCCCTATTATGTAAATTAATTTCACTATTTGCTTAGTTGAACGGAAAACCGGTAGACCATAATTACAATAAATTTGGTAATAATTTTTGTTTAATGTGTAAATATGGGCTGCCCCTATTTAGCATATTTCGCATGTATATTTAGTCATTGAGGGCAGATCAGAGAGGCCCTCGAAAAGAGGCCCTAAGATCTGTGATCAGAAGAGAGTCCCCTTTCGATGACCATCCCTGCTGGGATCGATTTAAACTGGATTAAGAACACTCCTCAGAGGGGGGAACAGAAAAGTAACTAAAACATAAAATTTACATAAAGTATCCTTTACCACTCTCCTCCTGGCGCTGGCTCTGGCCTGGCCTGGCCCTCTGATAAGCCGCCGTAACTGAAGGCCCTGCGAAGTGCCTCTTCTCGCGGCAAACAGGATTATGGATGGAGTAAGGAACTGAGGACTGGACTGTCCAGGAGCGAACAAAGCGGCAGCTGTGGCAGACAAAGGATCGGCGAGGCGCTGCGCTGCGCTATGTGCCATCCACTTAAGGTCCAAGCGGGGCGAAAGGAAACTCGTTATGAGTCACACAAATCTCAGACTACGTGCGCCCTTTCGGGAGAGGGTCTACGATCTATCTTTCTTGAGATACCAAGCACAGCCACCACCCCAACATTAACATTGAATCGCAACGCAATCCAGCAACCCCTTCTGCTGGTCAGTCGCGAAAACAATCAGCGGCCATAAATGTTGATTATAACGATGACGCGTCCAAGAGGGAGGAGCAAGATGATGAGTCCTACACCACCATCCTTATCATCATCATCATCATCATCATCGTCCTCGCTATCATCAACTCTGGCTGAATTAGCCTGGCAGACAGCTTCAGTTTTTTTTGTTATCAAAGCATCTGGACCGTGAGCTACTTACCTTTCTAAATCTAAAACGAAAATCGTGGCAATCGTGGGAAATTTACACAGAAACGCATATCGAATGCAATTAAATTGCTCGCGCGGGGAGGACTCGCCGACTCGCTGGCTCGCTGGCCATCGCGGTGGTTACTCATTTTGCCGCCCTTCGGGTGGTTGCTGTTTGCTGTTGCTGTTGCGACGTTTTCCAATGCCACATTTTCACCCCCAAATAAATAAAAACGGGCATAAAACGCTGGAAAATGCTATGTAGACAAAATTCCGCTTGTTGCGTGGTCAGCTTTGTGATTTACCTTTCCGGTGACAAAATGCGGAAGTATCTGAAAATCGAAACGCCTGCAGGAGGAGGAGGAGGGTGGCCCAACCAACATGCTGCTAACGACTTTTTGGTAGGCGGCAGGAGGTAGGAGGCAGGAGGCAGCCTTTAGGGGGGGGGGCTACGAAGTGCGTAGCGTGGGAAACTTGCGCCTCAACATCAACTGGTAGCAGCATTTGCTTAATTAAATGCAACAAAATGTGGCAGCAGCAGGCAGCAGCAGCAGCAGTTTGATTTCTCTCCAGATTAAACGAAAAAAAAAGCACCAGAGGGTGGTGGAATTTTCACATAATTTTCCTAATGGCAGGAACAAATTCGGAGCTGGTTTTTTCGGTTAGATTTAAGCACAACAAAGTTCTTTGGGTATTTCAGTTTAATTTCGTGCACATGCCCTGAGAATATTCATTCATTCATTCATTCATTGAGGCCTTAAAGCTGCCTTCAAGACATTCCTTGGGGCCATTATTCCACTCAGTTTCGGTTCTCTTTCGCAAGTTGCATTCAGCTTGAGATCTCCATTACACTGCGGCTGGTTTGCAGTTCGGTTCCTTGGCTTAATGCGAAATAATTACAACTTGTTCGCACATCAGTCAACGCGGAGCAGCACAAAAATATTCACAAAGTATCTGTCAGCGGTCCGGTCCCCTTCGTTTGTTTGCCCAATGACGAATGTGAACCGCCGCTGACGACGTCGATGATGATGAAAACTTGAAAACGACACTTGCCTTATTTACTTTTTGTGCAAAAAAAAAAAGCAAATACAAAAAAAAAAACACAGTCTTGTGGGCGCGTCGGCAAAATTTCAAAGTCGGCATCATTAACACGCCAAGCGCGCCATTTTGGTTACGATGTCGATGCCGATGCCGATGCCGATGAGTGCTGATGGTGTTGATGGTGATTGATGTAACCAACGCGAGGCAGAGCGAAGAGACCCAGCGAGACTTGGGCCAACTCCAACTCGATCTCTTGAGTGTGTGAGTGTACCAAATTGGTAGCCCAGCCTCAACCCCGTGCCCAAGGGCACTCTCTCGCTCGCTCTCCCTCTCTGTGTGTATTTGTTGTTTTAGTAGTCTTGTAGTCTTAGCCTGCTCTTCTGACAGTCCGTCCCCTTGCTCTATGCTAATTTGTTATTTTAAGCATGTTTGTTTGCCCAGCCGACCCGCAAGCCCCGTACCACGTACCTCTCTCTCTCACTGTGTGTGTGCCCTCTAGCCAGCAGACTCTCGATAGAAAATATTGACAAATGCGACACGAGAGAATGGCAGTCAGAGGGATTCAGTCAGGAAAATTCTGTAGCTCTGCAGCTCTGCCCTGCAGGCACCTGAGGCCAAAATGTGCCCTGCAATAAGAGCAAACAAGCAAACCAATTAAAGCAAAAGATACAATTTGAATTCGTAATGAATTTTACCTAACATATCCTTGAGTAAATTAATTGGAAAATAATTTGTAAGAATTTACCCAAAAAAAAACCAGAGAAAAGAAAAGCAAAGCGAGAAGAGGGCCAGGGGATAGAGTTACCAGCCCAGCCGGGCCATCCCGTTTAGAGCCCTTCGAAAGCCTTTTGAACTGCATGTAAACTCTAACCAGAGCTCTTCAATCACCTCATTAACCCACTCTGGCAAGTCAGTCGGGATCGGGATCGGGGTCTGGGGCAGCCTGGGACTTTGACAGGCATAATCTGGTTATAACCAGACACCCCCCAGAGGGAGAAATCACCCAAAAATGCGGCTAAGCAAAGATAACAAGTTCTAACCCCAAGTAAACTATAACTCAACGAACTAATTATGAACTCGAGAGACAAAGGTGGTTGAGTCGAGTCCCAAAACCAAATGGCAATTGCACATTGACTTCATCACTCGGCCCAGGGCCCAGGGCCAGGGACAGGGACAGGCCCCTAATAATCCAGTCTGAAACCAGACTAGAACCCAACGAGCACTGAGGCTTCAAATATTCAATTACCACAAATTTGTCGGCACAGCATAAATGCAATAATTAAGAATCAAGTTGCCACAAGAACTGAGACTGGACTGACTAGACCAGGACCAGGCCCAGGCCCAGGAACAAACCCAGACCCAGACCCGACCAGATAAATGCTGAATTACCGCACTGCCAGGGTAAACCGACCCTCAAAAAGATACAGATACGAATGCGAAGCCTGCATTGGCATTGCCACTGCCATTGGGGTGTCCGCAACTTCCGTTCTGGAAGTCACATGTACACACGGGCATGTAACTTATTTTCTTGTTACGCTTGAGAAATTTTTACAGTTGACATTGAGACGAGCGACAGAAACAGTAACAGAAAACTCGAAAACTCGAAAACTAACCCAAATAGGTTTCGGAAGCTGCGGTCGACCGAACCCCTTGGAAATCCCAACAGCCAAGGGAGTATGGTCGGGAGGGAGGAAAGGTAACAGGCAGACGCCGCCGCCCCTTCTGGCCGCTCTGCCTCTGCAGCAGCAACTTCTTGCGATGCCCCTCGTTGGGACTTTTGTTTTAGTCGCCGAGGCATTTAAATGTGTTTCCAATTTGTATCCCATATCCTTATCACTGCGTCCTGCCCGCCCCTGCCACCGCTGGAGTGGCGGCACTCGTGAGAGAATTTCCAACATGCTCTCGACCGCAGTCCCAATCCCAGCCGACCCGCTCGACTGCCTTCTGGCCCCTACGAACGCGACATCCTTTTGAAGGCGAATGCGACACCACCTCAGCGGGCGCACTCTGCCCGTCCCCTGCCCTTGGCGGCGTTCGGTTCGGGGTTTTTGTGGACTTTAATTATGGGTGACAATGGTTACGGCATTGATTTTCGATATTCGAGATCGTTCGCTGCGGTTAGTTAACGCTCTTTAGCGCTGAAAGTGAGACAACCGCCGTGCACAATGCCGACTGAGGAACGCAGAGGAGTAGCACTTGAGCGGAGCGTCCAGGCGGGGATCTGGGACCTGATTTGCATGACACTCGCTTGTGTGTGTGTTTGGTGAGTGATTTATGAAGGTGAACAAAAGTTAATCAGGCACAGGGACGAACTGAATTAATTTATAGGCAGCTGAAGGCGAAGATTTCCCAAACATTTTCCAATAGGACTCCGCCCAAGTATGTCCTGGAATGTAATCTGCATTTAGCGGGCCGCCTCCGGAGCCAGCCTCCTCGTGGGTACGCGTCGGGTCGGGGTCCTTCCGCTTGGTCAGCGTCCATCCATCTTTTAGCAGCTTAGTGCAATTCGTGGAAAATTATTTAGACGCCGTTGCCGTTGCCGCCGCACTGTCTAAGAATTTCCACTTGGCCAAACGTACTTACAACCAACAACCAAAAAAAGAAGAGAAGTAAAAACAGGTAACCCAACAATTTCCCTCTTCCTTCTACCTGACCATGAAAAACGCCTAAAACTAATTGAGACCGCCCTCATTGAATAATTTCTGAAATTTTTCTTCTCTGCTTTTTTTCTATATATATATTTTGTTGTTCGTTTGGTTGAGGCTGAGACTTATTTGATGTAGACAGAAAGGTGCCACGGCACAGAGAGAGAGAGAGAGAGAGGTGCCACAGCGCAGAGGAGCGCTGGGTAATGATGATGTATGGGTAATTTGAATGATTAATGGGCTGCGCTTTGTGTCAGTGTCAGTGTTCCGGTCACAGTTGAAGGTTTGCTCGCCCTGTCTTGCTGTCTCGCTGTCGGCAAAAGGATATTGTGGGCCTGCTCGTAGATGTGAAATTTAATTAAAATATTTTTATGGTAGCCCAAAAGAAATGGACGGTAAAAAAGGCATGCGAAAAGGTGCATCAGGGGTCACTGATTTGATTTGCTGCGAGAAATATGAGTATATATAGATGGGAGCAATGGGGCATACTCTTAGCGGAGTCTTCACCTATTTTTAGATTATATTTTCAGTAGTAAAAGTTGCTTATGTAATATAAAATATGTAATAGGAGCCATTGAAGTCTGAAGTCTTATGAAATATATCTGTGGGTCTCTCTCTTCATCTCTCTCACAGAGCAGCTTAACAGCGAAGACTGAGTATTTATTTTGGACAATTTATTGTCTTATTGTGTCTCTAATATATTCTAATTAATTTTTCTAAGCCATGAAACTTCTCCTCTAAAAATTCAAGATTCATCTACTCTGACAACTTCCGCCATTCACTTTATTACAGCCGCATTTAAAGCTTAAAAAGTTATCTTAAAAATAGAATCATTTAAAATTTAAGACTCTGCTTCCACGCGCTTCAACATTTTGCTGCATATCGCCAGCTTTAAATCTGTGGCAGTGAAATTATGCCTCCCAAGTGTGCTGTAGCTGTCGCCGTAGCTGGCTTTATAATCGTTGCGAACTATCTGACCAAAAGCCCTGGACCAATAAGGCGGCGCCGCATCCTTTTGGGTGTGGGCCAGCCAGCCAGCCCGGCAGCCCGGCCCGGCCCGGACTGTGGCCATAATCAGCGCACAATCAGGCCAACGGTCCGACGGAGCGGATGGTAAAAATTAACTTTTTTAATGAATTACGTAAAGCACACAGACACGCTCTCCAACAGGAGTGGGCCGGAGGGGTGGCTGGGTCGACAGACAGTTGCAATGCAACGCAATGTAACGTGACGCCCCAAAACGCATTATGTCATATCGCTGATTGAACCAACGAACCGAGCCGCCACCGAGCGCTGCGCTGAACTCTTCTGAACTGGCGCAATGTTGTTGGCCCTAGAACAAAAGGGCCGGAGAGAGCGAGAGGCAGAAGAGTGCAGAGCGGTGGCAAGAGCCGAAAGTCAGCCCAGTGGTCATTAAAATTGTATATTTTAATTTGATTTTCCTCTTGCAATTTTCCATTGGCCATAATAATCGTGTAACGAGACCTCAAACTCCAATTGCACGGCATCTCCTGATCATCAGGGCTAAGCGGATGATGCGAGTGAGCTGCAGGAGCAGGAGGAGCTGCAGGAGCAGCAGCTTATAAGGCTATTATATCAATCGAGCCTAAGCCTAAGCCGTGATTGCGCGCAAATCCCCCTAAAAAAAATCGAAACCCCTTTCTTTGCCCCGCTGCTTGGCGCAATTGAAAAAGACAAATCCTCGTTGTCGTCTTTTGATGCAGCAGCAACAACTGCAGCAGCAGCAGCAGCAGCAACAAACGCGCCTGCATCAAGCATCTAGCAGCTAGCATCAATTGTATCTGAAGAGTGGAGCGGAGTGCAGCGTCTTTGTATCTCTGGATATCTGTATCTTCGAACTCCTTCTTGTCCGTGGCCCCGTGGCCCCGTGGCTGTGCCTGTGCGGACGTCATGTGCGGATTTATTCTCCTTTACTTTCGCGCAATGAATACGCGGCTTATTCGATTATTGTATGTGCAAAAGTCTGCTTTTCATTTCCTTTTGAGGCCGGGCCAGGCCATGATTGAACGCGAGTTATCTTTCAGGACTTAGGCGTTGTCTCTCTGCCAATGCGAATCCCAGCAGCAGCAGCGGCAGCAATCGTCTCACACAAAAGGAGGTCACACACAAGAACCCAACGACTGTCAGCGGCTTATCCAAACCTCCCACCCCCCCGCCGCCACCCGTTCCGTGAAGGATGTGTGAAGATAATTGTCAAGGTTCACGGCTGCCTGACTCGATGATTGTGAAACCTCTGTTCCCCTTTTTCCACTCTTTTCACATTTTCCATTTTCCATTTCATATTTCTTATTACTTTTTTTTTTTTTAATTAAATATTTGTGGCTTCCCTTTGAGTGGCTTATTCAGGACAGACTTCATTTAGACGGGTAAATGGCATTGCGCTGCCCAATATCACAGGAGCGGACAGCGCCGTAGTTCCATAGTTTCCCTGGAAAGTATGTCAAGTTCAGGGCAGTATATTGAACTATAATTATATGCGGCTAGAGCCCGAAAAGGTTTTTATTTGTGCCGCACCACAACGCGCTGCGTGAGCTCTATATTTGATTAGAAAACAGACAGACTGCGCCCAAACTGTATCAACAATTTATCAGAGTATTTTGAGAGTCGCGGCATTCAGTTTATTTTGCGTTTTAACATAAACAAAAAAATAAATAAATAATAATCGGGAGAGGGAAGATCTAGTTCTGGCATCTTTTAGGTCGTTCAACCTCCTGGAATATTTATTAGATATATATAATTTCAGCTAGCCAAATTATCTCCATTTGCCAATCGATTAATTATATTAATTTGTCATTAATTGCTAGACGGGGGAAAACTATGCCCAAAGCATGCCCAAGCAGCAATTCGAACACAATTAAATATTTGCAACCACTTTGAATGTGCAGCTAGCCGACCCTCGTATTTCGTTCATCTCCTTGGCATTTGTTGGTGTTTATTCTGGTCGGTTTTTCGCAATTACTCACTGGGATATTCCGGGAATGGCAACGAGGATGCGCCGCTGGGAAGGGGTCGAAGCAGTTGGTCCGGTAACTGCCGCCCGGGGGGGGGGATACGGATATTGACTTAAAGCGTCGGCACCGGCCAATGGCAAATGACAGATGCTGTCAGCCACAAAATGCATAAGCAAATACACACACAGACACAGCACACACACACACACACACACACACACCCCCATGCACTCGGGGGGGTGGTGGGCCTCAGTGTTGGGCGACTTTTGGCCATATGCATTTTGTGCACGAGGCCGCAACGGAGGCTCATTAATTATGAAGGTATTAATGTTGGACCAGAGCATACAGCACCCATGCAGAGGGACAGCCATCATTGACAGCCATCCATACATACATACATATATGCATAGAGTGTGTGTGTGTGTGTGTGTTGTGTGTGTAAATACATACATATGTACACGCATAAATTTTGAGCAAACATAATTTATTACAACACATATTTGTTGTTCCTGCTGTTGGTTGTGCTGCTGCTGCTTGTGACTTTGTTTATTTGTTTGTCGGTTTTAACGCTCAAAATATTGTTTGGTTTTGAGCGCAAAAAAAAAAAAATAATACACACTAGACACACACACACACGGGACACATGAACTGGACACTGTGTGTTGGGGTCAGCGCACTGAGGCGCCATTTTGGACAGCCATTTTGTTTGGGGAATTTGCCTTTAGGCAAAAAAGAAATATATATTTTTATTTTTAAAAGGCGGCACTGGAATGTGCCGACTAGACAGATCTAAAAGAGATTTAGCGGGGGGAAATGGAGGGAAAAATGGAGAAAAAAAACTGAAAAATATTTACTATTAATTTTAAGCTGGATTAACGAGCATTTAATTAAATAAATAATTAAATAAACATATAAATAAATAAATATAAATATGAAATATTCCAATAAACAGCCATTAATTAAATTAAATTTAATAAATAAATAAACATATAAATAAATAAATATAACTATGAAATATTCCAATAAACAGCCATTAATTAAATTAAATTTAATAAATAAATAATTAAATAAACATTTAAATAAATAAATATAACTATGAAATATTCCAATAAACAGCCATTCAATTTTGCTTAGCAAAAACCACCACCTGGGAAAGTATTTCGAAATGTGAAAATTCGGGAAGAGAAATTCGAGTGCATGGGAATTTTAGGGGAAAAAAAAACATTGAATATTTGGCCGAGTTTCCCACACCAGGTGGGTCCTGTGCTAGGACACACAACACGATCGCAGCGGCTCCAGGCCGCGGGGGGGCGTGTGCAGTTTCTGGCGAAACGAACCGACCAGGAGGCAGAATCGTAAAATCTTTCACACCTTCGGCGCGGCTGGATGTCCGAGAGTGGCGGAGGGAGGGTGCGTTTGTGTCAAGGCGACAAAAGTCGACTGATTAATCGGAATATATCGATCAGGCCCCGAAGGCAGCACTGCAGCAGACAGCCTGGCGTTAATGTTCCGCTCTGCGACCTAGCAACGAGGCCCGAGGCTGCCTGCTGATTCGAGTCCCACACCCGGTCTCGGTACACCCGGTACCTATATGCCCGAAGCCTGCACCTGTGCGCATCCTGCAACGTTTCAGGTGTGCACATTAGTCACAGATACAAAACACTCAGACAGCGGAGAGAGAGAGAGAGAGAGCGCAGACAGGGACACTGGTACACTGGGACAGCGACAGGACGCAGGCAAGGACAGCAGCGCTGGGAACGGGAGGACATTAACGAGCCAGGCAGTTAGTCGTTGCCCCCTGCCACCGATGATGTGGCACTTTGCATGGTAATTTCGTGTCTGCCATGCAGCGCGCAGGGGGAATTCTTTTCGGTGTCCCCCGGTTCCAACGGAGACTCCGCCTCCCCACTCCCCACTCTCCATCTCACACACACACACATATGACAAATGCCTTTCAATGCCACACAAAATATGCCACAGTCATGGCCATTTAAAGCGAGTCGCCCCCCGTGCCCCGTCCCCGCGCAATGCACCCTATGACCCCTTGGTGCCCGGTTCCCTAACGATTTGTGCCAAATCATTTGCCTAAAATAAATTAAATATGATTTTGTGGTGTCAGCCGGCCGAAAGCTGATTTATGGGGGCCCACAGTCGAGGGTCCTAAATTGGTCAGGACAGGCTGAAGCCACTCCCACGTGTTGCTTAAAAAAATGCCGTGCTACAGGAAAATATTTGTTAAATTCTAAAATGGGTAAGGCTAAGCCTAAATATCGCTTATAATTGTGGAAAATTAAAGCACTTTGATCGATTTATATTTTCTTCGACATTTTTTGTAGTGAAAATATTTTTAGCATACAGAAACGGAGCTTTGGCCAGAGCGTTGAGTACTTTTGGGAGTGTTAGAAATGGATTTATCTATATAAAAAGAATGCTAAATATCATTCAAAAGTTCTATTTTTTAAACAATTAACTCATGAGTAAATGAGTAAATTATTATAAAAAGTTAAAGCCTGATCTGATCCAAAAGCAAAAATTAATTGAGACAAATAAAATTCCCATATTGCTGTTGTACGTGTGTCGGCTGGTTTTGTTCATTTGATAGATTAATTAAAATCAATGAATTATTAAATTCAATTACAATCTCTACCTACACTTCATTAAGGAAAGATTTAAAAAAATGAAATGCACGAAAATAAACGAAAATCAAAATTTAATAACCATGAACCATAAAAATTAACAACCAGCTGTGTGTGCGAGAGTTTTCCAGTTTTCGGGCTTTAAGTATTTATCAGTATTTGTGTATACAATTTATGATCAATTTTTAATACATTTTATGTGAATTTTTAATTTGTCGCCCGAGAACCACCAACCACCTCCCATCTCACACCAGAGAATTAGGATTATGCATAAACGTTTCGCTTCGCTTCGTTTCGCTTCGATTTGATTTTATTTTCCATTTAGTCGGCTATGCTTGTATGTGCGCGTACATTATTAATATTTGGATGTGAGTGACGCTTAATTTAATATTTATTTATATATGAATGTATAATAAGCAGCACAGCAGCCGCAGCACACATTAACTAATTAATATTAAAACAAGGCGTGGGGCGAGAGGCGAGAGACGTGACGAGTGGAATTCTAAATGCAGCAGCAATCTCCCCCACAACAAAATATATATATTCAAATATTATTAACGGTCTGTCCAGGCGGTCAACCGATCCCACAGCCACATCCACATCCCCCCCATCCTGTTCCAGTGCCTGTCTCTCCGGTTTGTCTTCATTTTTGTGGTGCTCGTTATCCGCCGAGCATCGTCTGCTGTCGGATGTCGTCTGGCCTTTGGCTCCACTCTTTTTCTTGTTCTTTTTTTTTTTTTTGGGGTCTTGGACGCGTTGACTAATTTTCATAAAATAACAATCGATTTAAAGCCAAAGAAACCAAAAAAAAAAAAAAAGGTGTGAAGTATTAATAAGATGTCAACGAGAAAATGTTAATTTCGTAAATAAGTCGATTTTTGGGGGCTGCCTTCTCGATGTTGTTTTGTCTTGTTTTGGCTTTTTTGGAGCTCCAACATATTGTCTGGGTGCCAGAAGCCACAAGAAACTGCCACTCGGAGTATGCATAATTAAATATATGAGTATAGATTTCACATTAGAAGGGCCTGAATGGCCATCCAATGAATGGCCTATCAGCCACCAGAACCTTAATGGACAGATCCGATGCGCAGCAATTCGATGGTGCAGATAAACTATTTTTAGGCTCATTTTAAATGTATTAATTTTTGCACATAAATCTGAGGATTGTTAACAAATATTTGCATACAAAGATTAGGCATAAATTTGATATCTATTCGATATTTAGCCCTATGCAACGAGTGTTCCTTTTGGGGCGCTTGATATCACATTACCCATGTGCCATGGGCCATGCTGCAACGTTTCAATTCCTCATAACTGCACTGACAGCAAAATTAACATAACTCCTGATCCTATGACATATCCATATCCATACAACTAAGTTATATATATGTACATATGTGTGTGTGTGTTGGGAGCCCCGCTAACCGCATTTCTCATTTGGTTTTTCTCTTTGGGTTTCTCTTCTGTGTGCCTTCCTTTTCGGACGACCATCATCAACTTTAACTTGCACTCGATGTCTCACCTTTCGAATGATTTATTAAAGTGTCATTAGTGCACGAATGTTGGAAAAATGAAACGAAACCAGCCGATGCCGAGATGCACACACACACACAGCCAGACTATTGAGTAGCTCTTGAAGTATGGCCCGAGGGGGCAGTGGTGAAGAGAAGCTGTTGGGTTTGGAGTGCGGTAATGAAGTTACCAAAGTCCCCTCCATCACACCCCATACCCCATACGCAGCCACATCCATCGGGCATCGGGCATCATCATCGATCGTGTAATGGCTGCGTTAAGTAGTTGATGTCTGAGGTGCTTGGTGCTTGCCTCTTGGAAATTTAAATTTAAATGAAGCACAGGCATACATCTCCTACTCCATCTGCAGCCTCAATCACACTCTCGCTCTATTACCGTTAGCCATGATGCCAGCCATGATCTGTTCCCTTTTGACCCATCGTTGTTTGTGGCTGTATACAGCCCAGCCCAGCCCCAGTGATTTATTTCCAACCATAAACTTGGCTACATTTTCATTTCGAGGCGAGAAAATTAAGTTGTTGGCGACTATCTGATAATGGGTCTCGTTTCCCCTGCCCCATCCCTCCCCCAAAACAAGGTGCCCTGATCTGATAAGAACCCTAAAAGTGACCATAAAAGTTATATACGACGCCACAGCACTTGACCCAACAGATCAGCTGTCAACGGTTTATCAGATGCAAACAACAGACTTGCTCGGACATGCCGATAAGACTATATACGATATACGTAGACTTGTATGTAAATTGTCTGTAAATGTGGCATCTAATTTAAAACAAAATGAAAGCCAGGAGAAGGGAGAAGCTTTGCCTTACCCTACATAAACGATATGCTTAGAATGGGCATTGGAAATTAATTTCAGGAAATTATTTTTAATTATTCGATGTATAAAGAAATATAATAAAATAAATATAATATAATAAATAATAATAAATATATAAATATATAATATAAATAGTCCTTGTCTATAAATATAACTAAACATATTTTGGAATTATTCTCCACACTGCAGTAGAAAGAAAGGGAACTATTGTAGGAGTAGAAAATTTAAGGCAGAAAAATTAGAATTTTGTTTGAAATTCCAGGCCCTGTTGATGGATAATTTTGGGAATTTAAAATGGGTATATACCTAAAATATATATTTGTGCTTTAAAATTCTTTCGATTCATGAGTTTGGGTTCTGTTTTAATTTCAGATATTTGAAGCGATAACAAATTACAGCCCTTTCCACCCCATTAACATTAGTCGCTGTCAATATATGCCCCGCTGCAGCCCAGACCCATTTCCATTGCGACAAAACACACACACACACACACACACACAAAAATTGAAATGCGCATACAAAATTATTCAAATGCGTTAAGTTATGAAGTTATCACGATGGCACTTCTGCTCCAACATTCCCCAGAGCAAGCCAGTCACCAGTGCCCAGTCCCCATACCCATTCCCCATTCCATGCCCAGCCCGAGAGAGTGACAATGGGTTTCCCTCACGTAGTGCACCACAAGGGGGATCGGATGAGAGACGAGCGAGCGGCCAGTAGTAGGATCGCGCTTGGGCCCCTGGACTCCCATTGTCAGTGGACATTTGTTTTTGTGCGCTACAGTTTCGCTGAGCGACTGCTAAGCGTCCCAGTCGCAGCGTTTATTTATGGGGTATTAGGCAGCCCATTAGATCCCTTCTCCAGCTCAGCGATCCCCGCCCCGCTTTGCTTATTTTGACAGTAACAAGTTGGCCAGCAAATATATGTGTGAGGGAACCAACGGACAGCCACTAAGTGTCGCCGTTCGCCACGCCACGCCACGGCACGGCACGCCACGCCGCTCAGCTTGTTCGTTTTGGTACATATTTCATCGATTCATTTCCAAAGATGAAGTTATGAACCGTCTAAGAAACAAATATACAAAAATTTGAATATTTGATTGGAACGCTCGCCAGCTACGAGCCGATATCCACGGCGAGTCGAATGCCTCCCCTCCAGCGGCACACACAATCATCAATTTATGCGGCGTGAACGGTTATCATTTTGTTGCTGTATTCACTTCTCTTTTTTTGTTGTTGTTGTTGCTGGAAGTTTGGCAAGAGGAGAGATACTACGTGACATGCGCAGGTGTTCCAGCCATCGATCGAGCCATCCAAAAACGGAAGTCAGCCCCGAAATGGGTCGTGGTCAAGTGTGACGGTGGCTGTGGCAGTGCCAATGTGAGTGAAGGTTTTTATTGGGTAAAGTTCGATCGAAGATCAAAGATTTATGAAATATGATAAATGAAAGGAAAATCAAGCGCTGCATATGCTGAACATCGATATGGAGTGGATATGGAGGCCTCCAGAAATTAGTTTATTATAATAAATACTTATATTATATATATAAATATATATAATACATATATATAATTATTATTATTTATATATATTATTTATTTCTATTTACATATATTATTATATTTATTTATTATTTATCATATTATATTTTGTATTATACTTTTATTATAATAAATAATTTTTAATTTCTTCTTATTAATTAATAATAATTATAATAAATACTACAATTCTTTAAACAGCTTTAACCATCATTATATATTGTGTAAAAAATGGATTATTTTCCATGGCATTTGATATTTGACTTCGTACATTTCTTTTCTCAGCCAACCTTCAGTTCCCATACTGAGCTTTTTTTTGTGCCCATTGTCTGTGGGCGACAACAACAAATGTACGAACATTAATTACAAAACAAAAACTAATAACAATTTTTAAAACCTAACATAATTGTCAACCAACAACAAAAAAGTATAAAGAACAAAAATATATTAATATTTCGCTATAATGAAAACCAAATACAACAACAACAAAAAAAACTGTAACGGTTTGTGAAGCATACATTAATAATCATAAATCAAACGCACAAAAATGTGTGCATAAATTTCTGAAATTACAAAAGTTATTAATTTAGGCCCCGAGAATGAGGCACAATTAACGTGGCAAATGGGAAAGCATATCAGTAGGCGATTTTTCAAAACACAACACAACAAAAAAACACAAAGAAAGAAATAAAATAAACAAAAATAACCAAAAACAATACCAGTTTATAGAAATTTTAGCGAAGCGAAACAATAACAGACTTGACAAATTAGCAAACATTAAATACAAAAATGTTGAAATGCTTTCAGCATTTACAGCAGACACATTTAACTGCGATTTAAATAAATAAGTGGACATATGTATGTTTCGAGAACCGTTTTAAAAGGCCTCCAGCGCGGGTCATTTGCAGCTTCTTCAGACGGTGGCCCCCGTAATCTGCGGCCATTTGTCAGACACGGTCAGGCACTAAACAAAAGCTGCGACAACCCCCACAAACTAGTAGCGATTTATATTTAAGTTAACAGTTAGTGGGACTAACAATGGCTGGCAAATTTTGGCATGCATTTTTGGCAAATATTAATATTAATTAGCGAGGTATCAAAATATTTCCAAAAATTCAGACCATTATTTGAATGATGTGCAAATTTTATTAGGAGCTTGCAGAGCATTTAAAAATTATTTTAGAACACACTTTACATACAAAAATAATTTTAGTAATTGCAGGAAAATTGTAGCCATGAGGAACAGAAAATTCTGTATTAATTCCAAGTGAATATAAAAGAATTTTAGATGTAAGAAAAATATGCAATGGATATGTTCATGAGCATTAAATGTTAATTTCCAAAATTTTCATTTAATTATACATCTGCCCGAGAGCACCGCCCTTTGGTCTTGCCCCAGGTCGAAGAGATCCCAACTATTCAGAGCCAAGTCAAGCAGCGTCAGAGTCCGAGTCCAAGTCGGAGAAAGAGCAAGAGCCGCCATTAACACAAATGACTCTGCAAAATGGCGGCCATATTAGGCAAGAAACCCAAGAGAAGCCAAGAGTCAAGAGTTTGGTCTAAGCCAACCAACAACTGCGGCGCAGAGAGGGCCCATAGAGCGGGTCTGGTTTGACAAGCGCATGTTGATTGGGGCAGCAGATTGGCAAACGTCTGATGATGATGGGGCGGCATGGCTGTGCCCACAGTTGCCGCCGTTGCCGCTGCCCGACAGTGATGACTGTCAAGAGCAATTAAAGTCAAACTCGAGTCAGGGAGCCAGGCTGGGGGGGGGGGACTTAGATTTTTCACCGACACAAAACGCAGCTGCGCATGGTCAGTGGACCATCCATCCATCCATCCATCTAGGCAACAGGCCCGGGCCCAGGCCCCGGACGTGAGCTGTCGTCCGCTAGCCAAATGCAGCAGCAGCGGCAAAAGCAGCAGCCTCTGTCCAGCAGATCCACAACCTACAATTAACAAAAGAAGCAGCAGCAGCAGCACCAACAGCAGCAGCCTAAACTTAATTTCTTGAGTTTTTCCACTTGAGAAACTATGTAATTTAGTACTTGAACAGAAAACGATGTGTTGCGGCAGTGGGATATGGCAAGAAAGAAAGGTAACTGAAGGAGTGCGTCATCAACACATCATCATCAACATCATCCACATCATCATCATCATCAGTCGGTCGGGCCTGGACAACTCAATCAGCGTATAAGTTTCTGCCGTCTGCATTTTGTGTCTGTGACATGAAGTGTGCCCAATAATGAGCAATTAACGCCTTACTCCTACTTTTATGTTTTCGACCATCATCTCTACATCAACTACCATCCACCACGCATCCACACACCTCATCATCATCATGTGCTCCATGGCGTTTTTGATTGCCAAACGGTAGTTTCCCCCCAAGCTCTCTTTTTTTCTGCTTTTTTTTTACTTTTAAATATTCCGCAGTCCATAGCCAAATGAATTGATGTCTGGAATCTCACACAGACCATCTCTGTCTTGCTCTTGCCCCTCTTTTTCTCTCTCTCTCTCTCTGTTTGCCATATCTCTCGCTCTGTTGCTGGCGGAGACGCGGCGGGTAGAAAGCAATTTTGTAGCGCCTTTTATCTGACACCGCCAGGGTCTTCAACACCTCTCGAGTGCTCCATCGAAGCACACACGAGAGAGGTGAAGTGAAGTGAAGTGAAGTAAGAAAAAAAAACAAACTGAAATAACTAAAAACTCGTTGTAATAAGAAGTTGGTTAAAAACAGTAATAATAATAAAGAAAATCTCCAAATCATCATCAACATCATCATCAGCATTCAGCAGGCATCAGCGATCGCCGGGCACCAAAGCGATGAATCGATTTACACATCGTTGTCGGTGTTTCGGGCTTGGCTTTTGGGATTCTTGCCGGTGGAGTACGACCCAGAGACAGAGAGTGCGAGCGCAGTTCTACGTATAAGAATTGTATATTTTGTTGGGCTTTAATTTACTTTATGATGTTTGGAATTTAGCCACATTTTTCCCTAGTTTTCCATGCTTTGCTCTTATTAATCTAAAATAATTGAGGTAACTTCGATGCTAAACAATTTTTTAACATTTTGGAACTCCTGCAGCTCTCAGAAAATCCCTACCAGAACCTCTCCCAAGCCCCTGCAAACAAGTTTGTTGCCTAAGTTATTCGTTTTTAATTTATTTTTATTAGCAAACGCTGATCCAATGGCTCTGGGTAAGACTTGCTGAGTGCATTCTAATTAATGTTGAACAACTTCATCGTTGATGAGCTGCTAATTAAAGTGGACCTGTTTGCCTGCTGCTACGAGCAGCAGCTTAGCCTAAGCCTCTTAGAGCGAAAACACGAGCGTGACTATAAAAATTGGCAAACAAAAATGTGGATTGAAAACGTCGCACCGATTTTGTCATTGTTCGCCCAGAGGAGATGGAGTAGGAAGGAATACGTGTGGAGAAAGTAAGTCATTGGGGTTCTGGTGCGCCCCACCCCTCCCCCACTTGGAGCTCTAATTGGCCACCGAACGAAACAGCTTTTTGGGGGCCACTTTTTGGTCATTGTTTAGCGAGGAGGCCGGCTTAGAAACGCTCCAGTGACACAGTTATTAGCGTGATTGGCATGAAATTCGCTCAAGAAACCGCAGGGCCAATATCAAAAGTGTCTGAGCCGTAGCTGGAGCCAGACCTCAGAGCTGGAGAAAACATCAAGCAGCTGGTTGTGGCCCAGAAAAACCGCAAAAAAGAAAAATACAGTGGCACAGACGCAACATAATTGCCATGACTGTGACAGCAGCTAAAAAATCTAAACTTTTAAATCAGAAATCAATGTGTCGTCGGTAGGTCTCTGATCCTCTGATCCTTTTACCCAACAAGTGTCGTGTCCCAGTCCCATTCCAATCCCCAACTGCTGCTGCTGACCGCAAATTATGCACAAATGAATTGGTCTGGCCATGGCAGGCAAACAAAAAAAGGGTTTTTTGCGGTTCCCCTTTGGAACCCCATAATATATGACATGTAAGCCTGAACCGCAAGGCCAACAGATTGCAAATTGCGGCCCAGAGAGGGCCTACGATCAGCGGCTGTCAAGTGCGTGGGCGTCAACGAAGGCTAGACTGTAAAATCCAAGGAGCTTAGGAGAGTGAAATTGAATTTTAGTGGGTTTCCCTCTAGTAAAAATGGAATACAAAATGCTTCTAAACATATTGTGTGCAAGTGAACAAGTAATTTTATTAGTTAAAAACTCAGCGCATCGATAGCAGTTCCAGCACCCCCCTTTTTGGCACATAAAATATATTTATTATTCACAGTTCATTGTTAATGGAGTGACAACAACCTTAACTAAGTGGGCGTTGAAGATTTTTATTTGATTTTATTGTTTCTGTCGCTGCTGATGATGATGAACGTGCCAAAAGCTAACAGTTAATCGGGGCGGCAGCAATTCCTACCCTCGTGCAACATTGGGCCGTGGCATGTCCATGGGGCATGGCAAATTAAATCAAATGAAAAGTCAAACCCATAAGCACATGCTACCCGAGCGCCCACACACAGAGGCACACAGGGGCACAGCCCAGACAACAATTTCCACCCTCTGCAGAGGGTGGCCTCTGAGGCCATTACGAGGGGTGAAACAATTGCGATACATTTTTGGCTAAATTTATGCACCCCGTTTTCACCTTACACTTGTCATTTTTTACGGCCCATCGACATCGCACCGCAACGCAGCGTGGAGGGTAAAAAAGAAGCAGGAACCGAAGCTAAGTTAAGCTCTTCTCTGCGGTAATTTGAGCGGATCAGACCGACTGTTGATACTCCCAGGCTAAGGCGCCGGCTAATGCCCGTAAATGACCCCCACAAGCCGCTCATCGATATATCACTTGATTTTTAGTGTCGAATTCAATTTGCGAAAAGTCTCTGCTTTTTTTTTTTTTACCGAGCAACTCACAGAAATTATTGTGAACATTTGTGCCCTGATTTGTGGGGATTTGCGTGGGATTTGTGGCAGCTAATGGCAGTGGCAGATGCACCATTTGGATGCTTGAAATATATAAAGTAGTATATATAAGCCCGTATATTATATTTTTGGCTATGCCCATAATTAAAACATCATCAGATGATCCAAAAAAAAAAAACCGAACCCACCAGCAATGAGTCAAACACTTAGATTAATGTCTAAATTACAAAAGGCAACACGAAAATTTACGAGCAAAAGAAACCAACAAAAAAAAAAAAAAAAAACACAGACGAGGAAAATTTTTCTTTAAAGTTGTGGGCGCAAAATGCAAAGAGAAAGAAAATGCTGATAAATGAGCAAAGTAAATGTTGAAATAATGACCACCAGTCTGTGGCTCTGGCCACGAATTTAAGTTCAAGTTGAGATATATTACACTTCTGAAGGTAAGAAAAACAAAAAAAAAAAAAATAGTTCTCTAGAGCCGCCAAACTGATTGATGAACGGACATTAGGGCAGTAGTCGTAGGCAGAGCAGGGGTACAGCCACAGATACAGATACAGAAAAAGTGTTAAAAAATTGTGAGTGATGAGGCGCTCTAATTGCACGCATAATCAACCTTCCAGTGCAGTCGATGCAATCATCCCAAAAGTGCTGCATCTGTGGGCCCCAGCAATTAAATGGCCATGGAATCTTGAGCGTGTTCTCTATCGCGTGTTAGACATCTGAGAGTTCGAACGCTTCGTAGATAAAGTGCCGGCGATAAGTCCCCATGGATAGACGTCGGAATGTCTGCCCCAGACAGCGGATTCGAGTGGAGATTGAGAGTGCCCCCAAACAGTCTCTCACATGCGGAGTATGCGCCGCTAATTTCGGTTATCGCGGCGCATATAAAAATCGGTATTTCTACTCATCTCTTCTCGCACTTCCATTCCATTCCATTCCAGCTCTTCTCTCTTTTTTTTTTGAATATCATCCTAAATAATTAAACATACCGGGCACGTCGTTATGAGTCTGCCAGCTCTGGGATGGAGAAAAAAAAGGAACGTACTCGTACTCGTATATTTAATTTCAATTTCATGTCACAGACTTTGGCTGATGCTGCGGATAATTATTATGCCGACTGCATTAGAGCCAAAGTTCTGTTCTCTCCGTTCTTTACTTGCAGCTTTTGCTCAGGCATCGTCTCTGTTCCACCCATTGCCAATCGGCAATCCCCTCCCCAAATTGCAATTAAGTCAAGTGACAAGCAAAATGGGGCGGGCTGGCAAAAAATCCTTCATGCTGAGCGGAGGGCAAAACCCACAGGAAGCATTTCCTTTAAAGTTTAAGAACTCTTTTTTTAAACTAATTTAATTGCTTAATTTGTGGGAAATATGTAATAGATTTATGAATTTATTTCACTTACTTGCAGCTCATTTTTTTCCTTAAATTTCATTGATTCCCAGAAAGTTCTCTCGGCTACAAGTTCTGGGAAACTTTTCTTCTTGATATTCCTTTGATGAAATAAAACTTTGGCCCCCTCCTTAGCATCAACAACAAATTCTTAATTGCAACCAAAAGCCACACACAAAAAAACACTCAAATTAGCTTTATTTTATTCAGATTTCTGGTGCAACAAGTGAGCGGAGTTGCATGCCCCAGCCCGAGCGGAAAGCAGAAATCTGCAAATTAAGTGGATGCGAGGGCAAAAATGTGCAACAAAGTCAAGGAAAAGCACAGCACAACAACAACAACTACAAGCATGCGGCAAGCGGAAAAAATCAAGAGTCAAAAGGGGTTGGAGGGTGGGGGATAAAAGGAAGAACTCCTCAAATGCAGGCGGGAAACACAAAATTGACAACACGCCGCAAAATTCAATTACGTATTCATGTATGCAAAAGAAGGAAGCGCCAAATACGCAGCCAGGGAGCAGCAGCAACAACCACAAGTAGAGCAACGCCTTCTAACCCAACCCACGCCCACACAGCCCCAGCCCCCAGCCCCCAACTACGACCATTCCCAGCCCCGAATGGGGGCGGAGACCTAGACAAACGACAGTGGCACCGAAGCATACGCGAATCAAAGTGAGTAAGACATTTTAATTATTGGATATAAAACTAAGGGGGAAAGAGCCCCATCTTCTTAGTATTCTTCTATTTCGATTTCGATACGTATTTATATTTATATTTTTCTTTTTATTACTTAATTTGAATAACTGATTGATTAATTAGCAGTACTAGCCATTCTTCCCTTCTACCCACATTTTTATTTATGGAATAACTAAATGAGATTCATATCTGCCGATTTCGTGTTGAGGGGGGAACATCATAACATATCCTCACAAAATATTTACTAGAAGAATAGGAGAATATTCTCAGCATTATTATTATACCGTTTTACTATTATTATATATATTTATTATATATTATTCAAAAATGGTAATTTATGGGAATTTATTTAATTTCAAAATTTTATTTTATTTTTTTTTTTTTATGGCAATCAAATAGATCTGTTTTAATTATTTATATCCAACTGCATATATATAATATATATCAATTATTTCCCAAATCGAAGCTGTTTATAACCTGTTTATTTGAGTCCCCGGACACTCTTGGGTAACTCTGTCCCACTGTGCAAGAAATCTTGGCAGGATGGCTGGCAATGGCGACTCCCCTCCAGAACGCCCTTTCTTGGCACTAGACGACATTTGATTGTTTGTTGAATTTCTGAGTGTGTGTGTGTGTGTGTGTACCGCCTGTATGTGCCTCGTCCTGTGCTTGTGTTTGTGTGTGACTGTGATTGTCATTTATGCAAAATAGCTGACATGCCAAGGAAGTGGGGTTTGCCCTCAGTCCGCACACCCAGCCAGCCACCCAGCCAGCCCCTCAACTACTGGCAAGACCCCAGAGCTTATCTGTGTGTTGGCTTATTGATAAAGGCAGCGGAAGGGCTTAGACACCAAAAAGGCAACCGACGGAAGAGGCCACAACCAAAAAAAAAACAAAACAAAAAATAGAAGACTGCGGAGGAAAAAAAACGAAAGTCGAACTGAAGATGGAGCTGGACTGGGAGCTGGACTGAGAGCGGGAGCGGGAGTTGGACTCTCCCCCGATTATTTGATTTGTGAGCCGCCAGACAAGACGAAACATTTCTATTAGAGATGCCGCCGCCGAATAGATCAGATTGGATCGGATCGGATCGGATCTGGAAAAGGAGTTTTGCGCGTGTTTATGTATCAATCAGAGGCGCGGATCCATTTGCATGATGCGGCACAAACCGAAGTAGCTGGAAATGGATCTGGCATTGAAGAGTGGTCGAGAGGAGAGACAGAGAGAGACAGAGAGAGCGAGAGAGTGCGCGCGAGATTGAAGACTAAAGATTGAAGTTGGAAGATGGAAGATGGAGATGCACTGACTCAGCTTTGGGTTCCGTTCCTTCGATCATGTGAAAGACGAGATTAGCGCAACGAATTATGAAATTGAAATTACTCCCAAAAAGTGTTTGGCGATCGATACAAAGAGTCAGCAGATTTCCCCACCCAATAAACACCAGTCATCATGGATCAAATGCGTTTTGCCGACCCTCGTGTATATCTGTATATATATTTTGTTGGCCCCCTGCCCCAGCAACTGCCCC
Source organism: Drosophila ambigua (assembly GCA_018150905.1). Classification (NCBI taxonomy): domain Eukaryota; kingdom Metazoa; phylum Arthropoda; class Insecta; order Diptera; family Drosophilidae; genus Drosophila; species Drosophila ambigua. Next base: position 16,829,701 of record JAECWS010000100.1, read on the forward strand.
AGCAACCGTGTCATGCCTCTCGAGATGCGCTAATCTCTAAAGGAGAGACCCCCAGCTACAGTCGCCCCCCTGCTCCAGCTCCAGTCCTATGCCTATATTCCCATACCCAAAGCAATCTAATTAATCAACATTCACCAGCGAAATAGTGTCAAATAGTTCGGGGGTCGCTTTGTAATTGCTACCAATTGAATTGGAATTGGAAATGGAACTGGAAACTTGGAGCTGCCTCGCCCAGTCTTGTGTCGATTGTGTCAACTGGACAGAAGGTGATTGTCACACCACACTTCAGCCCTCCCCCTCCATGACTGCAATCGATCATTTTGGGCCTCCGCTCTGTCGCTCTGATTAGCCGCCGCATTTACACGGCATTCCACATTTGACATTTACTTGTGGAGCAGAGCAGAGCAGCCAGCAGCCAGCAGCCTACACGCCCAATTGTTAGCCAATTAAACGGTTGACCCAATTGGTTTAACTGCTCTGATTGTGGTCCAAAGAGAGATGGAGAGAGAGCGAGATGGTGATGGTGATCAAACAAAACGATTACTACATGGCAAATTAACTCGCAGCTCACAGCTGATTCGATCGGACTTTAAACATTAATTTGTGTAAATTATATGAATTATTAGATGTAATTTTTGGTAATGCGCAACACCCATTAGAATAATTTATTTATGGCATTTTATAGCAGCGTTTTTTATGTTTCCCTGACTGAAGCTCTGTCACTTTTCCTTTCAAATTGCCTTGCTGAAAGATATTTTTCAACTTTAAACTCGGCTCTCCCTTTGAGCTACGAAAACCCAAATGAAAACATAAACCCATTGGAACAAACATTTTTGTTGGCCATTTAGGTTGGCGTCACCTGTCCAGCGCACGTTCAGAGCTGTCGCTGGTGCGTTAAAAATGATTAATTAAGGCATTTGAAAATCATTTGTCATTCTTAATTTATTAATTAATTAGAATTGCCCAACACGTACATTGACACCTGAGGCGGACACCCCAGACCCAGAACCAGACTCACACTCACACTCAGACCCAGTGTCCCTCATTTTGGGGGCGACTGACTGTCGATGTTTTGTGTGGCCAGTGCCCAGCGGATACGAGTGCCAAGTGCTCCATGTTCGTATGAATAACCGGTTCAAGGCATGGGCTTTTGTGGTATATATTGTAATATATATTATGCATTTGATGGCTTACAAATTCTTACAAAAATTCTTTGTGTTAAACAGAATGCTGCAACATTTTATTAGCATGGATTGACGTAGATGTCCCTGTGCCATTTATTAAATGTATATTTTTATTTATTTATTGAAAATTAAATTTTAACGTTTTTACCAAATTTACGCAGTGGCGCCATAAATGTACTTTACATGGCTGTTTTTTGTACTATTTTATGTACATACATTCTACAGTCTACATGTCGCAGTGCCATGTTTCAGCGCATGTAATGCTGGCGGCGCCACTTCACTTCTACAGCGCCACCTATTGGCTGGTAGCGTGACTACGTACTCCCAGCTGTGGCAACATTTTGTCACTTTTTCGCTACATTTAAAATGTTGTCGCAACATTTGACGTCACACCAGACAGCAGTTAATGATCATTAAATGATTAAAATTATTTCCATTATTTTTATTCACATGCAACACATCCGAATGATGATTCATTGAAGAGGCGTGGCAGCTCTACCACAATAAAAATTCCATAATTCATATGTGGCATATTTAAGGATACTGCAAGGATTCTTCCTACGACTCATGGATTTGTGATTATTTGTTGATTAACTTCATAAATTATTCACAATTTAATCTGAGCTTATGATCGCATCATCACCATCCCCTGACTCCTCCCAGAAGACATTCAGTCACGTTCTGTGGCTCAGCAAAACAAAACTATGAGCGATAATCGAATATTGATTATGCACAATCACAGCTAAGTTCCATTGTAATGCTCGTATGCTTTGATTCGATTCGATTTACGATCTGACCACACAAAGGCACTTTGATAGCCATAAGGAAGTCCACGTCAGATCTGTCAGCTGCTGCTGCCTGGCACTCTGAATGATGGTGTCCCACAATATGCACACAATATGATGTACTCGTATGTTTTTATAGCTAAATGATAAACGTGACCAGCCATGCTCGCCGGAGCCCTCTCAAGTGTCAAGTTGAAGGCCTTTGGGCTGCCCCAAGCTTAATCGAAGATCTCTCCAGTCCAGTCAAGTCTCGCTCTCGCTCTCGCCCTTTGTGCAACGCAGTTTCTGATTCTTTCCTGGGTTTCATAATGTAATTAAAAGTTTTAATAGCAAAAACCATTTTAAATCTTTAATTTTGAGCATGTACCGAGCGCAAAGCCAAACTATTACTTAATAATATTTCGTTGAGCAATTCCAAATGTTTACGACTTTACGAGTCGATTCAATCGCCTTAAAGAACTGTCAAATCATGCAAATAAATGGTCCCCACACCCCACACCACAGCACAGCACACCCAATCACACTCCACAAGTGCCCATAGGGTGCCCCGGCAAGAGCCGATTGACGCCTGTTTGGAGGAGAGTCGTGAGGCATTGACTGCGTGATTTACACAAAGAAATCCCAGCACAACACAACATAAATAAATATTGAAAATCAATAAAAAGTGTTATTTCTCGACTTGAATGCACATAGTGCGGAGTGCTGAGCATTCTGAAGAGTTTGTCTACGCACAGGGCATACGAAACAGTGCTTAATCAATTAATTAATTAACTAATGAATGAAATCATAGCTATTTATGTTTATTTAATGCCTTTTTTGTGTCCAAACTTAATGAGATTGACTGGTAATAGTTCTGGTAAAATATACATTTTTATTCTTTAAAAGTTTCAGCTTAAATTCCCCCAACTTCTGGCTGTACTTTTGGCTTCTACAATTTCTTCAGTGCTCTAACATTCAAGGCAAACATTAATCTTACTCAGGCCAAAGAACGCTGTTCAAGTGCAGCGCTCAATGCACAAATTAAAGGTTAAGTTAAGTCCATTTTACCCCAAAGATACGAATGCGAGTGCACACAGGTTCGACGAGTATCTGTAGACGCGTTCTGTTGCCTCTCTGATTTATGGCTAGTTAACATTTGTCAGAGTCTCTGGCCTGGCCAAATATGGCCAAAACAAGGTAATTGGACATTAGGCAATCGAACAAGAAAATTTGACAAATAGATGCAAATAAATTAGAATTTAGCCAAGTTTGTGTGTGCTGGCACTCGCGAGTGCCAGTTGGTAACAAGCGGCTTTAGTTAGTCGCCCGCACAGTGGTGGCAAAAAGTCTGCGAACGGCAGAAATAAATCAACATGGAGGGGTCTAAGGCAAAGTCAAAGGTTTCTCAGTGCTTGCCAAAAAGGTTTCCAACCCAAGAAAAAAAAAAGGAGAAAAATCTATAAATATGTTGGAAATAGTTTCTAAAGGAATTTCTGTGATTGCGCTGAGTTAACCAACTTCTTGCCACAACTGTGAGCTGTCGTGTCTGGCCTTTGGTGTAGGCGTTAAGACCAAATTCTTGTCGTTAAACTTTCTCCCATAGTCGCCCACACAATGGCTCATTAAAGACACACGTCGCGAGTGCATCCATCGCCAGAGACAAAATGTCAGCTGCAGTCGATCTGGAGCCGCTGACTCTCTGACTCTCTGACTCTGACTCGTGGCACGGCACACTGTCCGTGGGCTGGGGTGTGCGATGATTGATGTGATGATGACACCAACAGCCACGTCTGGCATCTGGGGGATCAGACAAAAGGCGAAACCGTTACGAATCGCTAATAGCAATCAATCATCGCTGGCTGACTGGCTGCCTGCCATATCGATACCCGATACGAGGCGATATCGAGCGTTGGCAGCAGACGAATCGGTGCCAAGTCGCAGCACATCGATTTGCCTCCCAAAACGATGCCCCATAAAATTCTGATCTTTATGGAAACATTTTACAGCACAAAGCGAGCGCGATTCATTTCCCATTATGTTTACGACAATTTCAAAGATTTCGTGGGCCACTTTTTAGGGTACCTGCTTTGAAGTCGGCCAAAACGTTTCGTGTAGGCTGTGGGTGTTGCCCGAAATCTCCTTATATTTATTTTTATCTTACTTGTTTTATTGAAGTTAATTCTGCAATATACCGCTGGATGTTTATTTAACAGCTTTCAGACGAAAAGCCATAAACTTGTGCGGTAAAATGGAAAATTATTGATGAGACGAAGGGAGATTTTATTGCTGGTATCACAAGCTGTTAGTGGCAATAAATTGGTAATACAGAAATTAAATAAACTACAAAGTAGAACCTATAAATAATAAAGAAATATAATTGAATTAAATTAAATTAAATATCTGTCTAGCTAGCATGCCATGAAACATTTCTCAAACATTTTTTTTAAGCATATTCCAATTGCAAGATCTGCTCGGCTTCAATTGCAGACAATTGGGTAATCTCTGACATCTCACACAATGCTGCACCCAAAGGTAAATTATTGAGAAAAACTCACGCAATGCATTTTGACATTTTGGCCAAAAAGTGGGATCCGATCCGATCCGATCCCAAAACAGATACAAACGCAATCAATCATTAGCATCTCTTCAGAAATTAATTCTCCTCTTTACTTTGTTGTCATGATTTTATTTTTTTTTTTTTCTTTATTTATTTATTATTTTTTTTTTTTCTGCGGCTGCCCACGCTATGTTGAATGCTGCCATTATGTCTGGGGCATATATAAAATTTAATTGAAACGTTGTGCAGAGTGCAGTGTGGTGTGTGTGTGTGTGTGTGTGTGGCACGCATACAATTAACACAAATGAATGAATAATTAAATGGGTGAAAGACTTAAGCGACGAACTTTGATTCAAACGGAGTGGAGTTTGCGTTTGAGTTCGAGGGAGCAGCCAGCATCAGTCAGTCAGTCAGTCAGTCAGTCAGTCAGTGAGCTTCCCACCAGCCCAAAATGTTAAATTACAAAAGAGCAAGCATTGCATGTACTTTGCAGATTCGTTGAAGCTGCTGAAATGATGCCATCAGCACAGGCCAGCGACAACAATAGATTCAGAGACAGAGAAGAGAGCAGAGCAGAGAGACAGCGAGTTATACTGAGCGGGGGGATATCTCTCCTCTTTCTCTTCTCGCGGGTGTGGGCTGCAGAGACAATTGTCTCATAGAGTATAGAGCATTACCCAACCAAGGTTTGCCCCCCAAAGCCTAGCTACCGTCTCTCTGCCTGTAAGGGGAAGTATCTCTAGTATTCATTGAGCTTAATGGGGCGCATAATTAACCAAATGTAGGTGAAACAGC